>CALYLW010000048.1:1020000-1669957 GCA_944989445.1 Ampullaceana balthica | reverse complement strand
ATGAGGTGGATAAAACGGGAGTGGTTTTAATCTCTAAATTAGACACGGGCCTTACACCAAAATAGAGATGAGGTGGATAAAACGGGAGTGGTTTTAATCTCTAAATTAGACACGGGCCTTACACCAAAATAGAGATGAGGTGGATAAAACGGGAGTGGTTTTAATCTCTAAATTAGACACGGGCCTTACACCAAAATAGAGATGAGGTGGATAAAACGGGAGTGGTTTTAATCTCTAAATTAGACACGGGCCTTACACCAAAATAGAGATGAGGTGGATAAAACGGGAGTGGTTTTAATCTCTAAATTAGACACGGGCCTTACACCAAAATAGAGATGAGGTGGATAAAACGGGAGTGGTTTTAATCTCTAAATTAGACACGGCCTTACACCAAAATAGAGATGAGGTGGATAAAACGGGAGTGGTTTTAATCTCTAAATTAGACACGGGCCTTACACCAAAATAGAGATGAGGTGGATAAAACGGGAGTGGTTTTAATCTCTAAATTAGACACGGACCTTACACCAAAATAGAGATGAGGTGGATAAAACGGGAGTGGTTTTAATCTCTAAATTAGACACGGGCCTTACACCAAAATAGAGATGAGGTGGATAAAACGGGAGTGGTTTTAATCTCTAAATTAGACACGGGCCTTACACCAAAATAGAGATGAGGTGGATAAAACGGGAGTGGTTTTAATCTCTAAATTAGACACGGGCCTTACACCAAAATAGAGATGAGGTGGATAAAACGGGAGTGGTTTTAATCTCTAAATTAGACACGGGCCTTACACCAAAATAGAGATGAGGTGGATAAAACGGGAGTGGTTTTAATCTCTAAATTAGACACGGACCTTACACCAAAATAGAGATGAGGTGGATAAAACGGGAGTGGTTTTAATCTCTAAATTAGACACGGACCTTACACCAAAATAGAGATGAGGTGGATAAAACGGGAGTGGTTTTAATCTCTAAATTAGACACGGGCCTTACACCAAAATAGAGATGAGGTGGATAAAACGGGAGTGGTTTTAATCTCTAAATTAGACACGGGCCTTACACCAAAATAGAGATGAGGTGGATAAAACGGGAGTGGTTTTAATCTCTAAATTAGACACGGGCCTTACACCAAAATAGAGATGAGGTGGATAAAACGGGAGTGGTTTTAATCTCTAAATTAGACACGGGCCTTACACCAAAATAGAGATGAGGTGGATAAAACGGGAGTGGTTTTAATCTCTAAATTAGACACGGGACCTTACACCAAAATAGAGATGAGGTGGATAAAACGGGAGTGGTTTTAATCTCTAAATTAGACACGGACCTTACACCAAAATAGAGATGAGGTGGATAAAACGGGAGTGGTTTTAATCTCTAAATTAGACACGGGCCTTACACCAAAATAGAGATGAGGTGGATAAAACGGGAGTGGTTTTAATCTCTAAATTAGACACGGGCCTTACACCAAAATAGAGATGAGGTGGATAAAACGGGAGTGGTTTTAATCTCTAAATTAGACACGGGCCTTACACCAAAATAGAGATGAGGTGGATAAAACGGGAGTGGTTTTAATCTCTAAATTAGACACGGGACCTTACACCAAAATAGAGATGAGGTGGATAAAACGGGAGTGGTTTTAATCTCTAAATTAGACACGGGCCTTACACCAAAATAGAGATGAGGTGGATAAAACGGGAGTGGTTTTAATCTCTAAATTAGACACGGGACCTTACACCAAAATAGAGATGAGGTGGATAAAACGGGAGTGGTTTTAATCTCTAAATTAGACACGGGACCTTACACCAAAATAGAGATGAGGTGGATAAAACGGGAGTGGTTTTAATCTCTAAATTAGACACGGGACCTTACACCAAAATAGAGATGAGGTGGATAAAACGGGAGTGGTTTTAATCTCTAAATTAGACACGGGACCTTACACCAAAATAGAGATGAGGTGGATAAAACGGGAGTGGTTTTAATCTCTAAATTAGACACGGGCCTTACACCAAAATAGAGATGAGGTGGATAAAACGGGAGTGGTTTTAATCTCTAAATTAGACACGGGACCTTACACCAAAATAGAGATGAGGTGGATAAAACGGGAGTGGTTTTAATCTCTAAATTAGACACGGGACCTTACACCAAAATAGAGATGAGGTGGATAAAACGGGAGTGGTTTTAATCTCTAAATTAGACACGGGCCTTACACCAAAATAGAGATGAGGTGGATAAAACGGGAGTGGTTTTAATCTCTAAATTAGACACGGGACCTTACACCAAAATAGAGATGAGGTGGATAAAACGGGAGTGGTTTTAATCTCTAAATTAGACACGGACCTTACACCAAAATAGAGATGAGGTGGATAAAACGGGAGTGGTTTTAATCTCTAAATTAGACACGGGCCTTACACCAAAATAGAGATGAGGTGGATAAAACGGGAGTGGTTTTAATCTCTAAATTAGACACGGGACCTTACACCAAAATAGAGATGAGGTGGATAAAACGGGAGTGGTTTTAATCTCTAAATTAGACACGGGACCTTACACCAAAATAGAGATGAGGTGGATAAAACGGGAGTGGTTTTAATCTCTAAATTAGACACGGACCTTACACCAAAATAGAGATGAGGTGGATAAAACGGGAGTGGTTTTAATCTCTAAATTAGACACGGACCTTACACCAAAATAGAGATGAGGTGGATAAAACGGGAGTGGTTTTAATCTCTAAATTAGACACGGACCTTACACCAAAATAGAGATGAGGTGGATAAAACGGGAGTGGTTTTAATCTCTAAATTAGACACGGGACCTTACACCAAAATAGAGATGAGGTGGATAAAACGGGAGTGGTTTTAATCTCTAAATTAGACACGGACCTTACACCAAAATAGAGATGAGGTGGATAAAACGGGAGTGGTTTTAATCTCTAAATTAGACACGGGACCTTACACCAAAATAGAGATGAGGTGGATAAAACGGGAGTGGTTTTAATCTCTAAATTAGACACGGGCCTTACACCAAAATAGAGATGAGGTGGATAAAACGGGAGTGGTTTTAATCTCTAAATTAGACACGGGCCTTACACCAAAATAGAGATGAGGTGGATAAAACGGGAGTGGTTTTAATCTCTAAATTAGACACGGGCCTTACACCAAAATAGAGATGAGGTGGATAAAACGGGAGTGGTTTTAATCTCTAAATTAGACACGGGCCTTACACCAAAATAGAGATGAGGTGGATAAAACGGGAGTGGTTTTAATCTCTAAATTAGACACGGGACCTTACACCAAAATAGAGATGAGGTGGATAAAACGGGAGTGGTTTTAATCTCTAAATTAGACACGGACCTTACACCAAAATAGAGATGAGGTGGATAAAACGGGAGTGGTTTTAATCTCTAAATTAGACACGGACCTTACACCAAAATAGAGATGAGGTGGATAAAACGGGAGTGGTTTTAATCTCTAAATTAGACACGGGCCTTACACCAAAATAGAGATGAGGTGGATAAAACGGGAGTGGTTTTAATCTCTAAATTAGACACGGGCCTTACACCAAAATAGAGATGAGGTGGATAAAACGGGAGTGGTTTTAATCTCTAAATTAGACACGGGCCTTACACCAAAATAGAGATGAGGTGGATAAAACGGGAGTGGTTTTAATCTCTAAATTAGACACGGGCCTTACACCAAAATAGAGATGAGGTGGATAAAACGGGAGTGGTTTTAATCTCTAAATTAGACACGGACCTTACACCAAAATAGAGATGAGGTGGATAAAACGGGAGTGGTTTTAATCTCTAAATTAGACACGGACCTTACACCAAAATAGAGATGAGGTGGATAAAACGGGAGTGGTTTTAATCTCTAAATTAGACACGGACCTTACACCAAAATAGAGATGAGGTGGATAAAACGGGAGTGGTTTTAATCTCTAAATTAGACACGGACCTTACACCAAAATAGAGATGAGGTGGATAAAACGGGAGTGGTTTTAATCTCTAAATTAGACACGGACCTTACACCAAAATAGAGATGAGGTGGATAAAACGGGAGTGGTTTTAATCTCTAAATTAGACACGGACCTTACACCAAAATAGAGATGAGGTGGATAAAACGGGAGTGGTTTTAATCTCTAAATTAGACACGGACCTTACACCAAAATAGAGATGAGGTGGATAAAACGGGAGTGGTTTTAATCTCTAAATTAGACACGGACCTTACACCAAAATAGAGATGAGGTGGATAAAACGGGAGTGGTTTTAATCTCTAAATTAGACACGGACCTTACACCAAAATAGAGATGAGGTGGATAAAACGGGAGTGGTTTTAATCTCTAAATTAGACACGGACCTTACACCAAAATAGAGATGAGGTGGATAAAACGGGAGTGGTTTTAATCTCTAAATTAGACACGGGACCTTACACCAAAATAGAGATGAGGTGGATAAAACGGGAGTGGTTTTAATCTCTAAATTAGACACGGGACCTTACACCAAAATAGAGATGAGGTGGATAAAACGGGAGTGGTTTTAATCTCTAAATTAGACACGGGACCTTACACCAAAATAGAGATGAGGTGGATAAAACGGGAGTGGTTTTAATCTCTAAATTAGACACGGGCCTTACACCAAAATAGAGATGAGGTGGATAAAACGGGAGTGGTTTTAATCTCTAAATTAGACACGGACCTTACACCAAAATAGAGATGAGGTGGATAAAACGGGAGTGGTTTTAATCTCTAAATTAGACACGGGACCTTACACCAAAATAGAGATGAGGTGGATAAAACGGGAGTGGTTTTAATCTCTAAATTAGACACGGGACCTTACACCAAAATAGAGATGAGGTGGATAAAACGGGAGTGGTTTTAATCTCTAAATTAGACACGGGACCTTACACCAAAATAGAGATGAGGTGGATAAAACGGGAGTGGTTTTAATCTCTAAATTAGACACGGACCTTACACCAAAATAGAGATGAGGTGGATAAAACGGGAGTGGTTTTAATCTCTAAATTAGACACGGACCTTACACCAAAATAGAGATGAGGTGGATAAAACGGGAGTGGTTTTAATCTCTAAATTAGACACGGGACCTTACACCAAAATAGAGATGAGGTGGATAAAACGGGAGTGGTTTTAATCTCTAAATTAGACACGGGCCTTACACCAAAATAGAGATGAGGTGGATAAAACGGGAGTGGTTTTAATCTCTAAATTAGACACGGGCCTTACACCAAAATAGAGATGAGGTGGATAAAACGGGAGTGGTTTTAATCTCTAAATTAGACACGGACCTTACACCAAAATAGAGATGAGGTGGATAAAACGGGAGTGGTTTTAATCTCTAAATTAGACACGGGCCTTACACCAAAATAGAGATGAGGTGGATAAAACGGGAGTGGTTTTAATCTCTAAATTAGACACGGACCTTACACCAAAATAGAGATGAGGTGGATAAAACGGGAGTGGTTTTAATCTCTAAATTAGACACGGACCTTACACCAAAATAGAGATGAGGTGGATAAAACGGGAGTGGTTTTAATCTCTAAATTAGACACGGACCTTACACCAAAATAGAGATGAGGTGGATAAAACGGGAGTGGTTTTAATCTCTAAATTAGACACGGACCTTACACCAAAATAGAGATGAGGTGGATAAAACGGGAGTGGTTTTAATCTCTAAATTAGACACGGGACCTTACACCAAAATAGAGATGAGGTGGATAAAACGGGAGTGGTTTTAATCTCTAAATTAGACACGGGCCTTACACCAAAATAGAGATGAGGTGGATAAAACGGGAGTGGTTTTAATCTCTAAATTAGACACGGACCTTACACCAAAATAGAGATGAGGTGGATAAAACGGGAGTGGTTTTAATCTCTAAATTAGACACGGACCTTACACCAAAATAGAGATGAGGTGGATAAAACGGGAGTGGTTTTAATCTCTAAATTAGACACGGGACCTTACACCAAAATAGAGATGAGGTGGATAAAACGGGAGTGGTTTTAATCTCTAAATTAGACACGGGCCTTACACCAAAATAGAGATGAGGTGGATAAAACGGGAGTGGTTTTAATCTCTAAATTAGACACGGGCCTTACACCAAAATAGAGATGAGGTGGATAAAACGGGAGTGGTTTTAATCTCTAAATTAGACACGGGCCTTACACCAAAATAGAGATGAGGTGGATAAAACGGGAGTGGTTTTAATCTCTAAATTAGACACGGGCCTTACACCAAAATAGAGATGAGGTGGATAAAACGGGAGTGGTTTTAATCTCTAAATTAGACACGGACCTTACACCAAAATAGAGATGAGGTGGATAAAACGGGAGTGGTTTTAATCTCTAAATTAGACACGGACCTTACACCAAAATAGAGATGAGGTGGATAAAACGGGAGTGGTTTTAATCTCTAAATTAGACACGGACCTTACACCAAAATAGAGATGAGGTGGATAAAACGGGAGTGGTTTTAATCTCTAAATTAGACACGGACCTTACACCAAAATAGAGATGAGGTGGATAAAACGGGAGTGGTTTTAATCTCTAAATTAGACACGGACCTTACACCAAAATAGAGATGAGGTGGATAAAACGGGAGTGGTTTTAATCTCTAAATTAGACACGGACCTTACACCAAAATAGAGATGAGGTGGATAAAACGGGAGTGGTTTTAATCTCTAAATTAGACACGGGCCTTACACCAAAATAGAGATGAGGTGGATAAAACGGGAGTGGTTTTAATCTCTAAATTAGACACGGGCCTTACACCAAAATAGAGATGAGGTGGATAAAACGGGAGTGGTTTTAATCTCTAAATTAGACACGGACCTTACACCAAAATAGAGATGAGGTGGATAAAACGGGAGTGGTTTTAATCTCTAAATTAGACACGGACCTTACACCAAAATAGAGATGAGGTGGATAAAACGGGAGTGGTTTTAATCTCTAAATTAGACACGGACCTTACACCAAAATAGAGATGAGGTGGATAAAACGGGAGTGGTTTTAATCTCTAAATTAGACACGGACCTTACACCAAAATAGAGATGAGGTGGATAAAACGGGAGTGGTTTTAATCTCTAAATTAGACACGGACCTTACACCAAAATAGAGATGAGGTGGATAAAACGGGAGTGGTTTTAATCTCTAAATTAGACACGGACCTTACACCAAAATAGAGATGAGGTGGATAAAACGGGAGTGGTTTTAATCTCTAAATTAGACACGGACCTTACACCAAAATAGAGATGAGGTGGATAAAACGGGAGTGGTTTTAATCTCTAAATTAGACACGGACCTTACACCAAAATAGAGATGAGGTGGATAAAACGGGAGTGGTTTTAATCTCTAAATTAGACACGGACCTTACACCAAAATAGAGATGAGGTGGATAAAACGGGAGTGGTTTTAATCTCTAAATTAGACACGGACCTTACACCAAAATAGAGATGAGGTGGATAAAACGGGAGTGGTTTTAATCTCTAAATTAGACACGGACCTTACACCAAAATAGAGATGAGGTGGATAAAACGGGAGTGGTTTTAATCTCTAAATTAGACACGGACCTTACACCAAAATAGAGATGAGGTGGATAAAACGGGAGTGGTTTTAATCTCTAAATTAGACACGGACCTTACACCAAAATAGAGATGAGGTGGATAAAACGGGAGTGGTTTTAATCTCTAAATTAGACACGGACCTTACACCAAAATAGAGATGAGGTGGATAAAACGGGAGTGGTTTTAATCTCTAAATTAGACACGGACCTTACACCAAAATAGAGATGAGGTGGATAAAACGGGAGTGGTTTTAATCTCTAAATTAGACACGGACCTTACACCAAAATAGAGATGAGGTGGATAAAACGGGAGTGGTTTTAATCTCTAAATTAGACACGGACCTTACACCAAAATAGAGATGAGGTGGATAAAACGGGAGTGGTTTTAATCTCTAAATTAGACACGGACCTTACACCAAAATAGAGATGAGGTGGATAAAACGGGAGTGGTTTTAATCTCTAAATTAGACACGGACCTTACACCAAAATAGAGATGAGGTGGATAAAACGGGAGTGGTTTTAATCTCTAAATTAGACACGGGCCTTACACCAAAATAGAGATGAGGTGGATAAAACGGGAGTGGTTTTAATCTCTAAATTAGACACGGACCTTACACCAAAATAGAGATGAGGTGGATAAAACGGGAGTGGTTTTAATCTCTAAATTAGACACGGACCTTACACCAAAATAGAGATGAGGTGGATAAAACGGGAGTGGTTTTAATCTCTAAATTAGACACGGACCTTACACCAAAATAGAGATGAGGTGGATAAAACGGGAGTGGTTTTAATCTCTAAATTAGACACGGACCTTACACCAAAATAGAGATGAGGTGGATAAAACGGGAGTGGTTTTAATCTCTAAATTAGACACGGACCTTACACCAAAATAGAGATGAGGTGGATAAAACGGGAGTGGTTTTAATCTCTAAATTAGACACGGACCTTACACCAAAATAGAGATTAGGTGGATAAAACGGGAGTGGTTTTAATCTCTAAATTAGACACGGACCTTACACCAAAATAGAGATGAGGTGGATAAAACGGGAGTGGTTTTAATCTCTAAATTAGACACGGACCTTACACCAAAATAGAGATGAGGTGGATAAAACGGGAGTGGTTTTAATCTCTAAATTAGACACGGGCCTTACACCAAAATAGAGATGAGGTGGATAAAACGGGAGTGGTTTTAATCTCTAAATTAGACACGGACCTTACACCAAAATAGAGATGAGGTGGATAAAACGGGAGTGGTTTTAATCTCTAAATTAGACACGGACCTTACACCAAAATAGAGATGAGGTGGATAAAACGGGAGTGGTTTTAATCTCTAAATTAGACACGGGCCTTACACCAAAATAGAGATGAGGTGGATAAAACGGGAGTGGTTTTAATCTCTAAATTAGACACGGGCCTTACACCAAAATAGAGATGAGGTGGATAAAACGGGAGTGGTTTTAATCTCTAAATTAGACACGGGCCTTACACCAAAATAGAGATGAGGTGGATAAAACGGGAGTGGTTTTAATCTCTAAATTAGACACAGGCCTTACACCAAAATAGAGATGAGGTGGATAAAACGGGAGTGGTTTTAATCTCTAAATTAGACACGGGCCTTACACCAAAATAGAGATGAGGTGGATAAAACGGGAGTGGTTTTAATCTCTAAATTAGACACGGGCCTTACACCAAAATAGAGATGAGGTGGATAAAACGGGAGTGGTTTTAATCTCTAAATTAGACACGGGCCTTACACCAAAATAGAGATGAGGTGGATAAAACGGGAGTGGTTTTAATCTCTAAATTAGACACGGGCCTTACACCAAAATAGAGATGAGGTGGATAAAACGGGAGTGGTTTTAATCTCTAAATTAGACACGGGCCTTACACCAAAATAGAGATGAGGTGGATAAAACGGGAGTGGTTTTAATCTCTAAATTAGACACGGGCCTTACACCAAAATAGAGATGAGGTGGATAAAACGGGAGTGGTTTTAATCTCTAAATTAGACACAGGCCTTACACCAAAATAGAGATGAGGTGGATAAAACGGGAGTGGTTTTAATCTCTAAATTAGACACGGGCCTTACACCAAAATAGAGATGAGGTGGATAAAACGGGAGTGGTTTTAATCTCTAAATTAGACACGGGCCTTACACCAAAATAGAGATGAGGTGGATAAAACGGGAGTGGTTTTAATCTCTAAATTAGACACGGGCCTTACACCAAAATAGAGATGAGGTGGATAAAACGGGAGTGGTTTTAATCTCTAAATTAGACACGGGCCTTACACCAAAATAGAGATGAGGTGGATAAAACGGGAGTGGTTTTAATCTCTAAATTAGACACGGGCCTTACACCAAAATAGAGATGAGGTGGATAAAACGGGAGTGGTTTTAATCTCTAAATTAGACACGGGCCTTACACCAAAATAGAGATGAGGTGGATAAAACGGGAGTGGTTTTAATCTCTAAATTAGACACGGGCCTTACACCAAAATAGAGATGAGGTGGATAAAACGGGAGTGGTTTTAATCTCTAAATTAGACACGGGCCTTACACCAAAATAGAGATGAGGTGGATAAAACGGGAGTGGTTTTAATCTCTAAATTAGACACGGGCCTTACACCAAAATAGAGATGAGGTGGATAAAACGGGAGTGGTTTTAATCTCTAAATTAGACACGGGCCTTACACCAAAATAGAGATGAGGTGGATAAAACGGTAGTGGTTTTAATCTCTAAATTAGACACGGACCTTACACCAAAATAGAGATGAGGTGGATAAAACGGGAGTGGTTTTAATCTCTAAATTAGACACGGACCTTACACCAAAATAGAGATGAGGTGGATAAAACGGGAGTGCTTTTAATCTCTAAATTAGACACGGACCTTACACCAAAATAGAGATGAGGTGGATAAAACGGTTTTAAGTTTTATCGTTAGTGAACTACTGGAAAAAAAATTGTTATCGCACTTAAATGGTTTAGGGGCAATCCATATATTACGTACGCACAAAATTCGTATTTTTGTACCCCCCTCCCCCCTGTTGAATCCCGTACATTTTCGGGACCCCATGCATACGTACAAATTCGCTCACACACACCATTTTGGAAAAAAAAATTAAACCGGAGTCAAAAGATATTGGTTTAACTCTTTGTAGCCGTACATAAATGACGCCAAACGCCTAAAAAATGAGGAGGTGTCACGCATTTCTGACAGTGTTAAAGAAATGTGACATCATATCAAAATGCGCACAAAAATATTAGATTGCTTGCAATTTATTTAATCACGTTTTCAATAAACTCACACGTGCTACGATATTAGAGAGCAGCCTTACACTAAATACATAATTAAACTTAAATCACAAAAAAAAGCTTTGGGACCGTCCATTAATGACGTCCCGCGATATGTCTGATTTTCATACACCCCCCCCCTCGTCATGCGTCGACACGAAAAGTTAGACCCCCCCCCCATTTTAAAAAAAATCCAATATGACGTCACAAAATGTCCCTCTTCCCCCCCCCCAAAAAAAAATTTTAATTTGAAAATTAGCATGTTTCAAATCACTTTTTTGTCATTCAAGTTTAAGTCTGTATTTAATGTAAGGCTGCAATCTAATATCGTAACATGCGTGAAGCCCATGTAAAACGTCATTAACTAAATTGCAAACAATCAAATATTTAAGTGCAACTTTTATTTTCAGTTACGCGTTTTGATGTGACGTCACATTTCTTAAACTACTCCCTTCCCCCTCTAGGTGCATAACGTCATTTACTGACGGCCCCTGCGCCGTCCATAAATGACGTCACGCGATTTTGGAATATTTTTACTTCCCCTGCCCCCTCGTCACAAAAACTTAGACCACCCCCTCTAATATGACGTCACAAAGCTTTGTGCCCCCCCCCCATAAAAGCTGTATTTTCTGTTCGAAAAAGAGCATGTTTAAAATCACTTTTTGTAATTTAAGTATTTATTTAGTGTATGCCTGCATTCTAATATCATAACACGCGTGAGGTCATGTAAAACGCATTCTAAAAAAATCAAATATTTCAGTGGAACTTTTACTTAAAGTTGCGAGTTTGATGTGAAGTCACATTTCTCTAACATCCCCCTCCCCCACGTCACACATTGTTACAAATATATAGACCCGCCCCCCAATCACCCTAGGTGCTTGAAATCGCCGTCACCTTGTGTGTTTAAGGCACCGGTGGGCGAAAGAGAAACACCGTCTAATTTCAAGAAATGGAAATATAAATCCGACGGATATATATTTAGTAATGTGTAACGTTTGGTCTGAATCAAATGTAAATTACTTCCAAGTAATTAAAAGTTCAAAATTTCGTTTGCAATAAATTATAAAACATTATTGCATATCAGTCTTGACTCATTCGGTCTCTATTGCCGTTTGCAGCCAGGGCGGTTTACGTTACTAGGCTTAGTTTATGCAAAGTAAATTTGTTGTGCGTACGTATAGTCGAGCCCCTCCCCTCCCCCCGTACGCATGCATACGCAAAATGCCGTTAATTTCAGACCCCCTCCCCAGGGCCGTCTTAACGTATAGGCTCGTTGGGCATTTGCCCTGGGGCTGATGAACATAGGGGCCCCATGTGAATAAGTTTATTTATATTTCAAGAAAGAGTGCGCCCCCCCCCAAACAGGAATAAAAATAAATATTATATATATTTATTTTTATTCCTGTGGGGGGGGGGCGCACTCTTTCTTTGCCCAGAGGCCCAACACCATTTCTTTGGCCTGGGGCCCAAAATGGTGTAAAGACGTCTCTTCCCCTCCCCCCTTCTTGTGTACGTAATATATGGATGGCCCCTTATTTTCTTAAAGCATTACTTTTTAATGTTAATACTAATACCCTTTGTTTTGTCTCATGAATTAAGTACTCAATGTTACCAAAGTTTTGCAAATGAAAGGATCAGAAATCGGATAAAAATGAATTGACTATCTAAAGAGAACAACAATACGTTGTTGTAAAAGAAAACAAAACAAAGTTGCAAGAAGTTCTTGTTACAATTTTTGACATTAATAAATTCGTTGAAACTAGAATTTGGACATCGAGGAAAATTAGTGCAATTATTGGGACAAATTCTGGACTTGATGCATCTGTGGCTAATCTATGGGAGTGTTCCTTTAAATTAGGTATTTGAGTATTAAAGTATCTCACATGACATTGTCAAGCAAAGACTATTTTACCACATGGGTAAAAAAATGAATTAATGAAATCAAGCACACTTGATTTATCAAAGTTTATTACGATATTAAGGCTCGAAGTTACCCTGTCTAAAATAAAATATAAATAATGAATAATGCTTATTAGAACTGTCATAAGTAATGCCAGCTGCATTGAGAAGCTTCTGTAAAATTAAGTTAATGAAAAATTAATTACGATCAACCAGGCCTGGATTAACCATTAGGCAAACAAGGCACGTGCCTAGGGCACCAAGCGTTTGGGGGCACCCAAGTCCTCAAATTTCACTCCACCTAGATTTTTTTTTCAGATTCAGACCCAAGAGTAAACGTGATCAGTTAAGTTGTGTACAAAAGAGAAAACTAGCTCAACAAAAAGATCATACTGTTTCCGCTGTAAGAGCTAAGAGCAAAAATTAACGAATTATTTAGTTTCAGTTAAGCAACAAGTCAACACGTGGAAAAGGATTTTACTGACACCATCAACTATCTTGATAAGTCGACTATAGGTTCATGGCCATACGCAGGGGTGTTCGTACTTTGGAACGAACCCCCTTTTGCGAATGTGTGCCATTTTTTGTAAAAAATAGACCTTGACATTATTGAGAGATTTGGAGATCCCACTACAGAATATGAGGGGCCAGTGTTATGATGGCGCTGCATCTATGTCGGGCGCTGCGTCAGGAGTTCAAGCGCGTATTCTGCGAGAAGCCCCTTTGGTGGTATACACACACTGCAGCAATCACGCTTTAAACCTAGTGATCACGCATTCGTGCAGACTTCCATGGTGTGCGTAACATGATTGACAAATTAAAAGAAATATGCATGTTTTTTTTAAACAACAGTCCAAAGCGCGAAGCCTTGTTGAAAAACGTCATATAAACAAGTCTTTGACAGTGCTAAATGACTTATAGATTTGTGCAAAGCAAAATGGGCTGAGCGCCACGAAGCATACAAACACTGCTGTTAATCGTATGTTTACATTTTTCACACTCTTGAGATAATTTCACTGCCACAATGAAAACACAACGACCAAGGATTTGATACAATTTTGACTACAAATGGTGATTGGGACACGGACAGTAAGTCTAGAGCAACGTCAATTCTTCATTTTTTGTGTAAATTCACATTTATTATGACGTTTGTTGTAACGTAGAAACTGTTATCTAGTCGAACTTCAGAAAGAAGCGATTGACATAATTCAGGCTATGTCACTTATCGAAAACGTCAAGCAAGAGTTTAGAGAGATTAGAGCAAATGTAGATTCTTATTTTCAAAACACTTATGACAGAGCCGTCTTTACACCATTTTGGGCCCCCGGGCAAAGAAATAGTGTTGGGCCCCTACCCCGCAGGAGTAGAAAATGAATATACATAATATATATAAATAAACATATTCCCATGGGGCCCCTATGCTCGTGAGCCCCCGGGCAAATGCCCAACGGGCCTGTGCGTTAAGATTACCCTGACTTATGATCATATCATTATCATGGCGCAGTGTTTAGGAGCTGACGCTTCAATGCCCAAAATGGCTAAGCAGCAAATCTACCGAAACAATATGTGCGTAGAAACGCCAATGCTACATTATCTGCGGAAATTAATCAATCTATTTCTGGAGCATATCATTTTCTGAACTAGATATGTGGTTCTCTGGCTTAGCCAGAACATACTCACAACTGTTAGCTCTTGTGCCAAGTGCTGTTAGAAATTGTATGTATGAAGATCTGAAAGGCGATGTGGATTTATATGAGCAAGATCTGCCTTCACCAGAAGTGCTGCCCGAAGAGTTTACCGGGTGGAAATTGAGATTCAGCCAATAGGATGAGTCTGAGTTACCCAAAAAATTGCACGGAAGCTATAAAACATTGCAATGAATTGATGTATCCAAATATTTATTGCTTACTGAAAATCGCGTGTGTGATTCCTTTTACTTCCTTCACGTGTGAGCGAAGGTTCAGTGCACTCCGACGTTTTCACAATTACATGAGATGTTCAATGGTGCAGGAAAGACTTACCGAGCTTGCATTGATACATCACTACGCTTTCAATATCAACGAAAACAGTGTTTTACAGATATTTGTTTACAAAAACCCAAGAAGGGTTTACATCGCAGATGTTCTAAAATAAACCTCATAGCATAGTCAGAGCCGTCTTTACACCAGTTTGGGCCCCCGGGAAAAGAAATAGAGTTGGGCCCCTTCCCTGCAGAAATAAAAAAATAAATATACATAATATATAAATAAACATATTCCCATGGGGCCCCTATGCTCGAGGGCCCCGGGCAAATGCCCAATGGGCCTATGCGTTAAGACGGCCCTGAGCATAGTGATTTTCCGCCTTGTCAGTTCTGTACCATAATTTATGTATTTCAAATTCTTTAACGCTTGCGCCTGCAGATTTCATTATTAATAAGAAAATAAATGAATGATCGAGTACTTGCATTTTTAAATAAAAATACTATTTTGGAAGCTTTTATTTACAGTGTTAATTATTTATTGCATGAAAACTTACTTTTTTGGTCACTGTATGCACTGAATTTTTTTATTTTTATTTTTTTTTATTTTTTTTGGGAAAACGAGGCAAAAAAGACGAGAAGTTTAATCAACGCCCTCAATAATTAATAGGTAAAAAATTATTGATTAAACATTCTCATCCAAATTTGAAGTCATAGCCCCATATATTGTAGGTACAGTCAAACATCTCATAACGAGATTAATTCGTTCCAGAGTCCTACTTACTGTACGAAACAATTGTTCCCATACAAATCAATGTAAAATACGATCATCCGTTCCATGCTGAAAAAATACTCATTTTTCAAAAATTTTTACTAACATTTATTAAATAAAATTATTTATGAATTGTTAAAGAGTGAAACAACTAGAATACAATTTAGATTTGAAACAAAAAACGTAAAAATATGAATTTATGACAAATAATTATTATTTTTTAACTAGAAAACTGTTAAAGACATTTGATTTTGCAGACGCTTCAAAATTTGACGAAAATGTGATGTAACCGTTTCGTAGACATTCTTGACACTCCATTTGAAGCATCCATCTCGTTAACTGTTCTTGAGAATAGTGCAGATCGTTGATAATGGCCGATTGTAGTTGCGCGCTAGATTTGCAACCTTGTTCTCGGTTTTCAATGTTTTTTTGGTTTTATTTGTAGTTATTTTTTACCTCTCTTATGATTGTCTTCTTGTGGTTTTTTTCAAAGATAATTTATCAGTTTATTAAACTTTCCACATACAATAATTACAAATACTGTCTAAATAAAAAAAAATTTAATCGGTTGATCACACACGAAAACAATTCGCTAACAGACCGAGTCTTTAACACAGAATAATACATCATGGCGGAAGTGTTGACTCACTAATGAATTTCCAGGAAAAAAGGAGTTTCCCTTTCTGCATCACTCGTTATGCGAATCTTCGCTCGTTAAGGGAGCAACTTTTTCCATAAAAATGTTGCTCGTTATGCGAAAATATCGTTATGATAGGTGCTCGTTATGAGAGGTTTGTCTTATCTTAACATGAAATGCCTTCGCGACAAGTTTGCGAACATTTTAAAAAGTCTGGGTACGGCCTTGAGGTTGTTCTGCAAATGAGACACTGCATTAGTGCTTGAAAATGAAATTTGTTGTGACACACTTCAGTCTGCTGAAGATGATGATAAAGATGAAGATGATAAAATAAACCAAGCAGTAGATCCAGGATTGTGGATTGAATTCTCCGCTGATGATGTGGCTTACTGGGTAGTCTGTGGGCCCACTAATTGTCAGCATCATTATGGTCCCTTTGATAAATCTTGCCGTATTTATGCTGGAGGAAAAATAACAAGATATTGTTCTCAAAACTTTTCTATGTCCCAAAAGCAAATGGCGAGCAGTACGGGAGAGAATGGTTATTGTATTCACCATGCACTAACTCTGGTATAGATGAAGTGTCGTTGACGCTTGCTTAAAGGCAGTAAACTTCTCCCATACAGTGCAATTAATCTTTACTTTTTCTCAGCTTCAACCAACAGATGGAAGATTCTGAAAGGACGCCTTGTGGTACCAGATGGGAAGCACATGCTGTTGCAACTGGGGGTATTCTAAAGTCTTATCCTTAGATTATAGAAGCGCTACAATGTTTAAAAGACCAGTCACAGAAGGGGGACACCAGAAGAAAAGCAGAACACATTGCAAAGAAGATAAAGATGCAAGAATTATAATTTGCTCTCATGCTTGTCTTTTAGGAAGAAGTGTTATAACATTTTCACAGGGTCAGTCAAGCTCTACGAAATGAGCAAGTGAACTTGAAAACGTGTGCTGATTTTTATTATTCACTAGCTGATCGCGTGCGTGAATCTAGGGATGAATTTGAAAGGTTTGAAGAAGTTGCAAAAGAAAAAACATCAGGTGTGAATTGTAAGTCAACTTTGACCCGTAATCGTAAATGAAAGACAGTGGTCATTGATGGTGATGCCCCTGAGCATGGCCGGCCTTAAGGAATTGGAGGACCTTGGCGAAGTGAATTTGGCAGATCTAAATGTAATAGAAAAATATATTAAACATTTCTATGATTCCTGTGCGAGGCCTCCACTAATCGGAGGCCCTAGGGGGCTGCCTAGTTTGCATATGCCTAAGGCTGGCCCTGCCCTATGAGGTATCTCTGAATGTCAGAGACAAATTTCGTATGACTGCTTTCTACGTCATTGTTGACAAACTTGAGACAGAAATGAGTAGACGGGGATAGGTATTTAATGACAGAGAAGTTCGATTTTCTTGTTTGGTCGATGTACCACAAACTGTTCAAATGAGCGCTTTTTTTTTCTCAATTGAAACGTACAAAAAATCCAAGAAATTCGACAGTGAAACGAGAAAGGCTTGATTCCTTATCTCTGCTGATGAGTGAGGTAGACTTGTTGCGCAAAATTTACTTTGGTGATGTAATCAAAGACTTTGCCAGATGTAAATCTAGAAAAAAGAAATTTAAAATGTTAATAAGTGCTCTCTCTGACTTGGTCATCTATTAAATTAAACAACCCGTAAAAACAAAGATTTTGACTATAAATCCCTTGTAAATGAGACATGACTCGTAAACCTACATGTGGGAAAAAAAGCAGTCCGAGCCTGCGCTCTTCATGGGGCTTCCCGGAAGATCACCTCAGCCGTCTGGCCCTCTATGAAGCGTAACAGCTGAGAAACCCCCCCCGGAGCAGTAGCTTCTGACGCGGCCACTTGGCCATCAAGGACAGAAAGTCGAAAATGCCTCCCACTAACTTGGCCTCACAAGGAGAGGTGGAATTCCCTATATCGACCCGCTACCACTTTGGCGCCTACCCGGCAAAGCACACGAGTCTCAATGGTTAGCACCGCCGCTAAGTGGGGGATCATCAATGACCTACCTAGGGTGTGACCCCCACTGGAAGGTTTCCTCAGAGCTGGCGTCCGATGCGTTCTTCTTGGTTCCTTTTGCTAATCGTACTGGAGCTCCCGGCCCTAACCCGGCACCGCTCAATGGCGTTGCTAGTAAAGATGAGGGGGACGAAACGGTCGCTTCGGAGTAACCCGACCCTCAACGGGTACTTTGGTGCATATCATCGGCATTGCTTCTAGATGCTTTGCCTAATATCCGTACAGCGACTGTAATCATATGTGACTAGCACCTAACATCTAACTTATCGGACTTCGGCATTGCTTGCCAGGAGTTGTCGGTTTCGGGTCGCGGTCAGGAGCGCAACCCTACTCGTCCGTCGAGCCCCGTGGAGGCCACCCTTTCTGGACGGAGACTAACTTAAAGTATTGATTATGTTTAATATAATACGCACTGCGCGACAAACATTTACAGACTCAACGTGACTGAACTCTCTTGCTGTAAAACACGGGGATGTGGTCAATGATGGCTGGAGTGAACTCTTGTGACACCTTGAGGTCAACAATATCAGACGGCTACATAGAGATACATAGAGATAAACTAAAATATGCATTAATTTAATTACGGTACATTCGATCTATCTGAAATTGTGATACAATGCATTGTTAGGTGACACAAGTCTATGTGCGAAATTTCAGCCCGATAGCAACACGGGGAGTGGGTATTTTTTTACTTTTGTTTTTCCGCCCAACCGAGTAAGAGATCACGACAAGACGGTGAAGTTAATATAAGGGATTTAATTAAACAACCCGTAAAAACAAAGTTTTTGACTATAAATCCCTTATATAGGAAATATAACTAAAAGTATTGATCATGTTCAAACGCGACAAACATTTATGAACTGAAACTGCCTTAACTCCCCTTTTTTTTAAACCGGGGGGGGGGAGTTCTAGTCACCGATCACTGGACTGAACTCAGCGTGACACGTAAAATGTAAACAAAAGCACTCCGCTACATATAGTGATATAGAGATTAACTAAATATGCATTAATTTAATTACGGTACGTTCCATGGATCTGAAATTTTGATACGATGCATTGTTAGGTGACACGACTCTAGGGAAGTGTGTCATTTTTTACATTTGTTTTTCCCGCTCGCCCTCGAACGACAGACATAGAGAGAGAGAGAGAGAGAGAGAGAAAGAGAGAGAGAGAGAGAGACAGACAGAGAGAGAGAGAGACAGATGATGACAAGATTTCGAAGTTAATATAAGGGATTTAAAAAGGATTGACTGAGACCATCTAGTTAAAAGACAACCTATTCATTGAGACCATCTAATTAAGTGACACATTTGTGACTGAGACCATGTGATTAAGAGACAAATTTAGACATATGTCTAGGGGGCCGTCCATAAATGACATCACGCACGTAGGGGGAGGGGTTACACATGTGTGACGATCTGGGGGAGGGAGGGGTGTTTAAGAAATGTGAAGTCACATCAAAACGCGCAACTTTAAATAATTGTTCCACTTAAATGTTTGATTGCTTCCAATTTATTTAATGACGTTTGGCATGACTTCACACGTGTTACAATATTAGAGTGCAGCGTTACACTAAATACATACTTAAATGACAATAACATGATTTGAAACATGCTCATTTTCAAGTAGGAAATACGGCTTTTATTGGCAAAGTTTAGTGACATCATATTGGAGGGGTGTCTAACTTTTTGTGACGACGCGTGGCGAGGGGGGTGAATAAGACAAGGAGAATATTTTAATTTTAGACAATAATATTTTTTAAATAAAAAGCTTATTTCTTCCCAAAAGTTTAACAATTCCACAAAACATGTGTAGTTTTAGTTATAAGTTATGCTAATAATTTCTTTCTGAGATTGAGGTTGACCTTTGTTCCTCAAACAAGACCTTAAAAGTGAGTTCATGTAAGAGGCCATCCATAAAGTACCTCACGCTATTTTTGACCATTTTTAACTCCCCCCTCCCCTCTGTCACAAACTATCACACATCTCGGACCCCAAAGTACGTCACACTTTCGAACAAAAATTTTGTTTTTTTCATTAACAAAATAATCAAAATTTAATATAAAACAGTGTGATGTCACACATGGCCGGACACCCCCCTCCCCCCTGCCACAAACTGTCACACTTTCTTACACCCCCCCCCCTTTCTGGAGCGTGACATACTTTATGGACGGCCCCTAAGATGGCTATGGCTATGGGGAATGGTTTTCTAACAAAATTTTTCTTTAATTACATTTTACCCAAATTTTCCCATCTAAATCATTTTTATTGAATTCCTTCAGTGATAAAGCAAAACTAATTTGGTACATACTTAGTGATAAAATTTAAATTTTAACATATTTAAAACCTCACCGGAAGCTTTTTCAAATATTTTTTACTGCTATTATTTACGCCTACAAGTAAATAATGGATAAACACTACCTGATTGAGCCTTGAGCCCAATTAATATCAATGATAATTGAGTAAAAGCATCAACTCAGATGGCATGTATAACTTTGTGAAAAATCTTTTTATTAAGTCATCATTGTTTATCCATATACTTATTAAAAAATTAATTGTATCATTTTGCACTTGACCCTACTCTTGCCTTATTCAACTTAATCAGCCTTATTTGAATCTTGCTTGACTTGAAGTTGAAGACTAACTAAAGTTAAAGTAAGACTAAAACTAAAGTCGTTAAAGTAAAGAATAAAGTAATAAAGAACTCGGAACTTATATCCTAAATAGTAGAGTTAGAGCAGTGCTACTCTAAGTGGTGGTCTGCGGACTGGTGCCAGTCTGTGGGCCATGTCTGTGGGACATCCGCTGCCGGTCTTCAGAAGTTTTTAAGAAATGAAAGAAAAATCTAATTATAATCCTCCATTTGCAACCATTAATTATAAATAATAAATACTACAACTAACACATATGTAATGTCAATTTTTCGGCAATAATTAATAAGCACACAAAATGAAACCAATACAATAAAATAAATTACATTTCGCTACCACGTCAGTACAAGGAAAATAGTGCACTGGTCTCTGGTGCAATGGAAAAATTCCTGCCGCTCCGCCATACTGTATCTGTATAAAGTGTATACTAAAAAGTTTGAGTTTGAGAAGCACTGACTTAGAGTTAGAGTACTTAGTTTAGACTGTGGTCGTGTGACTGAGAAATTGTGACAGTTTTTGACATTTAATTTTGGCTTTCACTTTAAAAAATAAAAAGTTGTTGCAGAAATAATTACAGTTTAAGTTTAGTAGTACTTAGTTATAGGTGTATGAGTACTCACTTTTTTTTAAAACTCAGTGTTAGGATGGGGTGGGAATTGACGATCTAATAGGAGAGGGCGAGTTGTGTCCTAATAATAAGTAATAAGTAAAATAAAAAGAGGACAAAAAATATGAATGTGTCCTAGACATAATATTTAATGATTCGAGGAGCACAATGTGTTCTTCGTGCTGTACGCAATCATGTCACACCACAATGTGTCCAACAGCACATACTAACCATATACTGGCCACTGGCATAGACTTAGACTAGTGAGAAGGAAATGCAACTCAATATTAGTATCAATATCGGCTATAAAATTGCCAAGATTGAGAGGGCTTCTAGCTTGTAAAAGTTGGCTTTGTTTAAACTATCAGATAAAAATGCTGTCTTATTATTCAGATAATAGTTGATAAATAGCCCCCACTTTCCTTCTTTCTATGATTCTATGGGCATGCTATACTTTTCATTACTATCTAAAACCCAGTAGCCCTAAAAGATTCTCTAGGAGCCAAATCATTTCTATTTAATCAATATTTGACATAGCATGTTTATTGAGATGGCAGTGGAAACTATTTTCTCAGGCTTACCTAATTCAATTCACTCATTTTCTTACTCGTCATTTGTAAACCCTAATCATTTTAGCGAAACGCCTAAAAAGCGTTTTTAGTCATATTACATCATAGTACTTGAGCATATAAGTTTGAAGTTTTTATCAATCCAAAAAAAGATTTTTCCTTCACAATTCTGTGAAAACAAAATTTATTTTCTTCTTTGAATTCCGCTTATAAAAACATGGTTTTTAAAAATCTTTTTTTTACTTCTATTTATTTTATTCTTTTTAGTCTAAGTGTTTGCTATGGTGAGTTTTGAAGTATTGATTATGTTCAAATATAATACGCATTGCCCAACAAACATTTACAGACTGGAAATGACTGATCTCCCCTTGATGTTAAACATGGTTGATGTGGTCGGGGTTGGTGTGAACTCGGCACGTGAATGTAATGTAAACAAGAGCAGATGGATAATACATATGCTTATATTTAGATAAACTAAAAAGTTCAATACAGTCAAAACCCGTTAAGTCGACCGCGTTGGGGTATGAAAAATGGCGTCGACATAACCGATGATCGAGTTAAAATGAAAACCAATATGGCGGCAAAATATTAACATGTGCTTGAAATTTCTTTATGTACGTGGTTAATTAGTTAGCGTTAATTAGTGATGGGACGATTAATCAGAATCGTATCGGAACCCTAATATTTCTTCACTCTTTCCTAAGGTTGTAATGACCGTTCTTAAAAAAAATTTCTCCGCCTTGAAGGCCGGGAAAAGTTATGACTAATCAGCAGTTTATATATATATTTATATATATATATATTTATGCCGAAGTAAAGGACTCTGATTACGACTCTGTGGTATGTTTCGATTCCATTTAATAAAACAAAAGTTACCAGTTTATAATTGTCTGCGCATGCGTTAAAAGGTCAAATTTTTCGCCTGGCCTCGTCACATGTTTCGGCCTGCGTGTGGCATGGCAAAGCCGCTCGCGTTTGCCGTCGTATCAGTGAATTTAAAATACAAATAAACAAATCAATATGGTTATTTTAAGTTTAATGCTTTTGACGTGCAGGATATCTGTTACTATCAGAACGCTCTCGAATTTCCTCAGTCAATCAAACTTGTAATATAAATAAAACTGTTGTGGCCTTGACCGTTGATCACAGCACGCTGTGGGCTGTGTGTTAGACCTCGGCCGGCAAATAAGTCTAAGCGAATTTTTAAAAAAATCATTCCTTATCAGAAATGATTTGATTTCATCGTCACGCGCGTGTTAGTCACAGTCACGTATCTTACTGGTAACAAAGCAACAACAAACTTTTAAAAGAATAATAATTTTTTTATTTGATTAAATAAAAACCACCGTCGATTCTCGATACAAACCTTTATTTTCATTTCTAAAGATATTCGTTTATCTTAAAAAATAAAATGATTAATACATCAGAAAATAAATTAAGTTTAATAATAATATAACATGCACTGCGAAATGACGATTAACGACCTCTAGCGCGATTGTCCAGTACCTCGGGTGAATACATACTCAATGGATACACGTCGAACTGATAATTCACACACGCAAAACATCCAGTAATTTTTATTGAAATCTCGTAGAATCACACAATAACCGGAAGTCTCGAAGATGCGAGATGTCAACACTGTTTTGAACTAAAAATGCCAGAGTGCATTGCTAGGCCAACCGACGAGGATCGAGCTAACCAAGTTAAGTTGCAAATTTGGCCCTCTTTTGTGCTCGAAGTACTAGGTTTCGGCGACTTAGAAAAATCGAATTAGCCGATGAAAAAATGCTAAGACAAAGAGAGAATTTGGCGGTTCCAATAAAAAACGTCGAGTTAGTGGGGTGGTCGAGCTAACCGAGCTCGAGGTAAGTGGGTTCGACTGTAATTTAATAACGGTACATTCGATCGATCTGAAATTGTGATACAAGGCATTGTCATCCAAGATCTATCTGTGGTAAAATTTTGAGATCTCTATGACGATCAGAAGTGGTTTAATTTTACATTGGCAAATTTGAAAATTTGTGGACAAACAAACAGGAACGAAAGTGAGATGATAAAAACGTGGTAAAAAGAACAATAAAATTCTTATTTTTAAAAAAGTATAAATATTTTTTGTTAAAATTTAGTGTAGCTTTAAATTCCTTTGAAAGCCAAATTATAATTAATTATAGCTCATGTGCACCTAATTATAATAATTGATTTTTTTTTACTCTTTCAGATCTTTGCTTAAGATAATATGATAATGTTACTTGACTTATCCCCTGTACCACCACAGTCATGCTATCAATTAACCAAGCTGTTGAGGCATGGATTAAATTTTTCAAGTTCGCTATAAATCACAAAATCCTGCGATCACTTTTTGTGTTACTCTTCTTTTTCATCTACTGTGAGGTTAGTTCCCTTTTTTTTTCTTCTAACTTTAACCATCTCAGTCCAAATGAGACCCTTCAAAACAGACTTAATATTTAAATTTTAATCTCATTAATTTTTGT
This sequence comes from Ampullaceana balthica, assembly GCA_944989445.1. Lineage (NCBI taxonomy): Eukaryota > Metazoa > Mollusca > Gastropoda > Lymnaeidae > Ampullaceana > Ampullaceana balthica. Next base: position 1,645,470 of record CALYLW010000048.1, on the reverse strand, counting down.
CATAATCAACATACATAATTCCCGTAATGGATGTAATGCTTCTTGGATGTTATGCTGATTTGCTCAATAGTGCGCACCAAAAATTACTGCACCAAGTATAACTCTTTTTGAGCGTTCCTCATAAAATTGTTCAATATGATAATAAATGAATCAAATAAAAATAAATAAAATAAATGAAAGTTCTGTATTACGTTACTAATCTGATGTGTATTTATTTTGAAAACTTCCATCATTTTTGATGGATGACATGCTAGTAATTAGTTAAAATTTGAAAATATGCATTACAAGAGTCTCATAAATAACTTTGCATGTTTTGTTTTAATTTGAAATGACACACATGATTTTTTTATGATGGTCTGCAGATTTTTCATTACACTGTAGTACTATTGCAATGTACCTGGCCCTCAGCCCCACCTACACACTATTCAACTGATAGACATTACAGTGACATCAAGGTGTTGGTTATAGCTGACACTCACCTATTAGGATATAGACATGGACATTGGTTTGATAAACTTAGAAGGTGACTACTTTAAAATGGTTTAAGAACGCTTGCTTTACTATTAAATATACTTAAATTTTAACAAATAAAAAAAAGGTTTCCAACTTTTTTTTTATTATTTGGTTAGTTCTATCTGTATTAGCACCAAATGTTGTTGTCACTAAAAGACATTGCCATATGGAAATGATTAAGCTTTATTTATAATTTATAATTTGTGCTTCTAAAAAACATGGACAATTGAAAGATGTTATCTTATTTGACCATTTTAAAAGTGTTAAAAAGCTCAACTTTCTGTATTGAAACATATTCAGAGAATGGCAGATGAAACAAGCATTCCAGTCAAGCATGTTGATACATAAACCAGATGTTGTATTTGTTTTAGGTAAGTCTGAATCACTTAATTCTATTCCATGCTTATCAATTGGTAACAGATATGTTTGAGACATTTTTTTTTGTCCAGGAGACCTGTTTCAAAGGACAGATTATGAGGGGAAATGCTTTGATCTTGTGCCAGCTGGCTACCACCTTTTAGCAGATAAACATCAGCATCTTTACATTTTTACATAATGTTGTGTATGTTTTTAAAGCTTTGGATTGTATTTGTAATGTCATCTTTTGTCAATTTGTTTCGCAAATGTTTGAATTGAACACCGTAAAATTGCTTTCATTATAAATTTTAAAAGCTGCTGTGGATATTCTAAAATTGCACTTGATTACTTCAGGTGATTTGTTGGATGAAGGTAAATGGTGTGATGATGAAGAGTTCTTGCATCATGTTGCTCGGTTTAAAAAAATGTTTGCTGTACCCCAAGGGACTGAACTCCATGTTGTCTCTGGGAATCACGATGAAGGCTTTCATTATATGTGAGTTAGTCATGAAATTCATAACCACCTGAAATATTGAAAGGCTTATAATATATCATTAATGAAGACTGACATGTTGATCACTCTTTTACAGGGGGTTGCAATCATTATTTTTTTGAAATTAAATATCAATAAGGAGACTGTTACTTCTGTTAGTTTATTTGTGTATATCATTAATTATACTTGCGCTAAAATGTGTCTTCTTTTGGGACACCTGTACCTTGATTCTAATATTTTCTGATGTTTGCAGGATGTCAGATCACAAGCATGAAAGATTTGAACGTCAGTTTGATTCACCATCAGTTAGAATGCTAGAGATCAAAAACAATATTTTTGTCTTGTTGAATTCAATGGCAATGGAAGGGGATGGTTGCAGTATATGTGTCCAAGCTGAGAGTGCACTACGTGATATTTCACATAGATTAAATATGCTAAAATTATGTGATAAAAAGGTATGCTGGTGGCTCTTTTTTAGATTTTTAATTAGATTCATATAAATAGAGATAATGTTATTAATTTCACATGGAACTGTCGGATCATGATGATGAATGACAGAGGTGAGATATTTGAGTGATAAATTCCTTAAAAAAGTAAGATCTGTCTAAACTGCTTGACCTCATTTATGGATGGCCCCATTTCTGGATACAAATTGATCAGATATTCCTTTCACTAACATCACGACAGATTGATTTAGTTTAGCTGAACAACGCTCATTTAAAGAACCAAGGAAACTGTAAAAATATAACTCTTTAACTCATACTTGTTTAAAGAAGATTCTTTTGCAAATGCAGTTAAATTTTTTTTATTACTTTTATTACTTTTTATGGTAATAAAAAAAATTTAACTTGAACAATTTAAATAAAAGATATCAAATCATTTCTCTGGTTTAAAAAATTAGCCAGTATTTACCCAATAACTGAAATCGATTTTGACAGTATGACTTAATTAGTGACATTTACTTGAACAGCACACTGGTACATTCTGATCCATTGAAGCATTAACATTAAAGTATACTTTTCTTTCATAACCGTAAGGGGAAAGGATTTACTCAGATCCTGGTAGTCATGAAGAGACTTCTACAACAGCATTTTCTTAAATAGTTCTTCAATTGAATTTTGTTTACTTCAAAAGATATTACTAGCTTCCTTGATTAGCCTCTTTTACCTGTGTTGGATGATTGAGTAAACAGCAGGTTTTTTTAACCTGTCTATACTATCAGTTTAAAATGAGTGTTGATTAATTTATTTTTTTTAATTATTATTTTACAGTCTCCAGATGATACATGTAAATACTCATTGAAGAACTACACACAGCCGATTATATTACAGGTATTGATTCTTTCAACACTTTCCCTAATAATTTGAAGCAGTCTTAATCTGTCTCAGCCATAATGTGCTTAAGTAAAATTTTATTGAAAATTATTTGGTCTATGCTAGTTTTTAAATTTCCTCAGCATTTCCCAATGTACAGAAAGTCTGACTCAGACTGTAACACAGAGGATGCTGCACCACCTGAAGAAAGAAATATTCCATTCCGACCAATGCTTGACAGCCTTGACCAACGCTCAACAAACTTGGTAAACGATCATTGAGCATTTTTTAAATATACATAGAATGAAAGAATATGGAAATTAAATTATTTGGTTATTTTATTTATTATAAATATATATATCATTATTATGTATTTATTATATCTATTTTATTTATTATTTATTTATTTAAAATAATATAATTTCAAGACTTTTCTTGATTCCCCCCCCCCTCACAAATGAAGCAGTTAGTTTTAACTGATACCTTGAGTGTTTGATTATTTGCAGCTCTTTTCTCTCCTGGAGCCCAGGCTTGTGATCAGTGCTCACACTCACCACGGCTGCTATGTACTCCATCACAACACTGTGCCTGAATGGACTGTCTCATCGTTCAGTTGGCGAAACAGGAATAACCCAACACTTTTGCTGGTAATGCTTATTTGAAAATACAGTCGAACCCACTTACCTCGAGCTCGTTTAGCTCGACCACCCCACTAACTCGACGTTTTTTATTGGAACCGCCAAATTCTCTCTTTGTCTTAGCATTTTTTCATCGGCTAATTTGATTTTTGTAAGTCGCCGAAACCTAGTACCTCGAGCACAAAAGAGGGCCAAATTTGCCACTTAATGTTGGTTATCTCGATCCCCATGACCAATTGCCAGCTTTTGAAAATGTTAGCTATGATTTTTTTATAACCAAGGGAAGGGACCAGTTTTCTGCCTCACCAGAGTCTGCTGGTGATGTAACAGCCCGCTTGCTCAGCGCTGTTACTTCTGGTACTATGCTTCGGTAACTAAGCGAATGCATTTTTTTTTAATCAGTCACTAGCGAACTCCACAAACAGTGATGACATGTATTTTTATATTTATAGACCAGAATATTATTATTATTAAGAAAACGCTTTGATTTTGATGTCACGTTCGCTCGCGTGTGGCTCTGGTATTCTGCCGTAACACAACAAAAAATTAACTCCGGGTAATAAGCTAATATACCGAGTAAGTCCTGATAAAACGGAGTATACAGTCATAATAAGATGGAATTTATTTAAATACCAATACCATATTATGTTTCACTCGTCAACTTGCCAGAATTATTGAATTCGCCGCGCACACGATGGTCCCCCCCCCCTCCCAATAGGGTGGGGTTTAGGTGGGGTTGAGCTACACTGGCCATTTACCAAGGCACGCTCTGACTCAATTTAAAAAGAAAAATGTTCCTTCCCCCCAACCCACTGTAGATGTATAACAGTGGGGGAGGGGAGGTGTCTATTCTCGCGGTCTTGTCAAAGCAAGAGGCTTCCTTTTATATAAACATCAAAGACCTGTCTAGCCTTCTCTCCCCCACCCTCATTATCCCTAACTAGAAAACTCCGTAACTTATCCCCCCCCCCTTTGAATTCACTTAGAGCGCTGTAGTAATAGCCGTGACCTTTGACCGTACAGTGCCTCGACAACTAAGCAAATTAAAAAAAAATTTTAAAAAGCATTCATTAGCTGTAGACGAAGTCAACTAAAAGTGATGACGTGTATATTATTTAGATACCGGAATAGGGAGAAAGTGATTTGAAGTCACCGTCACTAACACAACAAAAACGAACTCCGGGGTAAAAAGCTATTACGGGCTTATTGAAGTTGCAGCTGAATAAATTATTTAAATTCCGAAGCCTTAAAACTAAAATAAATAAGCCTAAACATTTTTAAAGATGAGTGTAAGCGGTCGTTCGATAGTTGTAACTACTAACTACGGTAAACACTAGTCCTAGCGTAATGGTAGTCAATAATAATTATTAACAAATTGAAGCAATATTTGAGACTCTTTTCCACATGCGCAGAACGATGCACGAACGACTATGAAGTAAAGTACCTACAAATATATTTAAAATATATTTATTTGAATATTGATTGTTTTCCTTGGTCCTTATACAAATAAATGCCTTGGTATTTATTAGTAATAAACTTACACTAAGATTATGACTTTAATTATAATTACATCATTAGTATTAGTAGTAAATAGCATGAAATAATAAAGTTCAAGGACGAACGAGCAAATGAACGCACTAGTCTAGAGCCTCAGTCAGAGCCGAGTCACTAATTCATTTAGATAAATCATACTCGCAAGGACGTTCCATTTCGCATAATATAATATATCACATAATTTAACATTATATTTCTTATATTCCAATACGATTCTGATTAATCGTCCCATCACTAATTAACGCACAACACGTATATAAAGAAATTTCAAGCGCATGTTAATATTTTGCCGCCATATTGGTTTTCGTTTTAACTCGATCATCGGTTATGTCGACGCCATTTTTCATACCCCAACGCCGTCGACTTAAGCGGTTTCGACTGTACTTTATTTCAATTTTGCTTTTTTTTCCTCAACCTTTCTAAATAAGGTTGATAAAATTATTTCTTCTTACATTTCATTGCCGGTCTTTACAGACTTTTATATTTTGTTAAAACCCCATTCATTGGGCTGAGGCTATCGAAAAGAGTTTTTAATTCATCTTGGTCCTATGCCTTCTTTCCTATTTCTTCCATATGTATCTCACACTTTTGGGTTCTGTCTCTAACTCACCTTTGTTTGGGGCTCTAAAAATAGCTTGCCCTACTTACCTCCATCTTTTCTTAGTTGATGTCTTTCACGATAGGTTCTGTTATCTGTCCTTTGCATTAAATCTTTGTTATGGATGAAGTTTTTCCATTTTAATTTTTCAGAAGCCCTTTAAGATAAGTATTTATGAAAGTTACACATCTGCCTCATGTTTGCTGCTGCTCTTATGGTTTCTGCCCCATGCAGGAGAACTGTTTTAACTTTTCTGTTAAAGATTCTGACATTGGTTTGCAGAGTCAGCCTCAAAGTCAGTTATATTTTCTTGAAAACTAGATGCTGACTTAGCTTTCCATTTGCAGCTCTGACCTCATCTTTGGTTCCACCATTAATTTCTATTGTGCTGCCTAGATAGGTGAAGCTTCCACTTGCTTTATTGCAAATTCTTAATGCATATAGGCCCTTGGTTGGTTGATTTTACCTCCACAATTCCTCTTGCTTTAATTTATTTTTTGAATCAATAAAAAATAATAATAAGAGTTAATTTCAGTTTGATTTTAATAGTTTTAAAACTATTTTGATATTTTAATTTTCTATTCCACTGTACAATATTCTGCTTCTAATAAATGATGCTTTATCAAAACCTAACTGAAGTCATTGAGAAATCTTTCTCATAAATGAGAGCAACAGTTCAGAATCTTAATTATATTTCTTTTATAAAGCAAAAACCAGCCAATGTTAATAAGTACAAATTGACATGCTGAAATTTCAGATGGTTTTCAAAATTTTATTTTCCATTTTTTTAACCTGGAGAAAAAAAAATTTTAATGCAATTTCCTTTCGAAAAATTGTGTTTATAGATTCGAAATGTCTGTAACGCTTGCACATGCAAATCCTCCTGAACCATACCAGATAGAGGGTTCAGGTCTTTGCAAATATGCTGAGGAGGTCCCAAGGATGTGCAACGGCCAAAAAAATACTGAAAAAGTTTACTGGATTTCCTGGAAAATAAATAAAAAACTCGAAAATTTTGTAAATTTCTCGCCAACCATAAAATCTATCAGGTTGAAACAAACGTCAAACAATAGCTAATAATATTTAGATCAATGTTGGAGAAGGAATTTTTCAAAAATCTTTTTTCGTAATTTTAGAAACAATTTTTAAAAGCAATTGTTTTGTTTAGTTTCAAAATTATTGATTTAAAATTATTTTTAATGTAATGTAGAATGATAGTTAATTGGGTTTTCCTGTTTTGTGAATGCTTATGTTAGATTGTTGTGTGGTGCGCATTTAATTGACACATACTTAGTGTGATGTAGCGTGAGGGGATATGACATCATATTGTGTTTAGTTTCAGAATTACTTATGAGAATCTTATTTGAATCAACTTTTATTGTAAGCTAGAATGATTTCCCTTGATAAAAAATCGGAAATTCCTTTGTTGGAAATTGCGTTTAAATACTCATTCGAGTTTTTAGTTCTTGTTTTTATGTGTGCTCCACAATCCCAATAAACCCAATCCATCAGGATTTCACAATTTCTCTAACTACAAGAGACTACAACATACTTTAAATTATGATTTTGTAGTGTAAATTTCATTTATTTATTTTTATAAAGCTGCCTCAACGTGACCTACCCATAAATGCTGTTTGATTTGCTGACCTTAATTATCATTTATATAGACATTTGACTGGTTTTTGTTATTTCAATTATTTTATTAATTTTTTATGATAAAAATGAACAGTGATATACTTTCATAACAAAAACAAAAATTCATTTCAGGTTCGCATGAATAATTTTAATCACAGTGTGTCGCAGTGTTATCTCCCAAAGGAAAGTACTGTCATCAACCTATACATCCTGGCAGCAGTGATGGCTTTTATAAGCTTACTTTGGCCAACTATCTCCTACAAGTACAGACAGAAAATGTGCTAGTAACAACAATAATGTTCTGCCTTTTCATACCATATCAATCTTCATATCAATAGCCACAGTAAACTCTTTATTCATGATGGGAGAAAAAAATGTGTATCCGATATAAACTTTGTTTAGAGAACTACATCAAAAGAAATGCTTTATTTCAGGGATGATACTTAAATATTCCAATGATATTTTATGAACAATGTTTCTTAAAAGTCTTTTAACACTCACCTGATAATCAAATAAGTGCTTTTAAATATGATATGAGCATAGATAGCGATTGATTTGTTACACTTATGAGTTGTATATTTTATCTGAAAATATATCATACAAGAGGTCAAAATGCCTCTACTATGTACTGTGTTATTCAAGTATTTGGAATAATTTTTCTTACAGGGAAGAAGAACCCCTTCTCTTACTTTACAAAAAATTGGCTCTTTTTATTTCAGTTTTTTAATTATTGAAATTCCTTATTCAAATGTATTTTTAGACCTTAATTATAACTGAACTAAAGTTTATCAACACAAAACAAATATATTACATTTAGAAAATGTTTATTGCCAGCAAATCAAAAAAATTATATTAAATTTAATGTTTTTTTTAAATATGTGTACTGCCTAATGGGATTAGTTCAGGGCTTTTTAAAGGTTGCTTCTATAATGATCACTATTTTATAAATTATACTCAACCATAAAAATGAAATAATGATATACATGTACATGTATTTGGTATTTTTTATATTGGTTAGCAGTAAATGGTTTTACATAATATTTAATCATGATTACTAGCATGCAAGTCTGAAAGGAATTACTTTAAGAAATAATCAATACCAGTATATACTGGGTATTTTCTCTATTGTAACTAGTTAAAATAAAGAGGTCTTTATTTTAAAATTTCTGTTAGTTTTAATAATTTCATTTCTAAAAAGTAAAGAAATTATAGTTTTTAATTACAGATGTTTTTTTTTAAAATCATATTTTTGTTGTATGGTAGCTGCTTTTGTTGGTGTTTCGTAGTTGCTTTTGTTGGTGTATGGTAGCTGCTGTTGTAAGAACTGTTAAATGCCTTAAACAAATGACATTGCTTTCATAAATATTGTTGTTTTTTGTTGCCATCTAACTAATGATAATCACAAATATTCAAATTTTTTAAAAAATATATTTTATGTCAATATAAATCTGATTGTCATATCTTCAATCTAAACATTATTCTTTTTATTTCTCTTTTTATTGGTCTTTGAACTTTTTTTTGCTAAATTTTGTTTCAGTTACATTTGTAAATGATTAAGTTACTGTATTTGTTGATAGTGGTTATAGTATTTTTAACTTGCTTCTTTTAAGGTGTTCGGTATAATATATTTTATTGCAAGCAATAAATTTTTATCTTTTTTTTAAAGATGTAAACATTTGCATTTATGATTTATTACTATTTTACAAAAATTTCCTTTTCATTTAACAGAGTGCGTTAAATTTTGCACATTGAGATATGTTTTATAAATTATATAAATCTGTTTTATGTCAGACCAAGTTTGTTAACATTTATAAATAATAAAAAATGTTTGGAAATATATTCTGTCTTTGGTCATTTTTTTATCATAGACTTTAGAAGATTCTTTTTAGTTCTTGTAGAAATTCCTTGTTAATATTTTAAGCATAACTTTTATCTGTTTTTAATACTTGCAATGGAATATATATACATGAGATTTGTACAAGACGTATGTAATTTTTAAAGTGTTTACAAGCAACAATATGCATTGTTTTCTCAAGTCTGTATTCAGAGAAAAATACTAATGCCTAATGCATTATCTGTATTATCACCATACACATTAAATCACTGACCAGTAAAAACACCTAAAAGTAAAAGGCACTATAAAAAAGCCAAGCACGTTTGATGCGTAAAATAATGTAGATGATACAAACTCTAAAAAGCTCCAAACCCCACCCGCCCCAAATCACGTGGGGTTTTAAAAATTAAACAGACACTCCAGGCAAACTAAGACTAAATTGAATCTTTAAAGGTAAGTAGCATTTTATCACATGATTTCACATACCCTTCCCAAAAAATATAATAAGTTATTCGGTTTTTTAATTTGTGTTTTTTTAAATCTAGTTTATTTTCTTAGTATATTCAAGTGAACGTACATGTACGCGTTTTAAATGAGTGTTTTGTTTAGCAAACATAATTTGAAAAAAGCCAGCAAATACTGCGAATGCCTGTTACCACTTTACATTTTCAGTTGTAGAGATCTCACGTTTTATTCCCGTTTCAGAAAATAAGCCAATCAAAAAGTTGTTTACATAAGTTATTCTCCCATGGTAACTGCAAATATGGCGTAGCTTTTGCGGCCGTAACAACAATAAACTTATATTTTGATAGATTTATATCATTTGTTACCACAGCAAGTAAGAAAACAATGTACTCCCATTTGTTTTTAAAATAAATTTTAATTTAATAATGTCGAATCTGTTATATGTGTGTTTTTTTAAAAATAGTTACGCTCTAACAATTTGAAATGAACTAGCCACTAAATTCAAGTTCAAGTAATTTCAAGTCTTGACACTTAGTGACTTAGTAGTCACACTTGTTGTTAACAGTAACTGAACACTGAACAGTAACTGTAGGCCGTAGGCTAACTGTAACTCAAATAACCGTTACTCCTAATGTATTTGTGTCATAGTCCTATATTTTAACCGTAAAAAGTAATAATGGTGTCTTAGTTAATTAATATTAAAAATATTTTTAATAGTAATGTTAGTATTAGTTGGTAATCCTGCAGTTTCTACACATATATTATTTCACAGCGAATTTTAATTTTCTCGTGAGAACTTACGTTTTTAATTTATAATTTATTAAATGCATTAATATATGTTATATTATAGCACTAATTTGTAATTTTTATTTATTTCTAAGGCTTTTTTCAGCCCATTAAGCTACATAATCGGAGTGGGATACACCCATTTTGTTAATGTAGTACTCGACTTGCCGAGTTGTCACAGTAAGATGCCAAATGGACCGAATAAATTCAGAGTCATTAAATGGAAATTTCTCACTTACAAACAATCAAAATAAGTATCAAACATCTAGTAACGAAATAAAAAATAAAATTGTCTTTAAAATATTTATTTATCTTCTGAGAACATTAAATAGATGAAAAATACCTTTTAAAAAAACATTTTCAGTCTATAAATTTATTTTAGCATGGGTCGAGCCAGGTAAAAAACATCTGGCTAGGTAAACAAAATGGGCGCATCGTGACCAGATTATGTATTATATAGAGCCGAAAAAATGCCTTAAAAATTAAAAAAGACTTGCAAATTAGCGCTGTAATAGCTGAAATACAACATGCATTTAATAAATTAGAAACGTAAGTTCTCACGAGAAAATTAAATTTCGCTGTGAAATAATATACCTGTAGAAACTGCAGGATTACCGTATTAGTTTTCACTAGAAAACAATAACAATGGATGTAGAGTTAGAGTATTCTTACCACTAAAGAACTTTAAAAAATGGACTTAATTACTTCATTTAGAGTAGGCCTACGTTAGTTTAAGAGTAATTTTACATTTTAGACATAATACTTAAACTTAATAATATAGTATAGTTATAGTATCATCTGTTTAGTGAATAGTGTTTCTGCTGTCTTTTATTTAAATAAATTTTAGCAATTAGAGCATTAACTTGGCACTTTCACTTAGTATTTTATTAATTTTATGAAATTTCTTCTTTATATTCAACACTAACAGTAACTAGAGACTTTTCAGACTATTCATTTTATAGATTATACTTTTCTTTACAAAAATTAAAACAATTATTTTTTTAAATAATCATAGTAATATTATTAAAAGTTTATCAATGTTAGTTTCAAATTTGTATTATTTTGTATTTATAATTTATTTTATAAAATGATCAATGATTTATAATTTCAGAAAAGATGCCTTTAGGACCTTTTGGGGAAGTTTTGGGGACTACTGGGACCCTTGAAGCTCTTGGTCCCCTTGCCCAAAACTACAAAACGAAAGTTGTTGCACCTAGAAACCCTAAGGTTATTAAAGAGCAAAATGTAACAGAATTCAAGGTATAGAAATATATTAGGACTATTCTAATTATTTACTTTATTTAATTAACTTAAAATAAAATTCAATTATTTAATTTTTTTTCATTTCTAAAGCTGTATATAAAGAATTTAAGCAATTCAATCATCTGAGAGCCTGCTTAACTTTATAATTATGTCTGGTTAAGTAATTCATCAGATGACATCAAACACCGATTAAATAGACTAATCAAGTAATCAACTCAATCCCAAAAACTTAACATTCTTATACTTATATGGATGAAATATTTAAAACAAAAATATGTTGTGATTTACAATTGTAAACTAGAAAATGTTTATTATACATATTGGTCACTTTATCTCATATATAGAAAACATGCTTAGTAAAAAAAGTGATTTCCCTTAAAGTTAGGACAGAAAGACATAAACAAAAATTTTGATCCCCAGTCTGTAAAAATTGAACAGCATGCTGGCCCAGTGGTTACTCCCTCTAAAATATATGTTTTTAAGCCATTACTGTTATAAAGATTGTTATATTTTTAATGTAAATGGTGGCTGATTTTGATGCCAGAAAATACATAACTTGTCTTGTGTTTTAATCTGTCTAACTTTAAAATTTCACACTGATTAAAATATTCATTAATTTAAGTCCTGAAAATACATATGCAATACATGTACTAAAAATGGTGTATACTACTGGCCTTTTTTATATTTTGTAGCAAAAAATTTGTAGGTTTCTTATTCCTGAAGATCGGAAAGTTGGGTCATAGCTAGTTTTGAAGTAGCTTTTATTCTTTCAAATTTTTTTAAAAATATTGCATAATTCTAAAAATTATATATTGTGTAATAAATAAGCTATAAAGTCTTTAATAGCCACATTTATTAAATCTAATTCTTATGGAGCCTTATGAATTTATTTATTTATTTTTAAGTTGGGAGGATGTTTAGTGGAATTTTCTTGATTTTAAAGAGAAAAACTGTTGAAAGGTTTCTCTAAAAAATGAGAAATTGCAATTTTGTTAAATATTGAGTTGTAAATCCATCCATACAGATTGGGCTTTGGTCTGCCTCACTACTCCTTTCCACTTAGAATTAATCAGTTCATTTATTCTCCATGCTTGGATGCCCAGTTGCCCATCTATCCATCTAAGCCTAGGTCTGCCTTTAAACTGTTTTCCTCTGGGGTTTTGGTGATGCACCCTATTTACTCCTCTGTCATTTGGCATTCTCTTTAAGTCTTCTTCCCAGCACAGGCTGGCGTTTTTTATTTCTGCTATTATTATGGGATCCTGGTATAAACTGTACAGTTCATGGTTGGTTTTCATTCTCCATCCGTATTCATCCTTTGTTGGTCCATATATTTTCCAGAGACTTTCCTTTCCCATTTGTTTAACAGGTTTTCTGCAGTTTTTGTTTGGGTCCAAGTTTTATTTGCAATTGTTACAACTGGTCTGACTACAGTTTAGATTGAGTCATGAATATAGTGAACTAATTATTTTCTATGACATTTTTTCATTGCAGATGACGCCAAGCAAATTTTTTTTTGAAGCATCTTTGACTACTGAACAGAAACTAGCAAATACCAGAGTCATGAAAATTCCTAGGAAAACAGAGCTGTTGGATATGGGAGACACATCTCTGCAGAAGGTACAGGCCATAGTAAATTAGCTTCATAACCATAAAAAATCGTTTATTGTAACAGTACTGAATCAAAGCCCAAGAGGCTAAAGGTTAACAGCTGCTGGGCAACCAAAGCACAGAAAAGATAACAATAGTCAGATCCTAATGGAAGAAAGGGGTGAAGCTACTAGCCAAAACCATCAAGGGCTGGTGGGCCACAGGGACTGGTGAGCCACAGGGACTGGTGGGCCACAAGGACTGGTGAGCCACAGGGACTGGTGAGCTACAGGGACTGGTGGGCCTCAGGGACTGGTAAGCCACAGGGACTGGTGAGACTGATGGAAGGAAGTCTTACACAGGCCATAAATGAAAAAAGATGGATGAATCTTTTAAAAAGATTTATATAAAGTTGCTGCTTTTGCTTTAAAATAGAAATTCTCCTTGAATTAATCATTTTTATTTCTATTGCAGATTTCTAAAGTAAATATTGATGAACCAATGTTCCAGCCATTTCCATCAGAGATTTTCTTTCAGAATTTTGAACCTTTTCAAATTTATGAAGTTCCACTTGTACTTCGAAATAATGACAAGGTAATAGAACAAAAAGAAGAAACACTACTTAATTTTTTTCCCTCATTAATTTGCAATTTAAATTTGAACCATATATCTAAATTAATGAATCAATGCAAATTTTTAAACTTTATTTTTAAAAGTTCTTCATGGATTTCATTTTATAAATATTTTAAATGTGCCTATCATATTTTATAAACTTTACTTATTTAAGTTATCATTTAGATGCTTTTAACCTACATTAAGAAAAATTTAAGAGTTGTAGAAGAACAGAAGTTATTTAAACTTATTCTGTCTTTTAAATCATTCATTCATTAGGTGCCTCGATTAGTGAAAGTCAGTCAAGAAGATTCCCCATACTTCAAAATAATTAGTCCACATGATGTAGGACACAAAGTTGGACCAGGCCTTCCAACAATATTCAAAGTTCAGTTCACACCTGATGAAAAAAAGGTAATTAATAAAACATTATTATTTAAATGATTCTGTTTCCTTCCTTTATTGTTTTCTTAAATAAATATTCAGTTGCTATGGTGTTCCTTTGTTGATATCTATATTTAGAAATTGTCATATTTATTTACTCAGTTTTTTCCAGGGATTTTGTTGGATATTTTCTACCAAGATTAAACAAATTTTTTTTCCTTTAGGACTACAAACATGAGCTCATTTGCATTACTGAAAGGGAAAAGTTTGTTGTGCCCATTAAAGCCATTGGTGCCAGGGGCATCCTGGACTTCCCTGATGCTATTCACTTCCCAACTTGCCCTGTCAAAAACTCAAACACCAAAACATTACTAGTTAGAAATATTGGAAAAAAGGAGGCTAAATTTCATATCAAGACCAAACAGTAAGTTTTCAATACCAAAGCATTTGCATATTTATCGTTTAATGCCCCAGAAGGTTTTCGCCAAACTTCCGCCTCAGTCCCGTAAGGATTTCCTGTTTATTACTATCAACTGGTTATGAAATTTTAAATATTGCGTAAAATTTATTTATATTATTATTGTCATACTGACTTCATCCTTTAGGATAAGAATGGTTATTTTACGTATCCAAATGACCGTCTTGAGCTTAATACTATTTTTACCTGTAGTTTAATACTATTGTTTTTACAATAACGTATAGCAAAATCACATTTTCAAAAAAACACAGTAAAAACGACCAAAAAACTTCACGAATCGAGCGATAACACTAGCGAGGTCAACGGCCGCCATTGCCAGAAGTCCACTGAAGCTTCTCTCGCTAAATGAAGAATTTCTGCTTTCTATAATTTCATTACTAAAGAGAGTGCTATCGAGGCGCGCATTACCGCGCTTTGGCATTAGAGACAAAGCGCGCATTACAGCGCTTTGGGGCATTAAACATTATTAACTGAATCATTGTCATTTTATCTGTAAAAGAAAACATGAGTTATTGGTGGTAATAGTTATAAAGTAGGGAACAGCCGGGTATCTGGAATGCCGGATATCCGGATCGGATATCCCAATTTTTGCCACTATCCGTATTCGGCAAATACTTATGACAGATCCGGATACTATCCGGATATTAATGTAGTAAAGAATGTATGAATTCCAAATTAAATTAATATTAAGAAGTTTACAAACAAATATATAAAAATTAAAAAACATTTACTAGAAATCAGTACATTTAACAAGAATGGATAGTGAGAGAGCATTCAGCACAGCGGGAAAGATAAATGATGATAAGCGTTCTCGCTTGTCGCCGAACAAACTTGGGATGTTATTGTTCTTGAAAAGGAATTTGGGATGACAAACACTTAATTTTTCGAAAATTAAAAATTGAAGAAATAAACTATAAACTTAAAGTTAACAAGTACTGCTGAGTACTATGTTAAAACTTACTAGTAACTACTAATTAGTAACTATTTTATTTACTCATGTCATTAAATTATGTTCATTGTTATAGTTGATATATAAATTTCATGTTTTAAAAATATTAATTTTATGTTAAAAAATAATAATTTTAAGTTTAATTTGTAATTATTAGTTTATACCAGTGGTTCCCAAAGTGGTCCGTACGGACCCCCAGGGGTCCGCGGGACCTTTCAGGGGGTCTGTGTGAAATAAAAATTGATTTGGGGGTCCCTGAACAACGTCAGGGGGGTCCGCGCAAGGTTTAAAAAATAAATAATAAAACTCATTATTTTTTTTTATTATTATTGAAATTAAAATAAATAATAATAAATAAAATAGTATGTGAATGCCTTTTCTACTAATTAAATACCATCTTAGTCTTAGGTGCTATCCTTCATGGATACAATGTTGTTTTACGTAAAAAAAAGTATTAGAACTACTGTAATTCCCACATCTATAACCAATCAAAATACTTGGTTTGTTGAAATGTCACGCTTGATGCAGATGAAATGCCGAATAGGCTTGGTCATAATTTACCGGAAGTCTAATAATAGACTCGATCTATAACTAGGTCACAGCCTGAGGTGCCGTAAGGTCAAGTAGTGAATATTTATTCATAACTATTAGATAGAATGCGCTCATTGAAATTATCTAAAACTTGTTCAAAAGCTTGATTTTATAGAATTTTAAAGAAAAATATAAGGTCATATTATTTGATATATTATAATAATGCGAAATAGAGCTTCCTTGCGAGAGTGAATTTAATATTTATATGTAAATATACAGACTATACTTTTTTATTTTTAGTTCATTCGCTCATTCGTCCGAGAATTTTATACATTCAAATACTATTTACTTCTAAAACGTATGATGTAATTATAATTAAAATCATAATCTTAGTGTAAGTTTATTACTAATGAATACTAAGGCATATATAATTTATATGAACCAACGAAAACAATTTATATTAAATATAAGTTTGTTAGCACTAGTGACTAGTACTAGTGGCGACGGCCGGAACGACCGCTTACACTTTCACTCATCTTAAATAAATGCTTAGGCCTAGGCCTAGGCTTATTTATTTAAATTAAAATATCAATAGATGGTTATATTATGTAATATTATATTATGCGAAATGGAACGTCCTTGCGAGCATGAATTATGTAAATGAATTAGTGACTCTGCATCTGCTCTGACTTGAGGCGTGAGGCTCTGGCTCTAGTAATAAGTTAGTAGTAACTAGTTCTAGTTGCTCGTTCGTCCATGAAGTTTATTCTTTCATAATATGATGTAATTATAATTAAAGTCATAATCTTAGTGTAAGTTTATTACTAAAGGCATATATTTTTATAAGGCAAGGGCCAAGGAAAACAATATTAAAATACATATATGTTAATAATTGACTACGCTAGGACTAGTGTTTACCGTAGTTACGAATATTATGAACGCTTACACTCATCTTTAAATAATTTAAAATACTATGTTACGGCTTATTTATTAAAGTTTTAAGTCTTCGACATTTTAATAACTTTTTTCGGCTGCAAAACTGAGTGAGAAGAAATATCTTTTTTGTCCAAAATAGCACCTGGAACATCGTTTTCAGATAGCACTATAACACTATTAAACACACTGTTGCTAGCCATGTTTGAGAAAGTTTGACCTTACTGACAACGAAGAGCCTAAAAATAGATATGACCGAATGGCCTATGACGCGTTGGGGTCACAGAAATGATCAAGCCTATTCGATATAACTATAAGTAGAAATATACAAGTTTTTATTTGGAATCTACGAGGGTTGCAGGGTTGTGTATTATTCGATGTGTCGGGAAGTTATATGTATCTAAATTGTATCCTATTATCAAATTTTTTCAATAGGGCTTTTATGTAGCATTCCATTGAAAACGTTAATAATTCTTAACAGTGGTCTGTTACAACAGATAAGAGAATGAGTGAGCCCAAGGCTGGATTTAGACTTGATGGGGCCCTAAGCTATTTAAGGACCTTTTGAAGTCTAGATAATCTATAGCAGTGACAAATATGAAAACAAACTTCCGGGGGCCCCCAAGAAGGCAGGGGCCCTAAGTTATAGCTTGTTTAGCAAATAGGTAATTACAGAACTGAGCGAGCCGAAGAAACAGTGCCGACAATATGGTGTTAATGAATATTTGAAGTATGGCTAAATGTTTGTAAACAGATACGAAATGTGAAACGTTATTTACTGAATTAAAAATAAATGTTTGAAGTTAAAGCAATACACTTGAATTTCTGGCATATTTAAAACATGCTGTACCAAATGTATTTTCAGTAAATTGAGTCATTCATCAACATAAAATATTCCAAAAAATCTTAGTGAAAGTTTGCATGGATCACTACATTATGTCATTAGAGCAGTTAATAAAATCAAAAGGAATGCCTGCGATGAGAGATTATTTGCTCACAACGGTTTGGAAAATGAAGAAGAAGAAGACTATAATGGATTATTTTTCACACAGAAGTACGCTGGCTATCATCATGTACATATTTAAATCGATTTTATACTCTGTTTGACTCATTGTCCAAATTCCTGGAAAACAAAGACAATTAGCATCACAATTAACTAAAAAAAATGACATATCCTTTATGAATGAATTATTTATCCAACTTTAACAAAACTAATTTGAAACTACAACTACTACAAGGTAACCAATTAAATTTAATCAAAACTAAAAGCGTTATATCTGAGTTTGTTGCAAATCTTTTTCTTTGCAAACAAAACTTAGGAACAGGAGAATGTTCTCAGTTTTCAAATCGTTTGAAATTGCCACATAGTTAAAGATTTGCTTGCTTACTAGTAACTTACTGTCAAAACTTAACGGCTCTTCATGCAGACATTTTGTAGGCATTTGCCACTATAGGATATTTCCGACTGGCAGTTGAGCTCTTTAGCGCATGGACAAACTCAGATCCCAAACACAGATGTATACATACTAATACAGGAGAAGCTTATTGAAATACCACAAATGAGGAACTTATGCCACTGTTTGAACTAGGATACCACAAATTCTGGTTACAAAGTCAGATCCCAATTTTATATCATGCATTAAAGGTTATTGTACATAATTTATTTGATTGACTGTTTTCCTGTCTTTCTATTTGGTAGAACAAAGATTCAGTGGTGTTATGAACCTCATCATTAAAAAAACAACAACAAAAATAAAAAAAATAAGCGACTAGAAATTGGTGCTCGTGAGGATTTGCGGTTCCTACACACAAACATTGAGTCGGTCATAAATACACTCATAAAATCTCATCACGTTAATCCAAGTTTTTTTTTCAATTTTATCTTAATCAAAAATGATAATTTCAATAAATACCGTACTTTTCATCAAAATGTTGCTTTTGTAATTTTTGTACTATGCATTTATAAAGTTGTTTTTTTACTTGGGGGTCCGTGGGGAAATTTTGAGTATAAAAGGGGTCCGTGGGTCAAAAAAGTTTGGGAACCACTGGTTTATACTATAAACTTTATAGTTAAACAGGAGGCTTGGAAACTGGGACAGGCTGAGTGTTGGCTTTTGTTTTTAACTTCTTTGTCATTGATTAGTACGTTGACAGTAGTCAATTATTCAATACTTTCAATTCAGTATTTACATTTAAATATTTTACTTATATGATATGAGTTATATCATTGTAATAATGTTATATTCTTTGTTGTTGTTTTCAGTTGAACTTTAAATGACAGTTGCAATTGTGATTTGATTTGCGAACTTAAAAATAAAAATGTTGCTTGTCTCACGTGTTATATTCAGCCATATAATTTTAAAACTCTAAACTATTGTGAATATTTTAATTATACAAAATAAGTTGAGTAAAAATTTAAGTTATACATTAAATTATTAATATTGTGGAGAAATGCAGGTTACCCAGGGGACAGGAGAACCACATAGAGGTTACCCAGGGGACAGGAAAACCAAGTATGGGTGGGTGCCGCAGCTAAAGGGGGCATGACCTGGGGTGTTAGGTTACAACAGTGACCAGAGCGAAGTTTTTATTGCTGTCAAACACGACCATAGTCCAGGGAGATGCCAAATGTAATTTATGTGAACTTGGGGAAAATATGAATGTCGTTTGTTTTAGTGGCTTCACGTATCAACCGCACAGTTTTTTGCTAGCTATATAAGGACAGGGACTTGTTAGACCGGGGAGCAGGGAGCCACAGAGTACGAAGCCAGGGAGCCAACGAGTAGGAAGCCAGGGTGCCACTGAGTAGGAAGCCAGGGTGGCGAGATAGGAGGCCAGGGAGCTAGTGTGCCGAGTTAGTTGGAGTCTGGGTGCCACGAGGGCGCAGTACGGGTAGAGTGACTGAGGACTGAGAATATAGTGACGGCCAGATGAGAAGCTGTTATACTCAAATAAAATAACTGACTTGCTGAGTGGCGTTTTGATGTTATTGCTTTGAATGTGAGGAGTGGAGATAGAGACGCACAACTTATAATACCAGAATTAGACAAAGACACGCATGCACACCAAGATCTTCTACAATATAGAACAAAATAATCAAATTAACAAGCGTTGATAATAAAATCATTCAAAGCCATGCAAAATATAGTAAAACAATCAATTTCAATACGAGAAAAAAATATTAAGTTAAAAAGTTACAAGTATAGATATTACTGTACTACGTAAGATAACAAACTAAGTTAACTAACAAAATATTAAACGTGAATCGTCTGAATAAAAGAACAGTTTTTATTATGGCTCTAGATCACGACTTCTTGTACACCACACTACACACTCAGTACAACACTGTTCGCTTGGTACACACTACAAAGTTAGTTGAACTTCGTTCAAGTTCATTCATTCAATTCATTGTAAAATGTTCATCGTTGCCGTTGACAGTGTCACAAACCGTCATTTTTGATAGCAGCTACTATCCATTTGTTGGATAATAAATATTTTAATAAGTAGTATTTAATACTAGCTATAAAGTAGTAAAGTACACCCTCTTAGCTCTTACACTTAAATGTGGAGATATCCGGATTAGGCAAATATTAAGGCCAAACTATCCGGATCCGGCAAATAGTAAAAAAAACCTATCCGGCTGTTCCCTATTATAAAGGAATGCATTTTGTCTGATAATATTAGAAAACTAATGCTGGTTTGAATTTTAGGGAGTTAAAATTTAGAATAACTAATTTTCTTATGATATTGTTTAGTTTTATGATGTCAATCAAAACTGTAAGAAAAATTGTTCTAGGATCACATAAAAAACAAAATTGTTTTAGCATGCCATCAATTTTTTTATTTTATTTACAGACCTTTCTCTGTAGTTCCCCCTATTGGAACATTGGCTGTGAATGATTGCATTCAGGTGACAATTGAGTTTAAACCACTCACTGCAGGGGATCACAGAGGGGAAATTGGTCTGACCTATGATACAGGTAACATTGTATATTTTATGAAACAGTTAATGCACACTTGACTTTCTTGAAAATTTTGAATTTATTCAAATCATTTAGGTGGAATTAAATTTGAAGTTTTGTTTTAAATAATTTAATTATTAAACGTTGTCTAATTACTTCACTCAATTTACAAGGGGAGGAATCAGTGTGATTTCAAAAACTTGTATTCAACAGTTTGATCAATGATTAAGGATCAAAAGTCATGGCATATTTTATAACCCAGTAAATATTCATAAGTAGTATATACTTTCCATTTCAGTTTTTGATGTTTTAGATATAATTATTAGTCATGGCTAAATGGCTTACAGAATTGAATTGATTTGAAATATCCAATTTTTATTATGATTTGCAGGGGAAGAGATTTTCATTGATTTGTATGGTGCAAGTCAAGATGCAAATGTGCGTTTGGACAAAAATTCAATTCGTATGGAGAACACGTACATTTCCATGGCCAGCCAACGAACTGTTGTCATCAGTAATCGCAGTGACTTCATTGCCCACTTCAAATGGAGCAGATTCGCAACTCAGGATGATGAGGATCAAGAGAAACTGCTGTAAAAATTATACAATATTTTAAAAATACATTTTAGTGAATTTTTTTAATTAAAAAAAAACTGAGCCATATTTAAAAGTTAAAGAAAATGTAAAATATTTATTTGTAAAACTGTTCTATTTTAATACTTGAAACTTAGCTTCTCTTAACATCAACATTTTTCAATTAATATCTGATGAGTTGATTTACAGTTTAAAGAAGTTGGTACTCTATTTCAAATTTTTTATGGTCATGATAACAAAATTGTGTAACTTGGGATATTTGAATTTCTTCAATGCAGTAAAAATAAACTCTGAATGAAGTAAGTGAAAATAATGTCAAATATTAAAAAGAATAGTTTTACTCAGTGCTTTTTTTTGTTAAAAAAAATAGGTGCCGGTACTCAGTGATGGATTGCCTAACTTTTAACTACCAGTTTGCACCTCGATGCAAACTAACTCACAACTGCAAAGATACTAAATGTCAATTTTAACAAATTAATAATAAACGTTAAAATACCAGAAAAGTAATCATTTTTCCCCCACATTGAAAAAGGTGCCGGTACGCCGTACCATTGCGTACCGGAACAAAAAAAGAACTGGTTTTACTAAATAAAGCCTGCAGTTAGTAAAACTAGTATTTTAATATTTTAAATTAGTTTGACTAAATTCACTATTAATTTCTACTGAAATAAAAAAAAGTTCAAAACTTTCACGTTATATCATCTACTATTATTAACTTAAAATTTATAAGAAAAATGTATTAGAAATAAATGACTAAGTTATTAATAATAGCTTGGAATGACTTAACAGTATACATAATATGTATATGATTTAAAATGAGACATGTCCATGATGGAGTTTTCCCATTGCTTAAAATTATCTTTTCCTATTACACAAAATTAAATTTTACAGTTACTCAAGATTAAGTTCTCCCATCACTAAAGATTAAGTTTTCCCATCACTAAAGATTAAGTTTTCCCATCACTAAAGATTAAGTTTTCCCATCACTAAACATTAAGTTTTCCCATTACAAGTTTTCCCATCACTAAAGATTAAGTTTTCCCATCACTAAACATTAAGTTTTCCCATCACTAAAGATTAAGTTTTCCCATCACTAAACATTAAGTTTTCCCATCACTAAAGATTAAGTTTTCCCATCACTAAACATTAAGTTTTCCCATCACTAAAGATTAAGATTTCCCATCACTAAACATTAAGTTTTCCCATCACTAAAGATTAAGTTTTCCCATCACTAAAGATTAAGTTTTCCCATCACTAAAGATTAAGTTTTCCCATCACTAAACATTAAGTTTTCCCATCACTAAAGATTAAGTTTTCCCATCACTAAAGATTAAGTTTTCCCATCACTAAAGATTAAGTTTTCCCATCACTAAACATTAAGTTTTCCCATCACTAAAGATTAAGATTTCCCATCACTAAACATTAAGTTTTCCCATCACTAAAGATTAAGTTTTCCCATCACTAAACATTAAGTTTTCCCATCACTAAAGATTAAGTTTTCCCATCACTAAAGATTAAGTTTTCCCATCACTAAACATTAAGTTTTCCCATCACTAAAGATTAAGTTTTCCCATCACTAAAGATTAAGTTTTCCCATCACTAAACATTAAGTTTTCCCATCACTAAAGATTAAGTTTTCCCATCACTAAACATTAAGTTTTCCCATCACTAAAGATTAAGTTTTCCCATCACTAAAGATTAAGTTTTCCCATCACTAAACATTAAGTTTTCCCATCACTAAAGATTAAGTTTTCCCATCACTAAAGATTAAGTTTTCCCATCACTAAACATTAAGTTTTCCCATCACTAAAGATTAAGTTTTCCCATCACTAAACATTAAGTTTTCCCATCACTAAAGATTAAGTTTTCCCATCACTAAACATTAAGTTTTCCCATCACTAAAGATTAAGTTTTCCCATCACTAAAGATTAAGTTTTCCCATCACTAAAGATTAAGTTTTCCCATCACTAAACATTAAGTTTTCCCATCACTAAAGATTAAGATTTCCCATCACTAAACATTAAGTTTTCCCATCACTAAAGATTAAGTTTTCCCATCACTAAACATTAAGTTTTCCCATCACTAAAGATTAAGTTTTCCCATCACTAAACATTAAGTTTTCCCATCACTAAAGATTAAGTTTTCCCATCACTAAACATTAAGTTTTCCCATCACTAAAGATTAGGATTTCCCATCACTAAACATTAAGTTTTCCCATCACTAAAGATTAAGTTTTCCCATCACTAAACATTAAGTTTTCCCATCACTAAAGATTAAGTTTTCCCATCACTAAACATTAAGTTTTCCCATCACTAAAGATTAAGTTTTCCCATCACTAAACATTAAGTTTTCCCATCACTAAAGATTAAGTTTTCCCATCACTAAACATTAAGTTTTCCCATCACTAAAGATTAAGTTTTCCCATCACTAAAGATTAAGTTTTCCCATCACTAAACATTAAGTTTTCCCATCACTAAACATTAAGTTTTCCCATCACTAAAGATTAAGTTTTCCCATCACTAAAGATTAAGTTTTCCCATCACTAAAGATTAAGTTTTCCCATCACTAAAGATTAAGTTTTCCCATCACTAAAGATTAAGTTTTCCCATCACTAAAGATTAAGTTTTCCCATCACTAAACATTAAGTTTTCCCATCACTAAAGATTAAGTTTTCCCATCACTAAACATTAAGTTTTCCCATCACTAAAGATTAAGATTTCCCATCACTAAAGATTAAGTTTTCCCATCACTAAAGATTAAGTTTTCCCATCACTAAAGATTAAGTTTTCCCATCACTAAACATTAAGTTTTCCCATCACTAAACATTAAGTTTTCCCATCACTAAACATTAAGTTTTCCCATCACTAAACATTAAGTTTTCCCATCACTAAACATTAAGTTTTCCCATCACTAAACATTAAGTTTTCCCATCACTAAACATTAAGTTTTCCCATCACTAAACATTAAGTTTTCCCATCACTAAACATTAAGTTTTCCCATCACTAAAGATTAAGTTTTCCCATCACTAAAGATTAAGTTTTCCCATCACTAAAGATTAAGTTTTCCCATCACTAAAGATTAAGTTTTCCCATCACTAAAGATTAAGTTTTCCCATCACTAAAGATTAAGTTTTCCCATCACTAAACATTAAGTTTTCCCATCACTAAAGATTAAGTTTTCCCATCACTAAACATTAAGTTTTCCCATCACTAAAGATTAAGATTTCCCATCACTAAAGATTAAGTTTTCCCATCACTAAAGATTAAGTTTTCCCATCACTAAAGATTAAGTTTTCCCATCACTAAACATTAAGTTTTCCCATCACTAAACATTAAGTTTTCCCATCACTAAACATTAAGTTTTCCCATCACTAAACATTAAGTTTTCCCATCACTAAACATTAAGTTTTCCCATCACTAAACATTAAGTTTTCCCATCACTAAACATTAAGTTTTCCCATCACTAAACATTAAGTTTTCCCATCACTAAACATTAAGTTTTCCCATCACTAAAGATTAAGTTTTCCCATCACTAAACATTAAGTTTTCCCATCACTAAAGATTAAGTTTTCCCATCACTAAAGATTAAGTTTTCCCATCACTAAAGATTAAGTTTTCCCATCACTAAAGATTAAGTTTTCCCATCACTAAACATTAAGTTTCCCATCACTAAAGATTAAGTTTTCCCATCACTAAACATTAAGTTTTCCCATCACTAAACATTAAGTTTTCCCATCACTAAACATTAAGTTTTCCCATCACTAAAGATTAAGTTTTCCCATCACTAAACATTAAGTTTTCCCATCACTAAAGATTAAGATTTCCCATCACTAAACATTAAGTTTTCCCATCACTAAAGATTAAGTTTTCCCATCACTAAACATTAAGTTTTCCCATCACTAAACATTAAGTTTTCCCATCACTAAAGATTAAGTTTTCCCATCACTAAAGATTAAGTTTTCCCATCACTAAAGATTAAGTTTTCCCATCACTAAACATTAAGTTTTCCCATCACTAAACATTAAGTTTTCCCATCACTAAAGATTAAGTTTTCCCATCACTAAGCATTAAGTTTTCCCATCACTAAAGATTAAGTTTTCCCATCACTAAAGATTAAGTTTTCCCATCACTAAAGATTAAGTTTTCCCATCACTAAACATTAAGTTTTCCCATCACTAAAGATTAAGTTTTCCCATCACTAAACATTAAGTTTTCCCATCACTAAAGATTAAGTTTTCCCATCACTAAACATTAAGTTTTCCCATCACTAAACATTAAGTTTTCCCATCACTAAACATTAAGTTTTCCCATCACTAAAGATTAAGTTTTCCCATCACTAAACATTAAGTTTTCCCATCACTAAACATTAAGTTTTCCCATCACTAAACATTAAGTTTTCCCATCACTAAACATTAAGTTTTCCCATCACTAAACATTAAGTTTTCCCATCACTAAACATTAAGTTTTCCCATCACTAAAGATTAAGTTTTCCCATCACTAAACATTAAGTTTTCCCATCACTAAACATTAAATTTTCCCATCACTAAACATTAAGTTTTCCCATCACTAAAGATTAAGTTTTCCCATCACTAAACATTAAGTTTTCCCATCACTAAACATTAAGTTTTCCCATCACTAAAGATTAAGTTTTCCCATCACTAAACATTAAGTTTTCCCATCACTAAAGATTAAGTTTTCCCATCACTAAACATTAAGTTTTCCCATCACTAAACATTAAGTTTTCCCATCACTAAACATTAAGTTTTCCCATCACTAAACATTAAGTTTTCCCATCACTAAACATTAAGTTTTCCCATCACTAAACATTAAGTTTTCCCATCACTAAAGATTAAGTTTTCCCATCACTAAACATTAAGTTTTCCCATCACTAAACATTAAGTTTTCCCATCACTAAAGATTAAATTTTCCCATCACTAAAGATTAAGTTTTCCCATCACTAAACATTAAGTTTTCCCATCACTAAACATTAAGTTTTCCCATCACTAAACATTAAGTTTTCCCATCACTAAACATTAAGTTTTCCCATCACTAAACATTAAGTTTTCCCATCACTAAACATTAAGTTTTCCCATCACTAAAGATTAAGTTTTCCCATCACTAAACATTAAGTTTTCCCATCACTAAACATTAAGTTTTCCCATCACTAAACATTAAGTTTTCCCATCACTAAAGATTAAGTTTTCCCATCACTAAACATTAAGTTTTCCCATCACTAAACATTAAGTTTTCCCATCACTAAACATTAAGTTTTCCCATCACTAAACATTAAGTTTTCCCATCACTAAACATTAAGTTTTCCCATCACTAAACATTAAGTTTTCCCATCACTAAACATTAAGTTTTCCCATCACTAAACATTAAGTTTTCCCATCACTAAACATTAAGTTTTCCCATCACTAAAGATTAAGTTTTCCCATCACTAAACATTAAGTTTTCCCATCACTAAACATTAAGTTTTCCCATCACTAAAGATTAAATTTTCCCATCACTAAACATTAAGTTTTCCCATCACTAAACATTAAGTTTTCCCATCACTAAAGATTAAGTTTTCCCATCACTAAACATTAAGTTTTCCCATCACTAAACATTCAGTTTTCCCATCACTAAACATTCAGTTTTCCCATCACTAAAGATTAAGTTTTCCCATCACTAAACATTAAGTTTTCCCATCACTAAACATTAAGTTTTCCCATCACTAAACATTAAGTTTTCCCATCACTAAACATTAAGTTTTCCCATCACTAAACATTAAGTTTTCCCATCACTAAACATTAAGTTTTCCCATCACTAAACATTAAGTTTTCCCATCACTAAACATTAAGTTTTCCCATCACTAAACATTAAGTTTTCCCATCACTAAACATTAAGTTTTCCCATCACTAAACATTAAGTTTTCCCATCACTAAAGATTAAGTTTTCCCATCACTAAACATTAAGTTTTCCCATCACTAAAGATTAAGTTTTCCCATCACTAAAGATTAAGTTTTCCCATCACTAAACATTAAGTTTTCCCATCACTAAAGATTAAGTTTTCCCATCACTAAACATTAAGTTTTCCCATCACTAAACATTAAGTTTTCCCATCACTAAACATTAAGTTTTCCTTTCACTAAACATTAAGTTTTCCCATCACTAAACATTAAGTTTTCCCATCACTAAACATTAAGTTTTCCCATCACTAAACATTAAGTTTTCCCATCACTAAACATTAAGTTTTCCCATCACTAAACATTAAGTTTTCCCATTACTAAACATTAAGTTTTCCCATCACTAAACATTAAGTTTTCCCATCACTAAACATTAAGTTTTCCCATCACTAAACATTAAGTTTTCCCATCACTAAACATTAAGTTTTCCCATCACTAAACATTAAGTTTTCCCATCACTAAACATTAAGTTTTCCCATCACTAAACATTAAGTTTTCCCATCACTAAAGATTAAGTTTTCCCATCACTAAACATTAAGTTTTCCCATCACTAAACATTAAGTTTTCCCATCACTAAACATTAAGTTTTCCCATCACTAAACATTAAGTTTTCCCATCACTAAAGATTAAGTTTTCCCATCACTAAACATTAAGTTTTCCCATCACTAAACATTAAGTTTTCCCATCACTAAACATTAAGTTTTCCCATCACTAAAGATTAAGTTTTCCCATCACTAAACATTAAGTTTTCCCATCACTAAACATTAAGTTTTCCCATCACTAAAGATTAAGTTTTCCCATCACTAAACATTAAGTTTTCCCATCACTAAAGATTAAGTTTTCCCATCACTAAAGATTAAGTTTTCCCATCACTAAAGATTAAGTTTTCCCATCACTAAACATTAAGTTTTCCCATCACTAAACATTAAGTTTTCCCATCACTAAAGATTAAGTTTTCCCATCACTAAACATTAAGTTTTCCCATCACTAAACATTAAGTTTTCCCATCACTAAACATTAAGTTTTCCCATCACTAAACATTAAGTTTTCCCATCACTAAACATTAAGTTTTCCCATCACTAAACATTAAGTTTTCCCATCACTAAACATTAAGTTTTCCCATCACTAAACATTAAGTTTTCCCATCACTAAACATTAAGTTTTCCCATCACTAAAGATTAAGTTTTCCCATCACTAAACATTAAGTTTTCCCATCACTAAAGATTAAGTTTTCCCATCACTAAACATTAAGTTTTCCCATCACTAAAGATTAAGTTTTCCCATCACTAAAGATTAAGTTTTCCCATCACTAAACATTAAGTTTTCCCATCACTAAAGATTAAGTTTTCCCATCACTAAAGATTAAGTTTTCCCATCACTAAACATTAAGTTTTCCCATCACTAAACATTAAGTTTTCCCATCACTAAACATTAAGTTTTCCCATCACTAAACATTAAGTTTTCCCATTACTTTTATTAAAATGTCTCCACCAGCAAACAAATTCAACTGGACAGAGAGGAACATGCTGACACTGACCAATTCCTGGACGAATGTGTGGCAGACCCAACACTAAGAGACAAGCTGTCCATCCTTTCTAGAACTTTTCAGAACAGGAAGAAGGTATGCTATGGCACCATATTTTGCCTTCTAAACAAAGTAAATCCCAAGCTTTTGTCATGGAGTTTATTCCCAGCCAAAGCCAAGATAACGTAAATAATACCCCAGGAGGATGGAAAATTATCAATTTGAAAGGCAACCCTAATGAGAGAACGGAACTCTGATTTTGAACCCTGAGATGTAGTCCTGTAGACCTATGACACTAACTATGAAAGTTTAGCCAATGCTACTGGTGCCATGTTGTATTATCCACACATGACGTTGCCTTGGGTTATCCAGATGTTTTGAGAACGGGGATTTGCTGTAGGGGAACCGCCTTACCCTTAAAAAAATAATACCAGACATGTTTTTGTCTTGCAAACTCTACACTATGGTGCATTAAGACAGATGGATACCAGTGAACAGAGGCGTCACTAGGGGGGTGGGGGAGTGTGGACCGCACTGGGTGACACCATCACAAGGGGTGACAGCAAAATGTAAAATTCTATATGTTCCCGTTAGTTGGCACTGGCAGACTCGGAGGAGGTCTATGGGGTAACTCGTGAGGGGGTGACACCATGAGCTACCAATCCGGATGACACCAACCCTTGTAACGCCTCTGCCAGTGCAATTAAGCTTAAATCCTTTTCTATTTGAGATAAAATACAGTGATTATCAACCTGTTGCATGCATTTGGAACTTTCATTCTATTTTGTAAGATTCAGAATCCTCTAAATTAATTACGTTTCCTCATACCTGATTGTATGGTATAAACCAGGGGTCGGGAAACTTTTTGTCTAAGAGAGCCATAAACACCATATATTTTGGGAAGTAATTCTGTGAGAGCCATACATTATGTTTGAAACTAAAAATTTAAGTAAATGTGTGCATTTTGTGTTATTTCAACACTAAAAGTACAAACATTATGTCTCTGAATTCTTTTGAATAACATTGTTATGCTGGGTTTTTTAAATCTGCAATTAATATGTAGATCAAAGGAATCTGAATTAAAGTTGTGTTTTTTAATAATCGAACATTTTTCTGAGAGCCAGATGCAGCCATCAATAGAGCCACATCTGGCTCACGAGCCATGGTTTCCCGACCCCTGGTATAAACTATAATTTGGAGATCACTTACCAGATTTAATTTAATGATGTTTAATTCTACCATTTTCAACAATATGGAGCTAATTGCTAAAAAAATTTACTTTAAATGCATTTCCTTAAAAAATGTGAAATCACGTTTTACTTTTTATCATGTTTCCAATAATTTTTTTCTCTCTGGAAATGACCAGGCTGTTGAGAATGACCCCCATTTATTTGAGGATGACATCATAACCATAGAACCAGCTGAAGGTGACATCTGGCCCAATTCAACCTTTGATGTCATGGTCATCTTTAAACCAAGGGAGGCAGCCTCCTACACCATAACAGCATATTGTGACATCACAGGGAGGGAGCACCGCCTTCCCCTGAGGATCCGTGGTGACGGCTTGGGCCCCAAAGTTGACTTCTCATTTGAGCAGCTGGACATGGGGAATATTTTCATTGGATCCAGACACACCTATGAGATTGTCATTGCCAACAAAGGAGATATAGATGCAATTTTCAGGTATGTTTCATACAGTATTTTAATTTTTAAAATTCCCGCCAAAAACAAGCTGTTGAGAAACTCCATGGATGCCAAAGACTCTCCCATGGGTAAAAACAAAATTGTTTCTAATTTCAGTGTTGTCCCAAAAACGACAATCTTTGGTCCATGCTTTGCCTTCAACCCATCAGAAGGGATTGTAATGCCTGGGGGTCACCAAGCCATTGAGGTGTCCTTCAACAGCCCTCACCTAGGAGACTTTGAGGAAATTTTTTGTTTCCAGGTGGATGGACAGCCCCAGCAGTGTCCCATCACATTTAGGTAGTTCAGTTGTTTATTTGTACTATGTCCTCTCTTTTTGTCATAGCTTGCTATTGATAGAAGTAGTTCAATCAGATTTAAACAGTTCAACAGTTGTTTTTTTTAATTACATAGTCCTTAAGTTTTGTCATTAATTACTAGTGCTAGAAATGGGTCAATATGGAATAATTTAATGAATGGTTGTAATTTATTTTCTTTTGTTAAAACTTTACAACATGGCATGCAACCTTTAAAACTTTAAATAATTATTGTTTTTTCTAGATATAAAGAATTAAAATTCTTGTGAATACTTTGTCATGTCTATTCATATCATATCATAGTAAATGTTTAAAGTTTTGTTTACCAATAAATAAGTTGTTTGTTTTTTTTAATTTATGCATACAAAATTAGCAAAATTCTTTAAAATAAAATAATTATTGACCCACTTGTTGACCTATTTCTCAGAGGGAAAGTAGTTGGGCCAACCTTCAACTTTGATGTGGCCAAACTGAAATTTGGAAAAGTTCCTGTTGGGTTTACCAGTACTCAGGTGGGATCATTTCAATGAATTAAAGATTTATTAAACTCATTAATAATAATTTGATTCATTGATTACTTATTTGCCAATGTAAACAGCCTTACATTTTTTAAACTAAACAAATAATGAATTTCAGGAGTCATACAAAGTCTAAGAGGTTTTAAATAAAAAAATTTAATTTAAGGAATCATTTTTAAATATGTGTTCCCCTTTCAAATAAATTTATTTGCACAATTTTTTTTTAGATCTTACCCTATGACAACCTTGGAGTCTACACTCCCCCCTCCCAAATTATTAACTCATTGATATCATATTTTGTCATGGATAAGCTATGCAACTTTTTATTTGTCAGTTACTTTCAATTATATTATAGTTAGAACCTAATAAGGTTATAAATTAAACCTTTTGATGAACTCATATTTTTTTGTTTTGTTGTTTGTATCAAAGCTTTATGAACCTTATGCCCCTAAATTTTCATTTTTATAAATATATGTTTAGCAAAATCAAGCTCTTTAGGCAATCTGATTTTCTTATTTGTCAATTAATTTTAAGCATGCAATAAACCTCTCAATTGATTTTCATTGCCTAAGTGTGTGTTATTATAATTAACATTTATTTTACATTTTTATTTATCAAAGTTGATTAGCTTCCCTTGTGTCTTGTCCACAGGTGTGTACCCTGATCAACACATCCCTTGTGCCTATGGTGTTTCACCTCCGTGTACCAGGTGATGGCAAAAACAAGGCTATTTGCTGCACGAATGACCTCTCTAAGGACTCCATGTTTTTTGGAATGCCAGTCCAAAATCCAAAAGAGTTTGAAATCATTCCCTCTGATGGAGTAGTCTCCCCTCATGGCCATGTTAAGGTCTGTTTTTTTAATGCCTCTAGTTCATATTTAATGAATTTTTTTTCCATTTGTTGCTTAAAAAATTAAAATATGTCTACCATCTTTTAATTAGGGTCTCATTTATTATGAATCATTTTATTTGTGTAGTTGACTGTCAACTTGGTACCCAACACCATCAGGAAATTTGAGATGGCCTTTGTTGTAGATGTGGAGAGAGTAGGCCAAGAAATCATGTCACTGCCTATATCTGCTACGTGAGTTTAACATAGAACCTGAAAGAGAACAAATATAAGTACAATTATTTTTAGAAATGAATAATGACTACAAAAATGTATTATTTCATATATGAGGTCATGCAGATTTACATCCAAGCCTAATAGTTATATTTAATAATCATTTCTCTCGCTTCTTTTTTTCCCCAGTTCAATGGTTCCAGAAATTACAAACTTGACTCCTATTCTCAACTATGGCCGCTGTTTTCTGAGGTATCCATATGAGCATTTCATCCAACTCCACAATGATACGGATATGGCAGCAAGATATGACATACTTCCACAAAGCTACAAGGAAACAAGTTTGATAGAGTCTCCACCAATTTCATACCTTAGTCCCCAGCCTAAGGTAGGAATATTAAAAAGTCTTCTCATTGCATATTTTAGTCTACAACCTAAGATAGGTTTGATGGGGGATTTAATGCAACCACTTGCAATATTCAATTATAATCCACAATAATCAATGTAAAAATATTTAGCGAAATAATCTGTAATTTTCTTAACTGACAAAGAGCATTTACAAATTTTTTATTTCAAATTTGTAATTGTCTTATAATGAATTAAATTCATATTCTCATACTTCAATGACTGCATATTTTCTAATTTGTTTATTTTTAATTGGCACTTTTAGGAAAGTTTAAAAACCATTTAGTATTTAAATATGTGATTGAGGGAATGTAACCTTCTTAACTCACAGGGCATCATTGATCCACATTCAGTTGTTGACATCCCCTTGGTCATTGAAGCTCAGGCTTTGGAAGAGCAAGAAATGCCAATAGAAATACGCATTTTTGGAAGTCCAAAACCTCCTCTAGTAAATACCTCATAGTTTAGAATTTCTGAGATGTTTTTTTTTATTCTCTGGAAATAAAATTAATAATTTTTACCCCTCAAGATGCCTCTTTAATTTTGTTACAAATACTTATTTTTTAAGACGAATAGCTTACTACATTGTGTTTCATATCAACCCTACAATCTTACTACAATGTGATTTATATTAGGCCCACAATCGTACTACACCGGGATTTATATAAGTATGTTTTATATTAGGTCTATAATAATTTGAACAAAAAGTTAAAACATTAAAAATAACATTAAGCAGACAACTTTTTACTAGGGTTTGTACAATTGAGGGATAAAAAAAACAACCTAATTTGAAAAAAAAAGTCTTTTATTTCCTTCTCAATCCTGACATTGCTTTATCATGAAAATTAATATAAATGATAACTTCTTGCAGGTTGTCCATGTGATTTGTGTAGGGGAAGGCCCTGTTGTCCATGTCAACCCACTGCAGATGGACTGGGGAGAAACACCTGTCCTGACTGATATGACTAAAACATTGGTGTTGTCCAATGAGTCCTACATACCTGCATTATTTACTGCCCATATGGTCAGTGCTGTTATAGACAACACATTTTAGATGGATCTAGGGATGGCCTCAAGCCATGTGGAGGGGAGGGGTAAAGGTTGAGCGTAGATTTTTATTAGAAGGGGGTTGCATTTTAAAAACTGGAGGACAGTACAAGATGGGATATATTTAATTAATTTAGAGGTCTAAGCCATTGTTAGACATATGTTGTTATATAATACACTTAATTGTTCATCTCTCCTAACAATAACTCAGTGAAGATGGCTCTGATGATTTTTGTTATTTACTGACATTTTATGTGAGGATTTTGAAACATTCAAAAAAACTGTTTGAAAATCTAAGGTCTGACTAAGAAGAAGTGATTTTATTTATTGATGATTCCAGGTTAGACCCAACACAGTCTTCAAAGTAGCACCTTCAGAGGGCACAATAGCACCTGAGCAATCAATAGAGCTGACCATTACTGCCAACTTGGATGACTGTGTCAGGTAAAAATTCACACTAGATTCAGTGACATGAGTTCACTATTAAAGAGATTAATATTTATTGCCCTTCAAAATAAGTATTTGTTGCTAAGCCTCAACCTGTTGATGCAGTTATTAACTAAAAGTATAATTACATAAAATTCTGGTATTAAATATAGGAAACTCCATCAATACACTGGGACAGATACTCTCATTGTGTTATAAAATGAATGAGACTCCTTCTCAATATAAACTCCATGCATTTTGAAAAGTTCACTGATTGTTTTTGTGGTCTCCAGGTTTCAGGATAAACTACAAATCAATTTCCAACAAAGCCAGTCTCGACTAATCCCACTGTCTGCCTTTGGCAAAGGAACAACCATTGTGTCAGAACCACCCCTCGGAGATGTTCTTGACTTAGGTCCTAATTTTAGGTAAGGCAGTTTTCATTCCTCAGGATGTAATATCATTATGTTGATATTGATATATCATTGGCTCATTATTTTTTAAAAGAATTCCTAAAAACAATATTTGAAAATTCTACCCTCATATGTATTGTGATCTTGACTGTTTTCACTCCAGCAACTGCAAGCTAAAAAAGAGGTTCAAGTTAATCAACAGAGGGCGAAGAATTCAACAGCTTGTGTGGTTGACTGATGGATTCATTCCCCTGTCCAAGGCAAAAAAAGAAAAGATGAAGGCTGTCAACATGGATATGAAAAGAGTAATTGCTTCACTAATACTAAAGATATCTTTTTAAGTGTTGTTTTTGTGTAAATCAGCCTCGTTTACTCATTTTAACGAATTCCTTATGATTTCCTCATTTTGAATACATTGTACTTTTATTTAAATTCTTTTTTCATAGTATTCATAAAAAAAGTATTTCTTATGTTAAGTGTAGAACATTTTTTAAGATGTTTGAAAGAATATTTGAGAAATTTTATCCGAATTTAGACAAAATTTCACTAAAAATTGGATACTTATGGTTATATTAATTATAAAAATGTTGGAATCATTTCAGAAAACAGCTAGCTTATTAGATGTAGCTGAACCAATATTTCAGTTGTCCCCCAACCGCATGGAGCTCCTTCCCGGCGAATCATTGGAATTAACTTTAGAAGGATTTGTAAATAGGTGAGTTGAGTCTATTAAAGTAGTTTTTAAAACGTCAGTTCATTCTTATGAATTATTTATAAATAGGTGAGTTTATTCTATAACATGATTTTTAAATCTGAGTGCTTATTCCATTGAATGATCGCACCAGGAAATAATATCCTTTGCTATTGCATCATTGAGAATTGTTATAGGTCATTCAAGAGATTTACACCAATATCGATCCATTTGTTATATTTTCAAGACTGCTTTCTTTTAGAATAATTTTTGAAATACATCTTTTTGTACAAATATTAGTATATGTAATAATTGAAAAGTTAAAGTCAAGATGGAAAATACAAAGCTTTTTTTAAAATTTATTAGAGCAATAAACAGAAATACACTAAAATATGAGCTGATGTCATATAATGTCAATAATTTTTTTCCATAATCTAGAATTATCCTAAAACCATATACTAATTATGTTAAAACTATTACAGAAATATATCGATTTTAATTTTAAAAATACACAATTGTAATAGAGGTAACATTAATTAAATGGGAATAGTTTTTTTCTCCCTAAAACCACACAACCAACCTTTAACAACCAAACCCTTACAAGAAAACTATTATAGGCAGACTGTAAAACCTGTTGATAAATTGTGTTTTAATGTGTACAATTATTTTTCAGTCCTCAATTAGTTTCTGAGACAATAGTATGTCATGCCATCATTGGCCGAGCAGGGGGAAAGACCCCAATCATTAGTGTTGATGTTAGAGCAGAATTTATTGAACCTCTACTGAACTTTTCCACAAAATGTGTCTTCTACAGAGTGGACAAGGTATTAAACATTAATTTGTTTAGAATAGAAGACTAACTTTGAAGTAAAATTTATTATTAACTATAAACATGAAGCTTTAATTTGGTTGCCAGTTAGGTCTTAAATTTTCTCCATATTATTTGTCCCAATTTTAAAAGTTAACAGTGTTATAATATTTTATTTTATGTTTATATTTATTGCTTCTACAACGAAATCTGGCAACCTTAGATTACATAACTTTTCTATAATCTTTATCTTCAATATAATAAAATTATAATTGTTCAAAGTTTAAGAATATCTTTGCAATCATAAGACACTCAAAATTAAGTCCTAATTTTTCTATATCGTGGCTCTAAGTTCTATATTTAATATCATGACTGTAATTTTATAACAGGGGCCAGCTGATGAACTACCCATCATGCAGCAGCAACTGGTGATCACCAATCAGTCAAGTCTTTCACTGACCACCAAACTTAAATTAGGTTACCCTTTCAGCATCGTCATTGGCAATGACAAGGTCCAGGAGACTGTAAGTTGATTGAACATCTTCTATGTCCAAGACAAATTTATATTTTATCTGTTCTTTTAAGATCGTATCTGTGCTCCAGTGATATAAATTTCCAAAACTATATAATTATAGCTTAGAGTTATGGGATGTAATCTGCTTGCTTGTCTAATATTTTTGGCCCATTCGTTTTATAGGAGGTTTGCTTGCAGTCAGGGGACATTTACTATCTGGTCATAGAGTTTGACCCCAAGTTCAAAGATGATTGCCACATACGCACTATTGACGAGGTCCTTCAGATCACTTATATGGAGCATCCACACATTGTAAGTTGCTGGTATCTTCTAAATGATTTTTCTCTCTTGTTCAAGTATAAACATTTACACCGTCCATTTTCTTCACTAAAATTTTTTTAATTAAAAACCGAAATAAAATAAGAATTTGCTTTGACCTGTCTTTGAATGACTACTGCGTTTGTGAACTATTTTAGCATATCTAGAGGTTAATCAAAATAAAGCTGTGGGCATGATAAAAATGTATATTACTTAACAGATTTTAACTCTACTGAAAATAACTTTTTAATTGAAGTTTAGTTTTGATTTGAGTGCCAAACTTATTTCTCAGAAAGTTTCTCTCATGACTTAACTCTCTTACCTGCAGGACTACATTGCCTTGCATGGTGAGGTCTACTTTCCGAATTTACTTTTTGAGAAGACAACAGTGGACTTTGGTTGTATCCTTAATGACACAGAGGTCACCCGTTACATCAACATCACCAATAACAGCCCAATGGAGGTAAGGAAAAAACAGCAAAACTCTCTCTTTATTCACAAGCAATGGTAAATACAACAAAAGAGCAAGATAAAACACGAAAAAGTTTGAAGCAGATGATAAATGTTAAGTTAGGACTGGATCTCATGAAAATATATAAGTTAACTAAACTGGACCTTATGAAAATATATATTAAAAGGAAATTAATAATATGACTAATTCAACAGGACCGGACCACTTAAGAAATATAATTTGAATATCCTGCTCTGTTATTGTAGCTATGCAATCTATCTGAGACCATATATTTTGATGATTGAGAGCTTTCCTAAGGAAATTAATATTAAAGTCTTTGATTTAAGTTTTTGGCTTTCAGTGAACCATGCAAACCAATCAACCCATTTCAACAGTTTTCCTGCATACCAGTTATTTTCTTTACAATTTTTACACTTATTTTCCTTAATTTTTCTGTTTTATCCATGTAAATCATTTCACATTTTTGTTTATCTCTTCATTATTCTACAATGTAATGCATCAT
The DNA here is from genome assembly GCA_944989445.1 of Ampullaceana balthica. Taxonomy (NCBI): domain Eukaryota; kingdom Metazoa; phylum Mollusca; class Gastropoda; family Lymnaeidae; genus Ampullaceana; species Ampullaceana balthica. The sequence continues at coordinate 1,607,338 of CALYLW010000048.1, read as the reverse complement.
GTATGCATCATGTGCCGTGTTTTCTGTCCCATGTTTTGTGGGGCATGTGTTTATAATTATATTCATTCTATCTCTCAGGTATGTTATCGCTGGTCATTCCTGGTTGGTGACACCCCCAGAAATATAAAGAAGATGCACCGACCGCAGACGTGCATGTCCAACCGAATGATTGAGCCTGGATATGAGTCAGACTCTGGCCTAGAGGAGGATGAAGAACTTGTCAATCAGGTTGAAATTCTGGACCACAGTGACCAGGAGGAAAAATATTTGCAAGGGAAAGAATCCAAAGTACAGGAATCTGAAATAAAGGTAATTTAAACTGTTGACATAATGGTTTAAAAAAGTAAGTCAAATAGAATTGTTGAAATTCGGAGTAAAAGTTAGGGTTAGAGTTAGAAATAAAGGTAAGTCAAATAGAATAGTGGATATCTGGAACATAGACAGGCCATGCTAAAAACTTGAATCAAATCCGGAACATTCCGTTTTTTAAAATTATTTTACTGCAATTATCTATCTAGCAAATCATCTTTAAACATTTAATGCTGAACTTATGCTGAAATCAACAGATATTACATAAAGAAGGATTGGATGAGACTGATGGACAAAAATCAAAACAAGTTCTTGACAACAAAACTGCCATGTCACCAACAGATGTTGAAACACCTGAAAAGGTCAAAACAAAAACATCTTCAACTCAAATTCATTTATTATTTGCATTTTTCTTGTTATTCTGAATTTGATGAATGCACATAAATAGAATATGATAAATGTACAGTAAAGTAATTCATTAAAGAAAAAGAATTTATAGAAGATATTAAATTTTATAAAGTCACATCAAAACATCTGCCTTGCCCTCCCTATTTTTCCAACTGTAATTATCCCAGAAACTAACAAATGGTGTGTTATTTATTATAGTATTTTTATTTACATTTGTCTAACTGCAAAAATGCAAATTGAATCTAATAAATATATATTCTTTTGCATAATTATATTATATATATCTTTGAAGGCTTTATTTATATGAAGGGAGAAAGCATTTCTCTCATGTTATCAGCAAAAGAGAATAATTTAATAACTCCTGAGCTCTTCTTTTTGCAGGGACAGTTAGATCAGGAGGAAAAGACAGACAAGGATAAAGAGCAAGCAAGGATAACCAGCCGGCTCTCTGACAAATCTGGAGACAAGGAATCAGACAGGAAATCTTTAGTCAGTCGCCTGTCTATGAGAGAAGATGAGGAAGAGGCTCTCAAGGCCAACAAAATCTTGACAGCTCTGCTAGAGGCAGATGAAGACATTGTACCTGAGATTGGAGTAGAGGAGGTAACTGGAGCTGAACTTGAATTATAATAGGATTGTTGACAATAGAAATTTAGATGAAGCAGTGTTAGTAGTTGTGTTGTTGTTTGTTTTTTTTACATCTGTAGTTGCTCAAGTAAAAAAAACTTTTTTCCCCCAGGTTTTTGACATACTCCCTCTCTATGGCTGCCTTCAGCCTGGGGATACAGAGCAGGTGACCTTCACCTTCTATGGCCATGCAGACATCTGGGGCGAGGTGAAAGCCATCTGTGAAGTTGAAGGTGGACCAACATATGAACTTTCCATGACTGGGGAGGCATCGGTTGTAGAATACTCTTTTGACAGCAAGACCATACAGTTGGGAAAACAGGTTTGCTACGTGTCTGATTATTGGGTTTAAGTGGTGTAATTTGTTCCAAAATTTTAGTTTGTATAGAAGCTTAAACAGACCTGAATATTATTGAACCAGAATTTTAACAAATATTATTTTACTTTTTCTCAATCTAAAGCTTTAGCACCTCAAAAGGTATTTTTAAATTTTGAATATATTTTTTATGTTTCATCTTGTGTAATCCAATTAGGGGGATAGTGTGTTGACAAGAGGAAATTGAAATATCAATTCAAATATATAGAACTGTTATAATCTAGGGCAGTGCTTCTCAAAGTGGTGGTCCGCGGACTGTTGCCGGTCCATGGGTCATCTGCCGCCAGTCCGCAGAAGTTATCAAGAAAGGACCAAAAAATATAATTATAATCCTCCATTTTCATCCATTAATACTAACCATATACAATATTTCAATTTTTCTGCAATAAGCACATAAAATAAAACAGATAAAATAAAATAAATTACATTTTGCTACCACATCAGTACAGGGAAAATAGTGCACCAGTCCCTTGTGCAATAGAAAAATTCCTGCCGGTCTACCATACTAAAAAGTTTGAGAAGCACTGATCTAGGGGACCCTCTAGATGAAGAATGAGTTCAGCTGTTAATTAAATCTTTTTTTAATAAAAAACAAGAATATTTTTTACCTTGTCTACACATGAAAAATTATTTGAATTCAATTTGATATCCACATGATGTTAAGCTGTTATATGATCTATTCATGCACATATATCCTATATGTGTTGCTCATAATTATAACCAGATGTATGACCAAGTATCAACAGCCACAATCACTCTCATCAACTGTGGCAAAGTTGGCTTTCAGTACTCTGGCATCAACATGGACCCTGCCCTTCAGAAGCGGCCTTTACCTGGCCAGCCAATAATCTTTCCTCATTCTGTAAGTCATCTACTTCTGTCCTTATTGATACATCAGTTTTTACGATTTCATTATGGCTCTCATTGTCAACAATGTTGACATAATCATCATTTTAAAGTTGTTGCTTTTTATTCCCTACAGGCCTATATTGAGCCATTTGGAGAGCAAAAAATTCTTGTGAAGTACTTGCCAGGTGTGCCTGAAGAGTTCTGCAAGACTTTTCAAATTCAGGTGGCTCACTTTGAGCCAGACACAATCACAATTAGTGGTGAAGGTAAACAGGATTTCAATCAATAGACTAGTGATACTTCATTACATCTGCTGGCCATCACTGTATCAAACAATACACAATACATGCACGATATCACTTTTAAAGAATTATAAGCTATTTAGAATTTAGAAAAAAAAATTCAGTAATTACCTGTAGTATTTCATAGTATCAATAAACAAAAAGTAACATTAAACAAAAAGGAAACTTATTTAAATTTGAGTACACCTTATAAATGTGAAAGAAATCATTGTAATGAAACACATGAGTTAAAACCCATATTATTAGTTCTTTCACCTTTGTCACCAATGCTCTTTTTGGGATGATTTATTTCAGTTTTATGACTTGTTCCCACGTGTCTGTCTTTTATTTTAGGTGTTTTTCCAAGAATCTCTTTGGATTTACCAAGAATTAAGGATGAGGAAGGAGTATACTCAAAGCTCCTGAAGGAGGCCAAAGAAAATCTGGCCATCTTAATTCGACAACAGATCGAGAAACAACAGGAACAAGAAGCTGGTCAGGTAGAGGAGGAGTTGAGGAACTTGATCCCAGATGGAGAAGAAATGCATGAACATGACAAAACTGCAAACAACTCTCATAATCTGGTCAGTGGAGGCTTATAGCAGTTCACAGCAGTTTATAAATACAATCTTCTTTATACTTTAACTTTGATGATGACTCTCTAGGCCAGTGGTGGAGAACCTTTTTGGGACAGCGTGCCCAAAATTCAACAAAAACCTACTTATTTATATAGCAAAGTGCCAATACTCCCATGAAACACTAAAAAGGAGGTTTGGCTGGGCTGGTTTGTTTAGGAAGTAATATTTTAGTCACGTGCCGGCTGATGAGGTTCTAAGTGCTGACTGTGGTATGCGTGCCATGGGTTCACCATCACTGCTCTAGGGGCCTCCCAATATCAATGGCGCGGTGCAAATGTCCCTTAAAAGGTGTATGAAATTTTTTGTAGATGTTTATTAAATTTTTTATTTTAATATTTGTATGAGTTTGAGTTGGTTTTATAATCAAAAGTTAAACTGGCATGTATGAAAGTCAACGGAAGATAAAAATTTTTTTTTATTTCAGATGAGAGAACCCACTGAGCTGGAAATCCAAATGGAAATAGAGAGGCTGGCCATGAGAGACTTTGCCAGCGAACATCACGTGTCCAAACATATCTCACCATCTGTTGATGACAAGGGAGAGAACATCATTTCAAATATGGATTCTGAAACAATATTTGAGCAGCTTGAAGTGGGCAAGTTAAAGTAAGTGATTACTTTTAATTAGGGTGTTAGATAATTAGGTTCCTCTCATATAATTCAAATAGTACTAGAAGGTTTTTATTGACACTTTCAAATTTTAACACAGGTCACACTTTTCTCTCTGTAGCTAAGACACAAACTATTACATTTGGCAAAAGGTCTTTCTCTTTTAGTTCCACCAAACAATGGAATTCTCTGCCATTACACATTAGGAGTATTCCAACTACTAAGGCCTTCAAGACTGCATTAAAGACACATCTCTTCAAACTTTACTTTCAAAATTAATTAAACAAATATCTTTACATGATAAACGTAGCTTATGTGCACCATCATTACATTATACAGTCCGACCTCTTTAAATCAAACTCAAAGGGACCCGAAAAAAAATTCGACTTCCGGAGTTTTTGAGTTAGGGAAAATGGCGTAATAGGCGCAGATTAATCAAGGACAATGTTGATATTGAGAGGGGGGTGCCATACCGGCCAGAAGGCTTGACAGAAAAGAGAGACAGTGTCTGATGTTTCATATGAAAGGAAGTCAACTTGCTTTGATATACCAACACAAGCCCATGAGAGGAGACACCTTCCCTCCCCTCCCCCATTTTACTCCCTCCACAGTGGGATGGGGGAAGTAAGATTTGTCTTTTTAAAAAGAGTCACAGTATGCAGCAAAGGGAAGCGAATTTTCCATACTTGCAAGAGTCATTTAATCCCTTGTGGAATCCACTGAGATAAGAAATTGCGTCTGTTTACCTGGCTCTAGGGAACACATGTTCCAAAATGTCACTCCAGAATAATATCTCAAATGCCTGGGAAAATTAGACTAAGGAAGGTTGGAAGCCAAAAATCTTAGAGTTAAGAAGATTTAAAATACATTAGTCTTGTGGAATTTGGCCGGGACCTAGCAATTAATTCAATATAGGGAGGTTTTCGACTTAGGGAAGTTCAACTTAGTGAGGTTCGACTGTATGTTGACGTAACAATATCAATGTTTTACATTGAATGGATTTATAAATATATGTGTGTTACTATTTTTATGTGAAGCACCATGAGCAAAGCTTGCTGGAGTACTGTGCTATATAAATTATTAAATTATTATTATTATTGTTATTACAAAGTTGATAATTTCCTGATAATTTTTCCCTCTCAATCATTATGATAAGAAACAATACTAGAAGTGATGTTTCAGTATATTCAGGGGACTTTTCTTCTCCCAGAGCTGTTCTGCCAGACTACCTTCTAGACTTTGGCTACGTTGTTCTCGGCACAGTGAAGACTCACGTGGTACGTGTCACCAACACCGGTTGGATGCCTGTGTCCTTCAAGCTGGACAGACAGAACATACACACTGCCGGCTTCCACATTGAGCTGGACCGTGTCCGCAACCTGCCGGGTGCACCTGACAACGAAACGCTAGACTTTGTTGTGATGTTTGACCCTAGAGGATCCAACCTTCACCTTGGAGCAGTGGAAGTGGTGGTGCCCATCAACGTCAGTGATAGCTTATGAATTTTATTGTCAAAGATTTTTTAAAGATTTTTTTTTGCGGCTCAGTAACAGAACTCAGGCGAAGCTCATAATTAAATTTGTTTAGTTTTATTGGGGTAATATTCCTACAAAAATTAGGCTTAACGTTTTATCAATTTACAAAACAATATTTTTATCAAAAGAATACAAATGTTAAGATATCTCATTTTTGAAAATTAAATAGCATAATAAAATGTAAAATACTTGATATTTACAGTTTAATTTTGCTTTCAAGCAAATTTCAAATTTAATCTTCACCCAGAAGTTTTCTTTTACATTTATTTATATTTGAAATAGTTTTTCAAAGTATATATGTGGGCGAGTTGTGGTGGAGAAGGCAGTTTTTCAAAGTATGTGTGTGTGTGTGTCGCGAGTTGTGGAGAAGGCAGTTTTTCAAAGTATGTGTGTGTGTGTGTGTCGCGAGTTGTGGTGGAGAAGGCAGTTTTTCAAAGTATGTGTGTGTGTGTGGGGGGGGGGTCGCGAGTTGTGGTGGAGAAGGCAGTTTTTCAAAGTATGTGTGTGTGTGTGTGTGTGTGGGGGTCGCGAGTTGTGGTGGAGAAGGCTTTATTACTCAAAATGAAATAGTTTCTTGATTATAAAAAAATATTTCAATACTACTGTGACCCACTCCAATATATAAATGATTCCATTTTGTTCTTATCACGTTATAGTAAAGTGTCACTAAATTATGTATTCCAGGTTGTGCACGGTCCAATCATAAATATGCATCTGAGGGCCAGTGTAACAATGCCAGACATGGAGGTATCTGACGACGCCCTTGACTTTGGCGATGTCAAGTGTGGAGAGTGTAAGGTCATCACCATCCAACTTCACAACCATCAGATGGTCAAGTGTGAATGGAACTCCATTCCCCCAGACGAATCTAAGAAGGTCAGCTACCATCAAATTCTCTAGATCACAAAATCTTGTTAAATATGTATTTTCAATAGGCGCTAAAAAAAATAATTCCAGATTAGATCACTATAGTTATTGTTTTAAATGTGAAATAAAAAGATTAAATAATCTTACATAAGTAGTAATCCACTACATAAAACTGTGTATTATAACCCAAAATAACAATCACATCATAATGTGTCCTGTAATATTATAAAATTCCTAATGTCCTACTTTTCTTCACACCCAGATCGACAAACATGTACCAATGCATCTCCGGCGAAAGATTCGTCAGACTAAAAAGAAGGCCAGCATTTTTGAAGTGATGCCACCAACTGGCTCTCTGATGCCCGGTCAGAGGGTCAATGTCCAAGTCAAGTTCATGCCAACTGAGGAGGTCAGTCAGCTCTGATCAAACTTACACGGAACAGGAAGACATTATAGATAACTTTCATAACAATGACAGAATTTACTGAATTGGAAAACATTATAGATAACTTTCATAACAATGACAGAATTTACTGAATTGGAAGACATTATAGATAACTTTCATAACAATTACAGAATTTACTGTTTATGTTTGTCTCATCTTTAATGTAATCAAATTAAGTATTGCAAATAAGTAAAGCTTAAATATTTTACAGAAATTTATTCAAAATACAATTGAATAATTTATAAATTTCATGTTTTTTAATAAATAAATTTTTTAAAATTACTAAAACTTTAATTAGTTTAATGAAAATACTCTCTAAATAATTTTCAAGACTATTCTTTTGAAATGATAGAAGCTAATTCAGTTATGTATTTGATCATCTACTAAATTGAACAGATAATTACTTGAATACCAATTTGCTATTCAGATCAGTGAGATACTTTGACAGTAAAATACCTCTGAAGTTATCCACTTTGAGTTATCTATATTTCCTTTAGTTTTCAGCTCCAAATTTTATGATTGATTATATATTCTCTCACAGAAGTTCTATGAAAATCGACTCCCCATCAGGATTGCCCAAAGCAGCCAACGTGTCTTGTTACTTTGTCGTGGCCAGGGACTTGAACCAAGGCTAGAGTTTGATCGAACAGTCGTCCAGTTTGGTCCAATCTTGCCCCACAGTTTAGGGGATGAACAGGACATCATAGTTCGCAACCCTTGCTCATTCCCCATTGAAATGTATTCTCTGGAGTTTGACAACATTTACCTGGAAGAGGAAAAAGTACATCTTCGACAGTTTTAATATTAGTACCTCTTAGTTCTTAGCTTTGTTTTTACTTTCTTGTCTCCACAATATAAAATTATAGATATATCAATGTTTTATTAATTTTGATGTACCATAAATATGTTTTAGGACATGTAAACATAAGAAACCAGCTAATTGAAATGGACTCATCTGGAAATGTTTTTTTTTGGTGTTGTTTCCTATGTCAGCCAGCTTAACAATAAAATATTTCTGTGTGTAGATTCTCCGCCTGATGAAAGGTTATGATGATTTCAATACTCTCCTTCTCCCCCCTCGAGATGTGGGTTCCAAGCTGCCCCAAGAACTAACTGAGTATTACGAAGGTAAGAGTTTTAAACTTAGATGTCTGGTAGAGAGTGTTCCCTTATAGCATTATAGCAGTGTTTCTCAATTATTTTCTGTCATGCTTTAGGAAGAAAAAAATTTCGCGCCCCCCGCGCAACTTTAAATAGTATCATTTGTCTATAAAATTGTTATAAGTACACCTCTGCATAACGGTCAAACGAGCCCTCATTTACGGAGCCTCGCGCCCCCCATGGGGGCCGCGCCCCGTTATTTGAGAAACAATGACTTATAAATTATAAATGACTAAGATGAATGATGTCGACTTGTAAACTACTTAAGATAAATGATGACTTTTAAACAGCTTAAGATGAATGATAAATTGTAATAATGACTTAAGATGAATTGTCTGTGCATTCTTATCAGAATGTAAGATCCAACTATCTTCTGCAATGGAAGGAGCATTTGTAATGTTAAAAAAAAATTTGAAAAAGAATGATGACTTATAAAATACTTAAGACAAACGATGAGTTTAAAAGTTCAACTTAAGATGAATGAGGACTTGAAAATGACTTAATATGAAAGATGAATTTAAAATGACTTAATATGAAAGATGACTTGTAATGACTTTAATTGAAAATGCCTTTCTCATAATGTTCACAATTTCATCATCTTGGCTCCAGAGCAAGTGAGAAAATTGGAAGAATCAGAGAGGGCTGCAGCCTTTGAGTTGGCAAGGCAAGAGACTGAAAGAAGAGAAAGAGAAGAGAGAGAGGCAGAAGGTAGAGAAATATTTACAAAAAATAAATGGAAATAACTGCAGTTTAAAACTGTTATGAGATAATACTTGAAACAAATTATTCATCCAGGACCAGTGTCTACTAAATAGTTGTTTTTTATTAACAAATTACATCTTTTAACTTTGGTGAATTAAGATGAATTTATTTAAGTTGACACGGAATCTGTTTGTGTTGATTATTATTCTGTACCTTGATGTGGTCCTAATAATGCCTCATGTTCTCTGATAAATCAGTTTGTTGTGTCTGTTTTGTGTGATTCTGTACCTTGATGTGACTCCCTGGTATAATGTCTTGTGTTCTTAGAGAGAGCACTGAGCCAAACAGAACAAGATGAAAACACAGTGCTAGAGTCCAACACCAACGTTACGGAACAGGTGGTGTCAGGGACAGAGGCAGCAGGAGAAGAGCCACAAGCGGAGTTTGTGGAGGACGCACCCTCCCAGAAGGATGCTGAAATAGAAGGTGGGTCTGTTTAGTCTCTTGAGCATTTTAAAATTTTCCTTGCTATTTCTTTAAACTTGCATTCTTTATCAATTGAAAATTGGTTTATTAATTAAAAATTACTTATTTTGATTTATGAATTCATTCTTTGCTGAATATGAAATCATAAGAAAAACATTTTACATAGATCTCGGCTTTGATTTGATCAGTTATGTTAACACAAGCCACCCCCACCCCCTTCCCCACCCACACCATGCACAGTGACACAGATTTGGGGATAGGCCGGCACAGTGACACAGATTTGGGGATAGGCCGGCACAGTGACACAGATTTGGGGATAGGCCGGCACAGTGACACAGATTTGGGGATAGGCCGGCACAGTGACACAGATTTGGGGATAGGCGGGCACAGTGACACAGATTTGGGGATAGGCCGGCACAGTGACACAGATTTGGGGATAGGCTGGCACAATCATCAATCTCCTTATTCTTTTTTTTTATAGTACAGATTTGCTATTGCCAACCCCACCCCACCCCACCCCCAACCCCAAAACTCCTAAGTGCTCAGAAAGAGCTGAAATTTTTTTATAACCTCTTAGCTTAAGAATTGTTACCAAGTTTATATATATTTTATAGGCCATTGTTGATCCTCAATAAAACTAGGTTAACCCTGTACAACTTGTCCTCAATGTTTTCACTTTCCTGGCAGACAAACTCCAGGCTAGAAACAACAGCTCTGGGGTCGGAGAGCTAGAGATTACACCTGTCTCGGCTGCCATCGCCAGGTACCTGGGCATTGATCTGACACCTGAAGGGAAGGCCTCCAGAAACAGAAGAGGGGTATCAATCATTGTACATGGCGCTCCATTGTCAGGTGAGGACATTTACTACTGTTTTCAAAGTCAGGATTTTATTATAACTGACAACTTTGTCAGGTGAGGAGGGCACCTTGTCATCAGAGGGAATTTGTTATAAAGGGCACCTTGTCATCAGAGGGAATTTGTTATAAGGGGCGCCTTGTCATCAGAGGGAATTTGTTATAAAGGGCACCTTGTCATGAGAGGGAATTTGTTATAAAGGGCACCTTGTCATCAGAGGTAATTTGTTATAAAGGTCACCTTGTCATCAGAGGGAATTTGTTATAAAGGGCACCTTGTCATCAGAGGGAATTTGTTACAAAATCCACCTTTGTTAGCTGAAGGTACTTTGTTATAAAGTGCACGTTGTTAACACACATTCTTTTAATTTTTATCATTAAATAAGGTGTGCCATTTTCAAATAAAGGTGTTTATTTTAAATAGTTGCCTTATCAGGTGAGGGTTGTTATTTATAAAATCGTATTCATATTTGTAAAATCTCAATGCTTTCTTTCCATCCCAAACATCACTGGGGTGGGTTGTGTTCCTTCAAAGCAACTGGACCAAAGTGTTGGAACAGTCTTCCCACATCACTAAGGGAATGTGGAAAAAAAGAAACTTTTAAGAAAAATTTTAAGACTTTTTTTTTAAAGCTAAGTTTTGAAATTTTGAAGAAAAAAAATGGACAGTTAGAGGTAAACAAGAAACCATCATCATCATGTTTTCACAATGATGACATCAGGATTATTAAAATTTCATAATGTCTTACCTTCCAAAGTCATAAATATTTAACAAGCTACAAATCTTATATATCCCCCCCCCCGGTTATTTGGTTGTTGTAAGCATAAGTTATCTTATCTTATCTCCATTTATCTAAGGGTTTTATTAATTTATCTTTGTGTTGTATTTCCAAATAAGAATTATTTACTTTATGTATAATTACTACTTTACTCTTGGTTCTTCTACCCTCTAGTGTTTCAAGGTTAAATGATTTAACTAATGGTGTTATTCTTGTCTGCTTTGACTATTCTCCAGTAATGAATCTGACAGCTCTTTTTTTATTTTTTTCTAGATTATCTATGGTTTCTTTGGTGGACTGATCAAGTTCACTTGATTTTCAATGTCCACTGTTTATTTTTCTATTGAGCCCCTGGATTGAATATTTATAACAATACTGCACTTGCTGCCTGCAGGTAAAACTGGCACAGCCGTTGCTTTAGCCAAACATTATGAAGCTGCTCTCCTCACCCTTGATGGCATTGTCTGTGATGCTATCGCCAATGGCAACACGTCAGCTGGTCTCAAGGCCAGGGAGCTCTGCATGGACTCTGCAAGGAAGAAGACAGATGACATCAGAGAAACTGAGGGCACAGAGCTGGACAAGAAGGCGGGTTTGAGCGTTGAACAGGTCACAGCGCACACACAAGGCACAGGTGATTGGTTGATATTTTATACTTTCTTTAAATTTGCTGGATCAACCATTTCTTTATCTCCTTTAAATTTTCTATTTCAAACCATTTCTATATCTCCTTTAAATTTGCTATATCAAACCATTTCTATGTCTCCTTTAAATTTGCTATATCAACCATTTCTATATCTCCTTTAAATTTGCTATATTAACCTATTTCTATATCTCCTTTAAATTTGCTATATCAACCATTTCTATATCTCCTTTAGATTTGCTATATCAACCATTTCTATATCTCCTTTAGATTTGCTATATCAACTATTTCTATATCTCCTTTAGATTTGCTATATCAAACATTTCTATGTCTCCTTTAAATTTGCTATATTAACCCATTTCTATATCTCCTTTAAATTTGCTATATCAAACCATTTCTATATCTCCTTTAAATTGTTGTACCAACCCATTTCTATCAATTTGATATCTTCATTTTTTTTTATTTAAAGAAGCAAGAAGATTACAATTTTACTTAGTGAAAATCATAGTAGAAAGGACTTTATAATTTTTCCATATTCAGCTCTGGTTCATTGATCAATTGTTTGTAGCTTTTAAAATTTCTTTAGAGCACATTCTATATAAGTCCTCATCACGTTTATTAAATTAATTTAAAATGTATATTTCCTTTGCAAAACAATCTGTTTAATTTATTTGTTATTAAACCTGAAACATGTAGCTCATTACCACAAACAAACAAAAATGAAAACCAACTTGGTATATTTAGTTTTCTAAATTTCTATCCTATTTTTATTACTTGATGTCACTATAGATGAAAGTTGTCAGTCTTTACCTGGAAATTTTCTGTCTCTCCATCAGCAGGCACTGCTGGAACCTCTTTAGGTTCAAACCGCAAAACAAGCACAGTCATGGTTGACCAAAAGAACAAACAGACAGTGGTCAGTAAGAACACGGTGGTCAACTCATCAACAGAGGGAGGGGCTGCGGTAAGTGTCTGATTCCAAGATGTACATTAAATAATATTAGAGGTAGCACACTGCTATTCATCAATGGTTGGTGATTTCTTTATGGGATCAAGAAAACTATTGATTTAACATCCATCTAATTTTGTATATACAGCTTTATGAGAGTCTTTTATTTCAGTCAGTTTGCAAACATGAGATCATAGATTCACATCTGCACTTATATATTCTGCATTAATCTTGAGCTTCATGAGAAATTGAATAAATCCAATTCTTTAAATAAAGTCAACAGAGTCAAAACGATCTGCCTGAACTGAAGAGCTCCCTTACAAATATTATTTACATATATCTTGAATAAAGAATTATTATCCCCCCTCCCCCCCCCCACACTGTTTGTTAACTGAAGCCATCTTGGCATATCCCTAAAAGTGCTTCATTAAACTTGCTCACTGCTTAACAAAATCTAGCACTTGACTAATGAAGTCTCAAAGACTATTTTATTTAAAGTTTTTGAGTTCAAGTTTTTAACCAATGAAGTCTGACAGACTTGTTTTCTGTAAGGGTTTAGTTGAACCAGTTAAAAAAGGATTTAAGACGTTTTAATTTAAAAGGTTTGGGTTGAATCGATTAAACCCTGTTCTAAAATTGACCCCAAATTGTGAGCATTGTGCTCTCAAGTTTCCAATAGTTTATTTTTTCTGTTGGTCAGGTCCCCATCAGCCCAGTTCCCATTGTGGCCCCAGTTCCGAGACGTTTGAGCATCAGTGCCAGCATTGCTGGGGAAGAAGGTTTGTTTTCATGCATCCTGCCTGAAGACTTGTTGGTGGAGATAATAGCTGACAGACTGCAGGTAAATTTCCCAGCAACTTATTTAAACCAAGTGTATCAAGTTATATGAGCCAGTTCTAGCAAGTTATTTGACCCCGCTTTAGTGTGCATCCTTTAAATTTTTATAACTGACATGAGCAATAGATTCTTGAAAAATATGTGAGTGAGAAGTCAGAGTGTAAAGTTCATACAAAGGCGTAGGGGCCGTCCATAAAGTATGTCACGCTATATTTGACCATTTTTAACTCCCCCCTCCCCCCTGTCACAAACTGTCACAAATCTCAGACCCCCCCCTAAAGTACATCACACTTTTGAACAAAAATGTTGTTTTTTATTAACAAAATTATTAAAATTTAATATAAAACACTGTGATGTCACACATGGCCGGACCCCCCCCTCCTCCCTGTCACAAAGTGTCACACTTTCTTACACACCCTCCCCCCCTTTGGAGGTGACGTACTTTATGGACGGCCCCATAATGACCATATAAAGTTATAAAGTAGTACATCTAAAAGTATTAATTCCATTTGAAGGTTTAATGCCAAACAATGGTATGAAGTCCACATAAAGGTATAAAGCCACATAATGGTATAAAGTCCATGTAGGTTGAATCATAAATGTCATAAATTAAAATTTAAAAATTATAAATTAAAATATTTGTAAAAAATAATTATACTATATAATTATCATAAATTATATATTTTTTATGATTGCCATTATCTAAATATGCATACGGATGACTTTTCCCCTCTGATGTTGTTGCCATGGCAGTTGAACGACTGCCACAAAGGTATTGTGTTTGATGGGCTGGAGACATTGTTTGCCCAGAACTACTTCACAGCGGCACATGCTGTCCTCAAGGCTTTGAACAACAGAAGGTTTATCTACTTTGTCACACTCAAGATGGACTACAATGTCCTGAAGGAACAGGAGAAGAAAGCCCAAGAGGAAAAAGGTGAGTTGGTTCTATGACTGTAAATAAGATTGTAGAAGATTATAGTTAACTGGTTGTTTAGGCTTCTACAAAATTTAGTCACAACACACTGTTTTGAGCTATCTGTGTGTAGATATTTTTAAGATCTTGATATAAAAGTCTCATGATGCAGCTAAAGGCAAAGGTGGCTTTAGTAGTAAGCAGGGCCTCGGATAAGTGTCATATGTGGGACCAAGAGGTGTAAGTGTAGGCTTAACAAAAAGAATCTCTTAATACAGCCAACTTCAGGTGACTTGAGACTTGGGGCAGTTACCCTACCCACCACCCTTAAGACCACCTCTGCATAAGATTGGTTTGTAAATGAAAAATTGTGCCACAATCAAATAAAAATTGTCAGATCCCACATTAGTACTCATACGAAAATTTTGCTATTTTTTTTAATATAATTCCATCTTTCAGCTATTTACAAAACAATTACTTTAAGTAATTTTAATGATAATATTTCATGATCCTCAATTGTTCTCCTTATTACTGGTCTGTTCTTAATGTAATCTCAAATTTTTTTAAAAATTTAAAAAGAAAAAATGAGCTTATTTAAAATTTAAATTTAACACATTTTGTGTCTTCTTGTTTTTAAATTTTATTACTTTTCTTAACTTACCTAATGACCCTACCTAATTGCTATCCATTTATAACATAGGTTGTTTCTTTTTAGCTACTGGTCTATCATAGGTGAAACCAGGGTTGTTAACAATACTAAAAAAAATTATTGGCAATACCAATACCAATACTGCCTGTAAAATCTATTGGCAATACCAATACCAATACAATTTTAAAACCAGTATTGCAATACCAATACCAATATTTATTTATTATTGCCTTACCAATACCAATATTTGGGTCATTCGACGAATAAAACGCAAATACGTAATTCATCGCTCTATATCACTTACATCGATAAACATAACAAACATTTTTGGCTAATTTAGACAATGTATTTTTAACCAAATTTTGTTCAATAGTTAACACTTGCTTCATCAGTTTTCCTCAAAGCATTCAAAAGTCTTTGACAACATATTAAATAAGTCGGCATACCTTAACGTCCTTAAGCAACAAGATTTTTAATATGTATACTGTACACATATTGTGAATGAATGAATGGTTGGATGGATGAATGAATGGATGAATGAAGCAAATGACTGTCATAGAAAAGCAAATGATACATAAACGGTTAAACATCATACTATAGTAAAAACAGTCAGACCGAGTCAGTGGATTGCATCACATCTGGAAAACTAACGATGAATTTTAGTAGAGTTCACAGGGTAACGCCACCTATTTGGCCGTTACCACTTAGCCAGGCGAAGACAAGTAACCATTTCAAAATGCGCACTGCTCAGTCAATGCTCATTGCCAAAGATATCATATATGATTTGATTTCTATTATCATTCATTTCATTGATCAGTCTCATTCAAAAATTGTTTGGCAATGTCACTCGCAAGTTGGCGACACCAAAGAAAAATTTATTATATTCAGCTTTATTCACAACCAATGTTGTAGAGAATTTATTGAATATTGCTTTTAGTATTGGTTAAAAATCAATACCAATATCAAAAGTAATTATTGGCAATACCAATACCAATATCAAATTTCAAGAAGTATTGCAATAGCGTCCCAATACTTTAAAAAGTATTGGCAATACTACCAATACCAATACAATATTGCAATATTAACAACCCTGGGTGAAACTTGTCAAATGTTTGTTTATTTTTTGTTGACAATCCAATCAGAGTTGGAGGCCAGGCAGAAGGAGGAGGCTGAACTCATCTGGTTAGAGGAGATGGATGAAGATGAATATGATAATCTCCCTGAAGAGGTCAAGGCCAGGATTGACTACAAACGACTTGTACTGAAGAAGGAGAGAATCAAACGGTAATTTCAAACTGTTCGAACTGTGAGAAATATAAAAAAAATTGTGTGGCCAACTTTTGAACAAAGAGAGACTCAATGGTAATTTAAAACTTTTGAACTGCGCACATAAGAAGTGGATTTTTCCTGATGCTAGCTTTATGGAAGCAAATGATACAGCTTATGGATTTTAGTTCATAGACAAAGATATTGACACATAACAGCTGCAATCTCTTATATACATGTTTGACTAATTAAATAATAAACTTTTGAGTTGAAATATCAGTTAAGAGTCTGTGTCTGATCAATGTACAAGGCTTGTACCAAAACTTTCCCAGTGAGAGTGATTTGAATTATTTAAAAGTTATCTACAGGTTTTATCAGCAGATCCAAATGAGGACATACACTTAATTAATTTTTATACATTCTTGCAGAGAGCAGCAAGAAAAGGCTGAACGAGAGAGGATTGAAAGAGAGCAAAGAGAAGAAGAGGAGAGAAGACGAGAAGAAGAATTGTAAGCATCAATCAATGGAATTAAAAATATCACGTGGTTAATTTTGTTTTTCAAAAAAAAATTTGAAGTGGCTTTTAAGGTTTTTTTATTTGCATATCTCAAAAGCAAAATATAAATTTTACATTTTTGTCAAATTTATATATAAGTAATGCTACGTTAAATCTACATTATCTTTCTTAATTTTTCGAAGGTAATTTCAATAAGATCTAGGCATATTAAAAATACTGCTTTATTGATTTATATTATTTCTGTGCTACAAGGTAATCATATAAATTGCATTCATAACTTCCTCATCTATTGAGGAGTATTTTAACAGAAATACAACGACAACAGGCTAAAAAAATTTGTTAAACAAAGTCCCCTTTACTGCTATTCAAAAAAGTTTATTAGTCATGGGCGTAGGGAAGGGGGGGGGGCAAAGGGGGCCATTTGCCCCCCCCCTACATTTGAGAAAAAAATTTTTAATTTATTAAATGCATTAATAAATGTTGTATTTTAACTATTACAGTACTAATTTGTAAGTCTTATTAATTTCCAAGGCTTTTTTCAACCCTTATTTTATACTGAACTTGAATTTAATTGAAAATTGTACCTGTATGGCATTGCCAGTTACAAAATTTTAAAAAATGGGATTTTTTTGCCCCCCCCCCTTAGAAAAATTCCTAGCGACGCCCATGTTATTAGTGTTAGATATTTTTTTTTAATATCTCTAAATTTGTATAATATGTATAAATTTGTTATGTGAATTATAAATGTATTTTTCTTTAAAGGAAAACTCGTAAAAAAGGTAAGAAGACTGACAAGAAGGCCTCAACACTTGCTAGATCTCCAGCTGCTCAACCCACTAAAACACCTGGTGGACTTAAAGTTCATGATGCTGAGAAACCTCTTATTGACCGGCCAGAGTCGCACGCCACGGTCAAATCTGATCCTCAGCTGGATGAGGGGAATAAGCAGTAATTTTATTTATTTAAATGAAATTCAAGGGCAACCTAAACTAATCTGATTACTTTTTTTGTATTATATGCCTGAACTTTTAAAAATCAATTTCTCCTTCAACTATTTTTCAGTATTTTACTGAAATTATTGTTTAATAACAGGTAGTTTTAATCAAGATCTCCATTGTTGTTTTTTTGTTTGTTTGTTTTTTTCTGCTAGAATGGACTGAGCCACATTTTACTTAAAATAGACATCTCCAAAAAATTATATTTCTTGGTTATTAAAAAAATTGTAATGTAACTGTCATCTAGAACCAATTAAGGGAGGGGGGGGACTTACATATGAACTGTTGCAGAATGAAATTTTAAAAAGACATATAGAAGTCTAATGACCATTGCATTGACTATAGACCCTTAAAATAAAAAATAATATGCTCACAGACATCCAATGTGTAAGTAGCATAAACATTGTAATAAAAACATATTCTGGAACAAATTCTTCCTGATTTTAAGCTCTGGCAAGTTTTTCTTTGATGCCCAAACAAGTCCAGACCATTTTTATCAGTCTAATACCCTAACTTGACATTTTCTCTAGGTAATGCCTATGGCCTGACAGGATGGCTTGTTTTTTCCCTTATGATTTAACTTATCTGTAAAAAAAGCAGTGTTAAAAAGATCATTTCTGTCATATTCACATAAACTAAATTAAAAAAACTAACTTGAGAAGAAAAATATAATCCCTGTGTTCTGAAGAAATATGCCAGGAGAAAAGAAATACTTGAAAATTACAGTGAGATAATACAGAGCTAAAGAAGTGGATGCATTTCCTTAATTTAAAGTTTTCATAAAATTCTGCATGGCATTTTAGTTTAAAACAAACATTTTAAAAGTAAGAATACACTGAAATTTTACCATCACCTTATTGGTTAGCCATTGGTTTGAAGACACTGTCAGTCTGCCCCGCAATACAACCCCAACATATTACTGAAGTCACCATATCATTTTTGATGATTTTGTCAACTTTGTTGGTTGAACTCCACTTCTTGATATTCAACAGGAAAAAGAAAAAAGGTGTTAAGAAGGGGGAACATGGCGAGAACAGCAACCTAGAGGACAGCCGAGATGTCAACAAGGAGGCAGAGATGCTGTTGATGAGCAAGTATGTTGCTACACATATTATAACAAAAATAACAATAAATTCAGAGATGTTGATGAGCAAGTATGTTGCTACACATCTAATAACAAAAATATCAATAAATTCAGAGATGTTGTTGATGAGCAAGTATGTTGCTACACATATTATAACAAAAATAACAATAAATTCAGAGATGCTGTTGATGAGCAAGTATGTTGCTACACATATTATAACAAAAATAACAATAAATTCAGAGATGCTGTTGATGAGCAAGTATGTTGCTACACATATTATAACAAAAATAACAATAAATTCAGAGATGCTGTTGATGAGCAAGTATGTTGCTACACATCTAATAACAAAAATAACAATAAATTCAGAGATGTTGTTGATGAGCAAGTATGTTGCTACACATATTATAACAAAAATAACAATAAATTCAGAGATGCTGTTGATGAGCAAGTATGTTGCTACACATATTATAACAAAATAACAATAAATTCAGAGATGCTGTTGATGAGCAAGTATGTTGCTACACATATTATAACAAAAATAACAATAAATTCAGAGATGCTGTTGATGAGCAAGTATGTTGCTACACATCTAATAACAAAAATAACAATAAATTCAGAGATGTTGTTGATGAGCAAGTATGTTGCTACACATCTAATAACAAAAATAACAATAAATTCAGAGATGTTGTTGATGAGCAAGTATGTTGCTACACATATTATAACAAAAATAACAATAAATTCAGAGATGCTGTTGATGAGCAAGTATGTTGCTACACATATTATAACAAAAATAACAATAAATTCAGAGATGCTGTTGATGAGCAAGTATGTTGCTACACATCTAATAACAAAAATAACAATAAATTCAGAGATGTTGTTGATGAGCAAGTATGTTGCTACACATATTATAACAAAAATAACAATAAATTCAGAGATGCTGTTGATGAGCAAGTATGTTGCTACACATATTATAACAAAAATAACAATAAATTCAGAGATGCTGTTGATGAGCAAGTATGTTGCTACACATATTATAACACAAATAACAATAAATTCAGAGATGTTGTTGATGAGCAAGTATGTTGCTACACATATTATAACAAAAATAACAATAAATTCAGAGATGCTGTTGATGAGCAAGTATGTTGCTACACATCTAATAACAAAAATAACAATAAATTCAGAGATGTTGTTGATGAGCAAGTATGTTGCTACACATATTATAACAAAAATAACAATAAATTCAGAGATGCTGTTGATGAGCAAGTATGTTGCTACACATATTATAACAAAAATAACAATAAATTCAGAGATGCTGTTGATGAGCAAGTATGTTGCTACACATATTATAACAAAAATAACAATAAATTCAGAGATGCTGTTGATGAGCAAGTATGTTGCTACACATATTATAACAAAAATAACAATAAATTCAGAGATGCTGTTGATGAGCAAGTATGTTGCTACACATCTAATAACAAAAATAACAATAAATTCAGAGATGTTGTTGATGAGCAAGTATGTTGCTACACATATTATAACAAAAATAACAATAAATTCAGAGATGCTGTTGATGAGCAAGTATGTTGCTACACATATTATAACAAAAATAACAATAAATTCAGAGATGCTGTTGATGAGCAAGTATGTTGCTACACATATTATAACAAAAATAACAATAAATTCAGAGATGCTGTTGATGAGCAAGTATGTTGCTACACATCTAATAACAAAAATAACAATAAATTCAGAGATGTTGTTGATGAGCAAGTATGTTGCTACACATCTAATAACAAAAATAACAATAAATTCAGAGATGTTGTTGATGAGCAAGTATGTTGCTACACATATTATAACAAAAATAACAATAAATTCAGAGATGCTGTTGATGAGCAAGTATGTTGCTACACATATTATAACAAAAATAACAATAAATTCAGAGATGCTGTTGATGAGCAAGTATGTTGCTACACATCTAATAACAAAAATAACAATAAATTCAGAGATGTTGTTGATGAGCAAGTATGTTGCTACACATATTATAACAAAAATAACAATAAATTCAGAGATGCTGTTGATGAGCAAGTATGTTGCTACACATATTATAACAAAAATAACAATAAATTCAGAGATGCTTTTGATGAGCAAGTATGTTGCTACACATATTATAACAAAAATAACAATAAATTCAGAGATGCTGTTGATGAGCAAGTATGTTGCTACACATATTATAACAAAAATAACAATAAATTCAGAGATGTTGTTGATGAGCAAGTATGTTGCTACACATATTATAACAAAAATAACAATAAATTCAGAGATGCTGTTGATGAGCAAGTATGTTGCTACACATCTAATAACAAAAATAACAATAAATTCAGAGATGTTGTTGATGAGCAAGTATGTTGCTACACATATTATAACAAAATTAATAATTTAATTTGGAAATTTTTTTACTCATTGATATATAGCTGAATGTTAATTGAAACTAAATTTGAATGAATGTCAACTATTTATTAGTTGTCAACTATTTATTAGTTGTCAACTATTTATTAGTTGTCAACTATTTATTAGTTGTCAACTATTTATTAGTTGTCAACTATTTATTAGTTGTCAACTATTTATTAGTTGTCAACTATTTATTAGTTGTCAACTATTTATTAGTTGTCAACTATTTATTAGTTGTCAGCTATTCATTAGTTGTCAGCTATTCATTAGTTGTCAACTATTCATTAGTTGTCAACTATTCATTAGTTGTCAACTATTCATTAGTTGTCAACTATTCATTAGTTGTCAACTATTCATTAGTTGTCAACTATTTATTAGTTGTCAACTATTTATTAGTTGTCAACTATTTATTAGTTGTCAACTATTTATTAGTTGTCAACTATTTATTAGTTGTCAACTATTTATTAGTTGTCAACTATTTATTAGTTGTCAACTATTTAGTAGTTGTCAACTATTTAGTAGTTGTCAACTATTTAGTAGTTGTCAACTATTTATTAGTTGTCAACTATTTATTAGTTGTCAACTATTTATTAGTTGTCAACTATTTATTAGTTGTCAACTATTTATTAGTTGTCAACTATTTATTAGTTGTCAACTATTTATTAGTTGTCAACTATTTATTAGTTGTCAACTATTTATTAGTTGTCAACTATTTATTAGTTGTCAACTATTTATTAGTTGTCAACTAATTATTAGTTGTCAACTAATTATTAGTTGTCAACTATTTATTAGTTGTCAACTATTTATTAGTTGTCAACTATTTATTAGTTGTCAACTATTTATTAGTTGTCAACTATTTATTAGTTGTCAACTATTTATTAGTTGTGATAATCAGGCCTTTATAGATTAATTCCAGATTAGCTACCCAAGTACATGAGGCCTCTAAACAAGTTTTGAAAATAAAATTTTGGAAAGGAAACAAGGATTTGAGAGAGAAAAAATTTTGATTTCAACTTATATACTTGAATTTTTATTTCTGATTTATTCGTAATTAGGCTAAAGCAAATAACAAGAGTTCTTATTGAGATGAGGGTAGCTTATGGAGGCAGCTTAACTTTGTCTTCTCGTCTTCCCAAATGAGATGTTGCTAATGAAGCTTCATCAAGAGTCTGTTCTATCCCAAAATTTCCAACATCTGGTATTTGTTTTCACAGGTTCCGCACCTTTGAAACATATCAAAAAGACATCCAAGATCTCCTTGAATTCTGGGACCGCACCACTCTGCAACCCCGTAGGCCCGTCTCGCCATCAGACAAGTCGGAGGAAGATCACAAAGAGTTTTCTGCCTCAGGAAAGAAGGGCAAACAAAAAGGTATTTTTCTCCTTATTCAAAATTAGGCAAAATATACGTTTTTTCCCCCAGTGAGTGAAAATGAAATTGATGAATGCACTATGATGTTGATGGCTTTCGCTTATGAGGCCTTTATCAATTAGTTAGTCAACATTTGTAGTACATTTGTATGTGAAATATGTGTATCAATCATGAAAGATCTTATAAATAATTAACAAGCACGCAGCTTGATATACTGATATTAATGTATAAAAACTAGGGGGTGGCCGGATATCAATTTTGATTTGATTTGAAAACTTTAAAATAAAAATGTTGCTTGTCTCATGTGTTATATCTTATTCAGTCTTATAATTTTTAAATTCTAGTCTGTTGTGAATATTACTATTATACAAAATAAGTTAAGTAACAAATTAAGTTATATACTTGAATGTGGAGATATCCGGATCCGGCAAATAGTAAAAAACAATATCCGGCCACCCCCTATTAAAAACATTAAAGCAATATTTTCATAGTCTTTAGTCATATTATGTGTTGCTGAAAACCTATGAGATGACATTATGACACACCCATCTTTTTGTGCTAGCTGTCATTGAGGATGGTGAGTTGAAAGGAAGAATTGCTTGCTGATTGGTTCAGTTTGGGTTAAATCAGATTAAATAAATTTCACTCTTTATTGACAGTTTTACTCTTGTGTTCAATATTTCCCATTAGTAATTTCCCTTTTCCTGATTAAATTAATTGTTATTTTAATGTATTGAGGCAAATATATTTAACTATTTTACAATGTCATTTACTCTTATTTTCTATGATGGTAGTCCTTAATGAAAAAAATGGACTTTCTTCAAAGTAAAATTTAAATTTAATGCATGCATAAATGAGAATTATTTTAAAAACAACTTAATTAAGCTTATTTTAATTTTATTTAAAACTAACCATTACTATAAAAATTTTATTACATAATTATTCATTTAAATAGAATCCTTTTAAAAATTTTAAATGGTTTGAAGTCAGGATGCAGTTTGTTTCGCGGTTCTGGTGCACATCGGAGTTAAACTGGTATAAAAGATAACAACATTATATATCTCAAACAAAGACATTTTTAATGTGAAACTTTTTGTATTGTCTTTTGAGAATGACATGTAATTAACATTTGGTAAATTTCAAACAATTTCAGATAAAACTGACAAGCAGAAAGAGCAAGAGAGGCTTAAACATGAAAAAGAAATGGCAGAAAAGGCTGCAAGAGAGGTAAGAAGAAAAAAAATTGCTAAAATAAATTAAAGACCCTTGATTAACAAAATTAATTGATAACCATCAACCACAAAATTTGTTGTAAAGTAAATGATATGGTACTCTATTACTGTATGTAGTTGACCCATTTAAGAAACACTGATAACAAAATGCTTAGTTTTAGCTTTATTCCTATGGTGTCATCACCTTAGTTATATTGATTCAAAACATCATTGAATTTTGATCAATGGTGTAGTGTTATTAAAACCACATTGTCCAGGTACTGATCAATAAAAATAAATGAATTTGTTTTGACTTTAAAGGCTGCCCTGGTGGAGAGTGATCAGAAAGATGGTGCTGACAAGGATGAAAAGAAAGATGTTAATAACATTCCACACATTATCGTGGATTGTGCAGAGAAAAAGATTGTGGTCGTGACAAAGGCTGCAGTGGAGTCCCTAACAAGCATGGAAGTAAGTGTAAAAAAAGAACTAGTCAGCAGAGTAGTTTCCTAACCTAAGTGACAAATTATACTAATCCAGATTTGGAACTACTGCAATAAATTCATTATGTTACATTCTCTTTTGAGGGTTAACTTAATTCAAACTCTTATGACCTGGCTCATGATTTTACTGGCAAGCCTCATCAAGCAGGCATTTCAATAGAGATATTGTTGCAGTTTTTGAACTAACCTGTCCAAATTTCTGACCGACACCGGACACTCAGCCAATAAATTTGTGTCTAGTTAGGTGCAGATCATGAAAGATTATATTGTTAGATGGGGTGTTAGTTGAGAAGTATTCATTTAAAAATAAGGTCAATGTATTCTGATAGTGTACAATATCTTACTGCTGTCCCAAGCTTGACACTAAAAGTGCTTAAAATACTTGAAAAGAATAAATAGTTGTGCCATATCTCACCGCTGTCCCAAGCTTGACGCTAAACATAATTAAATACTTAAATAGGATAAATAGTTGTGCCTTATCCCACTGCTGTGTACCTTATTCTGCCATATTTCCCCTTCTGCCATCTCTGTCAAAGTGTGTCCTGTGCTGTGCTATATTCCTCAATGTGTTCTTTGTACTGCCATATTTGTCAGAGTGTTCTTAGCTCTGCCATATCTTTCAATTTGTGTCCTTTGCTTTTTCTTATTTCTGAAAGTGTGTTCATTATTCTGCCATATTTCTGAAAGTGTATCCATTATTCTGCCATATTTTCAAAAGATTGTCCTGTGATGTGCCACATTTCTAAAAAGTGTGTCCTTTGCCCTGCCATATTTCTCAAAGTGTGTCCATTATTCTGCCATATTTCTGAAAGTGTTTTTTTTCTGCCATACTTCAATCTTTGCTTGCACTTCTATGAATTTTTATCTCCCTCTGATATTATCCAGTCTATTTCCTATGATGACCATGCTAAGAAAATTTTGCAACTTAAAGGCAGCAATAACTCATTGGCTAAGTTAGATTTAGTACCTTCCATTGAGAGCAAGGGTAGGAAAGGAAGCATTGGGGTGAAGAAAAGCACAGCATCATTGAAGGAGATGAAAGGACGCAAAAACAAAAACATGAACAATAATCTGATGGTCAAGCATGGTAACACAACAAAGGACATAGACGGATTAATGTCAAAACTTTTCCCCGTACGTTTAGTTAATTGATATTTGATTTGTTGCTTCTCTTGTTTGATTTCACTATTTCTGGAATTTTTTATTTTTGTTTGATGGCATTGATGATTGATGGTTCTTTTCCTAGTTTTTTATTCTGTTTCATGTTGTTTCCACTTTGAATTTTTAAAAAATACAATGTTACTCATCTCTTATCTATTTATAGAGAAATAAATATCAAAGAAGTTGGTATGATTGGCATGGAATTGATTATAAAGAAGTATTTCAGCATGATAAAATGTATTCCTATTGTCAGTTTTTCCAGTAAATTCTCATTATAAAATAAATCACTTCATACTTAAAATATTAAAGAAAACATGATCAATTTAACCTGAATTGAATTTTGCAATAACGGGGGGGGGGATTTAAATTTCAATGGACGACAATATTAACTCATTTATGGTTGATTAAAAAATATTTTTTTTAAATTTAATAATTTTTATTGGTCTCAAATCTTTAGCTGTTTGGGTGAAGATTTTGATTAGATGAGTTTTGAAGGATTTATTTCTTTAGTCTCTCTTGACTTTATAATCATTAATTTCCCTCAAATGTTAACCTCAGGAGCCAGTTCGTGTTTTTGAGAAGTCAACTTTTACCACTTATGATAATCTCCTCTTGGAATCTGGACGTTTGCCTGCAAAAGAAGAAGTAAGTAAAATGTCTGTGTGTCACAGTGCAGTTTACAGAATTGTTCTACAACTTATCATAAAGGATTGTCATGGCAGTGCTTCTCAATTTAATTGATATAACAATACCAGTTCTTTTAATCTTATCATTAAAAACAAATAAAGTAACAAAACTTCTCAAATTATAAGTCTAAGGTGGCATTATTTCTTAACTAAACATTAGGTAGAGTAATAGAAGTGCCTGCTAACTTATCATTGTCTATAATAAACTGATGTGATTTCCAATGAATAATTAGATACTTTTTGCGAATGTTTCTCATTTTTTGTTGCCTTCAGTAGCCCCTACATTGAATGCATTTAACTATTCAATTATAGCAGTGTTTGCAATCTATGGCATGTGTGACTGTTTTAACCCGCATAACAATTTGAATTGGTGCTTGGAAAACCAAAGAAATAGGGACCAACCGGAAACCGCTCCGGACATTCGCGCCGGCCGGATATTGGGTTTTTCTGAACTATTTGCCTCGGCAAATAGTGCCCCGCAAACAAACCAAATATCTAAAAGTACCTTAACTCTTTCCCGGCCAATCCGATATATCGGCGATCTCGCCTGGTCACGTCACGTTTGTGCCAATCGCAGATATATCGGCGAATTGAGTTTTTAAGTTTATTTCGTTGCTTTGAGTGTCCCATTAAACTTCTTAGGTTTACACATGAGAGGTAACTCTTTTCTACTTCCTTTCTGTTTAGAAATAACATGTGTTTACATTCAGTAATGGAAAAATTAGCATCTTGTTTCGATTTATTTGTAAACAAAGATATGGCCACTCCTACTCAACAAATATAGTGATTTATTTTAGTATTTATTGCTATCTTATTAAATTTAAATGTGAATTATTGATGCAGAAACATTTAAAAACAATAATAAAACATTAGTTTTGGTATTTATTTAAGATTTTCATCCTTATTATAAATTATACGGCATTAGATGGAAAAAGAGCAGGGGTGACAGTAGGGTTTCTATATAATGAAATAAAGGAAAAAAAAATTCTGACTGGGCATCATCAATATAAAAATTGTCATAACTTTAAAACTACATGGGATATTTTCAAAATTTAAAAAGCATTCTTTTCATAAATGGAATTTACATTGTTATAATTAAAGGAGATAAAAAAAACCCGTAAAAACAAAGTTTTTGACTATAAATCCCTTATATATGAGACATAACTAACAGTATTGATTATTTTCAAACATTTACAGAATGAATCTGTCTTAACTCAAGTTTGCTTCATAACCCTGGGGTGATTGGGGAAAAGTCTGGTCACCGATTCGCTTGACCGAGCTCAGCGTGACACGTAAAATGTAAACAAAAGCGCCGCGGTGCTTCGATGGGCCGCCTCAACGCGTCTACTCAAACTTTCACGTGGAAAAAAAAACAATAACAAACAGTGAATTTGAATTACATATCTCATATAAGGATAAACTAAAAATGCATTAATTTAATTACGGTACGATCGATCGATCTGAAATTTTGATACGATGCCTTGTTAGGTGAGATGAGTCCGTGTGCCAAATTTCAGCTCGATCGGATCACTGGAAGTGGGTCATTTTCGACTTTTGTTTTTCCGCCCGCCCATGAGATGATGAGACGGCCGCGAAGTTAATATAAGGGATTTAAAAAGGATTACAGCTATGCAGACATCTTTTTAGTCTGATAAGTTCAGATTTTTAACAAAGAAAATTTAACACACAAAAATTAATCAACAAAAATTATAATGAAAATTAGTTTTTGTTTCATAATATCGTATTTGCTTCTACATAATTTTATGCTCTATTCAATTTCCTTCATTTTGATTTAATATATATCAATGTTGCATTAGACATTTATTTAAAATTTTACGATAGTTAACATCACCCTTAAAAAATTATAAAACTAAAAAAATGGTCTGGCACGAACGGGTAAAATCCCCTGAAACCCCCTGGCAGGGAAAGAGTTTAAAAAATGCAATTTTGGAATGCAATAAATATCAAGATTAGTATACTTCCAAATTGTTAAAAATATAACAAATGTAACAAAAATACATAAATTAATAATTTGAAGTTATGAAGATATAAATTTAATAAGACAATTTCGTGTTTACTTCTAGCGACTAGCGCCACTCCGCCATATTTACTAAAATAAATTTAAACTATCAAATAAAATAATAAAATAAATTTAAAATAAAGTACATATATATACTAAAATTAGCAGCGACTAACAGTTACAAAGTAAGTAAGTAACATATTAACAAGAGAAACCAAATTTACAAGTAATATATAATGAATTTATTGATTTAAATCTTAATAAATTAATAATCCATTCTTCTGACCATAATATAATTGCATGAAGAGTGTAGACTGTAGACGGTGGTAAAGTAAACAATAAAAAATACTGCCTATAATAATTTAATAAACCAAATTGAATGCCTGAAATTAAATTTTATTGGTAGAAAATGTGAATGCTAAACGGTTATGGTTTTGCGAAATAAAGCAACTGCTAATCGTTTTCAAAACCAAAATTAATTCGGATTTCCGATTTTCATTTAACAACCCTAGTACTCGGATTCATACCCGGATCCAGCAAATAGTACATCTAACTAATCGGTTTTCGTACCCGGTAGAAAATGTCTACCCGGTTGGTCCCTGCAAAGAAACTATTATACATGACTAAAATAAGCATATTAATTATTGAATGTATATGTTTTTGGCTAGCTGAATGAATTATATGTAATTCTTGGCTAGTCTAATGCGAAATGGATTGCGTAGGGACTAGTCTGGGTAGGGATAAGGAATTACTAAGGATAATAAGAGAAAATTAAGATAGGCAGGGCCTATCAAAATGCGGGGCCCACTGCCGCTGTATAGGTTGCAGTGGCCTAAGACCGGCCCTGTTGATACATTAGCTAAGACTGTAAAACAATGAATCCTTTTTTATCAAAAGTTAATGTGTAAGTGATTTAATGACCAGGTCCTTGATGGGATTGGTATGGGACCACAAGGACCACCGATTCCACCTGCCGCCACATTTGCTGTGATCCCTTACCCAGTCAAGCGCAAGCCACCAGCACTACCAGAGGTGGGAGGGAGATACACATTTATGTCCTCCTCCCCCGATGATCCGTAAGTCAAACACATTTTTAATTCTGTGAATATTTTCATGGTCACAGAGTTTAACAAAATTTGGAAACTTAAAGGTTTTTATTTGGCATCGATAAGAAAGTTATTTAAGTGGCAAGGATGGTTTTGGGAGGTAATACAATTGTAGATTTTTAATAATGGATAAAGGGGAGTGGTGGTCTAGTGGCAGCGCACTCGGCTGTCATTCTGAGAGTCACAGGTTCTAGTCTTGGTGAAGGCAAGGTTTTGTTCCCGAGGCTAAATGGCATCTCTGAGTTCACCCAGCTCCGAATGGGTACCTGACAACAGTTGGGTAAGTAAAGGTAACTGGGCATTGTGCTAGCCACACAATCCCTTTGTATGCCATGGCTATAGAAACAAGTGAACACTGCTTCTCTTGCCCCAAAGGTCAGCAAAGGTCTGAAAATGGGACTTAACTTAAATTTTAATAATGGATAAAGAAATATCAAATAATGGTCTTCTCAGGAATTTGGGTCCCGAGGAAAAAGTAAAAGAAGCAGAAGTGGAGGAGGAGTTTGCTCCTACACCTGATAAGTTGAAAGATGAGCAGAAAGGCAAAGGAACAAAGGTGGCACCAGATAAAGGAAGGACCAGCAGCGACAGAAAGAAAAGTGCAGAAAGAAAAAAGCTCTCCAGGCGCAATTCAGTCGCACCCTCAGGGTCACCTGATGGCACCAATGTCATGTCGGATGTTGATGTCAGGTGTGTATCATCTTTTCTTATTTCAGTTTACTATTGGTCTTGTGCTTCTTGTTGTAACTGAAACATTATTGCTGACAAAAAAAATCAAACATGAATAATATTTTTAAGATTATTGTGTTTTGCTTTACAAAAATGTACATTGCCTTGGCAGGAAACATTGTTAGAAATATTTTATATTTAAGTGAAGGAAAAAATTAGCACAATTATTTTCAGTTCAAGGAAGCAAATTCAATGAAACACGGTGGTATCTCGGGTTACGAACTTATTTGGCTCTTGAATTTTGTTCAAAACCTAAAACATTGAAATAAATGAAATAATGAAACTAATGACCATCCATTTAAAGATGAAATTTTAGATCTTTTTTATTAACATCCTGTCATTTTTCAAATTTCAAAGAATGCATTTATTTCACATAATGAATAAAGAAAAAGAAAACAAGCAAATAAATTAAATGTAAAATAAAAAAGTTTTAGTCCATCTTTCTTATTATTGGAAATGTATTGCTGTCTAAGATATCTTTTACTGATGTGTAGTAAGGCCAATGAATTTTAGAATGTGTCTTTTGTTTGTACTGTACACTTTCATTTGTGTCAAATGTCAAACCTTGTTCTCTCTCTTTCTCTCTCTCTCTCTCTCTCTCTCTCTCTCTCTCTCTCTCTCTCTCTCTCTCTCTCTTTCTCTCTCTCTCTCTCTCTCTCAGTGCTGTTTGGTGCCTGAGACAAAAAAGAAATTCAAAGTTGTTGTTCATAACCTAAATTGTTTATAAACTGAATAATCAATAACCACTGTAGGTACCACTGTAGTTAAAAAGATACAGAATTTTTTTTAAGTTATGCATTCCGATAAATATTTTTGTGAAACACTGGCATTAAGCGTACATCTAAAATAGGATTACAGCTATGGATAAAACAGGAAAGACTTTCACCCTATATACCATGTTACTGTTCGTCAATGAACTGGAACTATTCAACATTCAGTAGAAGAATTTAGTTTAGTCATTGGATTGTCTCCCTGTCAGAAGTGTGTAGTACTCTCTCAGTGGAGTCCCCTGATAGTTTACTGTTTCACCTAAACAGTTATAACTTGTCATTTTGTTTACTCTTGTGATGTTTAGCTTTAGTTTCAATGGTGTTATCTTTACTTCTATGTTGAAACTTTGAATAAGGTTTTGTTCTGTGTGAACTTTCTGACAACTAGGTGTTATGTATATCATTGGTCTTGTCTGAACAATCTAATGCAAACTTGTATAACTAAGCAAATGTTTTTTTTATTCTCTTGTATTGCCTGCTACAAACTAGAGACGCATACCTTTTGTAACAGGCTAATGAATTTATATGTATTTGTTTTTAGTTAATTCATATTTAAAAGCATATTTTATGTGTAATCCATTTTATATAGTACATGCCCACTTAAGTTATCACTCTTGTCATAACTATTTTTGAAATATCTGTTTCGTACAAGAAGTCGTCAGGGTACACAGACAACTGCTACTGTTGAGAATGTGCCAAGCAAACCGTAAGTATCTGAAAATTGTATTTTTTGGAAGGAAGGGAAATATATTTAGGCATCCAAATATCTCTCCACCAACGAAATTTTTAATGATTTTATTACAGATTAGATGAACAGCCTTTTATCAATATTTTTCTGACCTGACTTAGTAGGTCTCGAGCTAAAAAATTTCAAGTTTAACTTAAACCAGGATTCTTCAGTTTTTAAAATTAAAATTTGTAATTGCTTTAAATAATTGTGAGCATTCTTAGAAAAGTTACAACCACTTATCCTTCATTTGTCATTATGAGAAAATGATGTTACATAGATTAAGACCTTTAAAATTGTTTGACCTGTGCTGAAATGTCCAGTTGTTACTTCGTTCTTTTCTATCATTTCAGGATAACAGTGTTTAGATGGGTAATACCAGCAGGGGGAAATGTGACCTTGAAGCTGCGCTTCCTGTCAGATGACCTTGGTCAGTTTGACCAGACCATGAACTTTGAAATCATCGGCACCAGGCGGAGATACCAGATGTTTTGTCGGGGTGTTTGTGCATTTCCAACAATAAGCAAGGAGCCCAGGTTAGCTGGCCATATTTTTACATGTGACTCCTGGTGATTCTGTCACATTATGTCATGTGATTCCTGGTGATTCTGTCACTTTATGTCATGTGGTTAATAGGGATTCTGTTGCAGTATGTCATATGACTCCTGGCCATTGTGTCACATAATATGTCATGTGGCTCCTGATGATTATGTCACATAATGTTATGGACTCATTTTTTTACATTTTAGAACTTGGGCCTGATGCCACAATGCATTGAGGTCTTATTAAAATCATATATTCTTGCATGTCCACATATATACATGTACCTGCATCTCACAAGTTACCCACTTTGTCAGAGCCTAAAATTTGCCATCACCCATATTTGCAAGGGCTCAAATTTAATAAAATTCAATTCTCTTATGTGACATTGCCTTAACTTGTTGGCCCCCAAAGTTGACAATATCATAAATTGTTGGCTCCCAAAATTGACAATAACCTAAATTGTTAGCTCCCAAAATTGACAATATCATAAATTGTTAGCACCCAAGCTGAACATTAGCAAAACTTGTCAGTACCAAAGTCTGCAAATACCGATAGCCCAACTTGTCAGTACCAAAGTCTGCAAATACCGATAGCCCAACTTGTCAGTACCAAAGTCTGCAACTACCGATAGCCCAACTTTGCAGGACCAATCATAATGCTGAATCTTGATTCTTCATTTTCTTCATTCATTCCACACAAAAAATTTGTAGTAATGTACATTAATACCATTTTGTTTTTGTCTGCCCAGAATTGTTTTTCCTAGCCGAAAGAAGATTCATCGAATTGAAGATATTGTCCACAAGAAGTACATTCTGTCAACAGAAGTTTTTGAGTTTGGTCCTTTGCTGGTTGGAAAATCCAGAGACAAGTAAGCTGCAAGAAATAATCATAAACAATAGTGACCAACAACTTCGGACAGGACATTCTATGCTCCATAAACAATGTTACACCATTTCTTTAAATTTGTTTGAAGACCCTCACAGTGCGACATTCAATTCTTTCACAAAATCAAATAGTTATTCACATGCTGAGTTCCTCATATTCAGGGTCTGTCTATTATGTGTATATTACTGTGTTTTTTTACATTTTACTCCAGATACAGGGAGGGCAAATACCCTGAAAATATGGAAACCCTGACTATCTTGAATACCTCTCCACTGGACGCAGACGTAACCTTCTGTTTCCAACATGACAGCAAAGGGGAAACTTATCTCTTGGAGCCTCCCTTCATGTACCTCAAGCCGGGGGAGTCAGGGAAACTCACAGTGTGGGCTTATCCTAAAGGTAAACTTTCAGGGTCAATTTATGCTGTGATAAAATTTTGGTTATGGCTTATGATTTGAATTTTTTAACAACACATTCTTTTTTTTTAAGTAATACAAAACAGGTTTTTAAATTCTACTGTCTAGGTAACTTATAAAAATTACTCAATTTTTTAAAATCTTTTTTTTTCTAAATCACATTCCTTTTTTCAAATCAAAATTGGTGTGATCTATGTGGGAGGTTTTATTTTTTATGGTGAGTTGTTCACTTGACTGTCACTAGGCATGTGGAGTTGGTGTGAATTTGTATGTGTTGCAGTGTGGTGTGTTCTTAGGAACGAAAGGTGGAGTTATCATGATGGAAGTTGAGAGGCTGAAGTGAGCGTGGATAAAGTAATTTATTGCCTGATTTCTTGATGCCGTCCTCTTTCGGAGTGCCACCCAAATAGAGATTTACATTGTCATTCACACCAAGAAGTTGTGTTTCTGCCAGATGATTGTGAAGACTTGCATTATTGTTATTCCCTGGATAACTGTAATGCCACGCAAATCCCCGTGTCCAGACAGGGAGTAAGATTGTCAAAATAATATTAAAAACATGCTTTACTTAGTTAGTTAGTTAGTTAGTTAGCTCCTCTCGGGCCGAAGACGGCACATAGGGCAGAAGTCATTGATTTCCATTTACGACGATCCGTCGCCAATTGTATTAGGTCTTGATTATTTCTTAGACCCATGGTTGAGCTTTCTCTTTTGATTGCTCTACGTAGTGTTTCTTTTGGTCTTCCTTGTTTTCTTTTGCCTTTTGGTGTCCATATGAAGGCCTGCTGTGGTAGTCTTCTCTCGTCCATTCGAAGAACATGACCGATATAATTCCAACGCCTTCTCCTTATAAAGGTTGACACATATTCTTGGTTGGTGTCTTCTCTTATTGTTTCATTTGATTTAAAATCACTCCATTTTATATTCAAAATTTTTCGGAGGCATTTGTTCTCGAAGGCAACTAATTTCTTTTCTATAGCTTGAGTGGATTTCCAGCTTTCACATCCATATGAAGACCACAAGGGAAGAAACGGCTATGTGACATTTTAAAAAAATTTTAGTTAAACTCTGTATCTGATAGAGGATCAAAAATTGAATGCTCTGAATTAGGTTTTATGAAAAAACCATGTCCCTGAACCTATTAAAAATTCAAATCTATTTAGTTAATTTCTAAGAAATCTCTATAATTTTGAACTTTAAAACTTGAATATCTCAAAAGCACAAAAATGTGACATAGCCGTTTCTTCCCTTGAGCTCTTCATATGTTAGTACAGGGATTACGCAAGAGTTGAATAGTCTAAGTTTTATATGTTAGCTAAGTGTCTTTGATCTCCAAATATTTGTAAGTTTGTTAAAAGCACTTGACGCCAACGCAATTCGAGTCGTTATCTCTGTTGTTGCATCTCCATCATATGCTTTACTTACAGAATTATTAACTTTGAGTGAAAAGACTTCTTGGTGAACGAACTAGTTACAGATATACTGGCTCACAAAAATGTGCCTCTTTTCAGCAAGCAAAATTTGGGTTGTGGTCTAATTCTTTTAGAACTATAAGCTAATAGTTATTTTAAAATAGTTATCTTAACAGAGTAATTCAGGTCATGAAATGTAAATTATGGGTCAATGCACAGACTGTGAAAATATATTCGCTAACCCTCAAGGTTATTAGGATATTGGTGGCCAAAATTATTAAAAACCCAGAAGACTTAAATAACACAGAAATGCAGTAAAAAAAACCTAAAAATATCATTTAAAAATTACAATGCTGAACTTGAAACTTTTCATTCAACTCTTGTGAACTTCTTCTGTTTCTCTTTTTTCCTGGTCACTCAACTTGTCTCCCGAAACTGTTTTTATTCTATTTGAATCACAACTTGTAAAAGCGCTAAAATAATATTGTGTATTTGGTGGGGTTTTTTTTATCACAGAAGGGTCAACTTATAAGTCAAGTTATAAAATTATTAGCCTTTGGAGT
The DNA here is from genome assembly GCA_944989445.1 of Ampullaceana balthica. Taxonomy (NCBI): domain Eukaryota; kingdom Metazoa; phylum Mollusca; class Gastropoda; family Lymnaeidae; genus Ampullaceana; species Ampullaceana balthica. The sequence goes on along the minus strand of CALYLW010000048.1, from coordinate 1,572,003 downwards.
ATGTTAAAGTCTTATGCAGTAGACCTGCCATTAATATATGGGGCTTGAATAATAATATTTTGTTCCAATGACAAAACCAATCAATGAAATATTTCATTGATATATCAAATTCGAACCCTTGAATCCAAGTGATAATCAAAGTGATTGATAGATTTGATCTTCAATGACCTGCCATTAAAATTGGCTTAGTATCTTCTATCTTCTACCTGTTATTGACAAGTGTGTATCCTCCAACAATGAGGGAATTTAGAAGGAAATTTGACTTAAACATCACATTGTTCAATGTAGTTTAACATAACCCTAGGGTTCATCAGATTGGAAATAGTCATTTTAAAATTCCACCTTGTTCAAATGTTAGAATTTAATAAATAAATAATACTGAAAAGCCTGTTGCTCTAATCCTCGGCATCTTTAGCAAAGCACCATGTAGACAATATCGTTGGAATAAACAAAGTGGTAGATTTGGATTTTGACAAGTCCGAAGTGTCCGAGGACAGAGAGGAAGAAGTATTCACAGTGACGTCTAACAAATCTGTCCGTGCTGGAAGGGGTTCAAGCAGACCGTCCATCTTGCCCCATCATGAGGTGTCTGAGGAAGAGCCGCCAGGCACCACAGAGAAATACAGCATTACTAAGCTGGCCCCCTCATTTGAGGAGTCAAGTCACAGAAGGGAGACCCTGTTGCATGACAAGAAAAGTAACCAGGTGGTCAAAGCGTCTACTAGTAAACATCAGCAGGCAGTCAAGCCAGTATCTTCGGTCAACTCTGGGCCAGGTCAACTTCCTATCACCAAAGATAAATCCAAAGTTATCACACCCAAGCCCAGTAAGACACAGAGTTTGGTTCCTGTTTTACAAGTTAGATTATTATTTGGGAATTGATGCAACTTGCTCTTTCTTTCTTTTTATTTATTTATTTATTTATTTCAGTGTTTGTCTACACAAGTCAATTTTTTTAAATACATAATTTTGTTATTTAAAGAACTCTTGCCAATTCCTTAACAGCACTAATTAATGCAAAAAATAGACTACATGGACTTGTAAATTTGTATTTACTAAAACAAACTTTTGTTCCCATCTTACGCTTGTGGAAAAGAAACAAGCGTTTATAATTCATTACTTAGACTCGAAATCTTAATTATTTTAGATTACAAACAAATGTTTATTTTTCATCTGTAATCACTGTAGATGATACATTGTCTATAGTTATAAATTCAATTTAAAGCTCCTCTTTTTTTGTGTTGAGGATTTGTTTATCTTTTTTTCCTTGAAATGCTTCCTACTGGTTATTGTAAGTAACTAAACCAAACATGAAGGCTCAACTACTTATACTAATATTATAAATGTCCTTATTCATACATGATATAAATTGAAATTACTCAATCTAGTCAGGATCTCACTTGCTAATTTGAGTAAACTCATGAAGATAAAGTCACTTATTTCCAGTGCTTTTTTTTTCTTTAAAAAAATGGAGGTAAGACCAAGCATTCCAGGCATGAGCATAAAAAAAGTCTATGGAAAAAGGTGCTGGAATGCCGTTCTGGTGCATTCTGATAGAAAAAAATAACTGGTTTACTTCTATGTTTTAAAATGCTTGCCATTTTACAGGATCAGTTATTACTTGACTATTTTTTCATTCAAACAAATGAAGCAGGAAATAGAAATGTTTAAATTGCACTTAAATTCAGGGTGGTCTTAGTTACAGAAACATTTGGCATGATCAACGTCATATATGCTATGTAGTCTCATTTAGTGATTTCAAAGTTACTCCTGATTAGAAAAACTATAAATTCATTAAAAAAAAATATCCCATGTCTGTTATGCAGCTGATGACATTTAAGTGTCTGCCTTCCAATCTCCTCTAATCAACCTGAACTCTTACAACACATATTTTATAACATCTGCAAAGACTTGGGTATTGCATCATTAGAATTGAAAAAATGTACCTTCTTAATCCCATCTTTTGCTTTTGTTACATATTTACTGAAACAGATTTGCGGTAACTTTTATCAAAAATATTTAGAATAATTAATTGAACTTAGGAACTTTATCAAATTTTTTTCTCTGATTTAGGTCCTGGCCATTATGAAGATGCCATTGTTTGCTGCATACGAGAAAATCCAGAGCCAGTCATTTTCAAAGTCAGTTGTGATGGCTATCGTCCAGAGTTGGAACTGGACAAAAAAATGTTGCACTTTGACAAAGTTTTGTTACACAGGTGAACAATTAGTTGACCAAAGCTTCACTTGTAATAAAATTAGTTGTTTAAACAAATAAAGAAATATTTCTGAGTCTCTGTTAGCTTGCTTTAAACTTATAAAATTACAATTTTTGTTTTTCTGAAAGAAAACATTTATTTCTACAAGATATTGCTAATATCTTCTTATTAATAGTGGTAGGCACTGAACTCAAGAAAATCTAATTTACATTTTTTTCCATGACATTTTCTTCCAATCTAGAATCAGCTTCAATTTTGTAATACTTTTTTTAAAACTGGATCTAAGTGTTATTGTTGTAAAATTTCAATCTTGTTCCATACTCAAACATCAAAAATCATTTTGAGCGTTTCATTTAAATTATTATTTCTGAGGCTGATGTCCCTTTGTGATATGTTTTATTTCCCCTGAATCAGGAAGGACACAAAAACCATCTACCTTCGAAACAGCACACAACTGCCGGTAGCCTGGAAGCTGAGTGGTCTAGAAAATCTGGGGGATGACTTCACGGTGGCCGCCGACAGCGGCATTGTGGAACCACTGTCAGAGTACGCACTCCATGCTTATTTCAGGGCCATGAAAGCTGTTCAAACAAACAAAAAAATGATTAGAATTGAGGTAAGAAATTCACTTGTGGGAAAACTTTTTAGAAATTTTTGTTATTATATCATTGACAGGGCTTTAAAACTTTTTTTAAATGGCATTAAAAAAAAATAGACCTTTGCTTGTTAAAGAAAAAAATGTGAGGATTCGTGAATTTTTCCAAAATTATTTTTATTTTTTCCATTTCTAGATTTCCGATGCAGAGAACATAATGGGCGTCGTACACACTGAGCCTATTCAGGTCATTGCTGAGGCATATGATGTAGCTTTGGACATGAGTTTCCCTAAAGGTAAATTTATGCTCTTAAAAGAAAGAGATTAATTTTTTTTAAGTTTGTGGAAATTTATCCAATATAGGAAAAGCTTTACCATGAATTCCAATACCTTATTGTTCTAAGTCAGTGTAAAATACACCACCAATTCCCCAAATAAATCAGAACAAACCCAACTTTAATACAGAAAATTAGAAATGACTTGGCTGTTTGTACATGGAGCAAGAATTTTCACAGTTATTAAATCTGATGTCAGGAAATACTTATTTTTTACCTGTTCAACTCTTAATGCTGAATTGTATTCTTGGATTACTTTAAGACAAAAAATTTATTTTTCCTTGCATGTCAAAACAGTTTTTTTTCTTCTTTTTTTTTAACAACTAAATTGAAATTATGTATTTACTGGTTCTTAAAGAAGGCTAGAACAAATTTTATGATAACGTAACAACCCTGGTTGCTGCATATTTCATAAAAGAAATGATAATTTAACTTTCACCCACTGCTAACAAATGTTGAACATTATGAAAACCTAAAATTTGACCAACAAAAAGGAGGCAAACCTACTGGAAACTCTTCTACTTCTGAAGATGAAAAGCTGATTTCATTGATTGGTCCAACTAGTAGTCAAGTAGATATAATGGACGGTGAGCAGATGTGTCACTGCTTGCGGTATTTAGGTCACAAATGGCTACACTTATCTAATGTATCACTGCTTACTGAAAGAATGTCACTAATGGCTACAGTGAGCAGATGTATCACTTCTTGCAGAATTTAGGTCACAAAAGGATACAATTATTATCTAATGTATCACTGCTTAATGAATGAATGTCACAAATGGCTATCGTGAGCTGATGCATCACTGCTTGTTGAATTTACATCACAAATTGCTCTTGTCTCACTAATTGAGTAGAAATGTATGGCTGACATTGAAATAATTTTGGAATTTTTCTAGATTAGGGGCCGTCCATAAAGTACGACACGCTCTGGAGGGGGGGAGGGGGTGTAAGAAAGTGTGACACTTTGTGACAGTGGGGAGGGGGGGTCAGGCCATGTGTAACATCACATGTGTTTTAGATAAAATTTGATTTCTTTGTTAATAATTTTTAAAATTTTGTCTGAAAGTGTGACATACTTTGGGGGGGGGGTGTCCTGAGATTTAGGACAGTTTGGGACAAAGGGGAAAAGGGGTAAAAATGGTAAAAATAGCTTGACGTACTTTATGGATGGCCCCTTAGAGGTCCTAGATCTTTTTGCATGAAAGGTCACCTTATGAAGGCATTCAAGATAAATATATGATCAATTAATAAATTCTAGTAAAGGCTTAACTTCAATGTCTATGAAAGTTAAAGGTTAATTTCTATAACCAGCAATACCAAAGGGAGAAAATCTTTCTAGCTTAGTGAAACTCTTCAGCTTTCACAGCCCACCATGACCCTTATTTCCAAATTGAACATTGGTAAAGACCTTGTAAATGATATGTTTATATAATCAAGTGACAGCAGCTAATATTAAGAAACTTGCTTCCAATGGCTCTTCAGTTTTTATACCTGAAAAAAAGGGGAAAAAAGGTCGTGGTGCGGAATCATCAGAACCTATAAAAACTGTCACCATAGAAAGCCATAAGACCAAGGGAAAACCCGTTGGAGACCCTCTGCCAACTTTCAGCTTGATGGGAGGGAAAGGTCAGACCTGTGCTTTGGTTCCGAGTTTTTCTCGTTATTTTTGGGCTTGACACAGTTGATCATCAAAGTTCTTGCTGTTGTCGCTTTAACTGTTTACTCCAACCGGAGCCAACATTTTACTCATGAGTTTTCATTTATTTTTTTTGTTAAGTTCATTCAGTTGAATAAGATTTGTATGATATTTAAGCCTTAAAAAATCATATTAGAATCGTTAGCTGTAATGGTGTAAATAAAACTTAAAGGCGGGATAAATTAAATTACATTAATTGTAATATTCTATTCCACAAGCAGGTTGTCCACTGCAACATTTGTCTGGTCTTAAAAAAACAAATTTAGAAAGTCGACCACATAAATATATGAGAAATATATTCACATTTTAAAGACAAACAATGTGATAGATTTACGTTCGTCTTTGATGTAGGATAGAGCTTTCAAAATATTTAGAATCAGTTGTTCTAATTCACATTTACACATTTTAAACACTGGTGTTTTGTGCAATGATTTCTTGTCACACATATGTTTATTTATTTATTGTTTCTATTGATCATATTTGAAACAAATATAAATCTCTAACAGTTGTCACATGGTGCTATCCAAAACTAATGAGAACCACTGTACACTAATTAAAGAAATCAAACAATAATCTATCCTGAAGTTGATTTTTCATGCAGCATGTGTTTAGAAAACAATTTTTTTTTAAATTTAAATGCTACAATTGTTATTGTAGTACTGTATTACAGTTTAGCGCAATAAATCTAGAATGCATCATTGAATCATTTATAAAATATTTTTAACTAAAAAGAATAATCCCTGTCTGTTTTAAAGGTTTAAATAAATTATGGCATGAATTATATAGCACTGATTGTTTGAAAAGCGTCTGAAATGGATTATTTGGCATAGGTAATTTGGAATGGATTATTGAGGTTGAGATATTTGTCATGGTTTATTAGACAGAGGCTGTTGCTCTAAATATTCCTCATCTTCTTCTTACTTCTTTAGGAACAGATGGTGGTCTCGACTTCGGCGTTGTCAAAGTTGGCGAAGAAGGTAAACAGACATGCACCCTCAAGAATAAAGGAAAATATGAGATTGCCTACAAGTAAGTTAAACGGATGTTATATCAAAAGTGTTTTTACAAGTAAGTCAACTAAGGTTTTTATCTCAAATCAATACCAAAGATTGACCTCGTTATTCATTTTAATGATAATTAATTCTAATCAAATTTCAATTACTTACCTTTTGTTTTGTAGTTATATTTTTGGTATCTTTTCTCGTGATCAGTTTCCTGTTGGAGAATGTCGATACCAGGCACTCAGACATTAAATCATTGTTTGCTGTGGTACCCAGCAGTGGAAAACTTAACCCCCAAGACAGACCCACACAGGTGAAGCTTTGTCTCTGTTATATTTCAGTTCATTTCAGGACTGATCTGTTGTCTGTTTCTTCATGTAGTATGAAGAAATAAACTAACAGATTTATTTCATATTTGAATATTTAGTCTACAAATAACAGTTTTTCATGATTAAATTTTCCTCATTTGATATTCTAGCTTGTCATGTTTTGCATTTGTCTACAGGTGCAGGTAATCTTCAAATCTTCCCATGAGGTACAGGTCAAGGACATTCCAATACTTAAATGCCAGGTGATTGAACCCAGCTTGGGGGATCAAGGAGAAGTCATTGCTAGTATTCCTGTCAAAGTTTCTGTCAAGGCAGTATACAGCAAGTACGTTGTTTTCCCCTTAGTTTGTCAAGAAAAGTTTTTCCCCTAACCCTAGCAAGCAACTTTGGTCATTAAATCTATCAAGAAAGTTTTGACACGAAATCTATCCAAAAAAAATTGCCACAAAATCTATCAAGCTAGTTTTGCTCCTAAATCTAGCAAGGTTTTACACTATATCTATCAATATTATAGTTTTGCACTAAAACATGGGTCAATCATTGAGGAATTTCAGAATCAATAAATGAAAATATTTTTGTTAGTGCGAACGAATGAATTGATTAATTGTTTGCGTTATATTCAGATTCCTGATGACACCTGTCAATGACATCAACTTTGGGGCCCTGCTCATCAACACAAGGAAGACCAGGACTTTTCTCATTGAAAATAAAGGTCAATTTGACTTTAAATACACAATTACCAAGAAGGAAACTGCAGCACAAACAAATCGAAACATTCGACCGTAAGTGATAAAAGACAATGGACTTCTAAATTCAAAGTAACATCAACTTTATTCTGTTTAGGAAATTAAAGTTCTGGTGCATTTTTTGTTTTCTGTTCTTTGGGGATCAACAACCTTCTGGTGTCAGCATGCCCAAGTTAGACATTAATTAACAATAATAATAACAATATGAGGACTTATATTGTGCCGTATCCTACCCTTGGCTGAGCTAACTGCTCTTCACATAAAAATTAGTGAAAAATATACAATTAATACAAAATGTTAATGAAATAACTAAACGAAAAATATAATGACATGGATGGCACACACATCAGTATGCCTGGTGACTTTGAAAAGTCTGCTCTCTAATACCTTTTAGTATTCATAATTATTATTATTATTTTAGTTGCTATTAAATGTGCCAATGAAAATTGATATCCATCAAGTCTGGGACTTGTGCCAAAGGCTGCTGACCACTGTTGCATTTTATTTTTTATATTCTAATACTGTCTTCGACCTCAATTTTATATATAAGGCCCAAAACTTGAGCACTGCTCAAATGTCACAAGTTAAATGTATCCATTTCACATAAGAGCTACTTATCAACTTAATTAAGTTTTTCTGTTAGAATTTAAAAAATATAACAACTGTTAGATATGAATATTTTATATTTTCCGCTTTTAACTTCAAACTAGTTGCAGTAGATTTCTTTTGATTTTATCAACAAAGTTTTGTCTTTTCAATGAACATACAACTCTATTTTTAAAAAAACGTTTAACTGATACAGAAAACTGGGAAATTTAATTCTTAAAATTTAAGTATCATAAATAAACCAAAAATTCCTCTACAATGACTCTCATTGGCCTATTAACTGAGTGCACTATGTCCATTGTATATTCAGTAACATATGTCCATTGTATATTCAGTAACATAAAAGGTGAAAAGAGCAACAAAGCTAGAGAGGATTCTTCCACTCCGACCTCCAAGAAAAGAGTTGAATCTATCAGGTCATTAGAATTTAATCTTTTCATGGCTCTGAAACATGGCAGTTCTGACTGTACACAGCTCTAAATGACACTTTCAGCCACAGCTTTTATTCCCATCTCCTGGTTCAGGTTATCTCATTCCTATCTAATCGAGAAATTTAATTCAACTTTAACTACATGTTTAACTGTTACATTAAGAAGACTCATGTGGCTGTTCTTTTTTAATGCAGTGCAAAAAGGTGAAACTGAAAATAATATTACCAATAAGCTGTTCAAATACATTTGTTTTTAAATGAAAAAATATATAAATTCTTTTTTTTTAATGTATTTTTAAAAAAAATTATTTTCCTGAAGTGATTATTTGTTAAATTTCAGGCAAGATCCAAGCCTGTCAAAGTTGACCTTGGGCATGTTCACCATTTTCCCAGCGTTTGGCATTATTCTTCCTAACGGTAGTCAGCTCATCACTGTGGATTGTGTTGGAGAAACTCAAGGCAAAGAAGTACAGGTGAGTTTTTATCTTTGGATCTTGATTAGAGACCAATAATTTACATAAATAAATTCATACATTTGTCCTATTCCCTCGTTGCACTAATCATCTATTTATAAGTTAATTTTGAGATTAAACATTAAAAATGTTTGTCATAAATGTGTATTATTTGAAGAGGTGCGGGCAAGCTATCTAAAGGCTCTTTTTTTTACCTCTAGTAGTAACTTTATTTTACTGAAGCCCTTTTTGCTATCAGAATGGAGGAACAAAACATCTTTTTGTTTTACAATTCCAATATTTTCTAATGTATCACATAAACACATAAAAGACCTCTGCCATTATAATACATGTAATAATAATTATAAAGTTGGCACATACACAGCTCCCCCTGCTTCCCATAAAAACAAAACAAGAGAAAAATTTAATTTAAATACCAAACATTTGTAACTCAACAAACAAAAAATGACATGGATGGCTGTCACAAGCGTCCTCTTATTTAAACCTTGATCGCTTGCTCCCAGATTCATAACCTCCTTTACACAAGAAATAGGTAGGACACTGCTCACAGAAACAAGATTTAATGTCCGAACCCCTTTTAACAACACACTATATCTCAGAAAAATCCCTACTCTTCTACACACATTTTTATGACGTCAACACAAAAAACTCTATTTCGCACGCTTTCGCACCGACTAAATAATTACACTAATACAACCACAAAACACACCACCGTGCGCAGCTCACAAGTTAAAGGGGGAAATTGGTCATTCGTGACAATGGCACACATTTTATTTCTTCTCCAAAAAAGTTGGGGCTTTTAAAAAATCTGAAGCTATTGTCATAAGATTGAAAACCTAGATTTGAAAACATTTTACATAACTTTACAACTATACCGAAAGCCAAAATACAGGCTCTCTACATGACATTCTTTTGGGGCATAATCAAGTGAACTGAACATTCCAAGAAGGGCTGTCTTGTGGGCTTGGGGTTAGCTAGATTTATAGAAATTATCTGCTGGCACAAGGCCATATTAATATGGCCCGAATATATAATTCCCCCCAGGACATGAGTATTGAAATCTCTGACCGAGACCCCAACTCATACAAAGGGGGAATCCCCTACAAGCTAGTAGCTGAAACCTGCATCCCGGGGATCAATGTGGATGATGTTGGCAGCGTCTTTGAAGAGCACAGAGTGTGCAAGAATCTGACCATCTGGCAACACATGAGCTGCGGCAACCAAGAGGTGGGGGGGAGTCTATGGAGAGGAGGAGAAAAAATTTGTTTTCAACAATGTTATTGTTGGTCGTACGGCCAGAGCTCGCTTCAAGATTTCCAACCACAACAAGGTGAGCGCCTCACTAACAATAACTATTGCAATTAAAGGTTGGTTAAATTTCTAACTTCATTTCATTTTAAAAACGAAGGGGCTTCAAATTTTTTTAAAAAAGAATTCTGCTTTATTTTTTGTTTTGAAAATGAATATCTAGGTCTCCACATTTCAATTTTTAGTAAACTTTAATTTCTCTTTGTGTGTGTGTGTGTGTGTGTGTGTAAATGTCCGGTTTTACTGCAAAGATGGAAGGGCCCTAAACCGTTTGTTTACCCCTTCATGTTCCCCCCTCTCAGCTTCCATATTTTATAAGCAAGGATCAATGCAAAAATAATTATCCCTTTCTTTTCTTGGTTCATTGTTGGGCAGTTTATTTTTTTTATCTCAACTTTCATAAAATACATAAATTTGAGAAAAGTTTCTGTTACATCTAACTAAAATAAAATATCTGTAATAATTCCCAACAGTCTTCCATGCATTGCGCACAAAAGTCAGCTAACTCATTTTTCTTTTTTACATTTCTTTCATCTGCTTTTATAAAGATGTATTTATTTCGTTTATAAAATCATGCAGCTCATATTTATAAAGCTGTAATTAAAATAACATTCTTATGCCAGGTGCCCTGTGATATTGCCTTTACACTGAAACCAATCAGCTCAAAGGGAGCCCCAAAGACTCCGGAAGTTTTTGATTTGGACCCACCCAAAGTTCAGATTGCAAATCACAGTTTTGTTTATGTAACTGTGTCTTTCACACCTCCATCAATGCAGGTACTTTTGAGTCCTAAGAATTTAGCCTCAGTCTTTCTTTACATGACTTATTTTTTAAACATTTTGTCTATAATATCCTTAATGCTCTATTTGACCTACTCTCAATTTAAGCCAAACATTTGAATTATGGACAGTTACTTTAATGAAACATAAGTCCATGCGATACAATATCAGAGGTAAATGAAACATATTTGAACGTTTCCAAAACAAATATACTATTGATGCTTGATGAATCTGAATGACATTTTCTAATCTTTGATATTCAGGCAGAGATATGCCTCTTATCTGTTTACAGACGCTCCTTCTATACAGAAGATTATTGCGTCCTACTTTGAAGTGTTCATATTGTTGAATTTTTTTTATAAAATATGTGCTGTTTATTGTTATTTCTGCAAGACATTTATCTGTTTTTTTGTTTGTTTGTTGTTTCTTTTGTGTTTTTTTTTACATTTTAACTCTACTTGGATTTTGAATATAATTTTTATTAGTTTTGTATTAAACTTCTCTTTTTCACTTTATTAAAATTTTGGGTGCTCCTTTCCCATACTCTTACTGTGCAGTGTTTCTTTATGTATTTTTTTATATTTCACTTAGTCTTACAGTACATTGTTTTGTTTCCTTTCACTTAGTCTTACAGTACATTGTTTTGTTTTCTTTCACTTAGTCTTACAGTGCAATGTTTGAGGCCTCCATAGAAGGTATGAGCCCCAACCAGGCCAAGGGTAAGTCGCTTGTGTTCGAAGTCTCTGGGGAAGGAAACCTGCCGAGGATAACTGTAGCAAAACCAACAGTTAGAAACAAGAGAGGCCAACCACTCTTGCTATTTAAGCGTATTCTACTTGGACGATCAGATTCACTTCCCTTTGAGCTGTTTAATGATGGCAACTTACCAAGTAAGGTAAGTAAAAATTTTAAAAACAAATGATTTATTTTTATAAAATATGTGAATACCTTAATGTTTATAAGTCAAGGATTCTTAAGCCTGGCCAAGCAAAGTCAGGAAAACTACACATTTATGTCATGTTTTTCTTTGTTGCTTAAAAAACATAGAGCCCTATGTAATGTCCAGTGGTCTTCTCTTGATAAAGGTAATGATTGACCTCCATGACCCTGACCACAGCTTTATACTGAAACCAATAAGAGAACCAAGAAATACTTCTGGTGACATGAGCCCTGATACCCAAGGTAAGCTTTGAACACTGAGAATTCCATATCTTCTAATACTGATATATAAGACATTGTAAAAATTTTGTTAAAAACTTAAACCAAGATTCTCACTGTTACCACATGTGACTAGATACTTACAGTTATCACATCTGACTAGATACTTACAGTTATCACATCTGACTATGATCATATAATCATTAAACATTCTCTGATACTCGGCAGCCATTTGTGAATTTTCAAAATTTAAAAAAGCAGTTCTAGAATAATATTGTCTTCAATTTTCATAAAATCGCTTGAAATTAAAGCAGTTTCTTTTTTGAATTTCATACACATTATCTTTTAATGATAATAATTGTAATGTCATGCGCATTATCATTTCACAATAAAATTGCTTGATAAAACATTGTCATCAGAGATGAGACGAGCCCACACATCATCAGTGGTTGTCAACCCCAATGAGAGGGCAATGTTTGAGGTCATATACTTGCCTAATGCTGCTGTCAGGTCACAGGCCAGCCTCAAAGTGACCGTCATTGACAATCAGTATGAGGATTACATCATCCAGATGGTTGGGGAAGGCTACCAGGATGACATAACTCTGGACAACATCGGCTCGGTTAATCAGTCCATAGAGCCTGAGAACGAACCAGGAACAATGGCGGATGATGACATTGAAGGTGAGCGAGGTGGAAGACACGTAAAAAGAGGTGTGGGGATACGGCTACTAATACAAATATATTTTTATCCATATATATTAATAAGTTTATACAATTTTTAGGCCTTCTGGACAATTTTACTTTATGGTGATTGCACTTATTTTTTTTAATTTGCTATGAGACATATGTTGTATGAAGTTTTTGTAAGCCGAGTGCCTAACAAACACCCCTGAAATACTATACTCCCAACTTCATCAATTTGATCATTTTTATTTTGTTTAAATATTTAAATGCTTTTTTTTCAGATCCTAAGTGACAAGATATTTGTTTCTTTTATTTCCCATTATTGGACAGTTAATAGATTTTTTGTAGACATTTTTTACACTTACATAACAAACATGTAAAATGTCTTTAATACTATTTTGCGTTTCCAGTATAAATTATTTTCTTTCAGGACATTATAAATACCTTTTTCTTTAATTTTGAACACAGCAACAGCTTTAAAAAAGCTCAACAAAAGTTACCAAGAACTTTCTTGAATTAAAGGTCAAAGGTTAAGTGCTTTGGTTACTTGTTTTCATAACTCAGCTCATGTTATTGCAGATGAGGCAGATAAGCCTTCATCCATGGTTCAGTCTGAAGACGCAATTCAAACATTTGCTGATGAAACAGAACCAACTTACTTTGGTATTGAATTGTTGAAGCTATCACTAGTTTTTTCTTCAGCATTAATTTGATTTTGAAGTTTTTGGGCTATCACTATTTTTGTTTTCAACATAACTTTGATATTGAAGTGTTAAAGCTTTCACAAGTTTTTGTTTTTAACATGAATTTGTTATTGAAGTGTTACAGCAAACACAAGTTTTATTTTCAAACATGTTTTTGTAATTAATTGTTAGAAGTCTCACATTTTGTAATGGAAATGCACAAAGAACGTGTGAGTGGGTATAGTTGAGTGTGATGATGAGAAGAGGACAATGAAAGGGAAAATAGTTCGTGTTCAAAGGTCTTGTAACAAGTAGACGGATCTAGAATGTTGGATTGACTTCAAGTCTACTTTTCCAAAATTAAGTTTAATAAATGTTTTGACTATGCAACATTTCATGAATATCATTTCTCCTGTTAGGAAAAAATAACAATTTTCCTCTTATTATTATTAAATATTTTAGAGCTCTTTATCAATAAATAATTGTGATGCAGTGAGTGCAGATGCTTTTAAATAAATATTTTTAAAAACTCAACAAAAATGACATTGTGGTATTAAAAGTGTGTAATAAAAATGTTCCCTAAAATTGATTCGTAAACCAAGTTAAACTAAGTATTTCAAAAATAAACTTGCACTAACATCTATTCTTCATGCCATAACTGTTTTTTCAACTTTCATGTTTTCACTTATTTTTTGATGATCATATGAATTGTTTGTTCGTGTTGTTGCCAGCTGCCAAGTGCAACGTCATGAACTTTGTTTGTGTTTCTTCCCAGCTGCCAAGTGCAATGTCATGAACTTTGGTGACTGCTATCCCAACTCCAGTCGCACGCTGTCACTAACCATGTCCAACCATTCCAAATCTGACTGTGTCCGTTTCCAATGGCCAGATCATCCTGACTTGAAATTTTCACCTCAGGTTTGTTGATTTATGCTTTTCAAGCCATCATCTCAAACTTCAAATTTTTTATTCACCTAAATACATGTTAACTCTTTTAACCCTGGAATATATTTTATCACATAGACAGATTAGCCAGGATACTGGGTTCAGAGAGTTCAAGGAAAATGATTAAGTAGCTGTTATATGGTATATTTGCTATGGATTTTGCACTAAAGCTTTAATTCTTTCTGTAATTAATATTTATTAGTTTTTAGAATTTACAGATTTAGTGTGTTGTATTTTAGTGAAGTTTTTTGTTTTCTTTTCTCTAGGTTGGTCATCTCCATGCCAATTGCACTAAAGATGTTGCAGTTTCCTTTAATTCAAAGGCTCCTCAGAGCTTCTCACAACTTCCTATCCAGTGCAAAATATTGAAGATAACATTTGATAAACCAATAGACTCTGTAAGTCAAAACAAATGTAGAATTATTTTATTTAGATATGGAAATACAGAACAAGTCATTTGCATCTACAATGAATTCAAATTAGTTGAAATATAAATTAGTGTCATGTTAACAGATGTCATTATTAAACCTCAAGTGTAATTCCATAATTAGATGTGCAACATCCTTTCCCTAGGACTGACTTATTCTACTGTCAGAGCAACAGATTATGCTAACAGGTTTACAATCTTGTTTTCTCAGATATGTGATTGGGATGACAAGATACAGGTTGTCAAGTGGGTGGACAATGTCCCTCCATCGACACCCTTACCAGCACAAACTGAAAGGTAACTCTACTTATTCTGTAGCATTTTAAATACCAGAAAATACATTACACATTTCATATTTTTTTAACTATGGAGATGTAATACTATAAACATGTGATTTTGATTATATTAATTATTGTAATTCAAATTATAATATAATCTCAATGAACCAAAATCAATTTTCTTTTTTTTTAAATGTTACTGCCTTAATTTTTTTAATATTCATCTTTGCAATGACATTAAAATAAGACAAATATTTTTCATATCATTAAACATACTTAATTCTCAAAAAACAATCAAAATAAAGCTAATACATGTGTAATAAACCAGAAAAAAATATCAATAGCTGCTCTAAATGAGATCCTTAAAATACCACATGAACATTTAGTGTGAAATTTATTTTTTTTCTTTTATCTAAATTTAAGGTAATCTGCTTTGCAGCATAATTATTCAGCTAGTTATTTCTAGCTTTTATTTGGCTTGTTAGATTTATTTTAAATTAATGCTTAATACCTGTAAAACTATTCAGAGTTATATAATTTTGGCTTTATTTTTGTTTGTATGTTTTTTTAAAAATTGTAACCAGATTAAAATAACACCAACTCAATTTTAATTTAAATAAAAATTTTAGTAGCTCATCAATTTTTAACAAAACAATTCTACAGGTAAGCATTACTTTTTTTGTAATGTTCAGACAGGTGTCCAATGAAAGATCCACCAAAACCATGATTCCTATTGAGGATATCCTTGAAGTTTTACTTTTGTATGCTCTTATTTCAGTTATCTTGCTTCTTTTGTGGTTTATTTGAGTTTTTCAGTTCTGCTTGAGAAAGAAAACGACAAAGATATTAAAACTTTTCAATATTCAAATAAAGACCTATTGTAATATACTGACATCTACAATATTTATATTGTTTAAGGTTTAAAGGATATTTGGAAATTATTTTCAAATACATTTTACTTCAAAGTATCTTTTTTTTATTTCCAAAATACATTAGTCCATCAACTGTGTCTAAGGATAAAATGAGTTATTGAATTATTTGTATGGACAAAATGTTATTTTTTTTTAAAATATTACTAGTTGCTTCCAGATTTTTTTAAAAGGATTTTTAAAGTAATTTTAATATTAATATCACTTTTTTTATTTTGTCAATAGATTTTCTAATTTTTACTTTAAATTAAAATGTTAACTGTTTAATTGGACATGTTTTTAAACTTTTCAATTTCTTTAGATCTAATCATTGGAATATTTTTAATCTTATATTTTATCAATTGATTTGCTACAATACATAACAAATAATGTAATCGCTTTATTCTTAGATAATCATTTTCAAATTAAGCTTTATTTCTTTGTGCTATAATCATTTTAATAAATATTTATCTCATTCTAATTTTTAAAAATCAAATTTAAAACAAATTATGTAAATATGGAATATATTTTTATTATTAACCCTACAAACTCAATTCACTTTTTTTCTTTTATTATATTTTCTTCTCTTTTATTTATTTGATTTCTCAACCAGCGGAAGCAAATCAGTTGCACCTGGAGGCCAGCCTAAACCAAGTAAAAAGAAAGTGATTGAGACAGAGCCAGAGCCCCAATACAGGGAGGTTCCAGACACAGGACGAGATGTGGAGCTCCTCATCTCAGCAGTGTCAGACTACCCTGTTGTCACCTGTGATGTGGACAGCATTCATTTTAAGAACACACCCATGTTTCAAACTCGTGTTTATAGGTTGGTTACACAAGCTCTCCGTAATTTTAGAGGATTTTTTTATGAATTGTACTTTTTTTTCAAAGAAAGCAGAACATTTTATAAAAAGACCTCAAGTTTTTTTTTAATGATCTTAATTTGACTTTTCTCATTGTACTAAGCATAGAAAATTCAATTAACTTCTAAAACATGCTTAAAAAAATGTCACTATATTTTAAAGACAATTTTTGAGTGCTGAAATAAATATTGCTCACTTCCTCTAACAGTGTCAATCTTCATAATGAGGGCAAGGTTGCTCTCAGCTACAACTGGCAAGTCATTCTGGACAGCCTGACACCAACGATCCGTCGGTCCGTAACATTTATGTCCGATGGGGACCGGCCAGAGTCGCGCGTTGACATCCTGGAAACCCCTTACATACCTTTCTTTGTGGAACCAGAATTCGGCACAATCCCAGTGGCCAGGAATGTCTCCTGCATTGTCAAGTTTGCACCTTTAGATGCTAATGACTATGAGGGAAGATTGATTTGCAGGTTAATATTAGAAAATGTTATTTACAAATTTGTTTACATTGGTTTTTCCTTGAGATTTTTGCTAGCGATAATGCAGAATATTCATAGTGTAGGGTGAATAAGCAGGGCAATGTCACCCTATTACATTTAATTTTTTAAAAACGTAAAAAAACAAGTTTTTGACCATAAATCCTTTATGTACGAGAAGTAACTGAAAGAATGTTCATTATAATACGCAGTGCAAGACCATCCAAAAATACAAAATTGCAGTTGTGTGGTAAAACATGTTTAATATAATGCGCACCGATCAGGAATATGTTTATAAAAAGAGTTGTCAATAAAATATGCACCTTATTGCGCGACAGAAAGGTTGTTCAATATAATACGCACCGTGACACTCTATCTCAAAAATAACATGATAAATAGGAATAAATAAAATAACCTAAAAAATCAATAATTTAATTACGGTACATGCGATCGATCTGAAATTTTGATACATTGTTTTTATCATCGGTTGGAAACTGCCTGCAAAATTTCAGCTCGCTAGCTTACGAGGAAGTGGGTTAAAAATTGATCCAAAGTTTTGGCGACAAGCAAGGGTGCAACCAGACACCACGAGTTAATATAAAGGATTTAAAATGTTTGGGAGTGAAGAGGATGCATTTAATATTTAAGACTGTTGGCTTCACTTTTATGTTCTACCAATCTGTTAGTTGCTATTAGTTATCAGGCAGTGTGTTATGATAAGTAGCAATTTATTTTAAACAAAATAATTAAACATTTGACCAAAAAAAGTAAATTTCTTTTTTAAAAATTATATAATGAAACATTTGACCAAAAAATATAAGATTTCTTATATTCCAATTTTTAACTGCAACTTTTACAAAAAATCAACACAACTCCCTTATGAGATTAATTTTTTCTTCAGTCAATTTACAATGTAGTCATAAAATTTATTTGCACTATAAATGAAAATGGCTCAACACCCATTAAAATAAAATAACTATCCATAAAGAATAGGAAACTTTTTTTCAAAATTTAATTTAAAACTTCTCATTTGCATTGTTTATTGATAGTTTTAGTGCCATCTTCTTCATTGTTATTATTTATTTCAGTGTTCCTTATGTGAACAAAGAATTTCAAAGACCAGTGATTGGACTAAAAGCACGCAGTCTGATGCCCTACTGCCACTTTGAGTTGGAGGACTCAGACTATAAGAGCTGTGGTGTAAGGGATGGAACCAATCCTACACCACAAGGATTATCTCTTGACCCATCCAGCAAAATTATAGAGTTCAGCCTCTGTGGTGTAGGAGTCAAGTGCCGCAAGTAAGTTCATTTCTGGGGTGTAAGAGTCAAGTAAGTTCATTACTGGGGTGTTAGAGTCAAGTAAGTTCATTACTGGGGTGTTAGAGTCAAGTAAGTTCATTTCTGGGATATAAGAGTAAGTAAGTTCATTACTGGGGTGTAAGTGTAAGTAAGTTCATTACTGGGGTGTAAGAGTAAGTAAGTTCATTACTGGGGTGTAAGAGTCAAGTAAGAGTCAAGTAAGTTCATTTCTGGGGTGTAAGAGTAAGTAAGTTCATTACTGGGGTGTAAGAGTAAGTAAGTTCATTACTGGGGTGTAAGAGTAAGTAAGTTCATTACTGGGGTGTTAGAGTCAAGTAAATTCATTACTGGGGTGTAAGAGTAAGTAAGTTCATTACTGGGGTGTAAGAGTAAGTAAGTTCATTACTGGGGTGTAAGAGTCAAGTAAGTTCATTTCTGGGGTGTTAGAGTCAAGTACATTCATTTCTGGGCGTAAGAGTAACTTCATATCTGTGGGGTAGAAGTCAAGTAAGTTCACCTGCTGGCAGGTTCACCGTTAGAAAAACCTCAAAATCCCAATAGTTGAAAACATTGTCGATTGTTTTGTCTGTTGTGATTTTCTTTTGCTTTGACATTTCTTTCATATTTAATTTTTTCAAAATTAATTTTTACCCAAAAAAAAATTATAATTGATTGAAAGTTATAACATGGTAATTTTTTTTTAACTTAAGATATTGTTGATAAATTAGATCACATTGAAAATATAACATTTTATTTATAAAGAAAATTGTACCCAAATGTTTTGAAAATAGCTCAGGCGCAAAATTAAAGATTTTATTTTTATTTGATAATAGGTTATGGCAGCCATTGTAAACAACATGATTCTCAGAATATCCTAATCTTTCATCCATCATGTCATTTTCCCTCCACACTTTCTCACCAGAGAGTTTGGCATCATCAATCCCACCAATGAGACCTTCCAGTTTGAGTGGCTCTGTGAAGATGACAATGATCCAAAACATCCAACCAACTTCAAGTGCCTTCATCCCAGTGGGAAAATTAAAGGGGGCAGAAAATTTAAGGTGAATATAAATGTCCATCACATCAATTCATAGAGAAATCACAAGTCATGGAGTGTGGTAGACTTGGAAACATATTGTGTCTAGAAAAGCAGGAGATAATTGACACAACTGAAGGCACAAATCCTGGATCTGAAATAATATTGATTCATTAAACTGTTGGGATTTGAGCTCAGATTTTCAAAGGCTACGTTTTTTTTAAAAAATGTTTTTATAATCAAAGTTGATTACTATGAGTAAGCAGCCATACATTTGTATACTGTAAAGTCTGCACTTCTCCCATGACAGTTTAACTTTAGATATGATATTGTTATACATGAAGCAGAAATAATTTCATAATTATTCATAATGAGTGTATAATAGTATTGAAACCATGAACGTAGGAATTAATTTGTTGGCATAGACAATATAATTTTGAAGCTGATGTATTTAAGAAGTCACAGTGAGGAGCAGTCATGTTTTTGGGACATAGATTTTAATTAGACTACTCGTGGAAGTTTTTATTACTTTTTTAACAGTTTAATTTGTTTGGGTATTATTTAAAATCTCTTATCTGATTTCATACAACTACTTTATAATATATTCCACAGCTGTTCTATGATATTACATTAATATATTGGGAGAAGATATTTAATTTAATAAAGGTTAATTGATTTTGTTTGGAGCAAAGGCTAGACAAATCTGTATTTTACAAGATCACACTTTGTGTGATATATAATTGCCCTTGACATAAAAATCGACTAAGAAAATATCTGAGCTAAATTTACCAGCTACTAGTAGACTGTGCTTATCATCTGTAACATATACATTTTGCCACCATAGAATAACAAGGTTCTATGTGAACTTTTGGTCGAAACGAGATATTCGCGTTTGAAAATTTGATTTTAGTAGGTCTATATAGAGTTAAAAGCCTGTTATTCTGTTAAACCTATTGTTTACCATGATAGATTAATACATGGACCTAACCAGGTGGTCATAACTTATTTTTGTCACAAATTCGACTTAGAACCTTGTTATTCTAAGGGGACGATTTGTTTATATTGCCTATTTTTTAGGGCTTAGCTTTTAATTTGTAAGAATTGTTCATCTAGGATATTCCTTTTTTCATTTGTTAATTCCTAAAATTCTGGCACTTGTCATTTAATTTTTGCATAACATAAAGCAGTAGCAATATTTGTCAAATTCAAAAATATTGTTGAAGCTTTGGAAGACTATTTGTGTCACCGTGCCACAGGTTGCTTTTGAGTTTACATCCAACAAGCTGGATGTGGTTGAGTCCTCCTGGAGGTTCAATATCCCAGCCAAGGCCATCACCATTCCCTTCCTGCTGGTGGGACACACCAGGGAGCCGGTCATTTGTATGGACAGGTCACATCTCAACTTTAAAGCTCTTCTTGTCGGTAAGTATTCACTGGCAATTTAAAAGTTATTTTCAATAAATTCAGATTTAAAGTTGTTGTTTTCTTTTATGTTGGCGTTGGTGACAAAAAAGGGAAATTTTTCAATCATGGAAGATATATTTTTAATGTAAAAAAGAAAATGTAAGAATAAAATTGCTTTTAATAAGGTAAAAATCTTAGATGCATGCTTTAAAAGCAATTTTCATCTTTGAAGTTTATCAAATATAATAATAGTAATTTGTATAATTTTATTAATTTGCTTGTCTGTTCTTAATTTATTATCAATCTATAAAAATAAGTTTGTATTAAAATAAATTTTTGAATCAAAATAAACTGATACCCTGAACATAAATCTACTATCTAAACTCCTAGGCCGGGAAGCCAAAGAGACTATCTATCTGAACAACAACGAAGACATTCCTTTCAACTTTTCATTTGTGGAAGAGTCCTGCTACTCTGAGGGGTACTCATCTCACCTAAAGGTTGAGCCCATGAGTGGACAGCTTGACCCAAAGTCCAGGTAGGTGGCAACAAAGAAATCTTTTGAACTGTTTTTCAGCAGAGGTTAGATATAGAGATTTTTTTATTTGGAAAAGAATAAGTCACATCTAGCTTTACCATCTATTACAAACCAGATGGGAAAAAAATGATTGAAGGAATTAATTGAATGAAGAAGTTTTATGATTGTCAAAAATGTGTATTCCTTATTTCTTTTACAAAGAATGAATACATAAATAGTGTTCATTTTGGTTTGAACCATCATAATTAAATACTTATTTTAAAAAATCAACATATATTTTAGACAATATTTGATCTTATATACTTATATATATTAAAGGAATAATTAACATCACGTAGTAGCTAATTGCAATGTGCTTTTGCCTGAGACACTGATAGCTTAATGCTTAATGTAGATTGACAAGAGGGTTGATAGGATCTAACTCTCATATGTACTCTATATCCCTTTCACAATATCATTTTCAGTGTTCCAATAAACCTCTACTTCTCACCCAAGTCTGAAAAGGAAATCAACTTCAACTTGCGTTGTAACATCCAGCATAAGAAGACACCAATAACACTGAATGTGAAGGCAGAAGGCTACCAGATGAACAGCATTCTGCTGTGTGAAGATTCTACAGGAAACAGGGTTGAACTCAGTGACAGAGGCATCAACCAGATCAATTTTGGAGAGGTCAGTATCTTCTCTTCAGTGGTCAGTGGCACACATTTCACATTACAACATTAAGTATACTTACATATTTATAATGCAACACTAAATATACTTACATTTCAAATCCAACATCAAATATACTTACACGTTCATAATCCAACACTAACTATACTTTACTTTCATAATCCAACACTAAATATACTTACACATTCCACAATACAGCATGAAATATACTTACTTATTTCATATAATAACAATAAAAATACTTCCACATATCACAATACAACCTCAAATATTTTTGCACATTTTTTTCTTCAAATTTTGTTAAGATGGGTGAAATAAATTACTACTAAATAAAGATTTGTTGTTTTTTTTTAAATTTCATTGACTAATAAATAGCTGTGATTGTGCATTTAATAATTATATCAAAATAAAACTATGAACATTACATTCATCATGTTTTGTTGTTGAACCAACAACTGTTGTGTTGTTGAATGTATGAACATTAGCACTACATTTACTTTGTATTGTTGAACACTACATTCATGTTGTACTGTTGATCATTATATTCATGTTGTTCTATTGAACCTATTTTGCCATCTCAGGTGGAGATCAATGAAAATGTCATCAGACATCTCTTCCTTCTCAACACTGGAAATTTCAACTTTGACTTCCTATCGGAATTCAGCCCCAAGTCAACTGGAACAGAAGCCATAAACTTGACACCGTCCATGGGTTCAACCATGAGTGGTGAAACAAAAGAGATGTCTCTGGCATTTTGTCCACAGAAGAAGATGTCAGTCAAAAACTGTGAATTCAGCATCAAAGTAAGCCACCAGAGTAGTTAATAATATTGTGGGCCTATAGTTAGACCATCTGGCAACTCAGAGTTGTTAATAATATTGTGGGCCTATAGTTAGACAATCTGGCAACTCAGAGTTGTTAATAATATTGTGGGCCTATAGTTAGACAATCTGGCAACTCAGAGTTGTTAATAATATTGTGGGGCTATAGTTAGACAATCTGGCAACTCAGAGGAAATAAGGCCAAAGAATGTTTTTTTAACTTCTCACTTTTAACTTCAGCCGTGCATTACAATCAAAAGTTGGAGTCTAACAATGTAATTCCCAAAAGTTTAAAAATTGCAAGAGTAAAATCAATATAAGGAGTAACAATTTTTAAAAGTTAATTATTAATTTTACAGGCTTCAAAAAATTAAAAACATTTTATACTTTTTTTTAAACACACGCAATGATTTTTTTTAAATGAAAGAAAAAAGTATTTTTAACATCTTATTGTGTTTTGACTCATAAATCATTATTAGTCTTCAATGTACTCATGCAACAAAGAAAAACCGAGTGACTTGAAAATAGTTTTCTTCATATGATTTTTAATCATTTCTAACATTATTGTTTAACATCAACCTGACCTATAAACTGAACAATTTTGAGAGTCTCTGATATTCTGGCCCCACACAGGTGATCAATGGTCCCACCTACCAACTGAGTGTTACTGGAAACAGTGTCAATCCAGGTCTGGTGTTCTCCTTCAGAACCTACAATTTTGGAAACAACTTCATCCAGAAGACTGGACTGAACCTTCCTAAGAGCCAGGCTATCCTTAAGCTGACAAACAAAGACAAGAAAGAAGTTAGGTAGGTTACATGACACAGATATATGATGGAGAGTAGAGTTTTATAATTGATGTAAAGGGAGGATGTCCCCTTTAAAAAATTTATTCACCATCATTTATTTATGTTCTCATAAGTCAGAGACCAAATAATACATTAATATTTCTGTGGATCCTTCTTTCTATTAAAAAGTTTAAAGCAAGAAGTAGCCTACATTTTTCATTCAGATGTATGGAGAGGAGTATAAATTTATTTTAGCAGAATATTTGGTGTTATGACAATGTTAATAAACATTTACATTTTTTCCCTAAGCGTTGACTGCCTGTATGCCCCAACTAGTCAGCTTTCCTACAAATTTGAAGCCTGTGTCATTGCGCCAGGTAAGATGGTCAAAGTGCCATTCACCTTCACCCCTACTCAGCCAATCAAATACCACGAGACTGTTGTTTTTGAGGTCAACGGCCTGAGCAAGCAGAAGGTGGAATTCTTTGGTGCCGGACATGAAATGAAAGTAAGTTCTTGTTTACTTGTTTTAATTTAAGCCGATTTATTTAAATTTAGCATAGAAGGCAATAAAATAACAAAGATTGAGAAAGTTACTGTCTTTTTATTAGTTTGAACATTTTACAGCTCCAAAGACAAATTAAAGATCATTATTTTAAATAATAGAAATTCATTTGAAATACAATCTTTTATTTACATTAATCTAAAATAGCTTGTAAAACTTAGAATTTGAGAAAATACATTCTGGTCTACATTAATTTAATATCTAAACTGGATTCAATTGATGCCATTATGCATGTATAGGTAAATTTTTCAAACTTATTTGATACTGCAGAGTGCATAGAAATTTAGCACTGTATATACAAATCACAGCTTTAAGCTACTCAAAGAAATTAATTCATAATTTTATGGGAATGTTTTCAGATTGAGGTGGCAGACCCAAAACACAAGTGTGTAAACCTCGGTTCAAAAATGGTGGGTGACAGTGTCAGAAAGTTCATTCCGATTGTGAACAATAGTCCAGTGTCCATGACCTTTAACCTGGCCTTCACCCCCACAGAACCAGGACTGCAACAGAAAGAGGTGCTCTCTATTACACCAAAAGAACAGATAACTCTAGAGGCTAATGGTGGAACCACAAAAGTTGAGGTCTGGTTCAGACCCAAAGCCCGCATCCCACAATTCACTGAAGAGGTTTGTTCAAGGGCTTTTAGTTCTATCTTATTCGTGTCTCTCAAAAACTGCATTAATTATTTATTATTATCCATCATGCCGAAGAGTAACTGTAAATGTTTACTTGCAGGTACTGATGGAATGTTCTGGAATCTCTCAGCCTTTATTTGTAGTGAAAGGATCATGCCTGGGCATGGAGATCTCCCTAGACTCCGACTATTTGGCATTTGGAACTGTCTTTCAGCGCAGTAGCAGCACACGTAAACTAGTCATGTCCAATACGGGTGATATGAGCTCAAAGTTAGTACAGGTTTCATTTGACTATTGATGATGTTGTTGTTGTTGTTACTGATGTTGTTGTTGCTGATGCTGTTGTTGATGATGTTGTTGCTGATGTTGCTCAGAGCGCTCTCATACTGTAAAATTGAAACTCTTTATGTGTCTCTTAAATGATTCTTTATTTAATTCTATTTTCCTTTAAAACTATTCCATAAATTAGGCGCTATGGATTCAAAGTAGCGCTCTTTGAAGGACTTTTCTTTGCTTTTATCCACACTGGAAATCTGTGTTGAGACTGATAATGAGTTACAGTATTGCTCCTTTCAAAGCGTATACTTGAAAATATACTCTTTCTGATAATGAGTAGAAGAGCTTTCCATACAGATGTATGTCAGTGACAGCTATTTTTACTTGTACACTCATTCTGTTTTATTTAGTTGTCTTTTTTTTACCTTTTTCCATTCCTATTGATGTATGGGCCATTAAACTCATCAGCTATTTGCAATCAATTCTTACTTTTACTAAAACAATCCCTATCTTAATATAATATGCTTTGTCTTTTTATTTAGCCAAAAAACTTGTATTATAACAACACCATACAATCTAAAACCCAAGTTTCTCCATGCAATATTCTTGCTTAGATTTCGCTGGGATATCAAACAATTCAAGCCAGATTTCAGTATTACTCCTATTGAAGGTTACATCACACCTGGCATGGATGTTACATTTGATGTTGAATTTCATCCACAGAATGTCAGCGGAGATGTGCGATATGATGTAAGAGCTGATAACAATTCTTCTTTTTTTTTGTGTTTATCTTTTAATTAAGTATGTAACCCAAATACATTTTACTGTACTCACCATGAAAGAATGAAATTTATTAATCAGTCAATAAAGGTTGGCTCATCATATATTCCATATGTTTTTTTTCTCTGTATAGCTCTTATAAGCCAAAACTTATTGTAAATAATGAACAAACAAAATATTAAATTAATTTACAATATTTTTAACAAAAATAATTAGAAGAGATTTGAACTAAGTCTCATTCTTATAATAGGATAGTCAATCCATAATAAATGTCATTTATCAATAGCCCTACAGATTCAGGTTAAAACTAAAATGCTATCTCACTTTGGTGAGACCTGTACTAGAATATGCATCTTCTGTATGGGACCCATCCACCAAAGAAAACATTGATAAACTAGAACAAATTCAAAAAAGAGCTGCCAGATTCATTACTGGAGAATATTTGAAACTGACAAGAATAACACCATTAGTTAAATCATTAAACCTTGAAACACTAGAGGATAGAAGAACCAAAAGCAAAGTAGTAATCATACATAAAGCAATTAATTCTAATTTAGAAATACAACACAAAGATAACTTAATACAACCCTCAGATAGACATAAGGATAAAAACACCTTTCTTATTCCGTATGCAAGAACAAACACATACAAGTTTTCCTTCTTCCCGTCCGGAATTCGGGCCTGGAATGGGTTGCCTGAAGAATCCAGGAAAACCAACACTTTATCAGCATTTAAATCTCTAATAAAAATGCAGGACTAAACACAAACCATAGATAAGCGTAGGACGCAATAATCTTCTGTATAGAAGGAGCGTCTGTAAACAGATAAGATAAGATAAGATAAGATTCACAGCCAAATGATGGAGTTTTAAGAGAATCAATGCAGTAGAGCTGAGAGTATGAAAATAATGGAGTTGAGAGTATGAATGAAGTGAAGCTGAAAGTAAAAATATAGCTTAGCTGTAGGAATTACAGTACTGATGCATTCATCTATGGTTTTAAATATCTGAATCATGTGGTCCACAGAAAATTAAATGTGCTCTAGAGGGCGGACCCCACAAGCCGTTAACATTAACCTTAACCGGGTCATGTACTGGCATCCCTCCGGTTAAGGAGGTGCAAAACTTCCAGTGTGTTGTTCGTGAGAAGGACACCAGGCAGCTGATGATCCCCAACAAGAGCAATCAAACCTGGAACCTGAAGCCTATCATAGATGGAGAGTACTGGACTGGACCTGTCACCTTCCTTGTTGAGCCTCAGCAAAGCTCAGCCTATCCGCTGACCTACGAGCCCCTGGCTATGACGTCAGAAAATAAAAAACATACGGTGTGATATGAACACATTAACCACATATAATTTAAAATCTATTGGTGTTTTTTTTATGATTGACTAAAAAATTACTAATAAGAATGAGAGTAATTTCTTGAGTAATATATCATATAGAAAAGGACTGCAATAAAGCTTTTAAATAAAATACAAATTACACAAACAAATTGCGTTATCAAAACAATAAATGAATGCTTTATTAATTAACTAACACAAAAGTATACGTTTTGGCTAATGGCTTCGTCAGTATAAATGAATTACACTTACATAAATATTTAAATTATATTTAAATTACATAAGACATTCTATATCAAGACCTAAAGATAAAAAGAAAGAAAAAAATAAGAAAAACAAACAAACAATAACACAGGATATAAAAAAACACTGTTACTTTTGATACTTCCTCCTTCATTAGCCGAAAAGTATACTTTTGTATTAGTTAATTAATAAAGCTTTCATTTATTGTTTTGATTACACAATTTATTTGTGTATTTTGTATTTAATTTTTTGAGTATTGATTAGAGAAAAGAATGGTGTTTTGTTTTGTTTTTAATTAAATCTTTTGTTCCCTCTAGGGTTCCATTTTCTTCCCTCTCCCTGATGGCTCAGGACTCCTCTTCAACCTGCAGGGAACTGCAGAACCTCCAAAAGTTATTGCTAAAATTCAGAGAGATGTACCCTGCAAAACTGGCTACACTGAGCTTCTTCCTGTATATAACTGGCTGAAGAAACCACAAAGGTTGTCATTATTTTCTATCTATAAACTAAGTTTCAAGTGCATACGAGATGGTGCAGTGGCCCGTAATGACAATATTTCCTTTATTTAGGGCTGGGTGTCATTTTTGCCCAAAAGAAGAAAAACATAATTCAATTTAACTATCAATTACCACTCACTGTTTAAAAATCTACCATGAGTATTTTTAGCATTGTATTTTAAAATTTGGTACTGAACATTGTGTAATGGGTGTGCAGACAATGAAAACATTGCTGGCATGGAATTGAATTGTGAATTTATGTAGGATTAGATTAGACATCTCCAGGTAGTGAGTTAACCCTGGCTTTACAGGAATGTTTAAACTACACAGCAGCTACTGTCCTGTTCATTTCATTTTTGTATTGGCCCATTTAGTAAAGTTCCTCAATAAATCGGTACCAAAACTCAATTGATGCATGAGTAGTCCTCTCTATATATATAGAGAGAGAGAAAGAGAAAAATTATAAATGCAATAATTAATTTTATTTTGTACAAGAATGAATCTTGAATTTTTAAACAAGACCTCAATGCAGAGATTTAGTAAAAAAATATATTTAATGACCTAATTGGGTAGAAAATATGTTATTATATAATTGGTATTCCTTATTTTATATGGCACCTAAAAGGGTTTACTATTTTATATACTAAATGACTAATGATTGATCCCAATTTATTACTATTACCATTGTTTTGGGGGGTTGTTTTATCATATGATTTATCTTGACTGCATTTTTCCCAAGAGGGATGAGGGATGAATTCATCAGCAGTATGTTGTGAGGGAATAAAATTTGAAAATAGCATGACTTGCTTATCTATAGACAATGGCAGCATCATTTTATTCTATCTATATTCTCTCTAACTTGTCAGATTCCGTGTCAAGATTGAATCGCTAAAATCAGAAAAACTTGACAGTGGCACCAGTGTTAAGGGCGTGGAGTACATCGATGTGCCAGCCAAAGGATCAAAGGATTACAAGTTATCTTTCCATGCACACAAGGAGGGAGTTACAATGATAAAGGTGAGGCCAGCACAGTCTATGCATTTTTATAAGAATCTAGGATGCAAGAATCTTCTGTAATGTTTTCTTTTTTTAAATTTAAAAATAAAAGGATTATTCATCTACTCCAGTCAGATTTTTTGGTTGTTTAAATAGTTTAATAATTTACAGTGGGACATTTGTTTTTTCCAGATTACATTTTTAAATGAATCAACCGGAGAGTACCAATTTTACGAGGTAACGTTCAAGGCGACCAGGCCTGGCACAATTTCTACCATCAACTTGTCTACTCCAGTCAGGCAGATTGTGCCGTACACACTGACACTCGACAACCCGCTCAACTCTCAAGTGACGTTTTCAACCAGCTGCTCAGTACCAGAGGTCCTCATCCCTAACCAACTGGTTGTACCTGCTTCTTCACAAGTATGTTGCTACTAGTATCAACTAGTATCTACTAGTCATATGAGAAATTTAAAATGTTAACTGACTTTTTGACAAAATTATTGCTTCAAAGGAGATTAATGACTAAATAATATTTATTATAATTATATATTATGTTCTCTTTTAGTAACAAACATGGCCATATTTAAAAACTGTTGAATCAGCTATTGAAATATTTTACAGACTTCATTTTGATTTTATCTGCTGCTGTACTTTATTTACAGGGTCACTTCAGTTTTGAATATCAGCCATTGAAAGTGGGTGAGGTCAGTGGTCGCCTTGAACTAACCTGCTCTGAACTAGGACAGTTTACATATGACCTCAACTTTATAGCAACACAAGCTCCCCCTGAAAAACCTATCTACTTCCGTACCGGACTTGGGTCAAATATCACGCAAGTGGCCAAGTTTTTGAACTTTGCCAAACAGAAAACTGACTACACGTGCAAGGTTTGCCACATATTTCACCAGTTGATAATTTCTACAAAAAATTATGTTTGGCTTTAGGCAATTTATTAACTATTTTTTTATTTGAATAGAGATAGTCAAAACTCTAGGCAACAGGCTAAATAATAGTTGGTGATGACCTATTTTTTAAATTATTATTTTTTTTGGAGTGGGAAGTCAGGGTGGGGGGCACTAGAAGTTTGGAATACTATCAATCCCTCTAATATTATCAATCTCTCTAATATTATCAATCCTCTAATATTATCAATCTCTCTAATATTATCAATCCCTCTAATATTATCAATCTCTCTAATATTATCAATCCTCTAATATTATCAATCTCTCTAATATTATCAATCCTCTAATATTATCAATCTCTCTAGTATTATCAATCCCTCTAATACTATTTTGATCCCAAACTTACTTAATAAAAGAAAAACCTTTCAGTCACTTCAGAGCGTACTTTCATTTTGTAGTTATTTATATGTATGCTATGTACATGTATTTAAAATGCATTTATCTGCACCTATTAAATTAATCCATTGTTACACTGATTGTCACTGCTAAACATCCTGCCAGATTGACAATACAGACTTCCATGTAGAAAAGTCTGTGGCTGCTGCCCCTGGCTCCACTGCTGGTACTGAAGTCGTTTTGGACGTCATGTTTGAGCCATCAAGGCTGGGTGAGCAGCTGGCTACCCTGATTGTCTTTTCACCCCTAGGAGGCGACTACACCTTCCCACTGATTGCTACTTGCACACCTCCCAAACCTCAGGGTCCTTACACTGTCAAATCTGGCACAACCACCCCGATAATGTTTAGGAATGTTTTCAACATGGCAACACCATTCGTTTTTCAGGTTGGTCTTGTTTGACAGCTCTATTTATAATCTTAAAAAATACTTTCATGGCTTTTCTTGGAGCTGACTATGTTTAGGGCCTGGCTTCTGAGGCCCCTGAATAATATTTGCTTTAAAGGCAACCAGTTAAAAGTCTTGATAAATATTATATCAGAAAATTTAATGTCAAGCTCCAAATTATAAAAATAGTACCTATGATTTGCTTGTAACTATTTGCTTGTATTAGTTGGATTAATGCAAAACTCATCTATAGAGTTAGGCTCATTTGCTGTCTGTATCCAGAGCTCCAATAATGCCTTAATCTGATCTACCCTGGGTGCAAATAAATATTGTCCTCACTACTCTTTTTTTTCAAATGTTACACGTAGGCAATTTTCTAAACTTAATAGTACAATTACACAGACCAATTTAGTTTATGTTAACATTAATTAATAGTATAGTTATTACATAGACAATACAGTCGAAACCGGTTAAGTCGACGGCGTTGGGGTATGAAAAATGGCGTTGACATAACCGATGATCGAGTTAAAACGAAAACCAATATGGCGGCAAAATATTAACATGTTCTTGAAATTTCTTTATGTACGTGATTAATTAGTTAGCGTTAATTAGTGATGGGACAATTAATCGGAATCGTATCGGAACCCTAATATTTCTTCACTCTTTCCTAAGGTTGTAATGACCGTTCGTTTTTAAGGGCCGTTTAAAATTTAAATATAACCATGGTTCCCACTCAGGAAAGCGGGAAAAAGTCGGGAATTCTTTTAAAAAAATTCTCGGCCTTGAAAGTCGGGAAAAGTTATGACACTAATCGGGAGTTTTATATATATATTTTATTATTTATAAATATATATTTATGCCGAAGTAAAGGACTTTGATTACGTCTCTGTGGTATGTTTCGATTCCATTTAATAATAAAAAAAAGTTACCAGTTTATAATTGTCTGCGCATGCATTAAAAGGTCAAAGTTTTCGCCTCGCGTCCCATGGCGCGTGTCAAGTGTTTGTAATGCCCGTCGAATCAGTGAATAAAAATTAAAAATAAATAAACATATCATATCAATATGGTAATTTTAAGTTTAATGCTTTTGACGTGCAGGATATCTGTTACTATCAGAACGCTCTCGAATTTCCTCAGTCAATCAAACTTGTAATATAAATAAAACTATTGTGGCCTTGACCGTTGATCACAGCATGCTGTGGGCTGTGTGTTAGACCTCGGCCGGCAACTACCTAAGCCTACGCGAATTTTTTTAAAAATCATTCCTTATCAGAAATGATTTGATTTCATCGTCACGCGCGTGTTAGTCACAGTCACGTATCTTACTGGTAACAAAGCAACAACAAACTTTTAAAAGAATAATAATTTTTTTATTTGATTAAATAAAAACCACCGTCGATTCTCGATACAAATCTTTATTTTCATTTCTAAAGATATTCGTTTATCTTAAAAAATAAAATGATTAATACATCAGAAAATGAATTAAGTTTAATAATAATATAACATGCACTGCGAAATAATGACGATTAAAGACCGATAACGCGATTGTCCAGTACCTCGGGTGAATACATACTCCATGGATACACGTCGAACTAATAATTCACACACGCAAAACATCAGGTAATTTTTATTGAAATCTCGTAGAATCACACAATAGCCGGAAGTCTCGAAAAAAGCGAGATGTCAACACTGTTTTAAACTAAAAATGCAGAGTGCATTGCTAGGCCAACCGACGAGGATCGAGTTAAACCAACGTTAAGTTGCAAATTTGGCCCTCTTTGGTGCTCGAGGTAGTAGGTTTCGGCAACTTAGAAAAATCGAATTAGCCGATGAAAAAATGCAAAGACAAAGAGAGAATTTGGCGGTTCCAATAAAAAACGTCGAGTTAGTGGGGTGGTCGAGCTAACCGAGCTCGAGGTAAGTGGTTCGACTGTAATTTTAAAACATATTTTCAGATAAAATTAAAACATATACTTTCCTTCAATAGATTGTTAATGACGCATATCCAAAGATTTCTGTGATGTTTCCTTTGTTCTCTGCCGCATGCTACATGTCATCTGTTGTCAGCAAGATAAGCTTAAGGTTATCCTAGACCTAGCAATGAATTTCATGTCATTTTTTTTTCAACAGGTGGATAACCCTCTTTTTCACTTAACTAAACAAGGGGAGACTATTCGAGCCAAAAAAGATCACAGAATTGTTGTTGGGTTCGATGGACAAGATGCTTCTTCTCCTGTCATGGGAAAACTTATTGTGTCATGTGCCAAATCTGCAGGGGGGTCATCAAACGCTCAATGGGTTTTCTATCTGAAGGGAGTTTCCTCATAAAATTTACAGCTACATCAGTGGGAAGGAATTTTCAATTCAGAATAATAACATTAATATCTTGAAGTATATTAGAAATCATTGATGTAAAATATTCAAATAAATACAGTATTGTTTTATTCGATTTTTAATAGATTTAAACATATGTCTATTATTCACTCATAATTTAATTGGTTTAATATTGTTTTCCATACTTGGAAATTTTTTTTCTATATTGTGATGAAAATATTCTTAAGACTGTACATTTCTTTGTAAAGATGATGACCTTTTACACCAAGACATTCCCATAAAATACTTATTCAATTATTGGAAAGCATTATGACTTATATTAAAATAGAATTACAAGGACCATAATTAATAATGACCTGAAATTATATTTCCGTAATTTTCACATTTACATACCTAAGAAATTAGAATCAATTTTAAAGTATTGGTAGTTTTTGGTGATTGTTTTTGAAGGAAACCATTAAATTTCTCAATTTAAAATTGTATTATACCAGTAGATATTTTGCGAGTTTGCTTTTAATTATTTGACATGTATATGAATAACCATTTCATTTTTTATATGTTTATATGTGCTTGATTTGTGCTCCAAATTTTAAGTTTGAAATATTAACTAATAAATGCCTTTGACACATTTTTTAAAAAAAAATCAGAGTGTATAAAATATTGACAGGTTTTTTTTTAACATCCAACTGCCTGTTAAAAATATTTGATAAACCAAATAAAGCAATAGCTTGTAATTACTGTATTATCAATGTTTCTTTTTAATTATATCTGATGTGTATTACACATTATTAAATGCATGATGGTTTTACTAATGAACTAATCTAATAAATAATTTACACATTAACATCACTGCTATATGTCTGCCAGTTATATTCTTTATTTTACAAACATCATTTTATATACAATACACAGAATGATAAATGACTGATCTTAAGACTGAAATTCATTTTAAACAACAAAAAGCAAGATAAAATGTTAATGAGGCCAAGTTTAATGATATAAAGTGTGTATATACATGCCAAAGTAGTTGAACAGGAAGCTAATCATGAGAATTATGGGAGGCCACCCTCTGTTCCTCTATATCGGCCACCTCCTGTTTCATGTGTGCTGCCAACATATTGTAGGCTCTTTGGACATGGCTTGGAATATCCACTGCTGCCTGGTGGCCACACAGTGCATAGTCTGTAAATTTTTGGAAATGCACCAAGAGGTAGGCTATGACCTCATCCAGAGTCCCGACATGGGCACTGGGGTACTCCAGGAGGGACAGGGGAGGAGATGAGACACACAAATGCACGTGTTCGGAAACCTTCCATTGTTTCTTGAAGGTCAAGGCAGCACGGAGCTCCATCAAACTTTTGGTGACGATGATGATAGACTTGGGTTGGATGCCCATCCCAGACAAAAGGCTCTGAGTGTACTGAATATTTTCTCCCGTGTTTGTTGCTTGCACCTCCAGCACTATGACGTTTTCGGGAACTCCCTTTGACGTCATTATGTCACAGAAAACTTGAGCCTCTGTTTTGTTCTCTGGTAGTTTTCCTTTAAATGAAAAAAACAAAACAGTAAGAACAAAACTCATTACATTGGTTTTTAAAAGGGTGTTTAGGTTTTGTTATTTTAGTACTTGGTGTGTGGAAATCCCATTACATAATAATACTTTTAATATATAGGGATATGCCTGACAATAATAGCTTTAGAATAATTCTATAACATGCATATTTTGTTATTGTAGACTATACGGTAGTACTCTAAAGAATCAGTTCAAATGTTCCAAGAAGGTGAATCACCGTTCAATAAACAAATAAAAAATATTTTCAACAACAAGGTAAAACCTTTTTTTTAATGCCCATCATTTTTATTACAATTTATTTTCCTTCATTGAAATTGTGTTATATAATTTGATGCGTTTTTTTTACAATGAACTGCAATCTTTCCTAAGTTTCCTGCGAAAAGGATTATTTACTTCTTTTGTTTTTATAATTCGTATTGTTCTACACAGACTGCATGCATTGATGTCATTCAGTAGTTTCTATACAGATAACGTGATCTTCGTTTGTTTTTCAAATTCCTGAACATCGTGTGGGAGGTAATGATGGTTTGAGGGGCTCATTTTTTAAAAGGTGTTCTCTCCCTTACAATTAAAAAAAGTATGCTATAACTATAATCTCTGGGATGAATGTTAAAAAAAGAGACACTGCCATTGCCTACCTCTGGTCCCCGTACCCTCTTTGCCTGATATGACGACTAGGGGCGCCCAGCCCTCCAGGTACAAATCCGCTGCGTGTTCCGCTGACCGTGGGTCATCATTTCCCAGAACTATCATTACGTCACTCTGAGATTTAAACAAAAATAGAAAACAAATTAAATCTTGGAAAAATAAAATAAACGAACACGTGGTGTGGCAAAGTTTTAACTAGACACAGGCATAACTTTATCTTTCACATTATGATACATGCTTTCAGAATATCGTCACGTGGTCTTAAACCCTGTCACTTGACGTAACAATTAAGAGGGGCGTCACGTGCTTAGGTTTCGTTAATATGTAACAAAAGACGTATTATAATAATATATATGAATAAATTATTATAGTCGGGCAAACTTATTTGAAATGTAATTTTAAGTCACTTTACATTGTAGGCTAAAACGGAGAAATTGAACGTTATTGTCTCTCGATCATCCCCAATTCCACAGCACTGGTAACCATTCATAATGAAAGCTCACTGCGCAAGAGAGATAAATGATACTGATAGGAAGAGAAAGTTAAATCTCACTAGGAAGAGAAAGCCAGAGGGGTTACACAACTGAAGACAAGAGAGCTAGAGAATAGTGAGACTGTAGAGTAATGCAGGGCCGGCTTTAGGCATAGGAAAACTAGGCAGCCGCCTATAGCCACCGATTAGTCTCATCATTAGTGGGGGCCTCGCACAAGAATTTTTCCTTATTTATTTTTTATTTAGGCCCACCAAATTCACTTCGCCTAGGGCCTCCACTGCCCTTAGGCCGGCCCTGAGTAATGCTTGGTTACTTGGTAGACGGTCAATATTAATCGATTAGGTTGCGTTAGTCAAGGAGCCATATCGTTCTTAGTAGCGTTTCTTTTTACATGTATTACTTTGTTTAACGCGAGATACATACGCTAATTATGTAATTTTATGGGACTATGCTACTTGTACTAGTAAAAAAATTTATTTAAATGCAAATAACTAAGTCTAACTTCCCTCTGAGCTTAAATAAGATTTTTAAAAATCCAGCCCTCGTTTATCATGGTTTAAAGTCTACCAAACGAAGATACCAAATTACGACGCAAAATGGGAGAAAATGTTGTGTATTACCTTGACCAGTGTTTGATTCAATCTTGCGAAATCCCACAGGACTTTGGCACACTGCAGGAGTACGTCTCTCATCTTCGACTGCCCTAAGTAAATCTAACGCACAAGTCCCATTCCTTGATGCGAGTTTTGAAAGTAACTTTATAAGGGTGGGAGTCTCTATCACGTGGGTATTGCTTCATCCTTGTTAACAGGTGCTACTGGTCGAGGGCGGCCGTGACACGAGTGACCAAGCCACAGGGCGGAGCTTGCTTGCCCCAGGCCCCGGGGAACAACCGGGTCAGTTTCTTTGTACTACACGTTGGGGCAAGCTTGTCAATATTGCAATCTCATAATCCGCTTAATAAACGGGGGATGGGTCATATGAGCTAACAAGTGGTGTTGTCCGGAGAAAATAAATGCCCGGATTGAGGAAAATGGGGCATTGGGAGACGGAGTGCCATACAAGGGTACAGTTACAGGAAAATGGTGCGAGGTGTCATAAAGGGACGCGATGGAATGGCACTTCTGTACGAAATAGAAGATCTGCAGTTATAACTATCGAAATAAGTCTTTAAATGCAAAGGGAGATAATGAACAGGGTGTGGGTCAGCCTGAAATATACAAATAATGTCTTAAAGAATTAGATTGCGATAAAGCTTTCAAATAACATACACTTCAAGATACACAAACTAGTGATGAAAATAATAAGTTAAAGCCTAAATAATGGACAAATACGTATAAAACGTTTCGGAAAATGTCTATATTAGTACAAATAAATAAACACAAATCTACACAACACAAAATTACACAGTGAAAGAAGAAGAAAAGAAGGCTGTTGATATTTCGTACTTCTCTTTCTATCCTGTATTTTTGTTATGAAGTACTTGTGACCATCTTTTTTTTTAAATCTCAACTTAGTAAATTTTTATCAACGGCATAGTAGGTAACATAAATAATGTAAATTTAAATTAAATACTTGTGTACCTTGTTTCTGAAATAGACAAAAGACAAATTATTTATACCTTGTTCAAATCAATAAATCCTACCTCGGTTTTTTACCATACCAACCCCATGTTTGAAATAATTTGTTATCAAAATGACAGTCTCAAGTTTTATAATTACCAAATGCCAAAGAGATAAAATTGTAAAACAAGTTTTGTTTACCCACATCGTAATTTAAACGATTTTAAATAGGGAGAAAAAAATATGAGGTGGGTACAGTCGAGTAAAATTGTCTTGTCTTATCTATACAGACGCTCCTTCTATGCAGAAGATAGTTGCGTCCACAGACCATGACAGATGATCTGTTAGGCAAGTGAAGCAGCGTTACACGCATTACCACGCCCTATGCCCCCGGGAAGAAGCCCTTGCCTTCACACGGATTCGAACCCGTGACCATCGGTACGACAGTCCAGTGCACTGCCACTCGACCACCGCGTCCCTTAGACCCCAGCAAGATCAAACAACATTAATTAATAGTTGCTGTGGTGGGGGTTAACAAGACAAAACAAGAGAAATGTGGATACTCGCATGCATACACTATCACTAACTCATATTAGTATTTTTTAAAAATATTATAATTTTAATTGTGCAATGATATGAGTTACGAAAGAGAGTATAATTTAGTTTTAAATTTTCTTTTTATATTTTTCTGCTAATGTTGTAGCTTGTTGGAGAGAAACTTTCAATTGTATCAACAAAATATATAGGCATAGGGAAAGGCGGGGACGTGGTGGTCGAGTGGCAGCGCACTAGACTGGCGTACCGATGGTCACGGGTTCGAATCCGTGTGAAGGCAAGGGTTTGTTCCCGGGGCCTAGGGCGTCCCTGAGTCACCCCGCTCCGAATGGGTACCTAACTACATAGTAGTTAGGCGGCTGGGTAATGCGTGGAACCCACAAAGCCGTGGCCTGTGAATGCTGCATCACTTGCCAACAGATCATCTGTCATGGTCTGTGGACGCAACTATCTTCTGCATAGAAGGAGCGTCTGTATTGATAAGATAAGATAAGAAAAACAGTTTGAAAGATGTTCAGAAAAGACAAGGGGTATAGTATGGTGGTAGGGGGAGGGGGCGTGCAATGTTGACAAAGTGAATTTTAAAAATTTCAGGCAGCTTCGGGTAGCAGACAAAAGACAGAGAGGGAGAGAGATCAACATGTTGGCTGCTATATTATACTAAAATTTTGGGCTTTTATGATTACGGCTCATTACGGCATTACGGTATATCACCGTATATTTGCGGATGGCAAAATAAAAAATGGATATATTATGTGCTCTTCTTTTAAACGCACGGCCGCACGGTTTACATACCTAATAAACAAATTTCATTTTGTTGCTATTTTAATGGAATATTTTTTTAAATTATTATTATCATTATTATTATTAAGGCTACTAGAGGAAGCAGCAGTATTAAAATGCAGAATTACAAATTTCATATTCATAATTAAAGAATCGAGCAACTCACTGACGGTTACTAAAATTAAACATTATCCATATAAATAGCAACGAATGACGTCAGTATTAATTCTCCTACTCCTAGTAAACGTAGTGCTAGTAAAATGATAAAAAAAATCATGTTCATGTAATTTGCAATCAAATTTAATTTCTGCGTACACCAAACCTTTTTATGACTACTAGTTTTAATTTATATGATCATTATGTCAGTAGGTTTAACAGCTGATATATTTTGTCTTGTTGCTAGTTTTCTATTTTAGTTAAGTTACGTGATATTGAATCCGAGATTTTACGAGACGGAAAGCGGTGAATTCAAAGGCTATTTGTCAACAAATAGCTTGGATCACTACATAAACATCATGTAAGAAGATGATAAATATATTAAATTTCCCACTCCCCGTGATTATTGACTAAAATTTCTCTAATTTATTAATTTTATTAAGTTTGAAATTATAAGCTGAACTACTAAACTTTTTCTGGCCTATTACTCAGTACCTTGAACATGTCATGACTCATGAAATTTGCCGATAACTACTTTTACTTTAAATGATAATGAAATTGAAATGGCATTTTAAGTAAACATTTTTAACTTCAAATACATGTACACAGTTACTGATTGTAATGTAACTTTAACACTGTCCGAAACATAAGTCATCTAGGCATGATCTAGGCCTAAGCGGATGAAAAATTTACTCACTCAAACTTACTGTAAACTAAGACTAAACTACACTACAGTCTACAGACTACTACAGTTTCAAGTTAAAGAAAAGACATGACAAGTTTTGTTAAAATGTAAAGTAAGATTAAGAGGTTGGTAAAAGTGAAGGTTTGGCACGTATATTATATTATTCCACAGAGAATTTTAATTTTCTTGTGAGAGCATATTTTTAAAATTTATTTAAGGCAAGCGTTGTCCGCACGGTTTTTAAAAATTATTCGCACGGTTTTGACCGCGAGAGTGATGCTGATCGATATATAAATTCTTATTACTGCTTATTATTTATGTTGCATTGCTTAATATATCTTTTGGTTTGGAGGATACAAAAATAATTAACTCATTTTAATTGTCTTTTGAGTGACTGGATTATGAAGTGTTCCAGTGCACTCAACTTTGTATAGACAGTATAGTATATGAATACAGTATATATAATATATATTATGAATTAACTTTATTAACTTTCATAGGCGATAGTTTCATTCATAATTGGACGGAACTCTGTATTTAAAGAGGCTAATTAATATTATTCGGACCATAACTAGCACTGTTGGACATCAAAAATCCATTAAGTTACATGTAATTGAATTTAAAGCATGCAAAAGTGAAAGACGATAAAATGGTATAGTATAGTATAGCATAAAAATTTAGAAGTGAGTCTGTAACAGTGACTAACACTAACACAATAATTGATAAAATATGTATTTAGGGTGGGGGAATAATAAAATGTTTCTTGAAATGAGCCTGCTTGAGTGATCGCAAGCATCCTCACTGTGGTTGTAAAACAAAAAAAACAAAACAAAAAATTAAGACCGTCCATGGATTCGAACCGCTAACCCTAAATGTACTCCGCTTAGATTTACCACTCGCCTGAAGAAGTTGATATGTGATGGCGACATTTAAAAATTATAAGTAATTATCATAAATTGAACACCAATCAATTTTCATGGCAGTTTTACTGTAAAATTTCAGTAATCATGAAATTTTAATACGTATTAGCATATAAATTACACATTTAGCCTAAATCGAGTGATATCGGCTATTATTGTGATTGTGTATACGCCGGGCGCCTTTTTTTAAAAACGACATCAGCTGCTAGAATACGCATGCGCGACGACCCGTGCTGATAATACCCGACATTATTCGCACGGTTTTTACAGTGCGAATAATCACTTCGTTTATTTAATGCAATCATCATCATTTGTCCTTTGAGACCTTTGAGTTCCTTGTGGAACATAGGGCCTCTGTCAAAGCTCGCCACTCTACACGGTCCTTTACCAGTCGCTTCAATTCTTCCCAGCTCTTTCCAGTTCTTCCAGCCTCGTCTAATATGCTCCTTCTCCAAGTACGTTTAGGTCTTCCTCGCTGTCGTTTGCCCTGGGGGTTCCAACTTAAGGCCTGCCTAGCCCTTCTGTTATCTTTCCTAAGGGTGTGTCCATTCCATCTCCACTTTCTTTCCATGATTTGTTGTTCTACTGTTCTTTGTCTACACCTATCCCACAGCTGGGAGTTTTTGACCTTGTCAAACCATTTTTATTTTCAGAATATTTCTGAGGCATCTGTTAACAAAGGTCTGGAGTCTATTATTTTGTTGTCTCTGTCGTTTGCCATGTTTCGGATCCATAAAGTAGGACCATTTTAACGTTGGTGTTAAAGATCCTTACTTTTGTTTTGACAGAGATGTATGTAGATCTCCAGACCTGTTTCAGATTGGCAAAAGCCTGTCGCGCCAAATTTATTCTTCGTTAGATGTCCTCATCTGTTCCCCCCGATACACTGACCACACTCCCAAGATATACAAAGTTATTTACTTGCTCCAAGCTATGGTTTGCTACTTGTATGACTCCATCTTGTTGGAAGTTGTTGTTTTTTTAAATTGTTTTTTGAATGTTTATATTGAGTCCTACTCTTTTCCCAGTCTCGCTCAAGGCTGTGATTTTGTCTTGAAGTCTGTGGGAAAGAATGGCCAAGTCATCCGCAAACTCCAAGTCTTTTAGTTTTTGCATTAGGTTC
This sequence comes from Ampullaceana balthica, assembly GCA_944989445.1. NCBI lineage: Eukaryota > Metazoa > Mollusca > Gastropoda > Lymnaeidae > Ampullaceana > Ampullaceana balthica. The sequence goes on along the minus strand of CALYLW010000048.1, from coordinate 1,530,580 downwards.
CACTGGATTCCTTTTCCTGAGCTTGCATAAGCTTCTTTTGTGACCTAGTCTAACACAAGAAGGAACAGAAGTGGTGAAAGGAGGCATCCTTGTTTGCCTCCAGTTGTGACATGGAATTCAACTGTTATTCTACCATTATGTACTACTTGGCAGGTGAAGTTTTTGTACAGATTTTGGATGATTATTATTTTTTTGGTATTCCATAGTGCCTCACTATTGACCATATAGTTTCTCTATAAATGCTATCAAAGGCCTTTTCAAAGTCCACAAATGTGGCATAAAGTGGAGATTGCCATTCAATAAATTGCTCTATAATTATCCGGAGTGTTGCTATTTTGTCAATGCATGATCTTCCTCTTCTGAACCCAGCTTGTTCTTCTCTCTGTAGATCATCGCAGGCATCTTTTATTCTGTTGACTATTGTTCTGCTAAAGACCTTGCTTGGTACTGATAGTAGGGTAATTCCTCGCCATTGCTCACATTGTGGCAGATTCTCATTCTTTGAAATTTTAATCAGTAAGCCCTTTTTCCATTCTGCAGGAGGGGTTTCAGTTGACCAAATTTTGTTGAAGATACTGTAGAGTTTGTTAAAGATTTCAGCTCCTCCTTCTTTTAGGACCTCGGGTGGTATGTTACCTACTATACCTACACCTCCTGCTTTACTTGTCTTCATTTGATTGATGGCCATCCATATTTCTTCTTTGGATATCTCTTCCATATTTATATCCAGTATTTCTCCTGTTGTCAGATCGAGTGGGTTCAGAGGGGTAGGCCTGTTTAGCACTTCCTGGAAATATTCTTTCCATCTTCTAAGCTGGTCATCTATGGAGGAAAGGACTTTACCTTGTTTGTCTCGGACTGGTACATTGTAGTTAAATTTCTTGCCACTCAAGAGTTTAGTAATTTTGTATAACTGTTTTAGATCTCCTTTTCCTGCTGCTGCTTCTGCTTGTTCAGCTAACTTATTATAAAATGTTTGTTTGTCATTTCTAAGCATTTTTGTGACCTCTTTTGAAATGGTATGATACTCTTGTTGGGTAAGTTGTTTATGTTTTCTTGTTTTGGCTTGATTTACTTTTTGTTTTGCATGTTTCCTATCTTCAATTCTTTGCCATGTCTCATCTCTGATCCAGTGGGGGTTTTTTCCTGGCGTTTTCGTATTTCATTGCAAGATCCTATAATAATTTCTTTGAAGTTATCCCAGGTTTTGTCTATGTTTCCTGCATTATCATCATCTAGTTGCAGTGCAGGAAATCGATTTTTAAGGGTTAGCTGTAGTTCGTTCTTTTCCTGTGGGTTTCGGAGCTTGCCTAGGTCAAATGTAATTCGCCTGTCTGTTTTTGGCCTTTGCTTGGCTAGCTTTATTTTTAGCTTGGCCACAACCAGATGGTGGTCTGATCCAATGTCTGCTCCTCTTTTTGTTCGTACACCCTGTAATGTGCTCCTCCAGGTGTGGCATATAGTGATGTGGTCTATTTGATTCTCTGTTTTGTTGTCTGGTGAGACCCACGTTACTTTGTGGCAATTTTTGTGTAGGAAGATGGTGCCTCCAATCACCAGCTCATTGAATGTGCAGAAATTTCCAAACATCTCTCCATTTTCATTCATGTTGCCCAGTCCATGTATGCCCATTACCTTCTCTCTCTCTATGTTGTCATTGCCAACTTAAGCATTCATATCGCCCATGATGACCAGTATGTCTCTTTTTTGGTATTTTATCCATTATACATGTACTTTGAAGTTGTTCATAGAATGCAACTTTATCTTCCTCAGGTGCAAGATTGGTTGGAGCATAGCACATAATGATATGGACATTTTTTAACCTGGACAGGAATTTGGCTCTAATTATTCTGTCTGAAATAGGCTCCCATTCAAGGAGGATCTTAAATGCTTCTTTGTTCAATAGGAGTACTACTCCATTTTCATGAGTGTCTTCTTCATTTTCTTTTCCAGAGAAGAGCAGGATTTCACCTGATTGAAGTCTAGTTTCTCCAAATGTGTTCCACCGTACTTCACTTAGTCCCAGAATTTGTAGTTTGTACTTTACCATCTCTTTGGCGACTTGGGCGCATCTGCCTGGTTCTTGTAGTGTTCAGGCATTCCATATTGAGAGGTGCCTTGTGGATGAGGTGATTTTTCTTTTTCTTTGGTTTGAGTAGGCTGGTCGACCTTGTGGGATTCTGTTGACTTTCCCCACAAGGCTTCATTAACGTTTAATGCCTCAAAGCGCTGTAATGCGCGCCTCGTCTCTAATGCCAAATACGCGTCTCGATAGCACTCTCTTTAGTAATGAAATTATTATAGAAACTAGAAATTCTTCATTTAGTGAGTGAAGCTTTAGTGTACTTCCGACAATGGCGGCTGTTAACATCGCTAGTGTTATCGCTCGATTCGCGATTTTTTTTTGGTCGATTTTACTAAATGTGATTTCGTTGTACGTTATTATAAAAATAATAGTACTAAACTACAGGTAAAAATATTGTAAACTAAAGACGGTCTTTTGGATACGTAAAATAACCATTCTTATCTTAAAAAATAAATTCAGTATGAGAATAATAATATCAATACATTTTGCGCAATTTTTAACATTTCATAACCAGTTGATCGTAATAAACGGGAAATCCTTACGGGACTGAGGTGGAAGTTTTGCAAAAACCTTCTGGGGCATTAAACGTTAATCTCCTTTGCGGAGCTCTTCTCTCGCCTCTGACTGTGTTATGTGTGTTTGCTTTGTTTTCGGTTTCAGTAACAATCTTCTTTTTACATGGCAGGGTTGTTGGCCCTGCGCAAAACCATCTGAGAAGGTTCCCTTTCAGCTCTCTGGATAACTGCCATATTTTTGGGGTAAAGTTCCCTAGCCTTAGTGGATCCATCCACCTCCTGCAAGGCAGCAGTTGATTTTATTTCTGAGTTTTCTCTTCTAGATGATTGCTATCCCTAGCTAATGGCCCCATCTGTCCAGGTTTAGAGTTTAAGCACTATATGTTCGCTTTTTGCAGTAATTTCCTTGGATTTATGAGGCATTATTTTAAAGAGTATCCTTACCAAGGGATACCCCACCTCAGCGACAGCAAACCAGGTGGTCTGCGGCCGCTTATTCAATATTCACGGCTAACCTTTATATCTAAAGGTCTTTTCACTATCCACCAACTCTCAAAGATACATCATCTAACATGATGCATCCATTTTATTTAAATACGTCATGGCCATGATTACCCAGATTTTTTAAAGACATTTATCTGCTGCTACTTGTTTAGCATTGCTGTCACACTTGTCTGTAACTGAGTAACTATTAAAATTAAAAGGAATCAAATGTATTTAAATACTACTTACAATGTATTACTAATTATTATCCTTAGAGCTTTATTTCATTATATTTTAATCTAACATGCTGCTATTTGTATTTACTTAATTTACCACCTTGATTTGGCTTCCTTGCCACTATTAAAATTAAAAACTCTTTTAGCCATGGTTTTAGCACCCTGTATAAAAAATTAAAAAAACCAAAGGCTTAAACGGCTTAAATTTAATTTAAGACAAAGCATCATCTGAGGTTTTAATCAAAGTGAAGGCATATTTATTATTCATGTATGCTCTCATATATAGATGCTGACCTGAAGGGATGTAAAACTTAAAAAAAGCAACCCCATAAATGGCACATGAATGTAAATCATCATTAAGAAAATCTTCAGAAAAATTTGAAGTGGCTATTTGGACCCAGGTCCCTACAGCTGCTGATCCGATTGTCTTAGTAATAGAAAAACCTGGCTTGATAGGCTTAGTAAGCGATATTAAAGGATACTCATCACAAAAAGGATAGTTTTTATCAAGCTTTGCAGGTCACATGGTAATCTGTAGGGTTTTAGTGCTAGAGGTATAGGGTTCGATTCTCAGATGAGGATCCTCTTTTCTCCCTATTTTTCTTTTGACACACATTTAGGATACCAGCAAACAGTTATTTCTTTGTCTTTGGTTTTTTCATGAATGATCTTTGTGGCTGGGGCTAGGGAAGGCATCAAGGCCGATCTCATAGGACAGACAATGCATGAGCAAGGAACCAATGGACTATCTATTTATTAGTTTATTTTGAACCTTAAAAAAAATATTAACATTACACTTATGATGTATTTTATAGCTTTTTTGTGTTTGTGATAATTTTGCATTATTTTCTCTACCTTTTAAGTGCCTTTTTCAAAAATAGTCTGATTTTAAAAATATTTTTCAATTTAACAATTATTGTGGTGTCTCATGCAGCCAAAGTTTAATGAATTGATATAAATCTAATTTAGTTGTTTTTTTAATGGATCATAATGGATTTATTGTAGATGCCTATTTGTAAATCACAATTCTCTTCTTAGAACTTGAGCTATTCAAATACCAATTTTTTGTTATATTGTTTATTCAGATCTAGTTCCCAAAAATTTTGAGTCAAAATAGCCTAAAAGGTCATCCTAACAGAATCTGAAATGGATACAGTTTCCTCAACAAGGTAATTTATTAACACCTTCTGAGAATTCAGAAAATTAATTATCGACACAGGAAGAATTATATTATCTCCCCACCAGGCCACCATATTACTTTTCTAGTCATCTCACAGTCCTGGTTAGATTATATATTATAGTCAGATGCATCACTAGGGTTGATGTCACCCTGTGCGGTAGATCATGGTTCAGCCCGTGACAACTTATCCCATAGATATCCTCTGAGTCTTCCAGTGCCAAATAACAGAAACACATTTTGGTGTCACCCGGTGCGATCCGCAACCCCCCTAGTGACGCCTCTAGTTCAATGTTCCCTTTAAGCTGCGTGGCCGCGCAGATATCTGGCGGACGGCGTGCAGCAGTTTAGAATTATCATGCAGCAAATTTTGTAAAATATTGCACAAAAAATGGATGCTGTGCAATTTTGCACATGAGGTTTAGTACTTTGCACACTGACAAACGAACCTTAGAGGTAACATTGCTCTGGTTATAGTTCTTCTGTGTCATGTCATGATGTGTGGTTTATGTAAGGGAACCATGTTTTCATTTAATATATTTCTTTTACTCATGACTTTAATGCAGCCATATTGACTGCATCTGAGTGATTAACTGATTATAACAAAATCAGGTTTAACAGTTTTGTAAATTTTTTGCGTGAGGAGAGATGCAATATATTTTGCTTGGAGACGCCCTCTTTTTGACAAAAGAGAATGTTAGCGATTCAAACAGTAGAGAAATAATAAATATTTTGAGAGTATTGCATTTAGGCATCTCATATGAAAATCTTTTAAAATAATTATTCTAATTTTTAAAGACAGTTATAACTTGTTAAAAATTTTTGTGACTGTTTCATACAGTTTATTAGTTAATAAACACATCTGAACTTTCACTAGTCACATGAGTATTTAAATGTACATGAGTATGAGTGATCAGTCTTGTGGGGGTAAGATTCACCATCTGAGTTCTTGACTTTGGGAGGAGGGGTGGCATTCCATGAAGACTACACATTTTTTTTTGTGTGTGCACATTCTCTAACCAGATAATAACACTTCTAGATCATTTGAACCTATCAAGCTTTTTGTTTTTCTTTGTACATGTCTAACTACCCCCTCCAACTTTTTAAAGCCCCCTCACTGATGCATGAAGTCAATTTTAAGAATAACACCATAGTATCAAATAAGTTATTATTATTTATTATTAAATCAATGTTTTTTTTTGTAAAAGACAGCAGATGAATTGAGATTCAAAATAATAAAGCATTAATTTTTACTGATATACTGTATCTTAGATGTCATGTTTGTTTATCTCTGTTAACCCATGAGAACATTCTCAATGACCATTACAATTATGTTTCACTGGTCTTACAGCACATCCTCCGAAGGAGATTCCATCAAAATTTTTCTCAGAGTTCGCCCACCTGATCCTAGTATAAGTGAAAATGACTTCGCACCACGAGTTTTAGATGTAAACACAGCCGACAACGCAGTCATACTTAGAACCAAGCCTGAACCTAAAATATTTACTTATGACAATGTGGCAGATGCTGACATTACTCAGGTTTGTTACATCTCATTAATGGAACTAAATAACCTGTACTCTGGCAATTTAAATTAGGCATCAAAGTGTTTAATTGAAATATACTCATCAATTTATGCACATGTTTGAAAGAGTGGAATATTTAATCCATTTGCATTTAAAACTACAGACACTATAGATAAACTTTTATTTAAAATATAATCTTATGATTATGACTGGTAAATTGCTCAAATGCTAGATCTCATTTAATACCAAGAAATTTCATGGATTAAAAAGTTAAGCTCTGTCCACCATTACTGAAAGTGTAATATAGTTGCATTTAATTTGTAATGTGAATATAAGTATTATCAGTCCCCTTTTTCATTTCACAGGAAGCAGTTTTTTCAATAGTAGGTAAAAAAATAATTGAAAGCTGTGTCACAGGTTACAATGGAACAATTTTTGCTTAGTAAGTAGCATTAACAATTTAAAGAAAAATCTTTGCTAAGTAAGTAGTACTACCATCTTAAATTAGGTGAAGCAATCATAGCTCAGTATCTATCATTAAAAAAGAAAAAAAAATTAACATCACAGATGCATAGGATAAACATATAGCTTATATTGTCTTAGTTTAAAAAAGCATTTATTGTGCAAGCCAGTGAATCTGAATGATGGTGTGTTAAAAATAAATAATAATATGTACGCTCTCTAACTTTAAAAAACATTTCCAATTATTTGGGCTCAATATAAGAATCTTATTTTATCTTTCAGTGGCCAGACAGGCTCAGGAAAAACTTTTACAATGCTTGGTAAGAAATTAAATACATTTACCGCCAAACTTTCTGTCGTTTTAGTACTTTTAGTCTCTTTTTTTTTAATTCTACTTGAAAAAAATTATTTTAATTACTGACTCTTTGTTTTACAGGTCCTTCTGAAAATTCTGAAAGTTTTCAACATGAGCTACGTGGTGTTATTCCCAGAAGCTTTGAATACCTCTTTAGTCTTATTGCACATCAACAAGAACTGGTAACACATTCTAGTCATGTTAAATTTCATAATAACACCCCATCTCTTTTCAGAAGACAGCATGAAATATTAAAAATATTTCAAGAGTTTATTCTTTATATCAGTTTCTTATTTTAATGTGACTTGTAATGATTTTTAACATATATGATTATGAGAATTGTCAATTTCAAGTCATGTTAAGGCAATATTTTTGTTTACATTTTAGTATATTTCAATTGAAAATATGTTACATAAACAAGGGTCCATTAAAACAACATATACCATAGCTCTCAATCTGCAGTCTAAACATAACTGCTCTATAACAACTGATAGAGTACAGCAGTAGATATATATATATATATATTTATATACATAAAATACTTTAGACCTGGAGAGTTTGTCTGTTGTGGTCATATTTTAAATATTTTTCTATATTTACAATTTATTCTGCAGCATGGTAGTAAGAAACAGTTCCTGTGCCGCTGCTCCTTTCTGGAGATTTACCAAGAACAAATCTTCGACCTTTTGGATCCTGCCTCACAGGGACTGCATCTTCGTGAAAATATGAACAAAGGTGTTTTTGTGGATGGTCTTATAGAGCAAGTTATTTGTAACCCTAGTGATGCATATCAGGTAACTGCTTTGAACTTAGTGGTCTTACATAAATCAGTTGGATAACATTGTTACATTTTGATTAAATATGATCATTCTTAAAGAAAATCTTATTTATACATGTCTTTCTTATTTTTAACGTAATTTCCCATGGGAAAAATGCGTTTATATATTTGAAATGTCTGTGCTGTCTGTTCGAGCTTGCACAAACAACTCCTCCTGAACCATACCAGATAGAGGGTTCGGGTCTTTTGCAAATATGTTAAGAAGGTCCCAAGGCTGTGCACGGGCCAAACAAAATTACCGAAAAGGTTTACTGGATTTCCTGGAAAATCAAAAAACCCCGAAAAAATATCAATTTCTCGCCAACCATAACATCTATCGGGTTGAAACAAACGCCAAACGATAGCTAATAATATTTAGAACAATGTTGGAGAAGGAATTTTTGAAAAATCTCTTTTGGTTCAACTCCCGTAATTTTAGCAGCAATTTGTAGATAGCAATTGTTTTGTTTAGTTTCACAATTATTGATTTGAAATGACTTTTAATGTAATCTAGAATGATAGTTAATGGGATTTTCCCGCTTTGTGAATGCTAATGTTAGACTGTTATGCGGTGCACATTATATTGAAACATTCTTGGTGTGACTTTAAAATGATTTCCCTTGAATAAAAAAATTGGAAATTCTTTTATTACTTGTTTTGCTAGTATGTCTTTATATTTAATAACAAGGAAAATATGCATTAAGAAAATATTGATACATAATCTTAAAATTTGATTTATTAATTAGAAAGTACATTGCCAAGGCCACGTAAGACTGTGCTGGGACTGGATTTTTAATTTGATTTTGTGCGAAATGTTTATTCTCTTATAAGAACAATAATACTTGGCAAAATAATTTAGATTCAACTTTTCTATGTCCCTTGCTTTATTTAGGTCCTTATCATGGGCTGGTTAAACCGTCGGGTAGCAGCAACTTCCATGAACAGAGAGAGTTCAAGGTCACATGCTGTATTTACAGTCATGATAGAGTCCAAGGTATTTCATATATGATGGTTAATTCTTTGCAATAAATGATGATCATAGATGCACTTTTGTTTTACTCTGCTGATTAAAAGTAGATATCTATAAAAAAAATATTAAAAAATGATAGTCATTTTTTAAATAAACAAAGGGATAGATTACATCTAGAATTACCCATGTCTATTAAGGTAAAAACTCATGCTTTATTACTTAGAGCCTTTCTTAATGACCCTCTTCTTTATAATTTCATTTGCTTCTTGAACAACTTAACATCTTCTTTTAGGAGGATGCTGGAGGAGTACAAAATATACGAACATCACAGTTGAACCTTGTTGACCTGGCAGGATCAGAGCGTCAAAAAGACACTAATACAGGGGGGACAAGACTTAAAGTAAATTAGTTTTGTATGCTTGCTTGTGTTATAGGTTTTTTTTATGCAGCCTTTCATGCAGTAATGATGCACATCGGAATATAGAGCAAGATATGTTAAAGCACATACTTTTAAAATTGTAATACTACTCAAAGCTCTAAAAGATGTTGGGGTCTTTCTCCATTCAGGAAGCAGGCAGCATAAACAAGTCTCTCTCCGTGCTGGGTAATGTCATCATGTCTCTTGTGGATCTGAGCCATGGTAAAAAAAGGCACATCCCTTACCGAGATTCTAAATTAACGTTCCTGTTGCGGGTCAGTTTTATCTGTTGTTTGTATTTTAAACCTTCGTTTCAGTTCCTTAAAATTATTTTTAAAATTGCATTGCTACTGAACTGAATCAACAAACAGAAATGTATTTTACACTTTTGGCACAACTGATAAATCAAGCTTCGGGCCCTTAATGAAATGCATTTCTAGTTTTTATTTTAAAAAATTAATGGATCAAATGCTAATTATGCTATTAATGAATTAAGTTTTACTTCAAATTCAGGATTCTCTTGGCGGTAACACAAAAACAAGAATGATTGCTTGTGTACACCCTGATTCCAGGTAAACGGCATTTTTAAAATTAAAATCCTTTAATCTGTAAAAAAAATATAAGCATTTGCATTGTATTTGTTTTATTGTTATTTTATAGCATTCTCATATTTTCATCATTAAAAATGGTAGCATTTCTCTAATTAAATTTCCAATATTTTAGATGTTTTGGAGAAACACTATCAACGTTAAATTTTGCAAGAAGTGCAAAACTTATAAAAAATAAAGTGAGTACATCATATAATAATTTTATAAATCCGGATATTCATAAATTTTTGGTGCTGCAGTGTAAAATTTTGTTTTCAAAGTCACTGGTTGAATTTAAGATTTCAATTATTTCACTAAAGAAAAGTAAACAATAAGTCTGAAAGTCACATATATTTCTAGTCATAATACCTTCATTCATTTAAAATATAGAATTTTTAGAACTTTAAGGGCTAATATTAATTAATGCATTCTAAGAAGTTGTAACATCTTTTTAAGGCTGTTGTCAATGAAGACTTTCATGGCAACAATCAAAAACTTCAGAATGAAATTCGTCGTCTTAAAGAACTCTTAGAATCCATGCAGCATACTCCGGGTCCTGAAATTCGAACCAGTGTGGCATCACCAACAGGTTGGTTGAGTAATAAATATTTTATAAAAACTTCTTCAATCTTTGTGTGGGTTTTTTTTTGTGTGTGTGAATTTTTTTTTACTTACGTTTAGGCTTACAGGTTAAGAACATAAAAATGTATAATGACTTCGTTTCAGAAACTCCACCCATGAGTGCAGATTCTGTTTGGAAAAGAAACTTTATTGAAGCCATGTATTTCAGAGAGCAATCTGAAAATGAAAAAAAGGTTAGTTTTGAGAGCATCTCTTAGTGAAGGTCTTCTTTAAAGTGTATAATTAAATAAAAATGTTTTTTGTATTGTTCTGATTTTATACACGCATCTGCCCATTTAGGCTTGAATGTAAAATATTTCAAATGTCATTCTCCAGACACTGCAGGATGTGGTCAATCATCTCCAGGAGCTATGCAACAAAAAAGATAAATACATTCAGTCCACCAAAATGATCATAAAGTTCAGGGAAAATCATATACAGTCGTTGCAGATGGCTTCTAAGGGGTACCTAGAGATGGAAAAGGACACATTAGTGGTAAGTATTGGGGCATGGGGAATTTCATTTAAGGACACATCAAAACAAAATCATTATTAGAGCTATGAACCTTTGTTCTTGAAGAGAATTTGTATCTCACCTCAAGTTTTATTGTTTGCAATAATGATCTGAGAGCTCCTAAAAAAAAAGCAACATGACCTAATAATTTTGGTTTAACTTGATATAATTTTTTTTAGCATTGATGTGACATATATTTTCTGGCACATCTTTCTCCATCTTCAAAATGTTTTTCTCTTTGAGGCACCATTACACTTCATAGAATCGGATGCACCTGAAATTTGTACATATTATTCACAAATAATAAAAATATATTTATATCTCAGAAATCTTTGCGTGATGAGATTAAAGTATTGCGACAACAACTGGAAAACAACCCAATGCTTGCCAAGTATGCTGGTGAAAACAAGCACTTACGCAGTGAGCTGAAGCAGCTGAGAGCCCGCGAGTCTCTTAGCAATATCCATAATGATGTTTCCCGCAGTGCCCAACTAGAGAGGGTCTTCAAGGAGCTCAAGTTATACAAGGGTATGCTGTAGTTAATTGAGTTATTATCTGACAGACCATATCATTTATGTCTTGTGTTATACAAAACTGAAAGCCCTAATTTTTTATTTTATGCATGCAGTTCCATGAATTCGACCCTGGCTATCATCCTTGTGAAAAGCCTTATTTTTTCTCTACTACTTGATGTTTATTGAGATTTAAATGGATAATTCAATTTTTGAATGGTTCTCTTTTTAAAAAAAAATTACTATTAAATAATGAACTGTTATGTGATGAAAATATTTTCTCATAAAATTGTGTGTTTATATATATATATATATATAGTTAAACTGTCCCAAACAATTAAAGGCAAACAATTATTTTAAAGAAAATAACTATCTAACATTGATCAGAATTGAGTACCGGCAGTCCATGCGGAGGTCTGCGATCTTCTCCTTTGAAGGATGGGCTGTCAGCTGCTACTCTGGACAAACACAGACGTGAAGTCAAGGGCTTGCAAGAGCAAATTGAAATGGTAAAATAATTACCTCCTACAAGGTATTATAGCGGTGGGTAACCTGGGGCTCTGTTTTCTGGAGTAGCATAAAGCTTTTTAAAGACAAACACCGGGGGTTTTTTATAACGATAATTCCCAACCTTCTTGCTACTTCCAAATTTATTACCCCAGTGGTTATTATAAATTTTTTAACGGCATATCATTCAAAATATGTTTGCTGAACCTACCTTTAATTTGAATCTTAAGAAAATCTGGCAGTTAGTAAAGAGAAATATTCCAACAATCCATAACTTTGTCTATATATTGACAGTTTAATAACTTTAAAAACAATTATTTTCAGTTGAGACAACAGCTGGTTGATGTCACTAAAACGGCAGAGAACAGACAGATGGAAATGGATGTCGAGCTTGTCTCTTGTCGTCGCATGATTGTGGAGCTAGAAAGAGTCTTGGAAGCACACCAGCTTAAGGCCAGGATTGAATGCAATGCTTTGAAAGATCTACATTGTCAAACACTCAAGGTTTTTAGTCAAATCTTACATTTAAAGTTGGTATTTACTATTAGTTAGGGTTTCTTGGCCTCCTGAAATTCCAGAATTTTCTTGAAATCTGAATTTGCCAAAATTTCAAAAAATCCAGGAAAACTCTTTAAAATTAAAAAAGAATTCCTGAAATGTGCTGGATTTTTTATTAAATTGATTAAGGTTTTGTTGTTTTTTTGTTGTAAATTTTCCTCCTAGGGAAAAGTTCTGGAATTTAATTTGAGATTTGATAGGAACCCTGTCTATTGAATAACATTATTGTGCCTTCATTACTTTTACTTTTAATACTTTCCTTTTGTAAATAAAAATTTAATTTGTAGGATTTCTCATTTTATCAGATTTAATTTGAGGTTTCTCAGATATTGGTTAATTTAAAACTAAAATTAAATTTCTGTAAACAATTATCGTGTACCACCGGTTTGATGATTGTTTAAATTTGTGCTTTCTACATGTATGGTCTTAAACTTTGTGACTCTTCTATATCTATTTCTTTGAAGTTTAACAAGATACACAAGAGTTTTTTTTTAATAAAAAAATCAAGCCTTTGAAACAAATCATTTCATTTGGTAACCAAAAAAAGACAATCTCACATTGGATTAATCATTGAAAATGTGAGATTGTTTGATAAGCACATGAAGCACATCATTGCATTTATTTGGTGTTCCCTAGGCCACTTTTTACTCTCACCAGGTAATGACAACCCCTAAGATGTCGGCCAGTTCTCCCAATACACAGGAGCAGGCAGTGGGAGAGCTGCCAGAGGCAGAGCTTGGCATAACAGACTGCATTCTACCCAGGGACGTGGCCGAGGGAGCACACGATGCCTTAATGGAGGAAATACACATGCTCCAGATGGAGAATGGGAAACTAAAGGTAGAGAACTGGGATGGGGAAAACTGCAGGGTTGTTAAAATTACTTAAAAGATTTGCTTTAATTTTTTTTTAAACACCTTATTTTTAAGGGGTTCAAATGCTTGGTCTTACCTGTGAAATATTACTTAGGATTTTTACATTAAAATTTGTTCAAACTTAAGGTAATAACTTTGGCAGGTCTGATTAAAATCCTGTTTGGTTTGAAATTCCTCCTTATGGCATTTATTTCTTAATTCAGTTTGATTGGAATGTTGGTCAGTTATATTACAACTCGGGTCAGTTTTGTCTTTGACTGATGGTCAGATTATAATTATCATGTGACTGACACAAATCTCTTTTATGTTTCTGGCGTTGTTGTTTAAAAGGAAAGAATTGATGAGTACGAAGCAGACATGTTGAGGCAACGACAACAAGTTGAAAAACTGGAACTCTACAACACACAGCTTAATTCTGTAAGTTCATTTCCAAACACCATCTCTTAACTTATTCTAGGCAGGCTACCATCTTAACCAACCTAACAGCACATCACGTTATAAATTCAATTATACAGCACTGAAGAAAACAAAGATATGTATTTGTAAAATTGACATCTTCAACCACTGACATCTTTACTGGGGAGGAGCGGGGATGAACTCCTTTGACATAACTTTGAAGTAACCATTTTAACCATATTGTATTTAGGTGCTAGAGAAAGAAAGGGCAGAGAACACTGCCAGAAGAAATGATTACACCAGTGCAGTCAACACATTAAAGGAAGAAATTGATACAGTTAAGAATGATCTCAAATGTAAGTTTTTGCAGTGTGCACAAATATTTGCAGTAAAGACCTAGCATGAAAGCAAGGTAAATTTTACAAGTTTTGAAATTACAGTCGAACCCACTTACCTCGAGCTCGTTTAGCTCGACCACCCCACTAACTCGACGTTTTTTATTGGAACCGCCAAATTCTCTCTTTGTCTTAGCATTTTTTCATCGGCTAATTCGATTTTTGTAAGTCGCCGAAACCTAGTACCTCGAGCACAAAAGAGGGCCAAATTTGCCACTTAATGTTGGTTATCTCGATCCCCATGACCAATTGCCAGCTTTTGAAAATGTTAGCTATGATTTTTTTATAACCAAGGGAAGGGACCAATTTTCTGCCTCACCAGGGTCTGCTGGTGACGTCACAGCCCCGCTTGCTCAGCGCTGTTACTTCTGGTACTATGCTTCGGTAACTAAGCGAATACATTTTTTTTAAAAAAATCAGTCACTAGCGAACTCCACAAACAGTCTATATTTATAGACCAGAATATTATTATTATTAAGAAAACGCTTTGATTTTGATGTCACGTTCGCTCGCGTGTTGGCTCTGGTATTCTGCCGTAACACAACAAAAAATTAACTCCGGGGTAATAAGCTAATATACCGACTAAGACCTGATAAAACGGAGTAAACAGTCATAATAAGATGGAATTTATTTAAATACCATATTATGTTTCACTCGTCAACTTGCCAGAATTATTTAATTCGCCGCGCACACGACGATCCCCCCCCCCATAGGGTGGGGTTGAGCTACACTGGCCATTTACCAAGGCACGCTCTGACTCAATTTAAAAAGAAAAATGTTCCTTTCCCCCCAACCCACTGTAGATGCATAACAGTGGGGGAGGGGAGGTGTCTATTCTCGCGGTCTTGTCAAAGCAAGAGGCTTCCTTTTATATAAACATCAAAGACCTGTCTAGCCTTCTCTCCCCCACCCTCCTTATCCCTAACTAGAAAAGCTCCGTAACTTGTCGTCCCCCCCCCGCCCCTTTGAATTCACTTAGAGCGCTGTAGTAATAGCCGTGACCTTTGACCGTACAGTGCCTCGACAACTAAGCAAATTTAAAAAATTTTAAAAAAAGCATTCATTAGCCGTAGACGAAGTAAACTAAAAGTGATGACGTGTATATTATTTCGATACCGGAATAGGGAGAAAGCGATTTGAAGTCACCGTCGCTAACACAACAAAAACAAACTCCGGGGTAAAAAGCTATTACGGGCTTATTTAAGTTGCAGCTGAATAAAGTATTTAAATTCCGAAGACTTAAAACTAAAATAAATAAGCCTAAACATTTTTAAAGATGAGTGTAAGCGGTCGTTCGATTGTTGTAACTACGGTAAAAACTAGTCCTAGCGTAATGGTAGTCAATTATTAACAAATTGAAGCAATATTTGCGACTCTTTTCCACATGCGCAGAACGATGCGCGAACGACTATGAAGTAAAGTACCTACAAATACATGTATATTTAAAATATATTTATTTGAATATTGATTGTTTTCTCGGGTCCTTATACAAATAAATGCCTTGGTATTTATTAGTAATAAACTTACACTAAGATTATGACTTTAATTATAATTACATCATTAGTATTAGTAGTAAATAGCATGAAATAATAAAGTTCAAGGACGAACAAGCAAATCAACGCACTAGAGCCTCAGTCAGAGCCGAGTCACTAATTCATTTAGATAAATCATACTCGCAAGGACGTTCCATTTTGCATAATATAATATATCACATAATTTAACATTATATTTCTTATATTCCGATACGATTCTGATTAATCATCCCATCACTAATTAATGCACAACACGTATTTAAAGAAATTTCAAGCGCATGTTAATATTTTGCCGCCATATTGGTTTTCGTTTTAACTCGATCATCGGTTATGTCGACGCCATTTTTCATACCCCAACGCCGTCGACTTAAGCGGTTACGACTGTAATATTAATTTTAGACAGATTGATCAGTAGTATTTGGGAATTTAAACAAGATTTTTAATAATTACATACATGTAAGTAAACATTATGGATTCCATAGTTTATTTCTTAAAATTTCAATAAATGATTTCTAAAGATACTGATTTGTTTCTGTGAATGTTTAGTGTTGAATGATGAGAACACAGACCTGCACTTAGTTCTCAAGTCAGCTGACAAGCAACTAAAGGAGGAAAAAGAGAATCACAAGGCCCTTCATCTCGCCTTCACACAGGAGATCCAAAGTCTGGAGGCCAAAGTAAGTAGGACAAGGAACTTGGCTTTGTTTGATGGGCAGGGTTCCCACGCTTTCGGGAAGTCAGGAATTTTAAAATTAATTTTCCCGGTCTTGAAAGTTGGGAAATAGTCGGGAAATCTTTGGACCAGTCGGGAAATTATTTTTTTTTAAATTAAATATAATTTTTTAAAAAGAAATAACCAAAATTAAAGGCTTCGATTATGTCTCTGTCATGTTTGATTACTTTAAAAAGTTACTAGTTTTAATTGTCTGCGCATGCGTTAAAATTCTTGTTTCTTCCGCTTCTGACGGCATTTGGAAAGCTCCATACTTCGTTGTGCCACATTTTTTCTTCAAACTAATGGAGTATGCTTGACTATTTTGGAATGTGTTCTTCGCGATTTACAAATCAAGATTTTTGTTAATTTAAAATCTTCTGCAGCCTTTGTGGTAAGTATTTATTTTAATATGTCAAATAATTAATGTTTACTAATTACATATGACATGAATATTTAAGACTCATGACAAAACGAATTGTCCTCTCAATTCTTAATAAACATGTCCACATAAAATTATGACCTCCCTTTGAACCTTCAACTTTGGCTCATGACTAATTAATTTAACCCTGACCAATGGTTAAATAGTTTTTGCACACGGCCACATCTAATGAATGAAGCTATTGAAGACATTGTAGTATTAGGAGTAAAAATGGTTGAGTGAATAGTAATGGTTGCCAAGGACAACTAGTCTGCACACGGTACATTAAGAAATTTTATAATAATAACTCTGCAGGGTTTAGCCGTCTAAATTAAATGAAGTATATTATCGAACTAATTACATATGAGATAACTTTTAAAGTTCAATTATCAAATATTTTAATGTTAAAAGGCAAAATAATTGAATATTTTATAAGCATCGGGGACTTACGACACACTTACGGTCTTACGTCATTAAAAAGGGGGCGGTGTCACTTCATAATCATGAATGGTTAGGGTTAGGGAAAATTATAAATAAAAAATGTCGACATATTTAATATGAAAGACATAGACTTTGAATTTCTGCACAAGTTTTTGAGGTGTAGATGGCTTATGTTAGCTTTGATTGTTGTATTTATTTAAATATAGTTTTTGAGGTGTAGATGGCCTATGTTAGCTTTGATTGCTGTATTTATTTAAATATAGCGCCCTATTAACTATTAAAGTATTATTAATCGGTAACTAAAGCTTAACACTTGTTTTGTTAAGTGTAGACGAGCCCATCCTTGGCCTGCGTACGCGCATGTAATAAAAAAACAAGTATTAAATTCCTTTGCATCTATAAATTTAAATAATAATTTTGAGAACTCAATAAGTATTAGTATACGCCTATTTTATTACTAGTAATTAAAATTGACTGCTAAATATATAAATAATTGCAACCTGACATTAATAATGATTAAAGATGCTATTAGTGTCAATTAAAATAAAATTTAATTGGTCATTAGTATTATTTAGGTCCACACAAAATTTACTCTGTTTTCTAAATTTAAATTTTTCAGAAATCTTCAACTGTGCCTAACTGCAATGGGAAAGTCAGCACTTGTGTCCCACGTGAAAGGAAAGAAATATGCTGATAAAATAAAGAGACTCAGTCAGCAAAAATAATTATTTTTTATGAAAGTTCAAGAGGATGATGTTGCTGCAAAGAATACATCAGATTCCTTTGTCCAGGAGAAACTAATTGATACAGCAACATGTTCAAACATACAGCCAACAATAATCAATTTTGTGTCCACAAATGATACATTGAACGCAGATCACTTATGGGCACTAGGTGCATTTGTTCCAGTTATTCATTTAATTCGCAATCCAATGTTCAAATTTTTCAAAAGATGTTTCCAACATGTACATTGGCCAAAACAAAAAGCCTTTGAGAAACAAAGATGACTTAAATGACATGTTTTGGGCTTGCCCTATATTTTTCATCTCTGTTGGAAAAATTAACTAAGGGTCCGCCCTATGTATGACGTCTGATGAAACATTGAATAAAGACCTAAAAAAACCATTACATTTCATTATTATCATTATTACATATTAATTAATATTAATCTATAGTCCAAATTGGTTATTAAATAAGTAAATTCTGTTTGTTTGTTTTTTTTAAATGCCGCGACGTCACGGTTTTTAGTCTTGAATTTTTCTATTGTTGTAGTCTGGAAACAGTCTTGAAATAGTCTTGAATTTTATTGCTGAAAAAATGTGGGAACCCTGGATGGGGAAGGAAATTATATGATCTAAATTTCATGATGAATCAACTTTTGGCAGATTCATAGAATTTTATTTAATAAAGTTTTGTCAATATGTCTGGCAGGAGACTGTGTGTGGTAACATTTGTTGTGGTGTGTTGTGATGCTTTAATCTAAATTAAATTTATTTTGAAAATGACTTTAATTATTTTTTTTTCAATTCTGATTCATTTTTTTTTATTGTCTAAAACTAGCTGTCTAAAACCAGCATAGACTTGGAGACAACCACCAGAGATTATGAAGATGCTCTCAAAGAACTTGGGGCTCTGAAGGTAAGTCCAAAAATTACCATAAAATCAGGGATTCTTGTCCCATGAAAACTCCTTAGAGACCCATGCTTTTTTAGAGATCCATGCTTGAAACGATAAAGAGTTTGGATGTTGAGTAATATACTAAATCCTTAAATGCAATTTTCCAATCAATTGATTTACATAGAGAAAGAAAGATTTGCATTCAAGAGTTTCTCTTTTGGTTTGATGTAGGAAGATATAGAGACATCCCGAGTGACCATGACATTCCTCGAACACCATGCAACTGAACTGGAAGAATCAAGAAATAGAGAAGTCAAGAAAAGAGAAAAGCTTGAGCAAGAAATAAGAGTAATTGTTTCTTCTTTTTTTAAAAATGTGTTACATGTTTTTCAAATAGTCATAATTAAGTGTGTAATAGAACTTATAGGTCAAGTAACAAGGCACAGTGTTCTGGTTAACAACTGTCTTTAATCACTCTATACAATCCACTGCAATCAACTGTACAACCACGCACGCTTACAGTTCACATCATAGTTTCATACTAGTCAACTCGCACGCTCATACAATGTCAATACAACAACACAACACTTCTCTCACATCTCCCTTCTAACAAAACGAATGACCCAGGTTATCAATAAGAGAATAATACAATTAAAAACATCGAACAATTCAGTACATGAACTCTAACACTGAATCTCCAAATGTCTTTCAAAGCACGGCACACCTTTATGTCTCTTTGTCTGGGTATCTCTTTGGTGGCTTCACCTGTCTCCCGTATCTTGTTGTTGTTGCTGCTGTTGACTTCGCAAGCTGAGTTGCGATTGTTGCTGATGACCCATTTCTACCAATGCTGGTAGCGTGTTCTTCATGCTCTATTTCTGGTGTGTCATACTCAAAAATATCTGTCATACCACTCCTTCCATGAAATGCCTGTCTCAGCATGTTGTTGTTTGGTCGGTATGTCATACCATCGTTAGTCTTAACGATGTATGACCCTGGCGTCGTTGCTGCCGACACGACGACTGCTGGTTGCCACGAGCCTTTAGGTTTTTTCTGAGTCGGTACTTTGCTTACATGCTGAGAGTGTGTATGTCCGATGATGTCCAGTGTGAACATTTTTTGCCTGTGTTCAAGCGTGACCACTGCTTTCCATTCATCACTCGTTGCGTGTTGCATGGACACACTTCCTATGCAGAATGTTTCTTGACTATAGTCCACATGATCTTTTAGTTGACGGTTGACAACTTTTACACGTTTTGATTTGCATACAGCAGAAAAATGATTCAATTTTCCACAGTTGTGGCATAACTTCCCATGAGCAGGACATTTTCTAGGTTCATGATTTTTTTCACAATATTTACAGTTGCCTTCTTTTATGTGTGCACTTGACCTTACAGCTTGCTTGACATGTTGACTTGTTGTCATGTGCGTACATTTGCTTGACATGTTGACTTGTTGTCATGTGCATACATTTGCCTTCTTTTATGTGTGCACTTGACCTTACAGCTTGCTTGACATGTTGACTTGTTGTCATATGCGTACATGATTTCTCACACGCCTTTGAGTTCACAGCTTGAACATTCTTTTCTTCATTTAAAGCTTTGAGTTGCCATTCTGACGTTTCCGCCGCTTTGCATATAATTTCAGTCTTGTTTAAAGTAAATTCAGGTCTAATTCTCTCAGTAGTCTAGCCCTGAGATATTCATTATTTACTCCAGCCACAATTCTGTCCTTTATCAGCGACTCTGTTAAATTTTCAAATTTACAAGACTTTGCTTTAAGTTTAAGGTCTGATATAAAATTATCAAAACTTTCTCCCTCACCTTGCTTTCTGGAGAAAAATATGTCTCTCGACTGTCACATTCTTTCTTGGCAAACAATAATTCTCGAATTTTTGTAACAAGCTCTTCACGGAATGGAAATCCGTCACAATCGTCACATTCCTTTTCAGTCCATTGGAACGTATTGTACACTTCTACCGCTTCCTGGCCTATTACATGCAGCAGTCTCATTCTCTGCACTTCTTTGCTTTTTGTGTCAAGTCCACTGACTATATTGTATATCTGGAAAGACTGCTTAAATCTCTTCCAGTTGGCAGCAATGTTTCCATGTAGCTCCAGGGGTTGTGGCGGGTGGAGTCGGTCCATCTGACACCATGTAATAGTTATGGCGTCAGTACTTCAAACAGTCTTGAGGTCCTATACTTCTGACACCATGTAATAGTTCTTTAGGTCAAGTAACAAGACTTTAACACACCATGTTCTGGTTAACAACTGTCTTTAATCACTCTATACAATCCACTGCAATCAACTACAATCGACCCCGGTTACCTCTTGAACCGTCTATACATAGTCAGCCATCCTCCCAGTCCACGTCCACGCACGCTTACAGTTCACATCACAAACCACATGTTTTATACTAGTCAACTCGCACGCTCATACGATGTCAATAAAACAACACAACACTTCTCTCACAAAGTGGACACAAATTTAAGATGGCAAATAATGATTATTTTAAAATTATTGAAGCTATATAGTGTTTTATTATTAAAATGTTATTTTTATAAAAGATAAGACATAAATCGTTAGTTTTATTATTTGATTTTTTATATATTTTTTTTGTAGGCCTTAAAGAATGCAGGAGATCTGATAAACTACAAAGAGTTTAAAGAACAAGCGGAAGTTAATTTAGATTACAAAGAAAATGAGCTGGAGGCTGTCCTCGCTGCTAAGGCTGAGCAAGATAGGACCATAGAACAACAATGCAAAGTTATTGATGAAAATAAGGTAAATCCCTTACAATCTATTCAAGTAAGAATAGTAAACATAGTTTTAAACTTTTGTTTCTTAATTTGCCAAATTTAATTGCAGTATTTGAGACTGTAGATGAATTCAATTTTTTTAAATTCTTAAGAGGTTAAGAGTTTAATTATCAGCCTGTGATCACACTGCATGTTTTGTGCCCCTCCCCTCTCCCTGGATTAATTCTCTAATTCCATTCCACATTTCAATACAGAGCTTTCAATCTCACAAGTGTAAATAATGTTACAGTAAAACCCACTTAAAACTCGAGCTCGGTTAACTTGGGGACCCTATTAAGTCGACATTTTTTATTGGAACCATTAAATTCTCTCTTTGTCTTAGCATTTTCTCATCGGTTAATTCTATTCTTTTAAGTCGCCGAACCCTAATACCTCGAGCACAAAAGAGGGCCAAATTTGCCACTGAACGTTGGTTATCTTGATCCCCATGACCAATCGCCAGCTTTTGAAAATGTTAGTTATGATTTTTTATAACCAAAGGAATGCATCAAATTTCTGCCTCGCCAGGTCTGCTGGTCACAGCCCGCTTGCGTACAGCTCTCAGCGCTGTGTTTCTAACTTTCTTCTGATACTATGCCAATCGTCAGCTTTTGAAAATGTTAGTTATTGTTTTTTTATAACCAACAAGGCCACGCATCAAATTTCGGCCTTGCGAGGTCTGCTGGCGACGTCACAGCCCGCTTGCGTTCAGCTCTCAGCGCTGTGTTTCTAACTTTCTTCTGATACTATGCCAATCGTCAGCTTTTGAAAATGTTAGTTATTGTTTTTTTATAACCAACAAGGCCACGCATCAAATTTCGGCCTTGCGAGGTCTGCTGGCGACGTCACAGCCCGCTTGCGTTCAGCTCTCAGCGCTGTGTTTCTAACTTTCTTCTGATACTATGCCAATCGCCAGCTTTTGAAAATGTTAGTTATCGATGTCACTCACCATCTCACTACTGTATTTTCGCACGCGTCTTATAAAAAGTTTTACGATTGGTTACGTTTATGCTAGCTAACCAATAAAATTGATCGTTCAATAACAGTTCACGCTGCTTTAACGTTGTTCACATTTTAACATCGCCGCACTGTGTGTTAGTTCTCGTACTATGCTTCGTCAACTAAGAGAGTTTTAAAAAAAAACAAAAAACCGTCATTAGCCGTGCTCATTTTTTAAAGCAAATAACAGTTTTGATATTAATGTAATCTTACGTCAAATGGCTTTAACTTGCAGGAAAACTGTCACTAAAAGACCAAACTCAAATTTGAGGACCAATTAATCGCCCCGTATCTTTGCTACATCTTTCTAATGACTCTTGTAATATAAATAGTAACAATACCAGTCGCGGCCTTGACTTTGACCTTGTTCATATCATACGCGCACAGTGTGTTAGCGCTCGTACAGTGCCTCGACAACTAAGCAAAGTAAAAAAAATTATTTTTTAAAAATCTTTCCTCAGCCGCAGGCGAACTAAACTAATGATTACATGTATATTATTTATCGACCGGAATAGTAAGAAAACACTTTGATGTCACGGTCGCTGGCGTATTGGTTCTGGTATTCTGCCGTAACACAACAAAATATTAACTCTGTGTAATAAGTTTATACCAAAGTTACGGTTAACTGTTAACAACCTTATCATGTACATAAAGAAATTTCATGGGCATGTTAATATTTTGCCGCCATATAGGTTTTTGTTTAACTCGATCATCGGTTATCTCGGCGCCATTTCGCATACCCCAAGGCCGTCGGCTTAACCAGGTTCTACTGTACTGATGAATGTTGCGTACTGGGTTCTGGATAAATAAGACAAAGTCTTGGCTCCTCCTTTTTATTTACATCAGCCATATCATTACAATTCCAACAAAAATTCTGGTACACCTAGTTTTTTCTACTACAACTTCTGAGGCTTACTCTAAGTGCACGCTACAAACTATCCTAGTCCTAGTTACTAGATCTCCACGCTGTATCCATGATGTCTAGTCATCACTAGTATTCTCTCTATGTCTCTCTATAGTGCTCTCTAATGTTTTCTGATCATCTCTCGTGTTCCCTGGTCAGCTCTCGTGTGTGTCACCACATACCACACTATATATAGCCCATCTGCCTTCCTGCATTATCATGAGTGACAAAAACTATTATGCACAGTAGAACTCTGTTAAAGTCACTACTTGATCAGATCTCAAAACAATGTCATCACATTTATGAACAGTGATTGATTCTCATACCTTGGCGATGAACCAAAATAATTTGTGTTCATGCTTTAATTACAACTTGATTTTCAGGAAATAATCAGTAGTATGATGAACTTAATGCATGAGATGAAAATGAACTTGGCTGGCAAAGAAGCTTCAAACATGAATCTTAAATCTGAGATAGAAAATTATAAACTGGAGGCAGATGATGCTAAGAGAGATTTGGAGAAGACATCAGCTCAACTTAATAGCACGGTTCAAAAGATGTCAGAGATGAAACAAAACTTTGAAAATGCCTTACAACGAAAAGATTTTGAAGTGAGTTTTTAAAAAATTTAAATTATAGTCAATAATAAATCAGTCAAACAGTCAGGAGTGTCATAAATTACTAATCATCAAATTTATTCTGACCTGCTCAGAAATACTTCAGTAATTTCTAAATAATTTCACTTAAGCAAATTGCTTTTGTTAACTGTTTCATTAATAGCTATAATCTAATGCTTGAATAGTGTAATTATCCAAAATCTCATTCAAATGAGTTCCAATTCATCTTGTACACAATTTCTTACTTTCTCTTGTTGTAGTAGCTGTCCTCTAACATCCTTGTAAAATTCAAAATAAGCTGCTAATATTTTTTTTGTATCATATGTTTAACTTTGGATCTGAATTACAACACTGACAGTCTAGGTTTTCTGACAATAACCCACTTTGGACTCATGTTACATTCCCAACATTAATTTCAGATGTCTAACTTACAAGAAGATCAGGAGAGTGCAAACAACACACTGTTGAGACAAGCAGAGCTCATCAACAACCTTGAAGAACAAATCAAAGCCAAAGAGGTAAGTCTGCAGTTGTTCCCTTTAACTGAGCTCCCTAAACTTTTGGATAAAATACAATTAAAAAAAAGAATTAAAAAAGAAAAGCTTGTTACATTTAACTAAAGTTTGTTTAATTCTTTTCATATCTCAGGGTAGCTCACAAAACTTTTTTTTTCCTTTTAATGGAGGTTCCTAAACTTTTGGATAAAATACAATTTAAAAAATAAAAGCTGTTTCCATTTAAAATTCATCATCATCAGTGGTGCCACAGCCCATGTAGGGCCCTGGCCTGCTCCACCACATCCTTCCATTCGGATCGATCGATGGCTTTCCTTCTCCACGCCCGAACCCCCAGCTGTTGTAGTTCCGTTTCCACAATGATCCACCTCAGTCTTGGGCGACCAGTGAGTCGTCTGCCCCCTGGTTTCTGCCCGTAGATAATTTTTGCTGCTTTACACTCTGGCATCCTTTCAACGTGTCCTGCCCAGCTTAGTCTTCCTTTTATAATACTTGTGACGATGGGAGGGTCTTTGTACAGATGGTATAGCTCTTGGGTTGTACAAATTCTCCAGACATCATTTTCTATCACAGGGCCATATATTTTCTATCACAGGGCCATATATTTTCTATCACAGGGCCATATATTTTCTATCACAGGGCCATATATTTTCTATCACAGGGCCATATATTTTCCGGAAGATTTTCCTCTCCCAAATGTTGAGAAAGTTCTCTGCCTTTCTGGTCACGGTCCAAGTCTCATTAGCATACGTTACTACCGGCCTTATAATCGTGGTGTATATTATTTTCTTTGTTCCCCTTGAGAGTTTTTTGCTTCTTAGAAGTTTTTGTAAGCTGAAGTAGGAGCGGTTGTCTGTTGTTAACCTTTCTTTCTAACCATTTAAAATTAGTTTGTTTAATTCTTTTCACATCTTAGGGTAACTCGTAAAACTGTATTTTCCTCACTCAAGCAAGTTTTGAATAGCTTTAATGTCAGCTGGGCCCGGATATTGTCACTTCTAGTTGTATGTACATTGTAGTTGTATGCACATTGTAGTTGTATGTACATTGTAGGTGTATATACATTGAAAGCCGAGTCACAGTAAACTTAATTGCATGTATAATGTGTCTTTGTCTCATTTTGTGGCGGTATGCTATCGCCGCGCCCGCCCCCACCATCCCACCCTCACCCACCCCCAATGTCTAGCAGCAAAAATGTTGGGGAAACATATTCAGTAGGTCGTGGCCTCCGAGAAATTGCTGAGACTCTGCAATAAATCAAGCCACACTGTAGGGTCTGTAAGGACACAGTACATTTTGTCTCTTGGCCAGTTTGAACAATCCGCATCTGCTTTGGGTTGATGATGACCTGCATCTAGAACACATGGGCTGGTGATGCAGTTCATGAATACCTCAGATAGGGTGCTGGCCTTTTGGCTGTCACAAGGTGAAAAGAAACTTTGCTGCTCTTTGCCTTGGCTCAGTTAGCATTGACCTGAATGTATCCCTACATTGAATAGAAATTTTGGTGCTCTTTGCCTTGGCTCAGTAAGCTTTGACCTGAATGTATCACAGAAAGACACGTTGGATCTAGGGCCACACATAAATGGTCCCTTCGATGTAGTCTCAGCTGAAGATGCCATTCTTCATGAGATGTCCCCTTGAGAGTGAAAACTCAGCTAGTGCTTTATGAAATGTTCAACCTATAAACTTATCTTGAGCTGAGTGATATCAAGCAAACGACAAAATTTATGGCTCTCAATGATGTTGCCTACAAGGGCTTCTTATAAAAATTTTGCAGTAAACTGCTGGTTTTTTTTTGTTTGGTTTTTTTTGCTTTTTCTTTTTTTTTCAATATTTTCATATAACTCCTTGTTCCAGATGTTTCTGAAATGAATGACAAATTCATCACATTTGCTTTACAAATTTCTTCTACAGATACTCTGCAAAGAGAGGCAATCTTCTATTGAGGACTTAAAAAACAAGGTAACGCTTCTAAACCTTTCTTCCTGAGTTTATTAAAAAATAAACAAGAGATACATTGTCTTTCAGGGTATGGAAACTTAATCTTTGTTTGCTGGCCAGAGGTAAAGACCAATTTTAATAATATAGCATCATGAAAAATGTATACGTGATTTCCTTTTTTGCAATGTGCTCATGCTGGCTTGTGTACTTATACATAATAAGTCTGTGGAAATTTTTAAATATAAGATGTTCAAGTCTTTGTCAACTTGATGTTACTTTCAATAACATGAGAGAACATTCTGTTGGTAACTATGCTGTCTGTTGTTTATTTTTTAAATAAATTGAAATCAACTTGACCCACCTTAACTAAATTATAGACTTCCCATAGTCATAACTTAATTTTGGGGATGTATGGGTGGTTCTTTTTTTTTAAAACTTGACAAGCTTTGTATCATAGTTAGTGATTCCAGGCTAATAGGGAATATGGCGGTGAAATCGACTTAATAGAAAATGAAAATGACAATTCTTGGGAAGAAAGTGTAAGATCTTTGATCACTGATGTTAACCACTGAAGTTGGAAGAGAAGAGTGCAGTTTGGGATGTCATTTAAAATAGTCTGTCAGTGCTGACACGGCCTGGGCCGTCTATAGAGTATTAATGCCTTACGGGGATGATGTTGATTTTTGAGAATTGCCTTTGTGGGATGGGGTCTCGGTGATGGAAGTACGTATGTGCATCTACATCAAAATTCTTCATAAATATTCTTTAAATTCCAAAACGACAATTTTTTTTTCAGCTGCCATAAAAAAAAATACTCTGTAGTGTTATATGGGAATGATGCCTTGTATCTTCACAAATAAATTAGCTTAGCTGGATATCTTTCAGATAGTACCTTGTAGGGCTACTAGTAGTAGAATTAGTAGTAGTATTTCATACATACATACATACTTTCTCCTAGAATGTTTACCATCATTTGCTACACCAGTGGTTCCTATAATTTATCCTATAAACACTTATTGATTTATTTTTACCTGGTGCTCTTTACAAAAAATTTAACAATTACACTAAAAAATTATTGACCAACCAGTGCATTATTCAAATAAAAATTTTGGGTAAAATATGACTGCGTTTACTTAGTTGTTTACTTTTGTCACATCTGCCAAATGTCTCCTCGTATTAAAATTATGTCTTATTTAGTTAGGAAACCACAGCAGGCCATATAAAGATTGTTTTCGTGGTGTCATGCTGCGCCCTCTCCTCTCCCACCGAACCCAGTAAAAGTATTTTTGCATCTCATTCTCTGTGCAGTTTGGAATTCTATAGTTGAATTTGTTGAATCAAGCTATGAAAATAATGATTTGCAATTACATATTTTTTTATTAGAACATTATCATTTTATTTAGGTGGGGGTTGGCAAAAGCTTACACTAGGAACTCATTGATTTGATTTCTTTTCCTTCATACCATGTGGATGTTCCTATATCTCATCACATACATCCAGCTAGCAGAATAAATGCAAGAGCTTGTCAAACATAAAGTACATCCGAGATGGAAACGTTAGCATTTGTATATTTTGATAGCCTCTGACTTTGAGTTCTTTCCTGTCATGTTTTCTAGCTGGAAGAGAAAGATAAAGTCATGCAAGAGACGATACAGAGATTCAAAGAACGTCTCAGGGAAGCCTCGAACTCAGATGAAAACGACAGCTTCAAGAAAGTGCTCAACCAGAAAAACCTGGAACTTGAAAAGTATCTTTTGTTTAGATTAAAGACATCACTAATTTGATACAACCTTATAACTAATTTGATACAACCTTATAACTAATTTGATACAACCTTATAACTAATTTGATACAACCTTATAACTAATTTGATACAACCTTATAACTAATTTGATACAACCTTATAACTAATTTGATACAACCTTATAACTAATTTGATACAACCTTATAACTAATTTGATACAACCTTATAACTAATTTGATACAACCTTATAACTAATTTGATACAACCTTATAACTAATTTGATACAACCTTATAACTAATTTGATACAACCTTATAACTAATTTGATACAACCTTATAACTAATTTGATACAACCTTATAACTCATTTGATACAACCTTATAACTCATTTGATACAACCTTATAACTAATTTGATACAACCTTATAACTAATTTGATACAACCTTATAACTAATTTGATACAACCTTATAACTAATTTGATACAACCTTTGACTTATAAAAGAAAGTTTAAATATTTTATGTTAATGTTAACAACTTGAGTAGAAGTGCATTATAAAAACTAGAGCAACTTTAGGATTTAAATCATCCACCTTTAAGAGTAAGGTGACTAGTTTAAAGTGTAAGAAGTGTTTCTGACCATGTCATGAATTAGCTCTTGTCCATTGCAAGACTTTGTCCTTGACCTTCTAAGTTTACTAGTCAACTACAAAAAACTGAGCAACATGCTACAAGAATATGAGCAGAAGAGGCGTGAGAAAAATGAAGAAAATGAACTTTTGAAAGTAAGTAGTTAATGATTTTTTTTAAAATTTACAAATATGCTATTGGCTTGATTCTGGGTAGTTTTGTACATGAGGCAAACTAAAACTGGTTTTACTGTTTTAATTCCGCTGATGAACATACACTTAATTTGTTCATCTTTTTGAACAGATTTCTTTAAAGGATAACATTATATAAAATATAAATCTAGTACTATATAAAATCAACATCTGGACATACTGTTTTAGCTTTTTTGGAGTTTTTTAAACGTTTTTAAGGTGATACTTGATTTATTCACATTTTAGCTAGGCCTCAAATCCAATCTAATATATTGAACTTTATTTTTTCATTTGATTTCCTTGTCATTAGGCATAATTCCTTTCATTTGTAAATTTGCAATGTCAAATACTACATCAGAATTTACTAAAGATGTGTATATTATATGGAGATGGAGATGCATTTTACCTTATGTTGCTGGTTGTTTAACTGAGTTTTTCTGAAACTTGACTTTATCCCAGTCCCAGGTCACAGAGCTAGAAAAAATCAAGGAAAGCTACAACGAGGCCAAACATACAATAGATGAGCTTCAAGTGACACTTAACTCTGTCAAGGCTACCAGCAAAGAAAGGTGAGTCCACACAGTATATTGATAAGTTTCTGTCAGTAGCTAGAGGAAGATATCCGTAGGCAGTCACTCAGTTATCTGTACACAAACTAAGTTACTGAAATATCAACACAAACTATGTTATCACCAATGTTCACTCTAAGGCTCTTTGGTCTGGGTGCAAAATAAACTACTTGTATGCAAAGTTGCACAGTATCTATTTGTTGTGCACAATTTTACACCCCACAAACAGATATTATCCTTATAAAAATTTCCTGCGCTGTAATTCTAAACTGCTGCGAGTCGTCTGTCACATATCTGCGTTGCCATGCAGTTTAAAGGGAACATTGGTCACCATTTGTTACAGGTGTCACTAATGCAAAATATCTGTACATGATGCACTATCACTTAAAGCGAACGTGACGTTTCCTACCATTCCTTGAATATTTCTAACAGCATAAAGACTTTAGAGAACAAGTTGAAGGAGAGGGATATTGAGCTCAAAGAGGAGCAGAAAAAGACACGGGAGCTGGACGCGAAGATGAAAACCATTCAAGAGGAGAAAAACAGGATTGAATCTGAGTAACCTTTGCATTTTTGTACCTTCCCTTGCAGATTTAATTTTAACGTTGTTATATTTGGTTTAAGTCTCAAAGACCGTTTATTGTACACAGTTCAGAATTGGAAAGAAACACATTGAAGCATTAGGTTTGCTTGACATAAACACCTAAAGCGATTGATAAGTTAATACAGTGTGTATATATATATATACTTTCTTTAAATTATACAGCTTCTATTTTTTATTAAATTGTATATATATAAGTTAGTAAAAATGTGTATATTGTATAGACACTTATATTAAATTAATCAAGTATGATCGTAGATGTTTTTTTCGGTATAACATTTAGTAAATATGATTGTAAATATATATTGGCTTACTCTCATCCCACAGATTCATTGCCTCTAAACAAGAGGAGCAGAATAGTGTTGAGGAAGTGGCCAGGTGAGAATACTTGTTTTTAAGTTTAACATCAAATCATTTTTATTTATTTTTTTTGTAAAGAGTCTTTTATACCTTTTAAAGCCATATCAAGAAATCAAATATTCATCTGTCAAACTAGAGATGGGTTTGTTGTTGCGACAGTCAGATAGAAAATGAAAGCTATACAAATAATTCAGTGTTGTCAACTTGTTCTTCCGGCCAGTCATCTTTAACATTACAGTCCACTGCTATGTCTACGTTATCCTATATGAGGACTGAATGGTAAACTTTTCTCCATTTCAGGCTGCAGTGCATCCTTGACAGCCACTACACTGAGAAGACAGAATTAAATTCAAAGATTGAAAGTCTTCAAGAGGAGAAAACAAAGCTTAAAGATGTAAGGGATCCCTATGGGGAGTGTTACTAATATTTTCTTTTGGCGGCTCCATAATTGTGCCATAATCATTTTTAAAGTGGGGGCAGGTTCAATATATGTATATTTTATTTAATCGACCCAAATTATGTGAAAACAAGATATTTAAAAACGTACTCAATATTCTGGACAGCATTGGAAGCCAAGGTGAAAATTGTATGTAATGGTACTGAACTTGGAACATACTGGTTATTTTAGAACTGAAAAATGCTGTTTTGAATGTTAGCCTTTTTAAAATATATCAACTATTCATAAATATTATTAATTTTAATGGTTTCTAAAAAAATATAGACATCAAAGAAAATAACGTACAA
This sequence comes from Ampullaceana balthica, assembly GCA_944989445.1. Classification (NCBI taxonomy): domain Eukaryota; kingdom Metazoa; phylum Mollusca; class Gastropoda; family Lymnaeidae; genus Ampullaceana; species Ampullaceana balthica. The sequence continues at coordinate 1,499,233 of CALYLW010000048.1, read as the reverse complement.
TTGTATTCATTCAAACCAACACACAAAAAGGGTTTTAAGATAATTTTAATTTCTATACCTTGATTTGCCAAACAGTAACACAATACGATATTATCAAAGCAAATACATGTATTGCATATTTTGGATATCAGATTTTTAACAAAATTTGATTAACAATTACAAAGTATGAAAAAGTTCAAAACTCAGTGTAAGACTTTACTTTGAAACAAACGGTACTTAACATTTTCTACAGGAGCTGGCAACACTGAAGGAACTTAATTCTCAGCTGGTTGAAGAAAGCAATCGCCTGATAGGTCATACAAACACTAACCAAAAGATTCGTCTATTTGACAAGAAAAACCAAGAATTCAATGAGTTGACAAAGGTATTTATATTTTAAACAAGTCTTCTTTCAAAAATACATTGTCTTATTATCATTTTTAACTCATAAAACATGAGTTAATTTAGACGTGTGTATGAGCTGAATGTCTCATACATCAACGGCCATAAATATGTACATTTGATTTTATATTTTGGAAACGAGTAATAATGTCTGAAAATTATGCCAAATTATGCTAATTGAATTCTCATCTTTTAGTTTTAGTACATTAAGATTGCATGATAAACATTTCCTCAAATTTGTATTGCAGTTGAGCTTTATCTAATATAACCCTTCCTCTTTAAATGTTTGTTGTCAGAAATTCATAGAGCTGCAGAGTGAACATCGCAAGCTATTACTATCACAGGACCTTAAGCCCCAGAGTAAGACACCATGTAAAGCTACACCTCTCCCTGGCATTCGGGATATCACTAATGTCAGCATCAATTAGTTTGAATTAGTACATCTGTAAAATTTACCATCAGCATTGTGAAATTCACCAAAAGATTATACCATCAGATTCCATTATGATGTATGTATTTTAAAAAAGGAATAAGGAAACATCCATCAAAACAAAGAGACAATCTAGGTGACATTTGTGTTTTATGTCTACGTGTAAATAGATTGTTACTTATAATCTACCTTCTCATTTTTATTTTAAATTTGTCTCTCTGTTACATGTTGGTATTTTTTTCCTATTTGAGATTGCTAGTTAACTTTTTATATGAAAAAAAAATTATCTTATTATTATTACTAATATTACATGTTAAGCTGATGACCAGATTAGTATTTTTTCTAACTGCCAATAAAAATAACTATTAGGCATCATGAAGTGGGCATCTAGGCATTAAAATGGAACTTTGGCAAAAAAATTAATTCACTTTTTATCACGGTTTCAAGCTTAAAGGGCAAAAATCTGCAGTGTTATTTTGAATGTGTACTTGAATTAAATGATAATTTAGTTTAAAGTGCCTATTGTTTCAGTTGTTGCTATATTAAAACACATCAAAAGGGCTCAAATATAAATACATTTATATACCTTCTTCTTGTAATATGTCCATTGCTCAACTATGATTCAAATAAAATATTTTACTTATATTTTTGTATTGTTTTAAAAGGGCAGCATATTTATGAATAAAATGTTCAGTAGTGCTATGAAAAGCAATTTCAGCATTTGAAATGTTTTGTAATGGCAGTTTTCTATGAGTTTATCTTCATCCTTGCCATTTAGCATTATTTTAAAACTTTTACCTTTGGAATATTTTAATGGTTTTTTTTTCCGGAGTATCTGTTCCTGCAGATCTTAAATTAATTTGATTCAATAAGTGCATGAATTTTTCAAGCCTGGCAGTTTTTGTATCGTCATTAAACATTCCCAGGAAAATATTCATTTATAGTTTGTGTACACAGGATGTCTAATTGTTGGTGAACTTTTCTAGACCTTGACAAACTGTTGAGGATTATAAATGAAGAGTGTGGGCCTTACAGATAAGGTTTATAATATCAAAATTGGCCGTCAATTCATTCTCAATTGTAAAAGTAAAGTGAAAATAACAAATACATAGGAAAAACTGACAATCTTTAAAGTCAGATTTAATGTTTGAGTGCCTATTTCTTGCATTGTCTAGAGAACACTTTGTTATTCTATGACTAGGAGTACAAACAGATGTCTTTTCTTTTTAAACTTTAAAGCTGGTACTAAGCAGGTTTTGACCTTACAGACCTTTATATGCTATTACATTGTTTGCAATTAAAAGTACATACACTTCAGTGGATTTGAACATTAACCAGGATTAAGATGTCATATGTATTTTTAATGGATTAAAGAAATTAGCTCAGCAAACTTACAAATATGTGCTAACCTGCCTTGTATTTGTATGGGAAAAAAAAGCAAAGAAGGATTTTTATATTATGAATAATGTGAGTATTAAACCGTTATGAACATGGTTTGTTAAGAAACTATTTATTAAGAAATGTAGCTTTGCTTTTAAAGCTACCAAATTGTGTGTATATACCCAATGAAAATAGTCAATGATGCTTGTAAATATTGTCCAATGTTGGATTGATTTCCATATTTTTTATAGATGAAAAAATTGTAGAGCAACAATAAAATCTCAACTCCAAATCTTACTTGTTGATCTAGTCCTTTTTAATTCATCTTCAGCTTGTCCTATGATATTGATATGCTGATAAAAACATACATAAAAAATGTTACTCATATTTGACAAAATTTTAATCAATTCATAGCTACACATTTAATTTATACTGGCACTAGCTGATATACCCGATTAAAAAATAAGACAATAGTCCAAAAAGCCAGGTCACAAAATAAATAAAAGAAAAACAATTTATTGTTTTATATATTTATTAACTATACACAGTATACACTGTAATAAAATGTCATGTTAATTCACAAAGGACAAACTAAAAAACAAACACTAATTTCTTTCACTAAAGAGGTTTCCTGGACAAATCACTTCAATAATATTCAGTTTTCTGGCATTTTTTCTTTAACTTCTTTGCTTTACTGGTTGGAGACACGTCTCTATTTCTCCTCGACTTGCGATATTTGTAGAAGGCAAAGAGTGCAAACACGCCAGCATAGGTTGCCATTACCCACTGAAAGTGAAAGAACGAACCTAAGTTTCATTACCAAGTTTTGGTGGCTTGGTGAATTTCAACAAGTGATATAGCGTGGTACATAGTTAACATACGGTAGTCTTAAGTTTTTTATCAGTCATTATTCAAAGTCTTCTTTAAGAAGGTCAATAATACGATTGGTAATACTGGAAAGTGTCACATTAATGTTTGTGTCATGTCACTAGTGTTAGTGTCCCGTCAATAGAGTTAATTTCACGCCTATAGTGTTGGTGTCACGTGAATAATATGCAGATACTCAGATACATACATTTGGTGCTCCATTGTTCTGTATGTGACATTTTAAAAAAAATTGATGTCATTAAAAAAACTTGAGCTCTTTCAAATCTGCTTTTTGTGTTAGCATTTGTAGCAACCACGGAACTAATTAATAACACTATCGTAATATAACACACACTGAGAAATAATTAACATTAATTACTCTCGCCATTGAGATAACGAAGTTTGTAAAGAGATCCTAAGTCCTACGACAATGACAAGATACTAAAAAAAATTGTATTGACAAAAAGAGGGACAAAGACAGTATTGGTAACTTTGCAAAGATAACTACATAAATAAACACTAACATTTAATCGTCCTCTCAATGTGTATGTATTGAAGTATCGCTGAATTCCTGTTCCCTTGAATTCCTCTTCGGGAACAAAGTCTCCTGCCATTTCTAAATAACGGGGGAAATAAGAGAGAGAACAAGCGGTATTAATTTTATATGTTATGTTTTGAATTCAAAGTGGGTGGGGAGGTCAGTAGACAGGTGGGGAGGTCAGTAGACAGGTGGGGAGGTCAGTAGACAGGTGGTGAGCAATGTTCCCTCTGGGTTCATTGGTCTGAGTGCAAAGTAAAAAAAAAGTCGCACATTCATTTTTTTTGTATAATATAGTACAAAATTTACTGCGTGGTAATTCTAAACTGCTGCGAGGCCGCCCAGCTTAAAGGGAACATTGGTGGGGAGATCCGTAGACAGGGAGGTAGGTTATTTGGCAGTCAGGTCAGTAGACGGGTGGGGAGGTCAGTAGACTGCTGGGGAGGTCAGTAGACTGCTGGGGAGGTCAGTAGACTGGTGGGTAGGTCAGTAGACGGGTCAATGCCAAATTATCTGGCCATACCCCGCATCAATGGGCACTTGTGATTTTCACAGCGCTGTCATAGGTAGAGCATTCAAATAATTAACTGTACAACCTTGAGAAAGTATCTAACGATTGTATCACAACCCATTTGACAGTCTGTGCTTATTTTAATCTCATAAAATCCCTTTAATTTCATTGCATATACATATATTATACACAGACAAAATGAGTCAATTTATTATAGAATTGAGCAGAATGACAGGCCTAAAACATGAACTTAACATAAAACCTTTATTTGTAAATACATATCTACTACACAGTACACAGTGCTTTTTAAAAAAAATTCATTACGACCACCATTTATTATAGCTCCCAAAAATAGGGCACCGAGGGGTTGTAAACGCAGAAATTCCTGATAATTTTTGCTACATAAATTATTAATAAAATTTTTAAAATATAAATTATAAAACTTTAATTCAATTATCCGAAACAGTTAAGTGCAAACAAAAATTTAATTTTCACTTCATTATCATGATAATGACTATAATTTCCAATGCTATAGGTATGGGACCCATCCACCAAAGAAAACATTGATAAACTAGAACAAATTCAAAAAAGAGCTGCCAGATTCATTACTGGAGAATATTCGAAACTGACAAGAGTAACACCATTAGTTAAATCATTAAACCTTGAAAAACTAGAGGATAGAAGAACCAAGAGCAAAGTAGTAATCATACATAAAGCAATTAATTCTAATTTAGAAATACAACACAAAGATAACTTAATACAACCCTCAGATAGACATAAGGATAAAAACACCTTTCTTATTCCGTATGCAAGAACAAACACATACAAGTTTTCCTTCTTCCCGTCCGGAATTCGGGCGTGGAATGGGTTGCCTGAAGAATCCAGGAAAACCAACACTTTATCAACATTTAAATCTCTAATAAAATGCAGGACTAAACACAAACCATAGATAAGCGTAGGACGCAATAATCTTCTGTATAGAAGGAGCGTCTGTAAACAGATAAGATAAGATAAGATAAGATATAGGTAGGCATAAGCTACTCAAGTTCAAAACCTTGGCCCAAAGTATGTTTTAATTAGGTTTAACTTTTAATGTTTGAACAATATATTACGTCTTTTGATGTCTTGCCCATACCTAAAAGTGAAATCTTAAGGGAGTAAACTAAATGTTGACTTTTCTTTGTCTTCGAATATATTTAATGACACGAGTATTTTTATGACTAGAACCTTTCCAAAGTCGTTGACATTGAACACAAGAATAACATAGTTGTCATGGAATTAAGTATGTTCGGTAAATGATTAATCACCAGAGGCGTCATTCAGCCGCAGTGCATCTTGGCATTAATGGGAATACCCTATTTTTAAACAGCACAGTAACTGTTTAAGTAAAATATTGACTTTGTAGTGTCCATCAATGCGATATCAATGACCCCCAGCGGCGTAGCTATTGAGGGTGTAAGGGAGCCAATGTAGCACTTTATAAGGAGCGTCGAATTCCTCGTCATTTTTCAGCTTCTAAATATGAAAAAGTTAGATAAAAGTACCTCTTTTACATATTTTTTTTAAAAAGAAAGAAAGAAAAGCCAAATAAGAAATAAATAAAAGAAATAAAGGAGTTATCTAAAATATATGAACGTTCATTCTACCAAAACTTTCAACTGCACATCATATGTTTGTCGTTGTATTTTTACGAGGACAAGAACATTGGAAATAACAAATTTAATATTTTAAAAATAAAATTAACGAAAAGAAATAAATGTTAATAAAATTATATAACATAAACTTAAATAATACTACCAAGTAGCTTAGGGGCCGTCCATAAATGACGTCACGCACCTAGGGGGGGAGGGGGTCACACTATTGTGACGATGCGTGATGAAGGGGAGGGATGGGGAGGGGGTTGAAGAAATGTGACGTCACATCAAAAGGGTAACTTTAAATAAAACTTCCACTGTAAGATTTGGTCGCTTACAATTTATTTAATGACTTTTTTATTTCTTAAATATTATATTTTTAAACCATCAGTGCTTCTCAAAGTGCCGGTCCATAGGGCATCAGACGCCGATTGGCGTAAGTTATCAAGAAATGAAAATTAAATCTAATTATAATCCTTTAAGTTTGAGAACCCACAAGAGAACGTATAAAATTGTTACCCTCTGTCGTTTGATGTTGACATCAAATCATTTGTGATGTAACAGCAGCTCCGTTTTTAAGGCAGGAGTCGGCGAACTTTTTTGCCCCTTACCCCAAAATATACAAGTTTATGTGTGCTTTACGACTCGAGGTCCTGCCCACATGACTCGGGCGGGGATTTGAGGGGAGCCTCGTAAGCTAAATGCAACTGGTGAGTTTTACAAGCATGATAAGTGTCTAAAAATGATATGAATAGGATTATGTGTAGATATTTTAAGTCAAAACGACGCGGAACATCCAATTTTTTTTGGGGTGGGGGGGTGGGGGGTGTATTTGATAAAATTATAAGCGTTTTAAGTTTGATATAATTGTTTTTGGTCTAACGCCCCTGGCCATAATAGTATTCATTAACTTTATTGAATGCATCAATTCTTGACATCGCAATTCGAGAGTAGCACTGTATAGGGTTGCCAGATGTCCGGTTTTGTACCGGACTGTCCGGTATTATCGTTATTTGTCCAGTGGAAAAATGGAAGCAATACCGGACATTTTACATTGAAATATTGTGCCATCGACAAAATTCGACACTAGTGTCCGGTATTTTTGAGACAGCCACCTGGCAACCCTAAGCACTAAACAACTTTTCTTCTTAGCTCAGTTTTTAAGGCATTAATTTTAAATATCACAGAAAGTTTACTTGATACACTAAGTCATGTGGATTAAGATTATTGTCACTCGTGTCAATATAAATGAAAGTAGGTTGGATTTAGGTGTCTTCATATAGTACGTAGGTAAGAAATCTACATAGTTGTCAAATTTTAAAAAATGCATTTTCTGGAAGGAACCGGTTCAATAGTAGGCATATGTTCGAAGCGTATACGTACAAATTACGGTACACATGACGTATTTTAGTATATCTAGTGGATTGTAGTGGATGTTATATGATATGTCTCAAATGAGTCTGCATTACCCCCAAGAATTCCCTTTGACCCCAGATGGGGTAATTTACCCCTGTTCGCCGACCTCTTTCTTACGGGATGCCCGACAGTCAATTGAGTGATTTTTTAAAAAGGTACATTTTAAAAAAATTATTTTTATATATATTTTTTTAAACAAAGAAGTTAACCGTGATTCGTGATGATTAAAAGTCAATGTTTAATTCGTATGCATTAAAAAAAGTATATCGATTTTTGAAGGCCGGTTAAACGTTTTTAAAAACGGACCGGTTCAATCGGATACCTAAAAATTAAAATTATAAAAGTTTATGTTAATATTATTATTAACCCGAAAAGAGCGGATTCTAGCGAATTTATATGCCCACAATGATTCAGCATTACCCCCAAGAGTTCCCCTTTTTACACCGAATGAGATAATATAATATCGCTGTTCACGGACCCCTCGGTTAAACAGTCCGATAGCGGTGGCCATGCATTTTTCATTAGTTTATAAACTCCACAAGAGAATGCAACAATTTAAAAATGGGAAGACTGTATTGCTCTGTCTGTGGAAGGAGTCCCAGCTATGTTGTGCCGTGTAAGTGGTTTTTCTGATTTTTCAAGAGAGAGGAATACCAAAATTGAAATCAACCACTATATGATCCATCGTCAAGCTCTGCTTGTGAAACATTTGGAATCTGAAAGACGGCGATGCTGAATATAAAGACTTTATCACACACAGTTACGCTGGCTTTAACGTGGTAATGTTCTGAACAGTCTGTGGGCTCTGAAAGCTGAACTTCAAAACATTTCTGGCTGGTCAAAGCATGCTCTGGCGGATAAGTTTATGGACTATTATTTGGTTTGCACATCTCGCATACTTCGCTGATATTTTTGAGCATGTGAATGCACTGAACAAATGAACAAAAATTTGCAGAGGAAAAAATATCAATATATTATGACAGCCAGATAAAAGATTGCAGCATTTGGATTAAAGCTTTCATATTGGAAACAAAAAGCAGAAGGAAACAAGTTAGCGGCCTTTTCAAAGTTGGCCTTGTTCTTGGAAGATTGAGGAAATATAACTTTGACGACATCAAGAATACAGTTATCAGACATCATACCAAGCTCAAAGGGGCCATCCATAAAGTACGTCACGCTATTTTTGACCATTTTTAACTCCCCCCTCCCCCTGTCACAAATCTTGGACCCCCTCCCCTAAAGTACGTCACACTTTCGAACAAAATTGTGTTTTTTATTTAACAAAATAATTAAAATTTATTAAAAACACCGTGACGTCACATATGGCCGGACACCCCCTCCTCCCTGTCACAAACTGTCACACTTTCTTACACCCCCTCCCCCCTCTGTATCGTGACGTACTTTATGGACGCCCCCAAAGAGCTATTCACTGTTTACTTTCCAGTTATTTATTCGCACAAAATCAATTGGATCCATTCCGATGTGACATTGCGGATGTACCAGATGAACTACTAGGGTTTGCAGAGGCACTTCTTGAACTTCAGTCTAATAATGAGGCACGTATTGAATTTGCAAACAAAGCAGATCTGACACATTTTTGGGTGTCAAATACTGCAAAGGCTTTCAACACTGCACATGAGGATGGCGTCAAGACGTTGTTGTCTTTTGCACCAACTGACCTTTGTGAACAACGATTTTCCACTCCAATGAACATAAAAACAAGGCTGCGAATCGATTGGACCCTGAAGACAGCATCCAACTTGCTTTGACTTTCAAAAGCCCCAATTTCGATGGAATTGTGTCAAAAATGAAACCACATCATTAAAAAAAATAAAAAATTGTAATAATAATAGACAAAATACTGTAACTTTCTGTAATACTAATACTAATACACGAGAAAGTCAGAGAGAGCACACATTTACATTTTAGCTCTTTTTTTCTCTAGATTTATATCTGGCAAAGATTTAAGTACATCATCAATGTTAATTTTGTACAACAAGCCCCGCCTCAATCACCAGCAGAGATAAGGAATCAATCCTTTCTTGTTTCATTGTCGGTCTACTTGAATTTTTGTACGTTTCAACTGAGAAAAAGAGCAGTCAGTCAGTTGAACAGTTAATCTTAAAAATATGCGCTTGGCGATTTCTACATTTGGAAAAGTCAGGGCCGGACTTAGCCTTTGAACCACTCCGTGCTAAAGTGAAAAAATGCACCCCCCCTCCATGTAATTACAATTTCAGTATTCTAAAAAATGTAAATGGTCTTTTATATTTTTTTAGCGAACATCCAAATAAGTCACTTAAACTTTAACACAGTCATCACAAATAATTGTAATCAGATTTTACTAAAAAATGGCCCTTAAAAAAAATTCTTCGAGAAGCAATAGAGGAGAACAGGTATATAAAGAGATACCAGCTATGGGACCAAAGTTAAGTAATAATCGATTCAATATTACATTTGCGATTTGCTTATGTCATTTCGATTACGCGCGATTTTTCTTGAGGACTAGTGGTGCCCCCAAACGCTTGGTGCCCTAGGCACGTGCCTTTTTTGCGTAATGGTCAATCCAGGCCTGTGTGTGACGAGGGGTGGGGGTGTTTAAGAATTGTGACGTCACATAAAAAATGCACAACTTTAAATAAACGTTCTACTTAAATATTTGATTGCTTATAATTACTTTAATGACGTTTTACATGTATTCACGCGTGTTACGATATTAAAGTGCAGTCTTACACTAAATACATACATGTTTTTTTCCGTTGAACTTTAAATGACATTTGCAATTGTGATTTGATTTGCGAACTTCATTCAGTCTTATAATTTTAAAACTCTAGCCTATTGTGAATATTATAATTATACAAAATAAGTTGAGTAAAAAACGATGTTATACATTAAATTATTGATATATAACAAAATAAACAAATTAACAAGCGTTGATCATTCTAATCCATGCAAAATATAGAAAAACAATCAATTTCAATAAGAGAAAAAATCTTAAGTTAAAAAGTTACAAGTACAGATATTAATTGACTACATAAGATAAGAAACTAAGTTAAGTAACAGTATATTAAACTTAAATCGTCTGAATAAAAGAACAGTTTTATTATGGCTCTAGATTACGACTTCTTGTACACCACACTACACACTCAGCACAACACTACTCTATTCGCTTGGTACACACTACAAAGTTAGTTGAACTCATTCAAGTTTGTTCATTCAATTCATAGTAAAATGTTCATTGTTGACGTTGACAGTGTCACAAACTGTCATTGTAGATAGCAGATACTCTCCATTTGTTGGATAATAAATATTATTAAATACTAGATATAAAGAAATTAAGTACACCTTCTTAGCTATTACACTTAAATGTGGAGATATCTGGATCCGGAATCCGGCAAATATTTGGGTAAAACTATCCGGATCCGGCAAATAGTAAAAATCCATATCCGGCTGTTCCCCAATCATTAAACTACTTTTTTTTTAAATGGAACAAATGAATGAACATTTTGTGGATAAACAGCAGTGCTTTTTTCCCCCCGTGTAACGCACGGGGATGGCGTTCCGGCACCTTTTTTCAAGATACTTATTTTTATTACATTGTACTGCCTGGAATGCTTTTCCATGCTGTGTTCTGTTACCTTTTTTTATAGAAAAAAAGCTCTGATAAACAGTATACTTTGCTGATATGACATTATTTTTATACTGATTGAGAAGCACTGATTATATGTTAGCCAGGAGTTCTACGTCTACTGTATTTATTTTGTGTTAAATTATCATTATTTGTGTAACAAGTCGGGCCTTCTGAACTCATATAATTTTTAAAACACCTTCAAAGCAAGTTAAACAAAGAGATACAAATAATTTTAAAGAACTGATTTGAACCTCACAATCCCAGAGCATGAAGTTAAACTGTTAACTTTTTTCTGTGGCTATAATAAGGGGATCCAACCATCAGACATGGAACCATTCCCATTTGCTATACTATCAACAGCAGGAGCCACAAGAGTGAGAAACAATATGGTCAAATTGTGTTGCATCGTTATTAGACTTGTGAGAGCTGACTAGCATGTGAGAGCTGAACAGCATGTGAGAGGTGAATAGCATGTGAGAGCTGAATAGCATGTGAGAGGTGAATAGCATGTGAGAGGTGAATAGCATGTGAGAGGTGAATAGCATGTGAGAGGTGAATAGCATGTGAGAGGTGAATAGCATGTGAGAGGTGAATAGCATGTGAGAGGTGAATAGCATGTGAGAGGTGAATAGCATGTGAGAGCTGAATAGCATGTGAGAGGTGAATAGCATGTGAGAGGTGAATAGCATGTGAGAGGTGAATAGCATGTGAGAGGTGAATAGCATGTGAGAGGTGAATAGCAATTTGATTTATGAAGAAAACCCAAAACTGACTTTTCTAAGTGTGTGACACAAATTATACCAGATGTAACACTTGCAGAGAATTTTTAAAAACCCACAAATTTGAAGGGTTTCTATCAATGTTTTCTTTAATTTTAATGTAGTATTCTTTATATGGACAAAATGAAGTTCAGTTTCAAAATGTCTAAAGGGTTATTAAATGTTGTTCTTACATTAATGAGCTAACATACTAATATCACACTATTACTATTACACTTCAGTTTCTTTCTTAATGTTTTAATTTGTTATTAGAGCTCTGGCACCACATACAGCCAATCATTTATAATCATATTTGTTGGGTACCTTACCCTGAATGTCTCTTTTTGTGTCTTTTTAAACTTGAAAACACAGCAAATGATGTATAACAAATGTCACATTTATAAGGTTTCTCACCAGTATGTTTTCTATTGTGTAATTCTAATTGTAAACTTTCAGCAAATCTAGCAGAACAAATGTCACATTTGTAACTTTTCACAACGGAATGCCTTTTTATGTGTACATTTAAATGTGAATTTTGAACAAATCTAGCAGAACAAATGTCACATTTGTAGGGTTTCTCACCAGTATGTTTTCTTTTGTGTACATTTAAATGTGAATTTTGTACAAATCCAGCAGAACAAATGTCACATTTGTAGGGTTTCTCACCAGTATGTTTTCTTTTGTGTACATTTAAATGTGAGTTTTGAACAAATTCAGCAGAACAGATGTCACATTTGTAGGGTTTCTCACCCGTATGTTTTCTTTTGTGTATTGTTAATTTTAAACTTTTATCAAATCCGGCTGTGCAAATATCACATCTGTAAGGTTTCTCACCAAAATGTATTTTTTTGTGTACATGTAAATGTGAAATTTGAACAAATACAGCAAAACAAATGTCACATTTGTAGGGTTTCTCTCCTGTGTGTATTCTTTTATGCAATGTTAATCTTGAGCTTTCAGCAAATGCAGCTGAACACGTTTCACATTTGTAAGGTTTCTCTCCTGTGTGTTTTCTTTTGTGTAATTTTAATCTTGAACTATTAAAAAAATCAGCTAAACAAATGTCACATTTGTACGGCCTCTCTCCAGTATGCATTCTTTTGTGTAATGTTAATCTTGAACTTTCAGCAAATGCAGTAGAGCAAATGCCACATTGGTAGGGTTTTTCTCCTGTGTGTTTTCTTTTGTGCAATGTTAAACTTGAACAATTAGAAAAGTCAGCAGAACAAATGTCACATTTGTAGGGTCTCTCTCCAGTATGTTTTCTTTTGTGTGCATTTAATAGTGAATTTTGAACAAATCCAGCAGAACAAATCTCACATTTGAACAGCCTTTCTCCAGAATGTCTTCTTTTATGCACTTTTAAATTTGAACAATTAGAAAATCCACTTGAACAAATGTCACATTTATATTTTTTCTCTTCAGTATGTTGTTTTTTGAGTACACTAAAATTTTGACTTTTCACTAAATCTGTGTAGCAATTATAGCAAATATAATTGTTGATTTTAAAATTAGATTCCTGTTGTGCTTGAATGTATGGAATATCATTAAAAAATGCACTACAAGTGCCACATTTATAATTTATTTTCCCAGGAATAAGCCCTTCAGATAGAGATATTTGTGATTGTTCCAATATCAAATTCGATACAGAATTTTTTTTTCCAGCTGGTTCTTGATTTTGATCCTTACAAGAAATTGAGGCAGAATTCTCTTGGAAACTGAAAAATGTATCTTTAGAAGCCTTTTTTGTGAGATTATTGAAAACACACCCATCCACTTCTTTCTTTATTAATGTATGAAAGTCAGTATCAGTAGTTGGCCTTGGGATTTCACTATCCTCCCTTTCTTTCTTGATTTGCTCAAGAAAGTTATCTTTACCTGGCCTTTGTTTTAAGCTATCGTCCATTTCTTTTTTTTAACACTTTTTAAAAGTCAGTAAATTATTTTAAGGGTGGGCCGGAGGGGGACAAAATCTTAATTATTTTGTATTATCTCAACATAAACTTAAAAATCTTCAACATTCTCCATAGTCTTGATCGTATCAAGAGCAATCTGTCCAGACTTTGAAATATCATCTGTATGCCATTATTTTTTTTGGAAAATTTCAAGTGCAGTAAACTTTTATGTTTGCCTTGACTGTGTTTCCAAAAAAAGCTGGAAAAAATATTAAAAGTGCATTAATAAATAGTAAATACTCTTCTTTAGCACACACTTTATTTAACTTTATTGCATATTCTTAGTCTTATAACTTTGTAAATGTGATAAGGCATGGTAAACAAGATTTTGGTACCAGATGCTGATTTAAGTAGAAGTAGAAGGCAGGTCAAGCATGATGATTTCTAAGAGCCATAGAAACATTTTTATGTGTAAATTCAGTTAGGGGCCGCCCATAAATGACGTCACCCACCTGTCCACAAATTTGTGACGATGTGTGACGTGGGGGAGGGGGGTGTTTGAGAAATGTGACATCACATCAAAACTCACAACTTGAAATAAACGTTCCACTTGACGAATGAAAAATCTGCCAAAATGGTGTGATGTCATTTATGGACGGCCCCTTAGGCTACATCATTTTTCTTAGGATGTTTTGATGCATAGTCATAGTGTAACTTAATTTGAAGTTAAATTTTTCCTTTTGTTACTTTCTGATAAACTACCTAAATGTTCTTTTAAACCCTTAACAAAGAATTAAAAATTATATACTTCTTAACAATTCAAGTTTTCAAGCAGAAGCAGTAATCTTACTGATACTGACAATAGTCACAATACTGTACTCTCATTTTTCAGCTTAACTTATATTATATTAAAACTTATACTTATAATTATATGAACTTTTGTTAATTATTAATTATCTTATATTCATATATACTCTATACAGAAGATTATTGCATCTTGAATTTATCCATGATTTATGAAGAGGGTAATCCTGCAGTTTCTACACGTATATTATTTCGCAGCGAAATTTAATTTTCTCGTGAGAACTTAAGTTTTTAATTTATTAAATACATTATTATATGTTGTATTTCAGCTATTACAGCGCTAATTTGTAAGTTTTTCTAATTTCTAAGGCATTTTTTCAGCTCTCAACAGTAAATAGTCTGATCGTGAAGCAACCATTTTGTTTATCTATTACTCTACTTGCCGGATTGTCCCAATAAGATGCCAAATGGAAATTTCTCACTTACAAACAAACAAAATAAAAATCAAACATCTAGTAACGAAATAAAAAATGAAATTGTCTTTAAAATATTTATTTATCTTTTGAGAACATTAAAATAGATGAAAAATACGTTTTAAAAAACATTTTCAGTCAGTAAATTTATTTGAGCATGGGTCGAGTTATCTGGCAAGCAGTTTACTAGGTAAACAAAATGGACGTATCGTGACCAGATTATGTATTAATGAGCCAATAAAATGCCTTAGAAATTAAAAAGACTCACAAATTAGCGCTGTAATTGTAATAGCTGTAATACAACATATAATTATGCATTTAATAAATTAAAAACGTAAGTTCTCACGAGAAAATTAAATTTCGCTGTGAAATAATATACGTGTAGAACTGCAGGATTACCTATGAAGAGTTTTGCAATGTCGATAGTTTGTTGGTTTTCCTGGTCAGCTTGGTTTGATCAATGATCAAGCATTGAATAATTGAATGTGAAAGTGAATATTTTGATTAGGAAAGCGTTATCCCCAGAATTCTGCGAATAATTTTCAACATTATCCCCAGAATTCTGCAAATAAAGTTGAACGTTATCCCCAGAATTCTGTGAATGACTCAACTTTGATGGGAGAATTCAGTGAACTATTCTCAAAGTTAATTTTGAGCATTATTTATCATTATATCATGTCTCAATTAAATTCAAGTTGATTATAATAATTATATCTGACCTGAATAAGAAAACAGTACCAGCCTTATTGTTTTTCATAATGATTTTAAGTTTATAATTTATAATCTGTTCAGTCCACTGAGCTATTTTTATCTAGCTCACTGGTGTAAGTATAGTCCATTGCGTTTTAGATTTATGAATATGATATAGGCCAATATATTTATCATATATATAAATATAAGTAATAGGATAGGCTATTACTATTAGTACTATTATTAGTAGTAGTGATAGTAATCTAGGACTAGGCATTAGGCATAGGCAAACTAGGCAGCCGCCTATGGCCTCCGATTAGTTTCATCATTAACGGGGGCCTCGCACAAGAAGTTTTCCATATTTATTATTTTATTTTTCTGTTATATTTTATTTAGGGCCACCAAATTCGCTTCGCCAAGGGCCTCCAATTCCTTTAGGCCGGTCCTGCAGTTATATAGGTTTACAGTCCATGACGTATTATTGGAGAATGTAGGACAATGACAATATATTTATTTATAATATAGGATAGGGTATTAGTAATAGTAATATTATTAGTAGTAGTACTAGTAGTGTTAAGTGTTAGCAATATCAGCAGTATATGTCAATTGCGCTGCTACCATGGCCAAGGTCGCGTCGCAGTAGGATGAACGTCAATCATTTAATTATTATGCAATAACAAAAGGTTTAAAATAGAATTATATTTTTAAATTAAAAAGAAAAATTTAAAAAAAGAATCCCGATCTAAAAATCAAACCCTGTAAAAAATAAAAGAAAACAATTCCAAACGCGAAAATCGAACCCTGTACCTCAACATTAACTGAAACTGTCCTACTCTGTCATGCGGCCACGAAGAGATGATGGATACGAGTATGAGCTCTTTAAAGTATAGAGACCATGGGTCTGAATAACCACAGATTTCTGCGGATAACGTCCAACGTTATTCGCAGAATTCTGGGGATAACGTTGGAAATTATTCGCAAAATTCTGGGGATAACCACTGCCACTAACTACTTTTGATTATTCTGTCAAAATGCTATCTATTACACTTATAACTCAAATAAAGGTAATCCTGCAGATTTTACACGTATATTATAATTTATTATTTCACAGCGAAATTTAATTTTCTCTTGAGAACTTTCGTTTTTAATTTATTAAATGCATAATTATATGTTGTATTTCAGCTATTACAGCGATAATTTGTAAGTCTTTCTAATTTCTAAGCCATTTTTTCGGCTCTCAACAGTAAATAGTCTGATGATGATGCAACCATTTTTTTATATTATCAAACTACATGCCGGATTGTCCGATAAGATGCCAAATGGAAATTTCTCACTTACAAACAAAGAAAATAAGAATCAAACATCTAGTAACGAAATAAGAAAAAGAAATTGTCTTCAAAATATTTATTTATCTTCTAAGAACATTAAAATAGATGAATAATACTTTTAAAAAATATCTTCAGTCAGTAAATTTATTTTAGCATGGGTCGAGCCAGGTAAAAAACATCTGGCAGCAGTTCGCTAGGTAAACAAAATGGACGAATCGTGACCACATTATGTATTATATAGAGCCGAAAAAATGCATTTGAAATTAAAAAGACTCACAAATTAGCACTGTAATATCTGAAATACGACACATAATAATGCATTTAATAAATTAAAAATGTAAGTTCTCATGAGAAAATTAAATTTCGCTTTGAAATAATAAATTATAATATACGTGTAAAATCTGCAGGATTACCCAAATAAATTAGGTTTCTACTTTAATTTAGAGGTGTCAAGAGGCCTACAAGTTAACTATTAACCCCAAAGAATATTTCAGCTTGATCCACAAAGTTTTAAGAATGTTATGGAGACATAATTTATCATAATACATGTAATGTTTTGTTTACTTCAGCCATCTGTAAACAGCTAGAAAACGTGATTTATCGGAGTTATCCTCCTTTGGTAACGTTCAACTTATTATTCGAGTTTATATTAATTTACTAAAGACCGTTTAGAAATTAGAATCGACCTCAGCCACACATAATCAAACTAAGATAGTAAGTTTAATAGTACATCTCTAACCGAAAATATAATAGACGCCACAATCTAAGTATACTACTCTGGGCTCTATGGTAAAACTACTCTAGGCCCTTTGGTAATACTCCTTTAGGGTCAGTGGCCATTCTGATTTAGGGTTTATGGGCATATTGAATATTGCTTTAGGGTCTGTGGCCATCATACTGCATATTAGCCTAATGATTAGGCTCTGTGGCCATACTGCTCTAGGCTCTGTGGCCATACTGCATATTAGCCTAATGATTAGGCTCTGTGGCCATACTGCTCTAGGCTCTGTGGCCATACTGCATATTAGCCTAATGATTAGGCTCTGTGGCCATACTGCTCTAGGCTCTGTGGCCATACTGCATATTAGTCTAATGATTAGGCTCTGTGGCCATATTGCTTTAGGCTTTGTGGCCATACTGCTCTAGGCTCTGTTGCCATATAACACTAGGCCGTCTAGGCTCTGTGTCCATACTGCTATAGGCTCAACCTTGGAATGTCTATGTCATCCCCTGTCAGAATTCCTATTACTTGTTTGAGAAATTGCCTTTCATAAAGAAGGGTGCTGGGTTTATGTGAGAAAATCATCACTTGCCACGTTTTTTTCTCTTCTTTTTGTACTTATAGGTTTATTTCCTACTTCTTCAACAAACTAGATCAGTAACAGGATCACAAACATGTGAAAGAAACTTCGCATTATAAGCAACTTTTGAAATCTTTGCATTCATAATCTAATGCTCATCTTTCACAGAAGTATCGCAAATAGGTTTTTAATGAGTGGTTTGTATTGCAAAAAAATATAAATAAATAAAATTATTATTTAAATTTTTTTAAAAATAAGCATGATTTTACCAGTTAATAGATTGCTATGATTTAGATTTAAGGAGTAAAGAACTCTACTGAATATTAAGGTTTTTTAGCTCAAGAGGATCCAAGTCACTAGAGAAGTGGTTGACTTCCCCTGGGATGGGACCGGAACATTTTTTAAGAGGGTTGCTTCTAGATTTCTGTGGATTTTGTCCCCTACCCTGTTATAAATGAACTTAAAATATTTGAGTGAAAAATTATAGTGATAGTTATCTGAAACAAAATTAAATAGAATGGTTTTCATAAATACATATTGCACTGAGAAAGAGGATACAGTTGGGAAATGTGAATCCACCATGATAAGGTGTTCCACTGGGAAGGGATTCACCTTGAATGTACTCCATAGAAGAATGGATCCAATCGGGGAACAGGGATGTTATAAGAGTTATTAGAATAGAATTTCATGAAAAGAAGTAATAATAAGTAAAATGTAAAAAAAATCTTTTTTTAAAAAGGACACGCTTTTATTTACAAACATTTACAGACTGAAACACGGTGATCTCCCCTGCCCTTGATGTAAACACAGGAATTTGGTAATCGAGGGCTGGAGTGAAACCAGTGAGCCGTGGAGGTCAACTCTAGCAGACGACTATACATTCTAAATAGTGATAAATAGAGATAACCTAAAATTTGATTAATTTAATTACGGTACATTCGATCGATCTGAAATTTTGATACAATGCATTGTCATCAAAGATCTATCTGTGGTAAAATTTTGAGATCTCTAGGACCATCAGAAGTGGTTTAATTTTACGTTTCAAGATTTGAAGGAAGGATGGATGGATGGATACAACATACAAACAGTGTGACTTAAATAAAAGCATGTAAAATGTATTTTTTCAGTGAAGGAACATATTGTTTATGCGGACACAAATTTTGATGTAGAAGTAGAAGAGAGTTTTTTTTCAAATGCAATTCAGGCTTACCGCTACTGGCATGTGTTTTGTAAATAACAACAATTTTTACTAATAAATCAATTTTTTCAAAGGATGATAACATATTAGTTATTACTAATAAATATTACAATGAACTGGTTTTAAAGGAAGGTCTGATATAGTAAAGAAATATACATGTACTATAGAAATCCAAGCTAAAGAGCGTACTGAAAAGTTGGTTTAACTTTATAATGTTCAGAGTATAATAGGACACTATTTCTTACATATTTCAATTCTTTAAACTGAAACAAGATATTTTGAAAAAAAACATAACTACCATTATTTGAAAAAAATATTATGTTAACAAAACCAAATATATTCACAGCCATTTCTCATTGGTGCGACATATTTAAAGTACACATACAAATTTGTAAGAAAGAATTTTGTGAACATGATCTTCAGTCAACATATAGTAACGTATTTATAAATTATAAATTGAACATTTTGCTGATATTTTGTAAACTTGGGATGTGAAACCGACAAATCATCCAAAGTGGCTGGTATTGCCACATTTGTCCAGATTTGGTCTGAAAGAAATGTTTTTCAATTTTGAAAGTTTGCAAAATCTTTCATATTAACCTTAAAGTAAGAAGATCAACAGATAACACTGACTCATGTTTAGCTGATACAAATTTTTATTGTTAAAAAATCTTACACCCTCACATACTGACCTCAATCAAAATAACAAAATAGCCGTGATCAGCCCAGACCAACATCAACATTACAGGAACATTTTGAACATTTTTAATGTGACCACATCACAGATGATACAAAATTATACAGAAGTCATGTGCTGCAAAATGTTACTGTCTTTAAAATAAAATAAAAAACCACTATTATGGAATATTTAAAAAGCTTTCATACTTACAAAATTTTATTTCCTTTCAGCAATTAAATCTTATCATGGAAAAAAAAGAATGTTGCATAAAAATGATCAGTTACATTAGTTTCCTAATTTACAATTAGGATTATCTTACCCAAAGGTATTATTAACCTTCTCTACAGCAGCAGTCATTAATGTCAACTCAAACATTAGTGTCCAAACTAATATCAGTAACAACACCAGCATCTGTGCACACCCCAAGAGTTAGTTCCATCTCCAAAATTTGTGCCCAACATTTAATTCTGTGTCATGAAAGTTGATCTGCATTCAACTCAGTGGTCCACACATGCAGTGGGACAACAAGTTTTGACTGAGTTCTCTGTGGACATCACTGTTGTAACAAGTGGACTGAAAGGTTTCAGGTGAGGGACTTGATTCAGAGACCAAGTTTGGGCGTTCGTCTAGGTGTTGTTGCTGATTTGCCATGTTCTCTAAGACCAGGTGTGACAATCTTGGTGCTTGAAAGGAAACAGTAAATACATACAGGCGCACGATTGATAAATGTGATATTAGGTAGATGAAATTGAAATTGTAAATCTTGGTACAGTTTCACTGTTCTTAAATTCTAACAGACACTCGTATAGTCTCCTATCGTCTTACTTTCTAACAGACATAGGTAAAACCTCATTTTTCCTACCTTCTAACAGACATTGGTGCTCTGTCCTGTTGTTCTTTCCTTGCTTTGATCAACTCCTCTGCTCTCTTCATCTCATCTTCCATAGCTTGCATTTCATCCACTTCCTGACGTTTACGCTCCTAAACACACAAAAACAACAACAAACCATCAGATAGTTTTTTTTTGCTTCCACTATTTAGAAAGTTTGTTAGCAGTTTAAAAATTATATTTATGTGAAGGATTTTAGAGAGAAAACCAAAGGTCTAAGAACTGCTTTAGAAGACAAATGAGAGGTGGGAAAGGTTAGAGAGGAGGAAATAGTTTTGACAGATTACAAGTAAAGATGTTTGTACAAAAACAAAAAAAATGGATTTCCAGTTGTGAAACCAATAACTGGAGTTGCATTTTTTTGTTTGTTTATGAAACTGATAAGTGATTGTTAAATTTCAAAGACCTAATTTAAAATCATGATCCAAATTTATAAAAATATAATAAAACATTTCAATAAAGTTAAATACAATACAGGTTTAAACAAAATAAATGAATTAAAATTGGTAAAATCACAAAATCATGTCTAATATAATATCTGTGTTTGAGGGGTGTACAAATTCGGACAAAAATGGACGCTGCGCAACTTTGCACATGAGTTTTTTATATTTTAGACACTGACCAACGAACCGTAGAGGGAACAATGACTGGTGTATATTAAATTTAGTTAAATGCTGTAAAGAGCTTACCTGGCGCGACTTTGAGGCATCTTTGATACTGTAAAACATGGGACCCAACTCTGCTAACCAATGGCCGTCTACAGCAGTGACACATTGCATATACTCCTACAAGAGATTCATGTTAGGTGGTTAGGAAATAAATTTTTTAATTTTACATGATGCAGAGATACTTATCAAATGATGTCACTAAAAAAATCTAAACGTCTAAGTTTTACACAATTCAAATGACAGGTTTAAATGACATTGATGATAATTAGATGAACCTTAAAATTAGCACAAAATCAAGGCCTGCAGTAAAATATATATGACAGCACATGGCCCTCAAAGAAAGTTATTTTAAACTATTGCCCAGCGCTAGGCACTGCTTGAAAGTCAACACAAACTTGCAGCACAGCACACACCTTTGAGGTCATCACCAGCTCATGGTAAACAATGTAGTCAGGGGTGTATCCCATACCAAACAGGGCACTGGTGGGATGGAGGTGGCATGGCATCCCTGTACGTGTGTTGACATACTCCCCCAGACCCTGATGACACATAACGAAAGTCATAGAATTGGTTAGACGCTACAAATTGTAAACATAATACAATTTATTATAAGTTTGATAAAATATATTACACATTTTATGCATTGTGTTGCAAAACAAATTTAAATAACTCTTAACATAACTGTAAACTATTAAATACATTTAGCTTTAGTAAATACAGCATTATTTGTTCCTATAACATTTTGAATCCGAAAAAAGATAATTCTATAACCAAAAGTGAAATTAAAATTTTCTAAAGTAATGAAACAGTTTTCAATTTCATTTTAAGTTCTGTCTAAAGCTTTACTTTTATAGAACTTTCAGGGTTTAATTTAAATATGTCTTCATTTATTAAGAACAATTACTTTTATTCCTATACAGTTATAACAGTGAATGACACTTGGAGCTATGGCATACCTTGAGCCTAGCCGCTTGATGAAAATAAGCGGAACAAATACATTTCCTGATGATATCCCACTCCGTACCACACGAGATCAGATCCATCTTCTGCTGTTCCATAATTTCCCTCAGTTGCTGTTGTACCTCACGAACCTGAAAGACACAAAAATCAGGCCTTGTTTCACTCCCCACGCCCACTCACTTTAAAAACAATTTCAAGACAATTAAATAATTTTTAAAAAATTATTAAAGATGCTCTCTCCAAATAGAAGATTACTGCTATCCAAAAGTTCTTTTTATTATTAGAACGCACAGACCATGATGGCCTGTTTGGCAAGTGAAGTAGAGTTCAGAGGCAGTGGGGAAGAGGGATTGTGTTGCACAATGTCCAGCCGCCTTTATTTACCCCAGCTAATGTCAGTCACCCAACAGAGCTTGGTGGACTCATGAACATCCTTATACCACTGGAAAAAATCACTGCCTTCACAAAGACTACAGCCTGTGACTCCAGCTAAGTGCACATACCTCTCAATTCCTCCAATAGCTTCTTTTCATATCACAACTATTAAATAATTGATATTCTTGATAGACAACTTTTAATAAATAAAAAGTCCAATGTTTACTATAATTAAATAGATGTGATATGTTCAGATCTTTTGTTCACAAAATAACAACTAACCTTTCTCATGGCCTTGACATGGATAAAGTGTTCATTACACCAGGAGGATGAGTACCTAAATGATAAAAAAAATAATTCAGTATCTCAATTATTCCAGTACACACGAGTCATTCAATGATTCTACAGTAATCAATACAGGATGTATTACCCTTCATTTTTCTTATACATGATTTAGACTAAGATAACAATATGAATGACAAAAGTATTTTCCCCCCCAAAAAATTAATTTTAAAAATTAAATTTGAAGGGACATTTTGGTATATGTTATTCTAGTAAATTAATTCAATGCTTTTTTAATGTGTTTTAATTGAATTCATTAAAGCTTATTGATTGTTAATTATTTGTTGTCACTTTTTTCTAATTATTAAATTAATGCTGTTACAGAACTTAAAATAGTGGAACTTAGCTTGGAAACACAAATGACATTTGAAGGCAGATAAGTATTGAATTTCTCCAACATTCATCTAATTATTAACTATAATATTTATTATAAAAATTTTAATAAGAACTAATTATTAATTATTGCTATTAATGTCTAAATTTTAATTTGAGAACATCTTTTTTCTGCCACACAAAAGCTTATTTATTTTGTAACTGTATTAGTGAGAAAACCTGCCAAAGTTACATTCATTTTTAAACTCATGTAAATAACTAGATTTTTGCCAGCAATGGCAGCATCGGTATGGGTAAAAACTGAAAGGATAAAACAGAGGGCATGACAGTCTGGCAAGCTGTAGCAATGGGATGCCCCCCACCCCCTAATCCAAACAAAAATGTACAAAAGTAATATAACATTGAGGGTTCATGAACATATTTTTAAAAATTTAAACATGGTCAGTTATCCTATTTGAGAAACGTTAAGCAAACTGTTTACGAGATTACCTGAGACCAAATTAATTTTAAAAAATGATATTAGAAACAAAATCAAAACAAAATTGTAACAAATGCTCCTCTCAATTTATCTAAATTATAAAAATTAAATTTTAAGTAGTAAAACACATTTTAAAGAATAATTTTATGAAAATGTGTTTATTGGCTTGTCCAACAAACATTTTAAAATCTATCAGAACTTAAAAGTCCTCACTCCTAGCAAATATCAAGACATCAGACAGATGGACATAATCATATGCCCAGAACATGGGGAATACCCAAAAACAGAATTGAAAAAAGAACATGAATAATATGGGACTTTTGGGAAATGGGACATTAGTAAAACAGAACAACAGTGGGATTAAAAGAAAGGGGTGGGGAAACATTGGGGTGTGTTTCATCAGTGGGATAGGGACATCAGTGGGATGTGAGACAATAGTGGGATAGCAACATTAGTGGGATGGGGGGGGCGAAAATGAAATGTGGGACTTCAGTGGGATGGGAACATCAGTGGCTTGCAAACATGAGAACGATGGAGACATCAGTGAGATGGGGCCTTGAACACTGGAATGTGTAGTTTTTGTAGGGGTCCCAAGATTCAATTGGTTAATACAAATACATACAGAGATGCTTAGGGCATGAGGTGGCACTTCAAATTTTCAACTTAGTAGGGGGTGGCCGGCAATGTTCCCTCTAAGGTTCGATGGTCATTGTGAAAAGTAATAAAACTCGTGTGCAAAGCTGCACAGCATCTATTTATTGTGCAATAATTTAACAAATTTGCTGCGCGGTAGTTCTAAACTGCTGCGCGGCGTTGGTCATATATCTGCGCGGCCGCACATCTTAAAGGGAACATTGGTGGCCGGATATGGTCTTTTACTATTTGGTAGTTCCTGATAGTTTGGCCCTAATATTTGCCGGATTCCGGATCCGGATATCTACAGATTTAAGTGTAGGAGCTAAGGGGGTGTAATTTATTACTTTCTATTTTTTATTTAATACTATTTATTAAAATATTTATTCTCCAACATATGGAGGGTATCTGCTATCTACAATCACACTCTGTGACACTCAACGTCAACGATGAGATGAACATTTTACAATGAATTGAATGAACGAACTTGGACGAGTTCAACAAACTGTGTAGTGTGCACCAAGCGAACAGTGTTGTACTGAGTGTGTAGTGTGGTGTACAAGAAGTCGTGATCTAGAGCCATAATAAAAACTGTTCTTTAATTCAGACGATTTATGTTTAATATGCTGTTAGTAGTTAACTTACTTTGTTATCTGATGTAGTAAAGTAATATCTATGCTTGTAACTTATTAACTTAACATTTTTTTCTCATATTGAAATTAACACACACACACACAAAATGAACTCCGGGAAACAAGCTTATACCGACTAATTGAAGTTACGGTTATAACAGGACCGGTCCCAATCTCAGGACCGGTTAACCATCAACAACCTTAATAAAAACTGTTTTTTGTATTCAATTAATGTAATTTGATTTCAAATAATTCTTAACTACATTGATATCCCGATCCCACCCGGATCTGCCATAAGTATTTGGCAAATCCCGATAGTGCCGGAAACCCAGATATCCGGCCCGGATATCTGAAATGCCGGCTATCCGGACACCCCTACAACTTACCCATTTCTCTTCCACTGCTGGTAGACGTTAAGGTAGGTCAGGTGGTCACTCTCTGGTACCATGAACTTCTCCCTGGCTGCGTCTGAGTCTTCTTCTCTCCCTTTGGGCCGGTAGAAGATGGCAGGAACTGACAGCATGGACACAATGGTCTGAATAGACAGACAAGGGTATAACAATTAGTTCCTGATTTGAAGGGAGAGTGGTTGGGGGAGGGAAGGGCGTATAGATGTGGACTTTTCAAAGCCAGCAACAACATACCACCATCTGAGGTGACATTTCACTGACTAAATCAGGAGAAAATACCACAATCTGAGATGACATTTTACAGACCCGCTCAGGAGAAAACAAACCCCAATCTGGATGACATTTCACTGAACAAATCAGGGGAAAATACCACAATCTGGATGACATTTCACTGAACAAATCAGGGGAAAATACCACAATCTGGATGACATTTCACTGAACAAATCAGGGGAAAATACCACAATCTGGATGACATTTCACTGAACAAATCAGGGGAAAATACCACAATCTGGATGACATTTCACTGAACAAATCAGGGGAAAATACCACAATCTGGATGATATTTCACTGAACAAATCAGGGGAAAATACCACAATCTGGATGACATTTCACTGAACAAATCAGGGGAAAATACCACAATCTGGATGATATTTCACTGAACAAATCAGGGGAAAAATACAATAATCAGAGATGACATTTCACTGAATTTCACAGAATGGCTCTGGGGTAAAACATCTCGAAATGATAGTAGGCAATCTTTTATATACATTTGATCAAAGTGTAACAGCGATGATATTGATTTACATTTCTACTCTGATGGTATTGATGTATATTTCTACTGTGAGGGTACGGATTTCTACTTTGATGCCTGCAAGAAACAACAGTGAGTCAAGAGAAGTGTAACAGTAACAGAGAAACTAAAAAAAAACCCCGTAAAAACAAAGTTTTTGACTATAAATCCCTTATATATGAGACATAACTAAAAGTATTGATTATGTTCAAATGCGACAAACATTTACAGACTAAATCTGTCTTAACTTCCCTTTGCTTTATAACCCCTGGGGGGGCGGCGGGGAGAGGGGAAAGGTCTGGTCACCGATCGCTGGACCGAGTTCAGCGTGACACGTAAAATGTAAACAAAAGCACGCCGGTACACCTGGTTAAAACACGAGATGTGTTCACTGATGGCTGGCGTGAAGTCAAGTGACCCGTAAAATGTAAACAATAGCGACTTCTACATATAATTTTATACAGATAAACTAAAAATGCATTAACTTAATTAAGGTACATTCGATCTGTCTGAAATTTTGATACGATGCATTGTTAGGTGACACGGGTCCGTGTGCCAAATTTCAGCTCGATGGCTTCACGGGAAGTGGGTCATTTTTTACTTTTGTTTTTCCGCCCGCCCAAGACAGAGAGAGACGGCGGTGAAGTTAATATAAGGGATTTAAAAATGAAAAGAAGAAAACTTATTGACCCTAAGTCTCAAACAAAGCTGTTAATAGAAACAATTTGTTGGATACCATAACAACGTCTGTCACGTGATGGCTCATGAACTGTCTGTTGGTGTGTCTGTGGGTCCAAGGCCGTACCCAGACTTTTTTAAGGGGGGTTCTCAAACTTGTCGCGAAGGCATTTCATGTTAAGATAAGACAAACCTCTAATAAAGAGCACCTCTCATAACGATATATTCGCATAACGATCAACGTTTTTATGGAAAAAGTTGCTCCCTTAACGAGCGAAGATTCGCATAACGAGTGAGGCAGAAAGGGAAACTCCCTTTTTCCTGGAAATTCATTGGTGAGCCGGCATTTTCGCCCTGATATATTATTTTGTGTTAAGCACTCGGTCTGTTAGCGGATTGTTTTCGTGTGTGATCAACCGTTTTTACAAATTTTGTATTCAGACAGTATTCGTAATTTTTTTTATGGACAACGTTTAATAAACTGATAAATTATTTTCGAAAAAAAAAGCACAAGAAGACAATCATAAGAGAGGACAAAAAAAACAACAACTTTTGAAATAAAACGAAAAAACATTGAAAAGTGATAACAAGGTTGCGAATCTAGTGCGCAACTACAATCGGCCAACATCAACGATCTGCACTATTCTCAAGAACAATTAAGGAGATGGATGCTTCAAATGGAGTGTCAAGAATGTCTACGAAATGGCTGCATCACATTTTCGTCAAATTTTGAAGCGTCTGCAAAAAAAAATGTTTTTAACAGTTTTCTAGTTAAAAAGCAATACTTATTTGTCATAAATTCATATTTTTGTTGACGTTTTTTATTTAAAATCTAAATTGTATTCTAGTTGTTTCACTCTTTAAAAATTCATAAATAATTTTATTTGAATAAATGTTAATAAAATTTTTGAAAAATTAGTATTTATTTCAGCTTGGAACTGATAATGGGAAAAATTGTTTCGTATAACGAGTGTCTCGCTGAAAGAGTAAGACTCTGGAACGAATTTATCTCGATATGAGATGTTTGACTGTACCTACAATATATGGTGCTAAGACTTCAAATTTGGATGAGTATGTTTAATCAATAATTCTGTACCTATGAATTACTGAGGGCGTTGATTAAACTTCTCGTCTTTTTTGCCTCTTTTCCAAGAAAAAAAAATATTTTCAGTGCATACAGTGACCTAAAAAGTAGGTTTTCATGCAATAAATAATTAACACTGTAAATAAAAGCTTCCAAAATAGTATTTTATTTAAAAATGCAAGTAATCGATCATTCATTTCTTTTCTTATTAAT
Source organism: Ampullaceana balthica (assembly GCA_944989445.1). Lineage (NCBI taxonomy): Eukaryota > Metazoa > Mollusca > Gastropoda > Lymnaeidae > Ampullaceana > Ampullaceana balthica. Next base: position 1,470,834 of record CALYLW010000048.1, on the reverse strand, counting down.
AATGAAATCTGCAGGCGCAAGCGTTAAAGAATTTGAATTACATACATTATGGTATGGAACTGACAAGATGGAAGACCACAATGCTATGAAGTTTATTTTAGATCATCTTCGATGTAAATCCTTCTTGGGTTTTTGTTAAAAAGTATCGGTAAAAAACTATCCTCGTCAACATTGAAAGCGTAGTGAATATGCATCAATGCAAGCTCGAAAAGTCTTTCCTGTCCCATTGAACATCTCATGTAATTGTGCAAACGTTGGAGTGCACTTAACCTTCGCTCACACGCGCAGGAAGTCACAGGAATCACACACGCGATTTTCAGTAAGCATTAAATATTTGGATACATTGATTCATTGCAATGTTTTATAGCGTCCATGCAATTTTTTGGTAGCTTTGACTCTTCCCATTGGCTGAACCTCAATTTCCACCCGGTAAACTCTTCGGGCAGCTCTTCTGGTGAACGGTGAAGGCAGATCTTGCTCATATAAATCCACATCGCCTTTCAGATCTTCATACATACAATTTCTAACAGCACTTGGCACAAGAGCAACAGTTGTGAGGATGTCCTAGTCCTGGTTAAGCCAGAGATCCGCATATCTAGTTCAGCAATGATGTGCCCCAGAAATGGATTAATTTAGTTCCGCAGATAATGTTGCATTGGTGTTTCTACGCACACATTGCTTCGGTAGATTTGCTGCTTAGCAATTCTGGGCATTGAAGCTTCAGCTCCTACAGACCTGGCTATGATAATGATATGATCATGTCATAAGTGTTTTGAAAATAAGAACCTACATTTGTTCTAATCTCTCTAAACTCTTGCTTGACGTTTTCGATAAGCGACATAGTCTGAATTATGTCAATCACTTCTTTCTGAAGTTCAACTGTTATTCCTTCCAGCCTAGATAACAGTTTGTACGTTACAACAAACGTCACAATAAATGTGAATTTACACAAGGAATGAAGAAGTGGCGTTGCTCGAGACTTACTGTCCGTGTCCCAATAGCCATTTGTAGTCAAACTTGGATCGAATCCTTGGTCGTTGTTTTCATCGTGGCAGTGAAATTATCTCAAGAGTGTGAAAAATGTAAACATACGATTAATAGAAGTGTTTGCATGCTTCGTGGCGCTCATCCCATCTTGCTTTGCACAAATCTGTAAGTGCCTTCCGTTTAGCACTGTCAAAGACTTGTTTGTATGAAGTTTTTCAACAAGGCTTCGCGCTTTGGGCTGTTGTAAAAAAAACAACATGCAGGTTTCTTTTAATTTATCAATCATGTTACGTACATCGGGAAGTCTGCACGAATGCGTGATCACTAGGTTTAAAGCGTGATTGCTGCAGTGTGTGTATACCACCAAATGGGCCTCTCGCAGAATATGTGCTTGAACTCTTGAGACAGCGCCCAACATAGATGCAGCGCATCATAACACCGCCCCTCATATTCTGTAGTGGGATCCCCAAATCACTCAATAATATCAAGATCAATTGTTTTACCAAAAAGGGCACACATTCGAACGTACGACCCCCCCCCCTGCGTACGGCCATGTGGGTCTGGACCATCCCATGTGATCACAGAGAGATAAAAAATCTCCCAGGATTGTGGCGGTAATTAGCAAGTGATTAAAATAATATCATTTGAATTTAGTAGTGGAAACAGAGTTTAGCTGACAGTGCAGGGCGATCATCGTATGGGAATACAGAAGGGAGGTAATTTAACGAATGGCTATATTTAGAGAAGGGCATTCAAAATTGTGATGTAGCTCTTTAGACATAGAAATTTTATTTTGTTGATTTTGTCCCTAACTTAAAAAAAATAATTCAACTTTGATTAACTCTTTTAAAAATTAAAATTGTTTTTCTTTTATTCAGATTTTTTGTTAGGTCAAAGCATGTTTACGAGTAATACACTACAAATAGTACGCCCACATCAACAAGGGTTAAATCTGTTATTAACTAAATGAGGGCTGCCAAGAATGTTGAGACAATGTCTTGGGATAGGCTATACATGCATCTAGTGTGATTACATACGGTACTTCAGTTATATAATTGTCATGTCAGGTTACTCGGGTCAGGGCATGTACCATGTGTACTATAATTGTCATGTCAGGTTACTCGGGTCAGGGCATGTACCATGTGTACTATAATTGTCACGTCAGGTTACTCGGGTCAGGGCATGTACCATGTGTACTATAATTGTCACGTCAGGTTACTCGGGTCAGGGCAAGTACCATGTGTACTATAATTGTCACGTCAGGTTACTCGGGTCAGGTCATGTACCATGTGTACTATAATTGTCATGTCAGGTTACTCGGGTCAGGGCATGTGCCAGGTGTACTATAATTGTCATGTCAGGTTGCTCGGGTCAGGGCATGTACCAAGTGTACTATAATTGTCATGTCAGGTTACTCAGGTCAGGGCATGTTCCGGGTGTACTATATTTGTCACGTCAGGTTACTCGGGTCAGGGCATGCACCAGGTGTACTATAACTGTCATGTCAGGTTACTCGGGTCAGGGCATGTACCAGGTGTACTATAATTGTCACGTCAGGTTACTCGGGTCAGGGCATGCACCATGTGTACTATAATTGTCATGTCAGGTTACTCGGGTCAGGGCCGGGGCATGTACCATGTGTACTATACTTGCCATGTCAGGTTACTCAGGTCAGGGCATGTACCATGTGTACGATAATTGTCACGTCAGGTTACGTTCCGGTTACGTTCTCTTCTGTCAGGTGCGTCAAAACGATGCATTGAAAAACTACAGAAAGTTCAAAATTCAGCTGCCAGATTAGTTCTACAGGCAAAAAAAACATGACCATGTTACTCGGCTACTTTACTCACTTCATTGGCTACCTTTACCGAATTGATTACAAACTGGCCGTTCTCTGTCACAACTTCTTTTCTGACTCATGCCCTTCCTATCTTACTGAGCTTCTGTCGGTCTACTCACCAAGTCGTCAGCTACGCTCTTCTGCAGACACGCGCATTCTCTGTGTTCCTAAGACACGAACTAAAACATTTGGCGAAAGGTCATTCTCTTTTTGTGCAGCCAAACAACGGAATTCTCTACCAATTACACATCCGGAGTATTTCATCTACCAAGTCCTTCAAGACTGCACTTAAGACGCATCTTTTCAAAATTAATTTTCAAAATTAAAGAAACACCATTTCTTTTTAATTATTAACGTTGCTTATGTGTATTGTACTGTTATTTATGTGTTTATGATAAAAGGAATGCATATTTAAATTATTATATGTATATTATTATCTCCATGTAAAGTTCTGTGATCCCGGCTCCTTGCTGGGAAACAGCGCTATAAAATTATCAATTTATTATTATTACTATAATTGTTAGGTCAGGTTACTTGGGTCAGGGCATGTACCATGTGTACTATAATTGTCCCGTCAGGTTACTCGGGTCAGGGCACGTACCATGTGTACTATAACTGTCACGTCAGGTTACTCGGGTCAGGGCATGTACCATGTGTACTATAATTGTCCCGTCAGGTTACTCGGGTCAGGGCATGTACCATGTGTACTATAACTGTCACGTCAGGTTACTCGGGTCAGGGCATGTACCGGGTGTACTATAATTGTCATGTCAGGTTACTCGGGTCAGGGCATGTACCGGGTGTACTATAATTGTCATGTCAGGTTACTCGGGTCAGGGCATGTACCATGTGTATTATAATTGTCACAGGGCATGTACCAGGTGTACTATAATAGTCACGTCAGGTTACTCGGGTCAGGGCATGTACCATGTGTACTATAATTGTCATGTTACTGGGGTCAGGGCATGTACCATGTGTACTATAATTGTCATGTCAGGTTACTCGGGTCAGGGCATATCCCAGGTGCACTATAATTGTCATGTCAGGTTACTAGGGTCAGGGCATGTACCAGGTGTACTATAATTGTCATGTCAGGTTACTCGGGTCAGGGCATGTACCATGTGTACTATAATTGTCACGTCAGGTTACTGGGGTCAGGGCATGTACCATGTGTACTATAATTGTCATGTCAGGTTACTCGGGTCAGGGCATGTACCATGTGTACTATAATTGTCACAGGGCATGTACCATGTGTACTATAATTGTCATGTCAGGTTACTGGGGTCAGGGCATGTACCATGTGTATTATAATTGTCACGTCAGGTTACTCGGGTGAGGGCATGTACCGTGTGTACTATAATTGTCATGTCAGGTTACTGGGGTCAGGGCATGTACCATGTGTACTATAATTGTCATGTCAGGTTACTCGGGTCATGACATGTACCAGGTGTACTATAATTTTCACGTCAGGTTACTCGGGTCAGGGCATGTACCATGTGTACTATAATTGTCACGTCAGGTTACTCGGGTCAGGGCATGTACCGTGTGTACTATAATTGTCAGGTCAGGTTACTGGGGTCAGGGCATGTACCATGTGTACTATAATTGTCACGTCAGGTTACTGGGGTCAGGGCATGTACCATGTGTACTATAATTGTCATGTCAGGTTACTGGGGTCAGGGCATGTACCATGTGTACTATAATTGTCATGTCAGGTTACTGGGGTCAGGGCATGTACCATGTGTACTATAATTGTCATGTCAGGTTACTGGGGTCAGGGCATGTACCATGTGTACTATAATTGTCATGTCGGGCCAGTGTACATTTATTGAATGCTTTCTTCTATAGCGCTAACACTATCCATGTTATTCTTATTGCCCTCTATGTTCAAAAACGCTCTCAAATAATAAAAAAGAGTCTTCACATTTTCTTTAATTTGTATTTGTTGTCACACTCTTTGAAAATTTTCGGAAGACTGATCCAGTACCGCTAATTCAAAGTTCACAAGTCGCCTAGCAATCAGCAGTGAAAACCCTCTAACATATTCCTTTTATTAGACTGTTTCATGCATATGACATCGCAACTCTAGTTTATAGAATGTGTAAAAGCTTTTCCAACACTCGAGAACATATTCCCTGTAATCCAACCTAAACACAGTTCACAGTTTGACAAGCTTGAAGCAATATCCTGAAATAGGATACAATAGAAACCGTGTGCAAAACTATAAAAACCTCCAGGTTTAAAAGGCCTTAGTGTCCCAAATGGAGGTCATTTCGGTTCACCGATTTTGCACTGACTTCGGTACACTTTAAACCCGCGGTTCTATTACTTTAGCACACCACCCCATTAGAGCCATATAACAGTAATTAACAGAACCGTCATGGGCGGTACTTTTCAAGCCCATCAACAAAGTCAAAATGTCATGAACGCACTAGACAAACACTGGCAGCGTCAAGTCCCCATCTATCAAATTTACGTCACAAAACATTTATTCCAGTTACGCACTGAAAACAAATCGCACTGAATAAGAGTCGCATTTAATATAACCATCGAGGATTTTTTTTTGCGCGGGCGGGGTAATATTGATATTCCTAAACAACACATAATAAAAGTAGATTGCCCCTGGTAGAAATCAACCAATTCCACTGAGTTCGGAAGCCCACTGTAGGACGGTTTACTTCTTCTGTTCTTTGCATCCAGTGCTGTTGAAAAAACAGCAACATGTGGTTTGTGGGGGAAAGGACGTTTTAAAAAAAAACAGCAAAGGAAGAAGTTTGACGGTATCAGAAACGAAATGAATAAATACCAATTTTAACTGCTAAGGAAATCTATTCCCCCATAAAATTATCGGCTCCAACAGGCTTGGAGAAATGCTTCGGTGGACTCTAATTCATACAACCAAGACTGGATTAGTGCAAGATCAGTCTATTAGGATTGCCTCAAAACCAACTTCCGGTCAAAAGTGCGTGATGGCATTCAAGTTGCGGAAGCCCTGGAGCCATTTCTCTCGGAAATGGTCTTAAAGCCACGATCTGACCTAAAGCATCTGGAAGCACGGCCAGAAAAGTTTACTCTTTCATGCCGAGACCGAGCAAGAGCGACCCCTGGTGGGAAATCGGACGTAGCAATCAGACGGTCATAACACGAATGATGACTGAATATTGTCCCACACGAAGCTACCTGTACAAGTTTAACACTAGAAGGGAACTGGCATGTCGGCTGTGTGGCCACCCGGAGGAGACGGTGGCCCACGTGCTCGAAGAATGCCCAGGACTGGCAGGGGATTTGGAGGGAGAAGTTCCGTTACCTGTGGGAAAGTACCTTAATGGCGATGCCCGCTTGATGAGGCACGCCTGTGATATAATGAGCTGGGTTCTAACAGTCTAAACGACTCGACCCCAAAAGAGAATGAATATTCGATAGTTGCGGAAGCCACCCTCGCAGCTAGGGGTGAAGAGCCAGGAGAAAAGGGAAAGGGGGAAGAGGAGCAGGGGTCAACGCCATCGTCCCTTGAGGACGGAAGATGTCATATATATCATATCAACTGTCAGTATCCTATTCTATCAACTGTCAGTATTCTATCAACTGTCAGTATTCTATCAACTGTCAGTATTCTTTCAACTGTCAGTATTCTATCAACTGTCAGTATGCTATCAACTGTCAGTATCATATCAACTGTCAGTATTCTATCAACTGTCAGTATTCTATCAGCTGTCAGTATTCTATCAGCTGTCAGTATTCTATCAACTGTCAGTATCCTATCAACTGTCAGTATCCTATCAACTGTCAGCATTCTATAAACTGTCAGTATTCTATCAACTGTCAGTATTCTATCAACTGTCAGTATCCTATCAACTGTTAGCATCCTATCAACTGTTAGTATTCTATCAACTGTCAGTATCCTATCAACTGTCAGTATGCTATCAACTGTCAGAATTCTATCAACTGTCAGTATTCTATCAACTGTCAGTATCCTATCAACTGTCAGTATCCTATCAACTGTCAGTATCCTTTAACTTTAGAGAAACTTCGATCATTGAAACCTTTAATAGTAATAGTAACGCCCTTTTAATTATTAGCAAACACAGTTTTATAACCAGAGTAGTCGAACTTGGCGGTTTATTTCTACGTCCAGATAAGGATGTTGGAAAATATCTCAGTCATCTAAAGTTTGAATTTGTCTTTGTACTTTGTCTTTTCATGGCTGCGTGCTAGCAGCTGATGTCTACATGCTAGCTGTTGTTGGCTACATGCCAGCTGTAGATGGCTACGTGCTAAATATTCATACAAACATGCAAGAGGTTTCTATTGTTTTAAAAGGCATACGTTTTCCTCCGCTGTCGAAACCAATCTTTACTCCACCAGGCGCCACTCCAACAAAAAATTTAAAAATAATAATAATGAATAATAAAATCAATAGGCAATTGACGCAATGAAAGTAATGTTGGAAATATTATTTCAGATTTAAAATCATTTTTGCTGGAACACGCTCCTCCGGACCACCACTTCACCTGAACACTTCGCCAACCTTGTGCCTCGCCCACGTTGAGAGCAACGTGTCCAAAGCTATCAACTATGTCAAGTTGGTACATACAGATATCAGATACAAGGATTCAGGAACTATCTGAAGAGTCATACCGATATAACAACTTGGAAAATTTGCAGGCAACACTGAAAATGGAGAGCGAACGAGGAAAAAAAATAGTTTGCGTGCCGTGTGCAAATTTCAGTCTCAGGCACCAATAAATTGGTTGGTCGTGTGGAGCGCAAGTATCGTGTGAAAGGAGCAAAACGTCTTTATAAAGATATGTACTATCTCCCAGAAGCGAGTCGTTTAAAAACTACAGCAGGGCTTTGAAGCTGTCTGTAAGTCAACCGCAAATAGTAATAGGTCAACATTCGAGAAGGTACGCTGATAAGGTAAATCTTTGTTGTTGTTTACAACCGTGTGGGATCATGTGTTTATGGCTTGAACAATGCATTATCTGACGGCATCGCCGTTAGTTCATCTTTCTAGTCTCGAGGTTCTGACCAAGCGCAAAGTATCGTCAAGTTTAGCCGCTATCAAGGACCGGGTAAGACATTTTATCGCTTAACACGGATTCAACAAATGGCGGACTATTTGCTGAGGAATAAGACTAAAGCGCGTGCCGTTCCTTAGAGCCAAAAGTAAACAATCAAACAAACGAGCTGGTGAGCGTTAAAAAAGTGACAGGAAAAACAGTAACCGTAAAATGTAACAGAATTCCAAACAAATGCAAAGCCTATAACAGTTATCCCCTTTACATTTGGATACATTTGTGCCTTGAATTCGTCTGAAAAGTAATTGGGGTAAAACTTTCAAAGTTCACCCATTGAAATCGGTTTATCTTATCTGTTACAGACGCTCCTTATTTAAATAAATATTTTAAATTAATTTTTTGATCACCCCCCCCCCAAAGTAGTGAATAATGTAAGTACTTTTAAGTTCACACAATATTTAGATACCGGTATGTTTCACAAAGGTTTTAGCTGATGACTATGGCCCAAGTTCAATTCACGACTTTGGCCTAAGTTCAACTCACGACTTTGGCCTAAGTTCAATTCACGACTTTGGCCTAAGAATTCGTATGCCAGGTTTAGCCAAGAGTCACCAATCTGTGTATAATCTCATGAGGCGCAAAGTGTTACAATTTTAACAAAAATAGGATTTGGGGACCCCCAGGCCTGAAGGACTGAATATTGTGAGTTCAACTCGCCATAGTATTTTAAAATGGCTCATCAAAGTTTTGTGTACTAAGATTCGTTTAGACCCATCCATCCAACCATCCATCTGGTGGCCTATAACCAATATTTAAAATTATATTTGTATATTTCATATAAGAAAAACATTGACCCTGGGTCCAAACAGTTTATTAATAACATTCAAAAGTTTTCAGGATTTCATTCATTTTGATTATAATGGGCGTGTGCGCCAAATTTGGTAAAGTCATCAATCCATGGATAAACACATCGGAATTAACAAAGAAACTCACAAACCTTTGTCTTTTGAACATAAACATACATCAATTGTTGGGACTTTTTTTTCTCTCTGTGACTTATCCTGGGACTTTATTTCCTACAATAGATGAGCCCAGTTTTGGTAACAGTACATTAAGACAAGGTGTTAATCATCAACGGGAAAAAAAAACAAATTATTGAAAAACAAGATTGAACCACGGTTCCTCTCCCATTCCATTCCATTCAAGCCTACAAGTCTTATGCTGAAAACCTTTAATTCAATCTTTCTATCTCCCACACTTAATCTGATCACTCATAATGCAATCTCTCTGCCTCAAATTCTTATGTCTGTCACTCTAACGTCATTTCACTGTGCATCTCACTATAACCCCCCCCCCAACCCCTCTTAGTATTTTTCTCTCAGAGTCCAACTCTCTAACCACCCCATTACTAATTGTAATCTCATTTCCTCAAACTTCTAATATAAAAACAAATTTCTACTCCCAGTTCAAATCAGCATTTCACTGAAATTTTATGGCCAATTTTATGATAATTGTAAATACAAAAATATTTTAGTTTCGTGTTTTTAGGATAAAGTTAAGCCAGATTTCAAATGTTTACTTTAACTTACTAGCAATGTTCTCTTTAAACATCTGACATCTGACAGACGCCGCGCATTAGTTTAGAATTACCGCACAGTAAATTTGCTAAAATATTGCACAAAGAATGGATGATGTGCAACTTGGCACACGAGTTTGTTTACTTTGCACACAGACCAACGAACCTTGCTTACTAGTTACTAGACTATCTTTTCGATCCCAAATAATGTAGTTGACAATAATTCAACTTGCCCTGATTATAAACCTTTCATCCTCCGATCCAGGCAGGTCATCCACATCCAGGCAGGTTATCCACATCCAGGCAGGTCATCCACAACCAAGCAGGTCATCCACATCCAGGCAGGTCATCCACATCCAGGCAGGTCATCCACGACCAAGCAAGTCATCCACGACCAGGCAGGTCATCCACATCCAGGCAGGTCATCCACGACCAGGCAGGTCATCTACATCCAGGCAGGTCATCCACGACCAGGCAGGTCATCCACATCCAGGCAGGTCTACCACATACAGGCAGGTCATCCACGACCAAGCAGGTCATCCACATCCAGGCAGGTCTACCACATACAGGCAGGTCATCCACGACCAAGCAGGTCATCCACATCCAGGCAGGTCATCCACATCCAGACAGGTCATCCACGACCAGGCAGGTCATCCACGAGCAGGCAGGTCATCCACTGCAATGTATGCCATTGAAATCTTCTGGCTAGTAGTAGTCCTCGCCTCGGATATTTTCATGCCACCCATTCTTGGTACAGCAGTTCCTGTGACAAAAGATCGTCAAGCTCCAACATTGGCTAAGACGACTGCACAAGTGGAACCCAGGGTTGAAGACATATTAAGAGACCAGAATTCTGAGACGTCCTTTGATGAATCTGAGAGACTGACTCTACCAAATCATGTGGACAGCGGAGCAGCAAGCCCACAAGGAGTAGCCAACGCCAGCGGCCTACTGCTTCACTTGAACAGCCAGGGGCTTGACCAGCTGACCGTTTCCTGGACAATGGACACTAATGCTACAAACGTAACCAACTTTGTGGCCACATACAAAACCAGTAAAGGAGAGCACTATGATTCTAACCCCCTGGGCAAGCAAGTTCGAGAGTACACGTTTACATCCATGGACAAAGACGAGGAGTACAGGGTGTGTATCCACGCGATGATCAACGGGACGTCAGTGCAGGAAGTCTGCTCTGTGTGGAGCGAGTCATCCATGAAGGTCATCGTCGGAGTGCTAGCTGGAGTCGTTGGACTGATTCCTTGCTTTGTGGCCCTGCTTTGGGTCATGAGAAAAGACAAAAAGATGGTCGCCTACACCGTCCTGGAGTCCAGTGAGCCTCAAGCGGAAGGAAAGGAGGTTCAGACACTCACCAAAGATAAAATAAACCAAGGTTTGGTCTGTCTGACGGTGGGAGGCTCACAGAAAGATTCCAAGGTGAGCCCATCACAGGTGAGTTCCCACATTCACGATGGTTACGACAATGACTGCTTTAGTCTTGAACACGATGGCGAGCGTCAGAGTTGCAACGCGAGGGGACAACAGAGCACAGACGATCACCCAGAGGAACGGGCAATCAACAGACAAGAGTCATCAAACTTTCACCAGAGAAAAGATCTGTCTCAACAGCACTCTGTACAACACAGTGGTGTGACATTAACTGTGGCTGATCTGACAACGGAAACTGTCATATGTGATAGTAAGTTTAATCCCGCTAGTAAAAGTGAACATACAGCCCAAGCTACTGCTAAATACCTCCCTCGAGTGGCTGATCAAGGCGTCAAATCCAATCATGGTACAGGACAGTGTAGTGGCCAAGTTATGAATAGCTCAACCTTAGAAACATTGGACTCACCAAGAAATGTCATCCAAAATGGGAATTCAGAGAGCGACAATCCCACATTCACAATCACTCATTTTTAGGGCAACATGGTCATATTCACAAAAACCCATTATTCAGGACAATGTACCAACCTTCAAAATCATTCAGTTAGGGCAACAAATCCACACTTACAATCACCCATTTTCAGGGCAACATACCCACACTTACAATCACCCATTTTCAGGGCAACATACCCACACTTACAATCACCCACTCCTGACTTTCTAGAGCTTCCTTCAGAGTGTTCAATTCATTCCACTAAATGGATTCTTTATTACTGTATATCATGTGATGTAATATTAAATTATATTTTTGTGATGATTGTATACACTAGAAAAAGTCTTGAATAGTGACCAGACTAAAACAGAGACCAATGTTAGACAGTGACTTGTGACAAGACAATGATCAGTGTTATTATTTTTGAAATTTTCTCTGTGCTTAAATCACAGAGTTAAAAGAATTTTAATAAATGCAACCAAATATTGAACATACTATCTTGTGTTAAATGAATGCTCCTTTATTTATAATGCTGAACTAATTAACGAGATCCAAATGGATGTTCCAAAATGTTTAAAACTATAATTTTGAGCCCATTATCATGCTGTCTATAACGTAAGATATGACATAGTAATTATGCCTAAAACTGCTTTGGTGCATTTTATAGCTGCTTTAATTTTAATACTGAATAGTCCTGTCACAGAGTGTACACTGAAATATGTTACACTATCCACTAAAATGTCCCATCACAGAGTATCCCCTAAATTGTACTGTTACAGAGTATCCATATATAAATATATTTAATGGATCATAAAATCCTCTATAAGATATTGTTTAGTTGAATTAATTATAGAATAAATTTTCAATTAGGGGTGTACCGGATTCAAATTTTTGAAATCCGATCAGAGCCGGATTTGGCCAGATTTATAAAGTGAAATCCGAACGGAATCGGAGCCGGAACCGGATTTGTAAAAATGACCGGATTCCGGATTTGCCGGAGCCGAAATCCGGTACACCCCTATTATCAAGTACAGTAGAAGTCCTTTAGTCCGGCATCCAACAGTCCGGAATGCCCGATAGTCCGGCATCGCTCCGGAAAATTGTAAAACAAAATTTTTTCTACAAAAGTGTGTCTTTCAAGCAAATAAAAACTCTCGAGAGCTATTCGGAAGTTTTCGGCGTAGTTCGGGATCACCCTGAAGCGCTCTGTAAACCCCCAGCCTACTCAAAATCGTGAAGAAAGTGACTCAGATGCCGAAACGGAAGAAAAGGAAGAAATCAGCTGGGCAGAAGCTGCAGAATCACTAAATAAGTTTATCTCTTTTACTGAGGCTAGTACTAGCTACAGTGCTTCAGAAATTATTGATTTCCAAATCATTAGAAATAAATTTTATAATTAACACCCAAAGTCAAGAAAACAAAAAGACATTCGTGACTTTTTTAAAAATATAAGTGAAATATGTTTTATAGTACGTATACATACATTATATGAAATGTAAAATAAACTTGTTGTATTTGCAGCAATAATAATTGCATATTGTATTTGTAGTTTAATTATTAACCTAATTGTTCTTATAATTACGATTTATGTATGTATGTAGTTAAAAAAACAAAGTACATATGTTTTACGGCAAAGCCTACACTAAAAAGAAGGGGCACCGCCCGATAGACCGGAATTGTCGATAGTCCGGCATCGAGCCGGTCCCGAGCGTGCCGGATTATCGGACTTCTACTGTATCTGTATATCTCATTCTATGTGACGTGTTACACTGTTAAACCTCCCTTCTCATAAAGAACAACACGTGAAAGAAAGTACTTTCAGTGGAGAGAGAGAGTTCACTATTGATATTTGTAAAATTAATCATTGAATTAGAAAATCTTTGGAACAAAACAAAAATTTTGCAAACAAATGATTACCTTTTGCTCACAGCTGAGTAACTCTTCACATCTCTCAGCAAAAGATCAAATATAAAAAATGACAAAAACACAATTTTATTTTCTAAGAACTTCAGTAGCCCCACCTATCGGAGTTTTAGTAATGAAAATTCAAACATCCTTTGGTAGTCTGGTGGATGACTGTACTGTCAAAAATGTGTTCAAAAGGTATTCAAAAGCTGGCCAATTATGTCATACAATTTTCTCTCTTAAAGGTAGAATTAAAAATATATGAGTTCTTGTATTATCTCCCCCCACCCCCCTCCCACCACCATCCAAAAAAACACAAAAAACATTTTTTTAAAGTTAGATTGAAATCAACTGACACACTTGCATTATTTTAAAAAAAATTAAACAACCCCCGTAAAAACAAAGTTTTTGACTATAAATCCCTTATATATGAGACATAACTAAAAGTATTGATTATGTTCATTATAATACCCATCGCGCGGCAAACATTTACAGGCTGAACGCGACTGAACTCGCTTGCTGTAAACACGAGTATGTGGTCGTCGATGGCTGGAGTGAACTCCAGTGACACGTAAAATGTAAACAAAAACAGACGGCTATATAGTTAAATAGAGATGAACTAAAAATGTATCAATTTAATTACGGTACGTTCGATCGATCTGAAATTGTGATGCAATGCATTGTTAGGTGACACGAGTCTATGTGCAAAATTTCAGCTCGATAGCATCACTGGAAGTGTGTCATTTTTTACTTTTGTTTTTTTTCGCCCGCCCGCGAACGACAGAGAGAGATGACGACAGAAGGACAAGATTTCGAAGTTAATATAAGGGATTTAAACAACCTGCTGACCAGTAGTATGGACATAACATCAAAGTTGTGGATATAACACTTGCTATTTAATTCTCCATCCACAACAGAAAACAAAGTGATGTCATAGCACAATGTGGCGAACTTGGTGGTAAATAATGTTGACTAGGAGGTAGCATCAAAGAAAAGGTGAAAAAAGGAAAGTGAAGAAAATAGGTTGGTTTTTTGGGAAACCTTAAACAGAGGGGCGATGTGTCAATATTTCAACAGCAAACTAACAAACAGACAGAAGAGCAAACACCACTTGGCACAGCGCTCCTACTGGCTAGCATCTTAACGAGATCACACGAGACTTACACATTCTGTTGGCCTGGGACCCTGGCCATTCAATAGATGTCCATTGATGGTGAGACATTCTGTGGGCCTGGGACCCTGGCCATTCAATAGATGTCCATTGATGGTGAGATATTCTGTGGGCCTGGGACCCTGGTCATTCAATAGATGTCCATTGATGGTGAGACATTGTGTGGCCCTGGGACTCGGGCCATTCAATAAATGGCCATTGATACAGTGTGACTATTTAAAATCACCCGTGAAGAATGACTCAAAGAGAAACGAACCAAGTGAATTAGGAACGCAAAAATAAAAGTGTGAAGCAGACCACACCATTCAGTAGAATTAGGTGAGAATCAAAGTGATATTCGAACTTTGGCTCGCCTTGATGGTAGCCAACTGATGTCATCCTCCAAGTCACGTGACCAATGAGTGATTAGCGTTGACCAGACTCTGAGTGATAGGGCAGCTGGAAATAACCACTGATGAGATCATATGTGAGGACCACCAAACAAAACAAAAAACAGCAACACAATTTGAGAACCACCGACTCCATACCCGCATCCCCCCTTTACGGCAAGTCCCAGTTAAAGAAGCCTAAGTTCACGGCAGTACTACCGGGGCACACGTCTCACGTCTGCTAGTTGTAGTACTCTCACAAGTCAGATGAAAAGAAGAGCAACACAAAGTTAGTATTGGCCGCACACAGGCCGGTGTTTGGGATCCTTGTATACATTTGAACGACTGGTGTCTCACATTGATGACACTGGACAACAAAACTGTGAGACTTCATGACGTAATAGTGCACTATCCGCTAAATTATTACTGTACTCTCAGACCCGGTGGTTTACAGGATATTGTCAGATCTGTGTGCGATAAGCAGAGGTAAGGGGCTATAACTCACAGTTTAATATGATCTGACCTGTTTGTTTCGTCTCGCTTTACTATTTTAATCTTTAACATATCTACTGTGTATACATTATTATACATATGCGCCACAACTACACCTTTCACTCTTCTACACATAGCTTGTGTATACATTATACATATTAATCAAAACTACACCTTTCATTAATCTACACATAGCCACTGTATAAACATAAAACACAACTGCTCCTTTCATTCTTCTACACATAGCTACGATATACACATGCAACAACACTAAACCCTTGCCTTCATTCTTCTACACATAGCCACAGATACATGACACAACATCACTACACCTTTCATTCTTCTACACATAGCTACGATATACACATACAACACCACTACACCCTTCATTCTTCTACACATAGCCATAGATACATGACACAACATCACTACACCTTTCATTATTCTACACATAGCTACGATATACACATACAACACCACTACACCCTTCATTCTTCTACACATAGCCACAGATACATGACACAACATCACTACACCTTTCATTCTTCCCTTAATTGTTTTAATAAATAAGGCCATTAATAGATTAATAGCCAAAAGTTTGACATTAAAATTCAAAGAATTCAGCAATAACTCGTGGCAAGAGCTGAGAGACATCATGAACGTGAGTGACATAGAAACAAAAGGTTTCAGCTGTTTGTATGGGATGAATGACATAGAAACAAAAGGGATTAGCTGTTTGTGTGGGATGAATGACATAGAAACAAAAGGTTTCAGCTGTTTGTATGGGATGAATGACATAGAAACAAAAGGGTTTAGCTGTTTGTATGGGATGAATGACATAGAAACAAAAGGGATTAGCTGTTTGTATGGGATGAATGACATAGAAACAAAAGGGATTAGCTGTTTGTATGGGATGAATGACATAGAAACAAAAGGTTTCAGCTGTTTGTATGGGATGAATGACATAGAAACAAAAGGGTTTAGCTGTTTGTATGGGATGAATGACATAGAAACAAAAGGGTTTAGCTGTTTGTATGGGATGAATGACATAGAAACAAAAGGGTTTAGCTGTTTGTACGGGCTGAATGACATAGAAACAAAAGGGTTTAGCTGTTTGTACGGGATGAATGACATAGAAACAAAAGGGTTTAGCTGTTTGTACGGGATGAATGACATAGAAACAAAAGGGTTTAGCTGTTTGTACGGGCTGAATGACATAGAAACAAAAGGGTTTAGCTGTTTGTACGGGATGAATGACATAGAAACAAAAGGGTTTAGCTGTTTGTACGGGATGAATGACATAGAAACAAAAGGGTTTAGCTGTTTGTATGGGATGAATGACACGGCGGTCGGTGCACGTGCACCAACGGGGCTTATAATAAAGGCCTGGTTTTATTTACGGCACGGTGCCAGCTGCGCCGCAAGGCACAATGATAATGAGGGTAGGCAGGTAGACTCACGTAGTGTGAAGACATGACCTGAATTGTGAATGTTTGATGACAGACACAGTAAAACTGTCCCGACAGTTGGCTATTGCCCATAGACAGACACAGTAAAACTGTCCCGACAGTTGGCTATTGCCCATAGACAGACACAGTAAAACTGTCCCGACAGTTGGCTATTGCCCATAGACAGACACAGTAAAACTGCCCCGACAGTTGGCTATTGCCCATATAAAGACACAGATGGCCAAATGTTAAATCACGGTCGGCCACATTTGATAAACGTATCTGCATCTTTGGAGAACGATAAGCCTGGGTACGGAAATAGTTTTTCTATATAAAAGACAACAGTAATGATATTAATGACAGTAACAACAGTAATGACAGCGATGGGATGTAAAGTTGTGCTGCTTTGTGACGTTACTGCTTACGAGCTGAGGTGTCTGAGGTAAATGATGGTGTAAAATATATATGTAAAGAATAAATGTTTCCCTCTGTAAGTGGTTAAGTGGTGGGGTGAGACTAGCGCTGCCCCATCTGACTTAATAGAGATACCACCTGTACATGGTCAGCTTATTGGAATTCATTGTTGACATACTTCAACCCAACGAATGTTGGAGTGATTGATGGACTCGGGGATTGTTGTACGCAGACCGCCAAATTGGTTTTTAATGGGTAGCTCAGCGGACTGAGAATAACTGAGAGAATAAATGGCACGTTGCACCAAAGTTGGTGTTGTACAGCATCAACATTGTGTTACAACAAATTTGGTGTAGTACGGCATCAACAGCGTGTTACAACAAATTTGGTGTAGTACGGCATCAACAGCGTGTTACAACAAAGCTGGTGTCGTACAGCATCAACAGCGTGTTACAACAAAGTTGGTGTCGCACGGCATCAACAGCGTGTTACAACAAAGTTGGTGTAGTACAGCCTCAACAGCGTGTTACAACAAAGCTGGTGTCGTACAGCATCAACAGCGTGTTACAACAAAGTTGGTGTTGTACAGCATCAACAGCGTGTTGCTCCAAAGTTGGTGTAGTACAGCATCAACAGCGTGTTACAACAAAGTTGGTGTAGTACAGCATCAACAGCGTGTTACAACAAAGTTGGTGTAGTACAGCATCAACAGCGTGTTACAACAAATTTGGTGTTGTACAGCATCAACAGCGTGTTACAAAAAAGTTGGTGTTGTACAGCATCAACAGCGTGTTACAACAAAGCTGGTGTCGTACAGCATCAACAGCGTGTTACAACAAAGTTGGTGTCGTACGGCATCAACAGCGTGTTACAACAAAGTTGGTGTTGTACAGCATCAACAGCGTGTTACAACAAAGTTGGTGTAGTACAGCATCAACAGCGTGTTACAACAAAGTTGGTGTTGTACAGCATCAACAGCGTGTTACAACAAAGTTGGTGTAGTACAGCATCAACAGCGTGTTGCTCCAAAGTTGGTGTAGTACAGCATCAACAGCGTGTTACAACAAAGTTGGTGTAGTACAGCATCAACAGCGTGTTACAACAAAGTTGATGTTGTACGGCATCAACAGCGTGTTACAACAAAGTTGGTGTTGTACGGCATCAACAGCGTGTTGCTCCAAAGTTGGTGTAGTACAGCATCAACAGCGTGTTGCTCCAAAGTTGGTGTAGTACAGCATCAACAGCGTGTTACAACAAAGTTGGTGTAGTACAGCATCAACAGCGTGTTACAACAAAGTTGGTGTTGTACAGCTTCAACAGCGTGTTACAACAAAGTTGGTGTAGTACAGCATCAACAGCGTGTTACAACAAAGTTGGTGTTGTACTGCATCAACAGCGTGTTACAACAAAGTTGGTGTTGTACAGCATCAACAGCGTGTTACAACAAAGTTGGTGTTGTACAGCATCAACAGCGTGTTACAACAAAGTTGGTGTTGTACAGCATCAACAGCGTGTTGCTCCAAAGTTGGTGTAGTACAGCATCAACAGCGTGTTACAACAAAGTTGGTGTTGTACGGCATCAACAGCGTGTTACAACAAAGTTGGTGTTGTACAGCATCAACAGCGTGTTACAACAAAGTTGGTGTAGTACAGCATCAACAGCGTGTTACAACAAAGTTGGTGTAGTACAGCATCAACAGCGTGTTGCTCCAAAGTTGGTGTAGTACAGCATCAACAGCGTGTTACAACAAAGTTGGTGTAGTACAGCATCAACATCACGTTGCACCAAAGTTGGTGTAGTACAGCATCAACAGCACGTTGCACCAAAGCTTGCGTAGTACAGCATAGCTGATGTAGTACTAGTACATATTGCCCAGTTGTACAAAACACACAAAAATAACACGCGGCGAAACAGTGTCTGCTTGTAGGACGTTGCAGCGAGGACATAAACTGATCAGTACAACAGGACATAAAAACTGTTGCTATGGACAATTTTCATTGAAACTGTGGAGGTCTGTTAATGAAGTATTTCACAAATAATGTCTCGTTATACGTACCACGCAAAATTCTAGTGTCCATTTGAACTCAAACCGTTTTACCGTATCAGGATTATATATATTTTATCATCTGACATTTAAATCTAAAGGAATTGAGAGAGAGAAGCTTCTGTTTAGTGAAGTTGAATACTTTGTAAATATCTGGCACACTAAAGCAACGGTTCTAAAACCTGCCAACCCCACCCACCCCATCCACCAAATTATGGACGGAGAACATCTTGATGGTCGACATATGGTTTTTGTACAGTCTGTGCGTATACCTTGCACACTACAGGTTGGTCCACACCTCTCAAATGCTCGCGAGCATTTGATCAAACATCACACGAACGCACTATAAAATACGCCAATTTTGGCGTATTTTATAGTGCGTTCGTGTGATGTTTGATCAAATGCTCGCCAAATGCTCGCGAGCATTTGAGAGGTGTGGACCAACCTTAACATGTCAATCTTGTACAGTAATTGATTAAGTTCCTTATTTCTCTATTTTGTGACTCCACTACTTTCACTATCTAACCCAGGGGTTGGCAAACTTATTTGTCCGATACCCCATTATTATAAAATTGTATGTTGTCATTACCCCAAAGGAGCAGATTTTGGTTGATTGAATAGGCTCCAAATGAGTCTGCATTATCCCCTAGAGTTCCCTTGTTACCCTAAATGGGGTAATTTACCCCTGTTAGCCGACCCCTGATCTAACCTAAACCCCCTTCAGTCATTCCACGAAACGCATGAACGTTTCTTTTTAAAAGGTAATTTTACAATCACTAGTGCCAAAACATTTGAAATGTTGAGACCCGTTGCGCTTGTGGGGCGGTAAAACCAACCATTCTGGTATCTCCAGGCTATGAAGCCATCTTTCCAAGCGAGATAATGGGGGATCGCGCAGTACAAGTGGGAGACCGCTGGTTACGAGTAGCAGCACCATGCGTCTGTCAACAGATCTGGCCATTAACTAAGATAGAGAAAGGTCAGCGTGAAATGAGGCACATGGCGGTGTTCATTATCGCTTGTCTACGTGTTCAACTAAATATAGAAGACAGCGGCAGATACAGAGGTGTACCAAACACTGTGGGAGCAAATGTCAGTTGTAACAAACACTGTGGGAGCCAATATCAGTTGTACCAAACACTGTGGGAGCCAATTTCAGTTATAAAAAACACTGTGGGAGCCAATGTCAGTTGTAACAAACATTGTGGGAGCCAATGTCAGTTGTACCAAACACTGTGGGAGCCAATGCTGGTTGTAACAAACACTGTGTGAGCCAATGTCAGTTGTACCAAACACTGTGGGAACCAATGTCAGTTGTAACAAACACTGTGGGAGCCAATGTCAGCTGTAACAAACACTGTGGGAGCCAATGTCAGTTGTACCAAACACTGTGGGAGCCAATGTCAGTTGTAACAAACACTGTGGGAGCCAATGTCAGTTGTAACAAACACTGTGGGAGCCAATGTCAGTTGTAACAAACACTGTGGGGGCCAATGTCCGCTTTTTCATAAAACTGGCATAAGAGGCGCAAGGTTGGGGAGCACCCGTCTGTACGTGGCTCTGCGACCAGCAGTTTGAAGGCCACTTATACGATTAGAGATTAATAGGAGACAAGATAATAGGGGAGGATATCAATGATTGTAGCATCAGCTTACGTCTTTTTGTTGTTAGTGTTCCAAGTATGTCCGGTGAACGTGTGCATTGACGCAATCACGAGGGGCGAAAGGGGGCGTGTCTCATATGTGGTCTGATAGCAGGGGACACTGGACAGCAAGTTGGGACATCTGACCACCGGTATTTGACAAGGTGTCCGACAGCTTGGTCGTCTCGTGGATGAGACTCAATATGAGACATGGCCAATGCTAAGCAGCGAGGCCACGGCGAGGAGATAACGACGGTCACCGCGGTGTCAGATATTGGTGGTGGATATTATCTTCCTTACATCTGGTGATGCAGTCATCGCAAGGGTGAGTGAGTAAGTGTTAGTGTATGTTAGTATGCGACAAGTCTAATAAGGAATATGTAAGCATAGTCAATCATTGCGATCTTGCTGAGTGTGTTAATAAATAATATATTTCGTACAAAAAAGAAAAACGCTGATATTGACGGACTTTTGATGAATGTTTGAACCGAGTCACAGACTCACCCTGCGATCTTAAGATCAGTGAATCCATAGAGACGAGACTAAATAGCTCTTAAAATTCATACCTATAGCTTCAATCTTCTATTTACTATTACCCTCAGTAATCTTCAATAATCAGTTCAATCAATAAACGTTTGCCCGATTCACCGACCTGTTTAAAATGACCTGCTATACTTTTCCTTTCCGATAATCTGTTCAGTGGTGTCACTAGGGGGGGTGCGGAGGGGGCGGGCCACCCCGAGTGACACCATCATGGGAGGGGGGGGTGACACCAAAATGTAAAATTCTGTATGTTCCCGTTATTTGGCGCCGGAAGACTCGGGGGAGTTCTATGGGTTAAGTCGTTAGGGGGTGACACCATGATCTTCCGCCCCGGGTGACACCACCCCTAGTGACGCCTATGAACCTGTTTGAATCTGCCCTCTTCATTATGACCTTCCAATATTCTGTTAAATCTGCCCTCTTCACTGTGCACTTCACTAACCTCCCACTAAAGGTGAAAGATGCGGTCATAAAATAACTCTCATGTTTCTCCTATTTCCTCAGACTGACCGCGGCGGCCATGTCTTTCTCGGCTGCCCTTATTATCTGCTCCCTGTTGTGTGGCGCACTGACGCCCCAGGCCGTCGTCTTGGCCACATCGTCTCACGTGACACGCCTTGACGCAGACGGTGGGTCGGCATCAATAGAGGTGCAACCCGACATCAACAGCAACCCATTTCTCGCCACAAGACATCGCGACAGCATCAGATCACGTGGTGCTGACTTGACACGGGTTTATGAAAATATCAACTTACGTAGGCGGCGGCGAAACAAAGATCAGACGCGGAGAAAAGACCATTCTCGCTGGTCCAGGGAGGCTTGGGGGGAAAACGATGGGCAAGTGGGGGACAGATTCTCTGAGACAGGTCCATCTTCAACACCAGCTCCCCCGTGGCCAGATACCTCCGTCAACAACGCCGTTCCCGCGGTGCCTCGCGGTGACCCGGATGACGTAGGGCAACCGAAATCCACGACGCCTGCTGACGCGGGTGCTGACTTATTGAAGTCAGCCCACGGCTCAGTTGACAGCAACGAGATCACTGAAACAGGCGGGGTCGGACTCTCTAGCAACGTTTCAGGTGTGTCCCACACGGGTTCGGATGTCCAACGTGATAGCGCTGATGTCCAGGTCGACGGGAGGATGGCCGGGGACGACAGGAGTAGGGTCAGCACTGCTCAGGACAGCGGTGACGCCACAGTCACCACCTATCAACTGAATCAAGACACGAAAGGCAAGGATGGGTATTTCACGGAGGGCGACAGCCCGATGGCCACTGGTCACTCTACCAACAGCCCTGAAAAATTCCAAAAGGCTATCAAGAAAAGTTATTTTGCGCAAGGATCAGTCCAGTCGCAACAATCTTCATTACAGGAGAAACGCCAGGGAACACCTTCCCTTGGACTGTCAACTGTCCAGAACGCTGCAGCCCCTCCTATTGGACAGTCTACTGTCCAGCATGCTGCAGCCCCTCCAACAGGACAGTCCAGCGTCCAGCACGCTGCAGCCCCTCCACATGGAGAGTCTCCTGTCCAGGACACCGAATTGGCCCCCGTCCTAAAGACAGCGGCGTCCACCAAAAACATAACTGTCCCAGTGCCCAGAGTCAAGAAACCCAAGGTTCACAAACAGCCCGGGGACAGCCCCCCTGCCGGCGCCATCCTCAAAATGGACGGCGGCAACTACAGCGCCACCAGGCTGAGCCTGACGCTGCAGAGCCAGGACGACTCCGTCACCGCCCTGTGGACGTTCGAGTCCAACGACACGGGCATCACCGGCTTCCTGGTCACCTACAGAATCAACAACCGCGAGCACTATGACTCGTCAAAGCTCGGCAAGCTGGTCCGTTCGTTCACGCTCCACTCACTCCACGAGGACGAGGATTACGTCATCTGTGTCCACGCCATGGTCAACACAACGGCGGTGGTGGACGCCTGCGCTCACTGGAACGAGGCGTCCATGAAGATGGTGGTCGGCATCATGGCGGGGACGTTGTTCCTGGTGCCCTGTATCATCGTCGTCGTCTGGATTCTTGTCAAAGACTCTCAGATACGCGGTAGGATGAGCAAGGACGTGGAGACAAGTGGGGCGGCCTACAGCAAGAGTTTGATAGCCCACGATGGTTCTCACCAGGACGGCCACAGCCCCAAACGACAAGACGGTTCTCACCGCGACGGCCACAGCCCCAAACGACACGACGGTTCTCACCACGACACCCACTGCCACGCCCCACACTCTGATCTTGAGGTGTCTGGCTTAAAAGTGGACGGGGGGCAGATGACTCCAAATGGAAAGGGACTCCTCAGAAAGGCTTCAAGTTCTCCAAAGAGTAATTCTCCTCTACATGCGGTTAACGTTTCAGACGCTACTGGTCCGTGGACGAGGAAGAGTAGGACAGAACTGCTGGAGGCAGAGTCTCTGGTGCCCCTCTCTCTACACCCACAAAACAAAACCAGTAAGCATTCTCCAGCACAAGCTGAAAACCATTCCAGTCCCAGTTGTCAACGAGACCATGTAGTTCTAAACTACCATGGCAGCCATGGTACTCCTACTTCATCAGACACCCAAGACACGGCTGGCACTAAAACGACCGGTGCTTCTCATTCCAGTGAAGATCTAGCCGGATCAACTTCAGTCTGTGGTTTAAATAAACCAGCAGACAGTGGAAGAGTGTCAGAACCATGGTTTGGCTTATTGGACAATGAGGCGGTTGTCCATTTGGACCATCAGAGGGTTGGGCAAGGGGCTTCGTATCTACACATTACTCCCGTGCTGTTTGATGACACCGTGCTGTTTGATGCCAATGTTCTTGGAAAGGAACAGGACGGTGACATATTACCGCCCTTGTGAGACGTATTTTTATGTTACAGTGTTTATGTTACATGTTGGTGCAATGAAAGTAGTGGATAAAATTGGTGGCTCTTTTGGTAGTATCAAAAGAAAAAAACTACTCATTTGTTGAAATGTGTTCATAACATGCAAACAAATTGTTTGCACTAATGTCAAGAAATTTTATGCGTTAAAGGGTTCTGTCAAATAATGTAACAAAAAACTTGGCATTAAAGCAGAAGTAAGAGTTTGACAAAACCAGAGATCGGCAAAAACTACTACACAGCACAGACAACACAAGAGCTCAGACAACTCAAGGGCTCAGACAACACAAGAGCTCTGACAACTCAAGGGCTCAGACAACACAAGAGCTCTGACAACTCAAGGGCTCAGACAACACAAGAGCTCTGACAACTCAAGGGCTCAGACAACACAAGAGCTCATACAATACAAGAGCTCTGACAACATAAGAGCTCATACAATACAAGAGCTCAGACATCACAAGAGCTCTGACAACACAAGAGCTCTGACAACTCATGGGCTCAGACAACACAAGAGCTCTGACAACATAAGAGCGCAAGCAGTGGATGTCGTACAAAAAGTTGTGACATCTGTTGTCATGTTGTTTCAGCATGATCTCCAGAGACTGTGTGACATGCCAATTATGGAGTCAAACTGTCAGGGATAGAAACAATGACACAAGGGTCTGTGACTGTATATGTAAATGGAACAATCTATTCAATGATTGTGTCATGTTGACAAGTTCAGTAATAATTATTTCGAGAATCACTAGATAGAAGGCATTCTAAAATTGTTCTACTTTGCAAAAAGCTTCTTTTTTATGGATATTTTATAGCACACACTATTCCCAAACGCAATGGATTAGCACACGACATACCCTGACACAACAATTAGATTCAACACGTCCCATCATATGGCACACGTCATAATCTGACACACCAATTAGATTCAACATGTCCCATCATATGGCACACGTCATACCCTGACACAACAATTAGATTCAGCTTGTCCCATCATATTGCACACGTCATACACTGACATAATAATTAGAGATTCAACATGTCCCATTATTTTGCACACGTCATACACTGACACGACAATTAGATTCAACATGTCCCATCATATGGCACACGTCATACCCTGACACAACAATTAGATTCAACATGTCCCATCATATGGCACACGTCATACCCTGACACAACAATTAGATTCAATATGTCCCATCATATGGCACAGTCATACCCTGACACAATAATTAGATTCAACATGTCCCATCATATGGCACACGTCATACCCTGACACACCAATTAGATTCAACATGTCCCATCATATGGCACACGTCATAATCTGACACACCAATTAGATTCAACATGTCCCATCATATGGCACAGTCATACCCTGACACAACAATTAGATTCAGCATGACCCATCATATGGCACACGTCAACCCCTGACACAACAATTAGATTCAGCTTGTCCCATCATATTGCACACGTCATACACTGACACGACAATTAGATTCAGCTTGTCCCATCATATTGCACACATCATACCCTGACACGACAATTAGATTCAACATGTCCCATCATATGGCACGCGTCATACCCTGACACAACAATTAGATTCAACATGTCCCATCATATGGCACGCGTCATACCCTGACACAACAATTAGATTCAACATGTCCCATCATATGGCACACGTCATACCCTGACACAATAATTAGATTCAACATGTCTCATTATGTGGCACACGTCATACACTGACACACCAATTAGATTCAACATGTCCCATCATATTGCACACGTCATACACTGACACAACAATTAGATTCAACATGTCCCATCATATTGCACACGTCATACACTGACACGTCAATTAGATTCAGCATGTCCCATCATATTGCACACGTCATACACTGACACAATAATTAGATGCAACATATCCCATCATATGGCACGCGTCATACCCTGACACAACAATTAGATTCAGCTTGTCCCATCATATTGCACACGTCATACACTGACATAATAATTAGATTCAACATGTCCCATTATTTTGCACACGTCATACACTGACACGACAATTAGATTCAACATGTCCCATCATATGGCACACGTCATACCCTGACACAACAATTAGATTCAACATGTCCCATCATATGGCACACGTCATACCCTGACACAACAATTAGATTCAATATGTCCCATCATATGGCACAGTCATACCCTGACACAATAATTAGATTCAACATGTCCCATCATATGGCACACGTCATACCCTGACACAACAATTAGATTCAATATGTCCCATCATATGGCACAGTCATACCCTGACACAATAATTAGATTCAGCTTGTCCCATCATATTGCACACGTCATACACTGACACGACAATTAGATTCAGCTTGTCCCATCATATTGCACACATCATACCCTGACACGACAATTAGATTCAACATGTCCCATCATATGGCACGTGTCATACCCTGACACAACAATTAGATTCAACATGTCCCATCATATGGCACGCGTCATACCCTGACACAACAATTAGATTCAACATGTCCCATCATATGGCACACGTCATACCCTGACACAATAATTAGATTCAACATGTCTCATTATGTGGCACACGTCATACACTGACACACCAATTAGATTCAACATGTCCCATCATATGGCACACGTCATAATCTGACACACCAATTAGATTCAACATGTCCCAACATATGGCACAGTCATACCCTGACACAACAATTAGATCCAACATGCCCCATCATATGGCACACGTCATAATCTGACACACCAATTAGATTCAACATGTCCCAACATATGGCACAGTCATACCCTGACACAACAATTAGATCCAACATGCCCCATCATATGGCACACGTCATACCGTGACACAACAATTAGATCCAACATGTCCCATCATATGGCACACGTCATACCCTGACACAACAATTAGATCCAACACGTCCCATCATATGGCACACGTCATACACTGACACACCAATTAGATTCAACATGTCCCATCATATGGCACACGTCATAATCTGACACACCAATTAGATTCAACATGTCCCAACATATGGCACAGTCATACCCTGACACAACAATTAGATCCAACATGCCCCATCATATGGCACACGTCATACCCTGACACAACAATTAGATCCAACACGTCCCATCATATGGCACACGTCATACCCTGACAGGACATTTGTCCCATCATAAATCTCAACCACTAGATCTCTTAAAGGTATGGATGGTTACATTCCTAAATATGCCAAAAAGAAAGGGGTGGGGGTGGGTAGGGGTAATATACCATGTAGGAATTTGACAAAGTTTTGTTGATACTTGGACCCCGAGAGGCTATTTTATCTCCTGGCTAATGGCCTGTTGACGTCATAGGGTTATCACTCGTCTTATCTGTATTATTTTAAGGTGCTGATACAAAGGTCATTCCTCTCTATCTTTTATTTGACAATCAATTCATTTCTTAAAGCAAGCATATTTTCATTGAACTGTTGAACATTT
Organism: Ampullaceana balthica; assembly: GCA_944989445.1. Classification (NCBI taxonomy): domain Eukaryota; kingdom Metazoa; phylum Mollusca; class Gastropoda; family Lymnaeidae; genus Ampullaceana; species Ampullaceana balthica. Next base: position 1,443,116 of record CALYLW010000048.1, on the reverse strand, counting down.
TCATTTAACCTTGTGTCAAGAAGTTAACTGATAGGCAGACTGACAAGTTGACAGACAGACAAGCAGACTGACAGACAAGTTGACAGACAGACAAGCAGACAGACAGAAAAGCTGATAGACAATCAGACTGACAGACAAGTTGACAGACAGACAAGCAGACCGGCATGGCAAGTTGACAGACAGACAATTTGACTGACAAGCAGAACGACACACAAATTGACAGGCAGACTGACATACCTATTGATAGACATTCAAGCAAACAGACAAGTTGACAGACTTGTTGACAGATATGGCATAGTTTAAATATTTCTATAACCCATGGTTTGAATATACATGTATTTCTAATGATTTTATTATTTTATTTTCCTGTTGCCCTTTGCCGAGGGCAGTAATCCCAAAGCAACCACTGGATGAGAACAAAGATAACTGGTAATGATATGTTTTATTGGGCAGTTCTGTGAACTGAATAGATACCAACAGTCATCTTACAGTATTACATTTTATGTTGCTTATATTTCTATATTTGTCAACTCCCTACCAGTGTCCATGAATTGAAGGGTTTCATCAAGTCATGTTGATTTGATAAACATACATTGATGGCACAGCTGATCTAATAAACATTCCTATGTCACTGACTGCTTTTGGTCATTGAATTTTTTTAGTTTCTGTTAACATTTTTTTTCCACTGGCTTGGTAGATTTTTTATTGTATTTTTTTTTCTGTGTTGAGATGTAGTTATGTAGTTCCACCATGTGAGCTCAACTCTAATACCACAATACACACATAGGTGTGTACCAGCTTGTGTGATATAAATATATGTATGTACACAGGTGTGTAAATATGTATATACATACATACATATGTGTATATAATATATATATATATATATACCTGTGTATAAAAACATTTCAGACCTTGTGCTCTGTAATACCATATCCCTTCATAAATACTAAACCATATACAAATCCTGGTTTATCTCAATTTATGTCAATAAAATGTAATTAAGGTTATAAATTTATTCTAATAAAAATATAGGCATGGTCTGACAGAAAAAAGGGTATTTCCCAAAACACTGATCTATTGACAGACAGTGTTTCATTGCAAATAGAAAGATAACGTCCATCATTGCCTACTATTGTGCACGAAATTGGGTGAAGAAGTGTTCATCAAGGACAGGCAACAAAGTCACATGAGCCAAAGTTGAATATTTATATGATAGACACACAGTCGATGTATCACATTTATAACTGCCTGACTTATACAATAATATATTAATTTATATACACACATCTTTAACAAATGACACATTTGGTAAATGTATGACACCAAGCTATACAATTTATTTAAGTCCACCAAAAACAACAAGAGGTACCAAATTGAGGCGCAATACTGGGTAAAGATTAAAAGATTATCTATCTAGGAACATGAAGACATAAAGTTGTAGAGCATCAAAACATGGCCATAAATTTAGAGTTCCAAACGTTGTATCATTCTGAATCTCCCTGTGTAAGGCAACATAGAATTCTGGGAAAAGACAAAAATTCTAACCCCCCTCGCCCAACTCCAATACGTATATATATTTAATCCATTAAAAACATGCATCCTTGGTCATCACACCCCCTCCAAATCTAACTCTTGGAAATATGACACAAGAAGGGGCAGCAACTCTCACCACCTTCTCCAATCAAATATGAGAAGAGAAAGGGCAACAACTCTCACCACCTTCTCTTATCAAATATGACAAGAGAAGGGGCAGCAACTCTCACCAACCTACCCCATCATTAACTTATAAAGGACAGTGTATGTCTGAGACGCCACACAATTGAAAGTGAATCTAAGAATTTCTCAGACAAGTAAAAGAGGATGGGAAAAAAAACTGGTTTGTGCCAATGTTTAGTTATGAAAGAACGTATCATGTAGGGCAGTGCTTCTCAAACTTTTTAGTATGGCAGGCCGGCAAGGCCATTGTACCAGGGACTTGTGCACTATTTTCACTGTACTGACGTGGTAGCGAAATTTATTTTATTTTATTTGTTTCATTGTATGTGCTAATTCCCGAAAGATTGACAAATTCTTTATGGTTAGTATTAATGGGTGAAAATGGAAGATTATAGTTAGATTTTTTCGATCCTTTCTTGATAACTTCTGCGCACCGGTCCGCACTTTGAGAAGCACTGATGTAGGGCACAGGCCCTTGTAAAGTTCCAACTGTTTATAACAATACACACGATTTGATGGGTTGTCAATATGTCCGTCAACATTTTGAGGAGTGGAACTACATGTGACTTACCAAACAGTCGGCACTGCAGCCCATATCCACAGACACAATCAACATCTTGGACAAGGCTGGGTCTAGGGGGAACTCCACCATGTTCCTGCCGAGTGAGGTCAGGGCTCCGGTGTTGTCCAGTGCTCCCAGGACCCAGAGCTGGTACATGGAGTTCAAGATGTTGTCCTGCAACGGGCAGAACATGTTGGCATTAGTTCCCTTTACTTGGGGGAAGGTCATAAATGGCTCTGAAAACACCAGCAGCCATATGATAAAAAGTAAAGAATAAAGTGAAATGGTCCTTGATGAATATACATGCATGTTGGAAATACATGTCAGTAATTTTTTTTAAGGCATTGCGTTAGTCTAGCATTAAATGTGAACAGCTCTATAATCAAGTATGCCACTGCTGGAGATTATTCACTTATAGTTGACAGTTTTCAGGTAACATTTGTGAAGGAATGGAGGTCAGGAAAAGGAGATCACTAGAATGGAGTAGGTCAGGAAAAGGAGATCACTAGAATGGAGTAGGTCAGGAAAAGGAGATCACTAGAATGGAGTAGGTCAGGAAAAGGAGATCACTGGAATGGAATGGGTCAGGAAAAGATCACTAGAATGGAGTGGGTCAGGAAAAGGAGATCACTAGAACAGAGTGGGTCAGGAACAGATACCAAAACATCCACCAGACACCATGTATTAACAGATCTATCCTGGCTGTTGGATGTCTCAATTCAGTAAATTCAAATGGATGCAGTTAACATGTTGATTTTGATGAAGTGATTCACAAGTTTCAACTTGAAATACCATTGTAACATCAAGTTCAGGTTGTCTTTGATCAATTAAGGATTAGGATTTGGTTTAAAAATTATTCTCTATGATCTCTACTAGGCAAGGGGGAGTGGGGATCCAGAGGTTGTGACCCCATGCGAATCATCGGTTGTCATGTAGCAGGGGATCATGACTTGCTTACATAAGAACCCTTTTTGGCTTACCTCAGGGGATCATGGCTGGCTTACATAAGAAGCCTGGGTGGCTTACCTCTGGGGATCATGGCTGGCTTACATAAGAACCCTGGTTGGCTTACATTTGGGATCATGGCTTGCTTACATAAGAAGCCTGGTTGGCTTACATTTGGGATCATGGCTTGCTAACATAAGAACCCTGGTTGGCTTAACTCAGGGGATCATGGCTGGCTTACATAAGAACCCTGGTTGGCTTAACTCAGGGGATCATGGCTGGCTTACATAAGAACCCTGGTTGGCTTACCTCTGGGGATCATGGCTGGCTTACATAAGAACCCTGGTTGGCTTACATTTGGGATCATGGCTTGCTAACATAAGAACCCTGGTTGGCTTAACTCAGGGGATCATGGCTGGCTTACATAAGAACCCTGGTTGGCTTAACTCAGGGGATCATGGCTGGCTTACATAAGAACCCTGGTTGGCTTACCTCAGGGGATCCATATGAGTCACCCCAATTCCGTCATCAATGTACCTCCTATAGAATTCGGGGAGGCGACCAGTGTATTTTTGTTCCACTCTGTGCTCGAAATGGCCCATGAACAAGCAAGCATAGCTTGGTCCCATTTTGGTACCCATAGCGACCCCACTGATTTAGTCAAAGAACTGGCCATTGAACTCAAACGAGTTGAGTGTTAGGACCAATTCCGCCATCCGTAGTAAGGGGTGTAGGTATATTGGGGTGAGGTTGTCTGTCCAAAAAATATTTCACATCCATAAGGCCATCATTGTGGGGAATATTTGAATAAAGAGAACATACATCAAGGAGGAACAGATAGTGCTTCTTGTCCGGATTGTTGCTTAGGGAGTCGAATGTCTTTAAGGCATGGTTGGTGTCCTTAATACATACAGTATGTAGGTAGGGATGCCACTATAGGTTGGAAGACACCATCCAGTAATTCACAAGAACCCTGGTTGGCTTACCTCAGGGGATCATAGCTGGCTTATATAGGAACCCTGGTTGGCTTACCTCAGGGGATCATAGCTGGCTTATATAGGAACCCTGGTTGGCTTACCTCAGGGGATCATAGCTGGCTTATATAAGAACCCTGGTTGGCTTACCTCAGGGGATCATAGCTGGCTTATATAAGAACCCTGGTTGGCTTACCTCAGGGGATCATAGCTGGCTTATATAAGAACCCTGGTTGGCTTACCTCTGGGGGAGGATCCATAAAGTGAAACTGGAGTAGGTCCTGGACCCCAAGGGATTTCAGCAGTAAGACAACATTGGCCAAATTGGTCCTCTGTATCTCTGGTACTGTGGTGACCAACAGTTCGTCTTTGTACTGTCTCTGTGTGTACAGTCGGTAAGCTTGGCTGTCAAACACAACAAGGGGATAAATTAAATTTTAAACTGGTCCGATCGTCTAACTCTCCAAACCCTTGATCTGACCACAACATTCATCCGACCATCCAAAAATTCATCTGACCAAAACATTCGTCCAACCATCCAAAAATTCACCTGAAAAACTTAAACAGTTCACTAAGGATAAAGTAAATTACAAATTACAATTTTTTGTTCTCTTATATATCCTACCCACAGATATGACATTGTAAGTTTGAAATACTCAAGTTTTCCAATGCCAAGTAATGTATTGTCAACATTTAGCAGAAACATTGTTTTCATTGTTCTGTTACCAATTTTGTTGCACTATTTACTATCTGGTTTATGATTACTTGGAGCTAAGTTTTTCATTTGTATGAACTTCTCTTTTACGTTTGTTTGCTGAGGAAGGCTTCTTACTGAATCCTTTGTTGTCTTGTTATGTCATTTTGAGCCTTACCCGCGCCCTGTTCAATAACTTCATTTACTTGACGTAGCTTTAATGCACTCCCTTACATCTTGCCCTTTTTTGTTCCGAGTATGAAAGGCTCATAGCGAGATTCATTAACTCACTCAACCAATCCGGCCGCTATTGGTTCAACCCTTTAACTGCTTATTCCGGCCATGCTTACTTCTAAAGTTTACACCTTGCTATGCAGAAAGCAGAAATTTTGCAATTTAAATGGAAATCTTATGAGAAACAAGACCAGGGAAATTAATTACATTCTTTAAATATTTTTTTAAAGAAAAAATTATTTGTTTCATTATTATGATCAGATGAAGTTGAGAACTTGGTCGTAAAATGAATTTTAAGCATTCATACAACAAAAGAATTGGAAAATAATCTATTACCCTGTTAAAGCAACCAATTATGCATACGAGTCATTTTATTTAATTAAACTGATAAATAGGCATGTTTAAAAAAATTTCAAACACATCTACCATGGAGTTGTTCCCCTTTGGGAACTCGCTTTAAAATTTCCAGGCATGCAAGATCGAATGGGGTCAGGGTGCTTGAAAAAATCAATGAGCCAGCAATGGAAGCCCTAACCAAAGAGCAGATGGTTTGTTTTACTAAATATCCAACATTTCCTTGGGTTACAATGAAGACAAGTATCATTGGTATTTATTTATTATACAACACGTGTCCTTGCCCTTGTTCTACAAGTATCATTGGTATTTATTTATTATACAACACGTGTCCTTGCCCTTGTTCTACAAATGATGATGATGTACTTACCCTGGGCCAGTCCTGCCAGCACGACCAGATCTTTGATTGGCATTGGCCTGAAAAAGAGATTTTGATGGTATTTTTTTTTATCCAATCAAGAAGAGTGAGGTCAAAGGTCAAATTTGGTTGTGGGGGGGACGGGGGGGGGGCATTGAGAGGGGTTGATTAACATGCAGCACAAGTTACATAACTGTTACTAAAGAAACTGGGATCATTATTTTTTTTAAAAAATAGTTCACTTAGACTGAGAGAAACCTCAACTGTCTTTATAGACGCATAGAAAAAGAGGATAATCAACAATGTATCTATTGAATGCAAGATGATATCTAAGCTAATCTATCTATTGAATGCAAGATGATATCTAAGCTAATCTATCTATTGAATGCAAGATGATATCTAAGCTAATCTATCTATTGAATGCAAGATGATATCTAAGCTAATCTATCTATTGAATGCAAGATGATATCTAAGCTAATCTATCTATTGAATGCAAGATGATATCTAAGCTAATCTATCTATTGAATGCAAGATGATATCTAAGCTAATCTATCTATTGACTGTAAAGATGATATCTAAGCTAATCTATCTATTGACTGTAAAGATGATATCTAAGCTAATCTATCTATTGACTGTAAGATGATATCTAAGCTAATCTATCTATTGAATGCAACATGATATCTAAGCTAATCTATCTATTGACTGTAAGATGATATCTAAGCTAATCTATCTATTGAATGCAACATGATATCTAAGCTAATCTTTCTATTGACTGTAAGATGATATCTAAGCTAATCTATAGATTGAATGCAAGATGATATCTAAGCTAATATATCTATTGAATGCAAGATGATATCTAAGCTAATATATCTATTGAATGCTAGATGATATCTAAGCTAATCTATCTATTGAATGCAAGATGATATCTAAGCTAATCTATCTATTGACTGTAAAGATGATATCTAAGCTAATCTATCTATTGAATGCAAGATGATATCTAAGCTAATCTATCTATTGAATGCAAGATGATATCTAAGCTAATCTATCTATTGACTGTAAGATGATATCTAAGCTAATCTATCTATTGAATGCAACATGATATCTAAGCTAATCTATCTATTGACTGTAAAGATGATATCTAAGCTAATCTATCTATTGAATGCAAGATGATATCTAAGCTAATCTATCTATTGACTGTAAAGATGATATCTAAGCTAATCTATCTATTGACTGTAAGATGATATCTAAGCTAATCTATCTATTGAATGCAAGATGATATCTAAGCTAATCTATCTATTGACTGTAAGATGATATCTAAGCTAATCTATCTATTGAATGCAAGATGATATCTAAGCTAATCTATCTATTGACTGAAAGATGATATGTAAGATAATCTATCTATTGACTGAAAGATGATATCTAAGCTAATCTATCTATTGACTCTGTAAGATGATATCTAAGCTAATATATCTACTGACTGAAAGATGATATGTAAGATAATCTATCTATTGACTGAAAGATGATATCTAAGCTAATCTATCTATTGACTGTAAGATGATATTTTTGCTATTCTATCTATTTACTGTATATTGACATTTTCGCCCGTCTATCAATTGACTGAAAGATGATACCAACGATAATCTACCTGGCTGATTGGGAAAATCTGGAGGGCGTCCATGCCAATCTTTGGGTTGTAAACTTTGAGCTTACAATAGCCAGAGTCAATGACGAACATGATGCCATCAACTGGTGGAGCAAAAAAAATAAAAAAATTAATACAGCTCTTGGGCAACATGGCCTTCATGTTAGCATCAAAAGAACCGCATGAAGTGGTATGCTAATATAATCATTATCCAGTGGATCTACCAGGGAATGGGGATGAGAGGGGTTGTGGCAGCCTCTTCCAGTCTGTGTTGGGGGGTGGGAAATAAAAATCCCTCAAACATTTAGTGGCTTTTCAATTTCTCAAGTTAAGAAAAATATATTTCAATTTATTGAATGTTCTTGTATTAGAAATTTGACAAAACCACAAGTATAAATCTTTCTGGTAAATAGCAAACACCATGTTTGACTTTCTGGTATTGGCAGGGGATTGAACTCTATTCCATGAGGTTGGAAACTTTCAATCTTTGACCACTCATCCGAAGCAGACTGGATTTTAAGGATTTAAATCAAGAAATAATTATAATACTAAATTCATTTTATGTAATTTTTAAAAAATCACTTGATTTAATATTGTCATTGGCCAACAAAGTGAAGTAATTATAGAACATTTAGCATAATTCTAATTTTTTTTTAATCATTAATGTATTGTCAACAAGGTAATTCCAAGTTTTTAATGCTGCATTCTTTTAGTGACTAGCAACTAAGTGACTCACAAAAAGTCTCATTTAATACCATGATCCACAAAGTGACCAAAGCCATCCACTACTCAGGGGTAGTGGGAGATAGACAGTATTGCTTCTATCTCAAGTATCAACTTATCAGTACTAGACTATTCTTTTAATAATACATCGTATAATGAGATGGAAATTTTATTAAATTATTGTTCAAAACAGTATTCTGTACATAACCAAAGGCTGCTTGGCTGCTCAAAACTTTTTACAAATTTACCAGCTGTTACTGAGTGCCATGTGTTGCACTAGTTCAGACTGTACATGATGAAAAACACACTAACATATGTTTGTTTTTATTAGCGTTACCTGATGAGCTGTGTTTCAATTTATTAAGCCAAGATTTATGTTCCAGATTACCTCCCTTATTCTTTGAATTTATTTTTTCTTAGGTTATAAGTTTAAGAAAGATATATTATTATGCACAATGGACTGCCTCACTTTCTAGAGAGCTAGAATCAAAACTACATATTTTGCCATCTAGTTACCCAGGTAATCACAACTACTTAAATATATGACTACCTAGTCACCCTGGTATTCTAAACCAGTGCTTCTCAAAGTGGTGGTCCGCGGACCGGTGCCGGTCCATGGGCCATCCGCTTCCGGTCCGCAGATGTTCTCAAAAAAAGGACAGAAAAAAATTGTCAGTGCAGGGAAAATAGTGCACCTGTCCCTGGTGCAATGGAAAACATTCCTGCCGGTCCGCCATACTAAAAAGTTTGAGAAGCACTGATCTAAACTACATGAATATCTGGCCACCTAGCTACCCAGATTATCTAAACTACTGGAATATCTGGCCACCTAGTTACCCATGTTGTCTTAACTACTCCAATATACCACCGTATGACATGCCAGCAATACCCCCAAACCTTATCTTATATGTGACACATCTTAAAACACAAGATACAGCGACCTAAGCCACACCGCTACAAGATACAGCGACCTAAGCCACACCGCTACAAGATCCAGCGACCTAAGCCACACCGCTACAAGATCCAGCGACCTAAGCCACACCGCTACAAGATCCAGCGATCTAAGCCACATTGCTACAAGATCCAGCGACCTAAGCCACACCGCTACAAGATCCAGCGACCTAAGCCACACCGCTACAAGATCCAGCGACCTAAGCCGCACACACCACTGACCTGTCAGGGATGTTTCAGCAATATTGGTGGCCACCACACATTTTCTCACACCATCAGGAGCTTTCTGGAAGATCTTGGCTTGAAGGTCACTGGGCAGCTGGGAGTAGATGGGTAGGATGGCCAGTTGGGGGGCATCCTCAAGTTCTCCCAGTCTCTCTGAATAAGAACAAACAAACTCCCATCAGTGAATTTACATATTCAAATAACCATTTACGGTTTTTAAAAAAATTAATGCATGGTTTGAAATTTTTTTTATTTAGAAATAAATCTCGTAATTATGTCATAAAAATCTGTAGTCCAGGGATTGATGAGCTTATTCGCCTGATGACCCAAAACATAAAATTTTATGTTGATGTTACCCCCAAAAGAGCAGATTATAGCTGATTTTATATGCCCCCAATATGAGTCTGCTTTACCTTCAAAAGTTCCCTTTTTACCCTAATTGGGTTGATTTACCCGTGTTTGCCGACCAATCCTGTAGTCCTGTTACCAAAATAATATCATAAATTATTACAAAGATATTTTCATAACCCAAGAATCCTTGCTGTGCTGGTCACTGAGCATGTAGTGGAAATTCATCACATCAGCTTCAGCATTTATTCTGTACGTACTGAGCTTGACAAGGGCATGTACTGCACACACCATTAAATTTAAATATTAAACAACAGAGTTGCTAATGTAAACTTACCGGCAATGAGTTCACAGGTCACCTCAATGTCTTCTTGACCTGGCATGAAGATCAACATGTCTCCTGCAGGGGGAAACAATCCATATCATTTTAAATAAGTTGTGCAACATTTCTGTATCTTATGCTGAAAGTTTTCAGCCAAAAGCATTTAAATAATATTTCAGATGTGAAATTTGGTATGCCTGATTTTGTGTAATATTGCGTCAGAGTGGAGCAAAATTTGCTTGATGTATTTTTTAAAACGTACAAGCTACACGCTGCAACAAGATGAACTTGAAAGGAGATATTTAAATTAAACTAGCCAAACCACCAAAATTGTAAGCCTTGTATCTGAACTACAATAGTTACACCTCCTAACGACTTGATCACCAAAATGGAAAGCCATGTATCTTATCTATAACAGTTATATATCCTACCTGCCAGACCACCCAGATGGACCTGTAAGGCCATGTATCTTATCTACAATAGTGATATATCATACCTGCCAGACCACCCAGATGGACCTGTAATGCCTGCTTCACTGCTGAATCAACATAATCTTCCTGAGGATTTTTTGAGTACAGAACATCCACTGGAAAGGTACGACCTGGGATGGTGAACACAGGGACATTGCCAAAAAACATGGCAAACTTGGAGGCATCCATAGTGGCAGAAGTGACAATGAGCTTTAAGTCATGTCTCCGGGCAACAACCTGGCAGTGATGAAATGGGAGGTATTGGTTGGGAGGTATTGGTCAGTAGGTATTGGCCAGCAATATAAGTCAGTAGGTAATGGTAAGTATGTACATTGGTCAATAGGTCTTGGTCAGTAGATTTTAGTAGGTATTGGTCAGCTGGTATTGGTCAGTAAGTATTGCTCAGTAACGAAGTTTAATCTTATTTGGTAAAAAAAATTTATATGATGATATATTTCTGTTGGAAAATGTAACTATTTAATAAACACATGATTAAATTCTGAATACATTCGGCCATGAGTCAGAAAGCACTGAAGAGTAAAATTGGCATTGGATCATTTAAGTTTGAAGAAAATAGTTATCAAACCTAATTAGTTTCTTTCACTACAAAAATCAATCTTCTGTTATCAGCATATGTCTCACCTACTTTTAACTAGTATCAAATGATGCTTTGAGGCAAATACATATGGATATTTGGTGAGGAAGTAGTCAAGATCGCATGTCTTTTTTCACCTATGACACTGCACAACAAACTTCAAAGGTATATGATCTAATTACATTATGGTTTTAACAATGAAATCAAAGTTAACAATGTCATGTGCCATTTTGGATTGTATTATTTCTTGTATTTTCATGTATTGCTACACTTGCATTCTTAATAAAATGATGATTATGGATTTTGTATGTAGTAGTTTTGATTTTCAGGTTCTTTCAGATCCTGAGGATCAAGTACATATCAATATTTGTGCACAAGTAGTAAAAATCTCACATACTGTAACAAACATGTTCCTGTCACATATAGTCAGATGACCCAGTCTTATTTAAAGCTCACATTTCTAACTTAATTTAAATACCAGCTCACATTTCTCAGCAAGCCAAAGAGTACGTCTGTGTTGAGTGATCTCTCGTGAGCCTCATCCATAATGATTGCACTGTAGTTGTCCAGGTCTGACTCCCTGAGAGATTCCCTGAGCAAGATGCCATCCGTCATGTACTTGATCAGTGTTTTCTAAAATAGCACAATGGAGAGATAATACCATCTTTCCTAAATAAACCAATGACTAAAATAACTTTAATTAATAAACAAGCAGCCAAATATCATTTTCCCTTATGGACCAACCACAAAATCAACTTTCTTATCAAACAAGCAACTAAGATACCTTTCATCAATAAACAAGCAACCAATATCATTTTCCCATATGGAGCAACAACAAAATTAACTTCCTTGTTAAACAAGCAACTAAATTAACTTTCATTTACAAACAAGAAACCAATATCATTTTTCCTTATGGACCAACAACAAAATCAACTTTATAAAGAAGAAACCAAAATGACTTTCCTTTATTAACAAGCAACTAACCTCAGATGTGCAATCCTCAAATCGAATTGCATAGCCGACGTCATCACCTAGCTTGATATCCATTTCTTCGGCTACTCTCTTAGCCACAGACATAGCGGCCACACGACGGGGCTGAGTACATCCTATCATTCCAAACTTAGTGTAGCCGTCTTCATGAAGGTACTAGGGTAACAAAAGGATGGACTTATAACACACGCATAGAGTAAATGAAATCTTTGAGTACCACAGACATAAGTTCTAAATAAAGTGTTTGAATACCGCATACATTAACTTATTTCTACAGGAAGCACTAGAATAGCCAAGACAGAATTAATGTATAAATTAGCATTAGAAGATTATACAAAATAAAATAAAATCTTAAAACCCATTTTTTAAAAATGTTAAATACAATTCGGAATTTTGAATTGTATGGAGGCCACACATCAAAATAAAATATATATAAAGGCAGTAATAAGCTTTTGTGTCCTTTGTTTGATATTCACATTTGTTATGTGCCCTACATTTATGCAAGTATGTTTAAATGAAATACTTTGTTAATAATTTCTCAAAATATTTTATAAAGAAAATTAATGGATTGAGAGTGAAAGCTTGAGAGAGGGGAAGTCTAAATCTAAGCGAATTAACCAATCAAAAATGTCTACACTAAAAGTCACTCTACCAAAAAAACTGAACAAGAATTAACATAAACAGAGAACCATAATTTGAACTTCTTAAACAGAATGAAAATGTTCTATAATTACATATGTCGAGAATTGTTCACTTAATTTTACTGCAGTTTCCATGCAACTGACCTGCGTTAATTGTGTTGTCTTCCCTGAGCCAGTCTCACCCACAATAATGATAACGCTATTGTCTCTGATGACAGTCAACAGCTGGGACATGTACAAAATTAAATCTTTTAAAAATTGTTTGATGAATATTTCATAGATAAATCAATGAAAGGTTCAATTACTTGATTGGCAAAATGTTACACACAAAAATCTAACAACCGTATATACTCGTTCGCAAGCCGACCTTTTTTGGACAAAATCTAGGGGAAAAAGTGGGGGGGTCGGCTTATGAGCGGGTCATAGGTGATTTCTGCATGGATATTGAATATCGGTGTTGTTATTGTAGATTATCAATGTCCTTTTCTACATTCTACAAGATTCGACTGCGCTATCAGAAAGCTATAATATAGTATTAAAAATCTGCACTTACCTTATTTAATCATTTTATTTATTTTTGTGAATGTTTTAATAAATTGTTTTACAAATTTTGTTTTCAACCACGGATTTTAATGTGCGCGCTTTCGTCACTGTTTACCAAATAATAATTTTTTTTAAATACCGGTAACTCTTGCTTAACAAAGAGCAGAAAGACAAAGATAGGCAGTACAAAGTAAACAATCATAATGACCGATTTAGCTTGTAGTTTTTAAAAAATATGTACCATTTTTTTTAAAGCTGTCCTATTACTTTTGGGGGGTCGGCTTGCGATCAGGTTATACACTTTTAATTCTTTTCCCTTCCAAAAGTGGGGGGGGGGTGTCGGCTTATGAACGAACGGGCTATAGAACGAGTATATACAGAACTTGGTTTCTAAAAGCAAATATAGTTTAAGTATTGCCTCAGTTTACCTGGTTCCTGACAGCAAATATAGGTAAGTATTGCCTCTGTTCCCTGAATGATCTCTTCAAGGCAAACTCACTGACTGCCTGATTTTTATCTTGCATAACATCTGCGAATTTGTGATCGTCTCTATAGCTGGTCTCCTCTTTCTTGTCCTAGGTCAAGGACATTGAGACACTATGATTAAGACACTATAAAATTCAGACACTATGATTAAGACAAAATAAAATTCAGACACTATGATTAAGACACAATAAAATTCAGACACTATGATTAAGAAACTATTAAAATTCAGACTCTATGATTAAGAAACTATTAAAATTCAGACACTATGATTAAGACATTGGTTTCTGACATCGTGTTTATGACACTATAATTAATTTAATTATATCCATGTCTTGTGTTTTAATTTTTAATTTTATGATTGATAATAAACTGTTCATAGACCATGTAAATGGATTTATTCTAAATTTATAATAAGATGATAAAGAGACCAGTTTCTGGTTGATGTTTACTTAAATTACACATCAGAGCTAAGATTGTTTTTCATTTGTTAAAATAAACTTCTTGATTATGTTTACTCAAGAAAGCTCTTTGTCAGCACCAGTGGCGTCACTAGGGGGGGGGCGAGGGGGGCGGGCCGCCCCGGGTGACACCCATCAGGGGGGTGACACCCGAGCTTAACATTTTACTGTGTACGATTCTGATGTCAAAAAAAAAGAAGACACATTGTTTCATCTAGAAAGAAATTAAGAAATGCAATGAAATACGTTAAACGCGAAAACTTTTATTAAAAAAATATCAGTTAACTTGCAATAATAAAACAGTTCCAACACACAAACAACATTAAAACAAATTATGAAAGAAGAAAAGAAACAGTTGCGGCAGAGAAATCTTTAAAAAAGCCCTGGACATGAAAGAGGCGCAGTGTCCTATGTTTTAAAATATATAAAGCCATTTGGGCTTGGACACACCGACAGCATGGACGAATCCCACCTCACGACTCCCTCCACCACAGTGGGGTGGGGGAATACGATTTTAAATTCCCCCCCCCCAAATGAAAAAAATCTAAGGATTGGTTTTCTTTGTTGATGTTTTTCTAGAAGAAAATTATGAATTCAATATCTTTGAGTTCATGTTTCCTTTTATATATATATTTATTAAAGGCGTTAAAGCATAGACATGTTTATATACAGGTAGTCCTCTGGTTGCGATGGTCCCATTCCGACTTACGCTGTTTCATGGTTACGAACGAGCCTGCTTTAAAAAAATATTACGCGTTATTCCGTATTTTTAAATAAACATTTTTTAAACCTTTTTTATTCATGGGGTAACAAATTTGAAATAAAAAATTTATTGAAAAATATAAACTATAATTATTTTTTCAACCTACAACTTTCGTTTGTGATTTTTTCTCATGGCGAAGTTTTCAAACAAGTCAGTAAAGCTAAGTAAGCTTACAAGTTCCTTTTCAATGCTTATTAGAGCATACTCGGTCTTTGTTGTCTCATACAACTTTTTACTCATTTTATATTCTTTTCAAATTTGAAAAGGATCTCTCTCAGCTGCAGTTTGATGTCATCATTGAAAGATAGATGCGAAGTGCGATGTGTACATTTGTAAAGGACTGTGTGAAATTTAGCTCCTTCAAAAGCAGCAAAGTTTTAGCTCTGTGCACGTGTTTTGAGATTCGCATTGTGCTACCTTCTTTTCCTTACCCTGTGCCTGGGTCTGGACAGTAACTTTTTAAAGAGTTCTGAAAATTGGACTAATTCTGAAGGTTAGCAGTCTTCGAAATCGCTTGAATAATCTTCCATTAACTTGGCTGCTGTCCATCGGATGGCGAAATTGCTGAGCTCAGTTAGGTTTGTAAGAAAGCCAACTTTCTCATGGATGTCTTTATATGCGCCTAGCCGATTTTGTAGGGTTTAAGAAAGTTTGTCAATGATTACCAGAAATACCTCAACCTTGATTTTTTGTCTGACGCTAAATAGCATTGAAGATTGTTTATACTCTTTTTTTTTACCACGGACTTGTCCTTTCCTTTGTCTTCATAGTAATCAAATGAAGAATGCTGTCTTTTAACAAACTAAATTTTAAAGTAAAATTGCGACTTCCAGTTGTTCAAGTTCCTTTAGAAATCTTTCTGCTTCAACTTGACAGTAACGTGGCTGATTTTCGTTTGTTGTTAATTCTTCCAGTGCTGCGCTATTCTCATGGTATGAGTTATTAACAGACCTTACAGCATCATGTCAGGCTAACCATCTAGTGTCAGACAAGGCTTTGTTAACATGTATCAATTTCATGTGTTTTTGAAGTACCTGTCAACGATGAGTAGATGCAACAAGCCGGGTATAAAGATTTTGCAGAAGACAAAAAAATCTGCACTTTTCCCAACCAAATTAATAGAATGAGCTGTGCACTGCACATAATGAGCAACACTGCATTTCTCATAAAGAATAGCCTGGTTTCCATTATACTTCCAACTCATATTTGCCGTATTGCCGTATGACTATCCAAGGCCATTTTCAGGGATTCATGCAAACATTTGCCTGCATCTTTATTATACACTATAATTTATAATAAGCTTGGCGGACTTTAAATTATTGGGGGCCCCTAGGTTTAGCCCGTTCAGCCCCACCCCCTTTTTTAATCCGCCATAGGGGGATGGGGTCACTCGTCTGTGACGAAGTGTGACGAGGGGGAGGGGTGTATTTTAAAAAAATTGACGTCACATCAAAAACGCGCAATTTTAAATGAAAGTTCCACTTAAATATTTGATTGTTTACCATTTATTTAATTGCGTTTTCAGTGGCTTCACGCATGTTACGATATTAGAGTGCAGACTTACACTAAATACATATTTAAATGACAAAAAAATAATTTGCTACAAGCTAATTTTTATTGAGAAAATACGGCTTGACCTCAAGGCTTTGTGACGTCATATCGTAAATAAATGGGTGGGGTCTAAGTTTTTGTGACAAAGTATGACGCTGGGGGAGGGTGGGGTAAAAATCGGCCAAAATCGTGTGACATCATTTATGGACGGCCCCTTCAGTCGTGAAGGGGTGACACCATGAGCTACCGCCCCGGGTGACACCAACCCTAGTGACGCCTCTGGTCGGCACATTTGTTGACCATGTTACGCCTTTATCAGGCTTACCCGTACCCTGTTCAATAGCTTCCTTTCCACATGGGCTGTCAGCAATCTCATCCCAATTAAAAATGGAGAGACAGCTTGACAGCTTATCTTATCTATTACAGACGCTCCTTCTATACAGAGGATTATTGTGTCCTACGCTCTGATAAGAATGCACAGACCATGCCGGTATGTTGGCAGTGACGCAGCGTTCACATGCCATGGCTATGAGGGACCACGCAATTCCCAGCTGCCTTTGTTTCCCTAACTAGTATCAGGCAACCATTCGGAGCTGGGTGGACTCAGGGACACCCTTGGCCCCGGGAACAAATCCCTGCCTTCACAGAGATTTGAACCTGTGACCCTCGGTACAACAGCTGAGCGCACATGCTGCTGAACCACCATGTCTCCAGTTCATTATTAGATGATTGAGAGACAGCTTATAACTGGATTGATTATGAGACGGTTTGTGATTTAAACAACAATAATCAGCTATTAATACCCTGATGTACAAAGTAGCATATGTTGACCTCAGCTAAGACAGGCTAGAAGACTAATTTTTTTATTTTTTTTAAACACAAACACTTATTAAAACCAGAGAAACAATATTTTTGTAAAATATTTAAAAAGCATTAACTGAACCTTGAGTCTTATATAAGAAAACACAAAATAAGTGGCTTAGTCCATAAAAATATTCCAGCCTCTAGCAGCATAAAAATGTTACATTGCAATTGGTCGTGACAGAACTTTTCTTTCCTCATAATGGAGTCTTTGTTCTAATTGTCTTACCTCCTCATCATCTGTCTTCTTGACACCCATGATGTTTCCTATGTTGGTGCCCGCCAACTCCCACTCCTTTTTTTGTGCCTTCTTCCTCTCCTTCTGTTCTCTGTGCAGCCTGACCACAGGACAACCTTTCCTGGACACCACGGCCATGTCAGAGGTGGGGTCCTGGTCAGAATCACAACAACAAATCAAAATGACAAAAAACTGTTTTCTAAATATGGAATTGATTCCTTTTGAGATTTTTGCGAGATAAATTTATTTCGATTGAGAAAGCCACGTGCATGGAGATTTCGTGTTTTTAATCGGATTTTTTATTGAATATTATCAGTGATAAAATGTTATGGAAAATATCAATGGTGAGTGAAAAAATGTCTAGAATCACCATTGATGCTATAGGCCAGACCTGTAGTTACTAAGAGCCATTTTAAAAACCAAAAATTTGTTGAGAGCCGCAGTGAAGCATTATGGGTCACGACCAATTTTCCCTGTAAGCTGCGCAGCTGCGCGGCCGTGCAGATATCTGACCGACACCGCACAACAGTAAAGAATCGCCACGCAGCAAATTTTGTTAAATATTGCTAAAAATGGATGCTGAGGAACTTTGCACGCGAGTTGTACTTTGCACACGGACCAACAAACCTGAGAGTGAATATTGGTCATGCACGACCCAACTGGCAATTTAAAAAAATTCCTTTTGCGATTTATTTTATAAAATTATTTTTTTATTTGCATTTAAAGTCGCAGAAGTTTGGAATTATTGGGATATAATATTGAAATTGTTTCCTCGATATACTTCTTAATAAAGTCCCAATCAGAATAAGGTCGTTTAGCATAAGCAATCTTCCAAGCGATGGCATAACTTGCCTCAGTTGAAGTGATATCTTCTTTGCTAATAGCAGAAAGTGGTGGTTACTGCTGACACATTCTAGAATTCAACTCAGCAAGCTTGCTTTTTTAAAAATTCAGATTGCAGTGGAATGAGTGGATACCGCTATGCAAATTCGCCATGAATTTTTTCACAGAGTCGCTTCAAAAATTGCTAGCTTTGTAATTTGTTAGCGATGTCTGTCAGATACGGCAAATTGGCTAACAGTCCATTTCTGTCAGATACGGGAAATTGGCTAACAGTCTTTTTCTGTCAGATACGGCAAATTGGCTAACAGTCTTTTTCTGTCAGATACGGCAAATTGGCTAACAGTCTTTTCTTGTCAGATACGGGAAATTGGCTAACAGTCTTTTTCTGTCAGATACGGCAAATTGGCTAACAGTCTTTTTCTGTCAGATACGGCAAATTGGCTAACAGTCTTTTTCTGTCAGATACGGCAAATTGGCTAACAGTCTTTTTCTGTCAGATACGGCAAATTGGCTAACAGTCTTTTTCTGTCAGATACGGCAAATTGGCTAACAGCCTTTTTCTGTCAGATACGGCAAATTGGCTAACAGTCTTTTCTTGTCAGATACGGCAAATTGGCTAACAGTCTTTTTCTGTCAGACACGGCAAATTGGCTAACAGTCTTTTTCTGTCAGATACGGCAAATTGGCTAACAGTCTTTTTCTGTCAGATACGGCAAATTGGCTAACAGTCTTTTTCTGTCAGATACGGCAAATTGGCTAACAGTCTTTTTCTGTCAGATACGGCAAATTGGTTAAGAGTCTTTACCAATAATAGCCAAGTCCTCTTCCCATTCTGATGGAATACATCTATTTTCTTTTTTATATTTTCGTTACCTGCACATTGTTGCCATATTTGATTAAAACTTTTCTGTAATAAGTTACTAACTTCAATAGGACAAACAGTAATGCTCAATACTTCGAAATACGTTTTTTTTAAACAGAACCCGAACCTAAAACTTTATAGGTTACATCACAATCTAGTCAGAAAACAATCGCTCCCTTCAACTTTTAAAAATTAAATGTAAAGTAAGCCAAAATTATTTTCAACGCTTTGTTTTGGTCTAGTTAAAAATAACTGTCATTTATTATATTGATATATATTTCATACAAAAAGTTTTAATTTCGTAAACTTTTCGCGATCATCATATTGAACACAGAAGAGCCGCATACGGCCCCCGAGCCGCAATTTGGCCACCGTTGCTATAGGCTATTAAATATCAACATTGATGGGTAAAGGCTATCAACAATGAGACAACAATGTCAACTCACTCTGAGTGGAACAACTGGCTCTGGCTGCTTAGTGAACACAATTCTACCATCCAAAAATGGAGGCACGATGTTGAGCACTTGAAGATGAACTCTTGCCTCGTTCTCATCCTCGAAATCTTCATCAAAGTTTACCCTGTTGACAACACCACTGCGCAGCATTCGATTGGTTTCCCAAAGTTCATTGTCCTGATGATAAATAATATGAAATAAGACTTCTATTTAATCGTTATCTTTAAAAAATAAAATTGAAATAGCACTTAAAATATGTCTACTTGCTAACTAAATATTTTTAAAAATAAGTTTCCATAACGCAGAGGAGATTTTAGTGTATATTAATCGCCTTCTTTGTTCAACTGAACAGATCTCAAATATTTCAACAAAATGGCAATCCAAGGCAGAATGTGGATTCAATTGAAAGGGAGAATGCTATATAGATTTTTGTTCTTCCCAAACTGTTATGAGCTATGCACACCGCAATTCATACACAACGTAAACACCAAAAAACTCAATCGATAACAACTTGCGTAAAGCCAAATCAATGATGTCGCCATGTCTACGCTACAGTTCTCTGGTCTCCATACCTTGTTGATCTGACGTTGCTGGGCAGACATTCTTTTCTTTTTCCTCTGCTCCAACTCTTCTTCTTTCTTTTTGGTGTAGGCCTGTGATGTGCCAGAGAAGGGATTGTGCTCGTCATCGTAACCCTCGTCCATGTTGTACCACTCCCTGTCCAGGCGCTTCTGTTCACTTTCCCAGTCCAGCCGGTCTTCTTCAGATTCAAATTCCAATATGTTCTCCTTCCCTGTGATTTGAACATTTTTCATTTGTAAGTGACAAATAAAATGTAACTTTTAAAGTAAAACTATATATTTAAAATAAAAAAAAAGAACAGAGACCAAAAGTTTGTTTTTTAAACTTAAGCTGCAGTTAGAAATTGAAATGAGTAGGTAAAAGAATTGTTCAAAATCAGGAATATGAAGATGTTACCCTACAAACCTGGCTTTTCTCCATCCTTTGGGGTGTATTGTATTTTTTTCCTGTCCTTCATCCAGTCGTTGTATTTGTAGGTGGGTGTGGCCTTTGGAGTAAAATCTTCACGGCGTTTGGATCTTTAGGAAAATAATCATGCAAAAAAATAATAATTCCTGAATGATAAATGGGTTCTTCAACATACTGAAATGAATTATTCTATAAATAAGGAATTACGTTGACAGGTTTAAACACAGCTATTCAACAAAATTAAAAAGACACAAGAACTTCTACGCCTATTTCTATGGGTTCAAATCTACTGAGTTATCGATTTAAAAGTTTTGTTTTGATAAAAACAATGAAACCAGTCAAACGTAACGCTCTCACTTGAAGTCTT
Source organism: Ampullaceana balthica (assembly GCA_944989445.1). Taxonomy (NCBI): domain Eukaryota; kingdom Metazoa; phylum Mollusca; class Gastropoda; family Lymnaeidae; genus Ampullaceana; species Ampullaceana balthica. The sequence continues at coordinate 1,421,952 of CALYLW010000048.1, read as the reverse complement.
GCTTCTCACGTCTACGGTCCCTCTCTGACTGACTGTTTCTTTTGTAATCCTCTCTCCTTCTCTCACTCCTCTCAGACTTTCTGTCTTTGTCTGCGTGGTGACCCCGGTCGTGAGCTGGAGTGGGGAAATCCCAGGCTGATTTTAGAGGAGCTGACAGATCATCATCATCCCAAGATGACCGCGATGGGGTATCTGTGCAGAGTGAAAACATGACAGTTGACAATCTCAGACATTTTAAAATAGCAACAAAAACAACTGGGAAAATGTATAAATCATGGGCCACACATTTTTCCTTCCAAAAATTCAAAACCTTATCTTGACCGGAAAATGAAATTTCAAAACTGAAAACCATGGCATCATGACATTTTTAAAAAGAGAAATTACTTCTTTTATAACAAATTTTTATTTGATGTAGGGTACTATATTGAATGTAATTATTCACAAAATTAAAATAAAAAGCTTTATATTATATATTTACATTTAACATTTTCTAAATTTACTTGATCAAATCCCCATTAAAGATTTGCCCATCCATTAATAACTGACCAATATGAATCAGCCCAAAACTATTCATAACTTATTCTTCAAAAGACTCTAGCACATTGTAGACACATGATTGGCTAATAAATAGTCAATCTTTTTTTAAATTTCCAGTAAAGTAAAGAAGAGAAAGATGGAGCAGGACAGGTACATGACTTTATTTTCCCTCAGGCCTAGGCTCAATGATATTGCAATAGCACAAGTAAAATTTCCCAATTGCTGTATAATGTCTTCTTGTGTGAATTGTAAAGAAACTTAGTATTTGTAATTGTAACATTACTTTACATTAAATAAAATATAATGATGACATAGATAACATCTGTGTGACATTTTATTAGGCTAAGTTATTAAAGTTTTTAGTGTACCGGTATTAGTATTATCAAATACTACTATGCCTATCTAATTTTATAACAGGATTACTATATTAAATTAATTTTTAAAATTAGAGGTCTACCGATATGCATTTTTGCCGATATTGCCGATACCGATATTACAGATATTTTTTTTTGCCGATATGAGTGCCGATGTGAGTATTTGTTAGGATAAAAACCAGCGGTCATAATTGATGACATCATTCTTAAATTTATCACTCTTATTTATTTATCTTTTATGTTAGGGGACTACCAATAAGCATTTTTGCAAATTACACTGATATTTTTTTTCCCATATGAGTGACGATATGAGTATTTGTAAGGACAAAAACCAGCTGTCTTGTTTGATGACGTCATTCTTAAATTTATCAATCCTATTTGTTTATATTTTATATTAGGGGGTCTACCGATATGCATTTTTGCCGATATTACCGATATGAGTGCCAATATGAGTATTTATTAGGACAAAAATAACTGCGGTCATATTTGATGACATCCTTCTTAAATTTATCACTCGTAATTATCTATATTTAATAATTTAGGGGTCTACCCATATGCAGTTTTGCCGATTTTACAGATTTTTTTTTGTTGCCGAAACGAAGTTTCTTTGTTTACAAGTTCCAGATCAGGACCTACATAAGACTCATGACAAAACGAACCATTCTTTATAAAAATGTACAAGCAAAATTAGGAACTCCTTTTTAAACTTCAACTTTGACTCATAATTATTAATCCTAACCAATAGTTTAATAGCTTTTCCACAAGACCACCTTTTCTGAATGAAACAATGAGAACAAAGTAATAGTAATATAGTCAAAATGAGGTTGAAGGATGAATGGTTGCCAATGACAACAAGTCTGCACACGGTACATTTTGTTATTCCATACGAAACTAAATGTTTTAGACATCTGCGTGCATCTTTGCTATTAGAGCATTTACGTGAACATTGCCGATATCCAGATATCGGTGCCGATATATTGGTAGACCCCTATTTATAAAATTACTGAATAGAAAATTTCCCCAATATTTTCCAGTTTTTCAGACCGGGAAAATAATTTATGGAATTCCTGATTGTTTTCCCCCTTTTCCAAACTGAGTGGAAACCATTATAAATTACATTTATCAAGTAACAGGGTTCAAATGAATACTAAGAATAAGTGGTTTACAATATTGAAAAATAAATGACCTTTTATCTTGATTATTGGTGTTGGTACATCGTCATTGTTAGCACTTGACCTCCTCGAATCTGGTGTCTCTTCCCAATCTCTAGATCCTCGCTCTGAGCGCTCAGATCTTTCAGATCTATCATCACGGTGAGACCTCCGTTCACTATATCTGTCTAAAATTGATATGGTAGTACAGTGATTCATATCCAATTACACATTATTATATAGGTCTAAGTTAAAATAAATGGTGTATAATATTTGATGAATTTAAAAATGTTACTTGACAATTGAATATAAATCAGTTTACCCACAAACAAAAATTTCAAAGGCCAGGGCTAAGTTCATTCTAGCTGGTATTATTTATTCTATGCACATGGACAGAGAACAGGATATCAACACAGAGGTAAAAGAAAGTACATTTTAACCTGGAGCGTGAGTAAAGAAACTATGCTTAAGGGGATTTTTATCAAGTGAGGAAGGGAAAGACAGTGTCTGTTTCAAAAACAGTATCCGCATAGGCCAAACAATATCTTCTGCTTCTCATCATTAGAGCAGTTTACCCTTGGACACTTTTTTTTTGTTCAGTGGCTAGTGAGTTAGGAGAGAGCACTGAAAGAAATGTCCATTATACCTACAAACAAACCACATAAGAAAAAGACGCCATAATTATCGGATCAATAATCGTGGGCCCTTAAGAAATGGAAGAAGTCATTTTACGAGAGAAAACAAACTACTGTTTTACCAAAATTTGATTTGCACAAATTGCTTTAAAAAATAAAGGAGGTTTATATTTAAATTAAATGTAATAAATTCAAAACTTTTCTTCAAACTTGTTAAATACTTTAGCCATTTGTTAGTATTAAAGCTCCACAATGGTTGAAATAATATTTACCTCTGTGTCTACGTCTTTCCTTATCACTGTACTTTTCCTTGTCTGATGATGATGCTGTTATTCCACGTTCCTTATCTCTATTACGTTTTTCAAGTTTACTCCTTGCTGCAGAGCTCACCCCACCTGGATGTGAAGGAGTTTCTTCTCTAGGCTGCCGATAATGTCTGCATTGAAAATAAATACTCATTTGGAACTTTAGTTTGAGGAGGAGAGCTCAACGCCCTTAAGCAAATTGAATTATAAATAAAACTTAAATTAAGCTATCCAAAAATATGTGAACAATTAAAAATAAGAAAAAAATAATATTTTTTAAAGAAAAACTCTGGATAATATATTTCAATTGAGATTTGTGTACCTATCTTTTTCTTTCTTGTGCTTTCTTTTTGCTCTGTCATCCTCTTCTTCTTCAGCATCATCCCCAAGGTCCTCATCCCGATATGACAAAACCTTTGAACGTTTTGGGGTTGAATTTCTATCAGTTTCTACATCTCTCTTTGCTGCAGCCAGTCTGTCCAGCCCAAGTAGTGAAACTTTGGGTAGATCTGGTCTTTTAAACATATGTGTTGTATTGCACTCTTGAGCCGGCCCTTTCTTCATGATCACCAGACCACCAGCTGCATTACCGATAGTCCCTTCAAGTCTATGAATATCATCCTCATCTTCTTCTAGGCTTAAACTTGCCATTGTTTGATTTCTGGATTCAATCTGAAAATTTATTGCACTATTATTAAATTCATTAATAATAGATACGACCAGCGGCTTAGCGTGTGCTGCAGACTTGCTCATAGATAGTGCAAAGAAAGGGGGGAAAGAACGGAAACAAACAGCAGCATGAAGAAATGGGAACAACGCGAGTAAACGTTGGGGGGACCGCAGATGCATTTTTGGTCTCAAGACAAGCACACTGCGGTTAGCTAGCTTCCCCCCACCCTGCACCACCCTTGCTTGCCTACCATAAACTATGATTGGTCAACCCTAGCGACGGTCATTCTTCATGGTTATTTGCTCGCGTCTTGTGCTTGTCCTAATTTCTGGTGAATAATATATATATACATGGGTGTAGGGAAGGGGGGGGGGCATTTGCCCCCCCCCCTACATTTGAGAAAAAAAATGTCATAAAGTTGTTACAATAAAACTGAACTAAATTTCCTGAAAGTTTATTAAATGGAAGACTGTTTACATTTATCAAACATAAAAAAGAATTATATCTGCAAGTATAACTGTTTACATTACTGATTGTTCTAAATATTCCAGTTGTTTAACAATTTCTGTAACATTTGCAGCAAAAATCCGCAAGTTTTTATATTTATGTGACCATGTAGTTTCACATAGCAAAGGAACATTTAGAATAAGTTTTCTTTGCTGATTACTTTATTGGAAAAACACTATAATTTACTTAATTGTGCCTATTGTTTTCATACAACATTCACATTATTTAAATCGTTCACAACAAGATTTAGTTTATGTGAACTTTAATGTACAAATGCTGCTTTTGGGGTTTTTTTTTCTAATTATTGCTTGGACTCCTCCTTCTTTACCTGCCATTGTAGAACATCCGTAGTATCCTTGACCAACAAGCTTTGTCATATTTAATCAAAATTCTAATGAATTAGTAATGATGGTGTTGGTTAAAACTTCAGCTGCTCTATTGACAATTGGAATATATCCGATGAATTCTTCTGTGACCATCATTTTCCCATTTTGTTCTTTGACAAATCTAACACCAAGTGACATATGCTCAATGCCTGAAATGTCAGTTGTCTCGTCGGCAAGTATAGTTAATTCAACTGAATTATTTGCTTCACGAACAATGTCTTCAAGCAAAAGAGACCCACACATTTCGATTTTAGTGTTTTGCGTAGTTGCCAAGGTGCACTCAGAGGTTACCCGTCAAAACGGCCCCAGACATATTGTTAACATTTTTTAACAAAAACATTAATTTTTTGTGTGCATTTTAAGCTTTCCGTCAACTTTTTTACCCTTAAAAAAGTGGTAAAATTGTAAAATTATTTCTTGTGTTATTATATTGTTTCTTGTCAACAAACAACCGTTATTGGTACCATTTCGCGTAGAGGCAATTAAATTCACTATTGTGGTGTTATTATTATTGTTTATTGTTAGCTAAACCTGACACTGAATAGGTGAGTAAAAATATGAATATATTTGATTGTAAATTTTACTATTAGTCCATCTATTAGTCCAGGGCCGTTTTGTCGGTGATCCATACTCAGCACTTCAAGAACCAATTGACAAACGATTACCAAGATTCATCTCCAGATTCAACACGAAACTCTAACAGTTCATACAAATTAGCAGAATTTGATTCTGTTCCACGAAGTGCTAAAACATGCATGCAGCAAAATAGGATTGTAGAAATGATGGGACCCAGTTTGTGGCGATTTTCTTTGAATTTGTCTTCTAAATGATGAGTCCAACTGCTCATCTATAGAAACTGCTTTGGCTTCCAATAAAGCAAATAAAATTGCTTGCATCTTCATGAGAGCCTTTGTGCCATAATGTGCTTTGCAGATTGCTATGTGCATCTACGTTGAAATCTTTATATTTTGTACATGGTTTGACGACAAATACCCACTGAACTCATAGAATTGCTTTTTGCAGAAACAACACGCAATATTTGCAAAAGGCACCTATTAACATTTGTGAGTATACAAGCCACGGTGAATAGTCTGATAACCATGCATATCTAAAAATTAAAAACTCTGTTTCCCTCACTGTCAGCTCTAAAATCATAATTTTTATCAAGGGTCCAACAATCACGAATCAGCTGCAATTTCAACTTATTTGAAAGGTCGTATGTCCAGACATACCTTCCAATATGCAATTTAGGAAATGAATAAGTGTCAGCGACAATCAAATTAGGAACAGTTGCTTCAGTTGTGTCTGGCTGTTGAACGTGTACTGTTGTCCTCAATGCCAATGATACAGTCAGATGCTGCAGATGCCCCAAAATCTTCTAATAACAGCATTTCGGAATCCCGCGATTGGTCTACTTTTCGATTTTTTTAGCCTGTAAAAAAATTTCTGATATCCATCCTTGGTAATCCTGCAGTTTCTACACGTATATTATTTCACAGCAAAATTCATTTTCTCGTGAGAACTTAAGTTTTTAATTTATTAAATGCATTAATAAATGTTGTATTTTAGCTATTACAGCACTAATTTGTAAGTCTTATTAATTTCTAAGGGTATTTTCGACCCTTATTTTATACTGAACCTGAATTTAATTGAAAATTGTACCTGTATGGCATTGTCAATTAAAATTTAAAAAAGTGATTTTTTTGCTCCCCCCCCTGGAAAAATTCCTAGCGACGCCCATGTATATATATATAGATACTCAGAAATTGATGCTTCAAAAACACCAGAAGCTCCATTTATTTTGTCCCAAGATGCAAAAATAGGATGAGAATTCATGGTCAAAGAGTAATGACAGCAATAATCCTTACAAATCGAGAGGAGAAAAAAAGAGGAATGTAAAACAATGATATCTAACAATAGCTAAGGTAAAAATAAGCCTTTCACAAAAAAAACAAATAGTGATTCTAAAAAATTACCTTTTAGAGATGTCAACCCTTTATAGACAGAGACTTTGTAGACTAAAGATGTCAAAATAACAGAGCCCTTGTCTACAAGCTTTAAACTTACATTGTTTTAATTTACTAATTACTCAAGTAAAATAAAACTATATAGAAATTATTTGAGGAATTGAATAAAATACTATATTTAGGTATTATGAATAAAATGGACATGTATAAATTGTGCATGAATTTTTTATTTTTTTTTAATAAAAAGAATGTTTTTTGTTTTGTAGAATTGTAGTGAAATTTCTAAATTTTGAAACTAAATACATTATTTACATCGATATTTAATGTGACGATCTTTAAAATTACTCTACTAGGGACATATGTATATTTCATAGGGCTGGTACTGATTTTATAAAAGTTTGTTCGATTAATCAAGTAAAAAGTTTAATAGATTAATTTTGATTAATTATATTTTTATAACGCTTATATAGATCTTGTTAAGCTGAGATTCATTATTTCGTGAAATCAGTTAAGTCGCTGTAATTCCATGGTTCCCAAATTTTGTGCCGTAACACAGCAAATTCGTTCTGCTATGCAAGAAATAAGGAAGAAAAAGCTTTTTGTTTACGTATGCACGTCTAAATAAATAATAATATGAGGGAAAAGTATGTAAGTAACAACAAATATAAATTATTAATAAATTGCAAAAGAAATATTTGAAATATTTTCTTACATTTTAATCGACTTTTAATCGATCAAATTAATTTTAATCAATTAAATTTTTTTAATGATTAATCGATTAATTTAATTAATCAATAATTTCCGCATATAATATTTTAGGATATTTCAAGATTACATATTTTTTAAACTATTTATATGATATCTTAAAAGCATCAGTGTTTAGAATCTTTATCAAGTTTCAGCACTCTAGCTAATAGTAATAGGAAATGGGATTTAATTTAGCTCAAAATATTCCTGAGGTGGAAAATTGAATAATGGTGTGGAATATCGAAAAATAAATAAACTTGAGTTGCTAAGATGTAGCATAAAAGCCATTAAAAATTAATGAAAAAAAAAGATGCAGTAAGATCCAAGAAAGAGGACTGGCTAACCTTAACAACATTATTTATGATGATTATCATTGGGCCTTTATCTTAATGGACTCAATTTATTATGGTCTATTAAGTAAAACCCTAAATTTATTGCTCATAGTCATAGCCATAGAAACTCACACTCAAGAATACAAATACAATGACTCAACTTGTACTTGCACAGTTAACATTATTAATTATCATTATCAGCACCACTAAGTCTACAGCAGTGCTTCTCAAAGTGGTGGTCCGCGGACCGGTGCCGGTCCGTGGGCCATCCGATGCCAGTCCGCAGAAGTGACAAAGAAAGGACATTTCGCTACCTCGTCAGTAGAGGGAAATAGTTCACCGGTCCCTGGTGCAATGGGAAAAATTCCTGCCGGTCCGCAATACTAAAAAGTTTGAGAAGCACTGCCTTACATCAGTGCTACTCAAAGTGGTGGTCCGAGGACCATCAGCTGCCGGTCCGCAGAAATTATACAGAAAGGGGAAAAAAGCACATACAATTTTTTTAAAAATATATAATAAATTATATTAATTTCAATAATAATAAATTAATGTTATTTTTGCGTGTTAATGTGAAATAGAGGCGAGTTTTGAACTGGCTCATACATTAAAAATAGATCTTTAAGATTTCTTACACCAGCATTTGGAACTTGCCATCTAGTGATGTCAACAAATGTCCGACGGAAAATAAATTTAAATGAACAGATTAATAACTTACATTGATTTCAATGAAATATTTAGTAAATTTAAGTGAACATAATAAAAATAATTTGTTTTAAAAATGTTAAAAATTAATTTTAACCATGTCACTATGTTTTGTTTGTTGTTTTATTTTATTTATTTATTTATTATTATTTTTTTATACTTTCTTTTACAAACAGCATTGATTTATTGATTTTATTTATTTGAGTTGATTTATTTAAAGTCTCAATAAGTAAAAACTAAAGTTTGATGACACAATTTGTTTACAAATATACCGAAATAATACAATTATATTTGTAAATATATGGGTATACAAATAGACACTATATTTTGTCAGCGAGAAAGTCACTTTATTTTTATCTTAAAATACATTTTTATTGTTAACATCTGATGTGCATTACAATTTAATTGTCAGTAATCGCTGCAACACAAAGCACCGGTACAAATATGTTTTGTCAATTGCGTTGTTCTTGAGAATATTTAGGTAACTAGTGACTAGTTAAGAATTGTTCATTTATTTTAAACTCTTTTAAAATTTCATTTACAATGCTGTGAGACATATTATTATTAACTTGTGTTACTTAAAAAAAAACACTTTTAGTAACTTATACTTACGTTTACAAAAAAATTAAATTAAAAAAAAATACATTTAAATATTGGCTTTATTTATAATTACAGAAACTATGAAATTATTAAATTTATGAAAAACATTCTACCTTTATCTTTCAATGTACCTAAGTACCACATGTCTACAGGACTCACTTCCTTTACTTAAACCCAGTCATTTCCAAAAGTAACCAACTTGTCAAAAGCGCAACTTAATGTTTCCCAGATATTTCTATTTTAGTATTTAAAAAAATTTTAAGTCACCTTTTCCGGTGCTGGGAAAGTTTTGGATTCTACTTTTGTCTTTTTACTTTGTTACCAACTGACTAAATGACACTATTATCGCTAACATGTACACGGGCGGTGTGCAGTGCAGTGAAATGCTATTTCTGCAGGCTATTAATTTTATATTTTATAAATTTTATTTAGGCCTATGTCTATATTGATCAAATTCTTAGTCGAAGTGGTTATCCCCAGAATTCTGCGAATAACGTTGAACGTTATGTTATCTCCAGAATTATGTGGCTTTTCGGACCCAGGGTCACTATACTTAATAATGCTCAAATTTCATCACCTCTTCGTGGCCTAATGCCTAATGGTAGGGTTTAAGGACAGTTGACGTTGTGGTACAGGGTTCGATTTTTGCTTGTGGAAATTTTATTTTTTTAATTAATTTTTTTTTAAACAGTCTTCGATTTTTAGATTGGGCATCATTTTTTAATGTATCTTTTTACATGTAATAAAAAAAAATTATAATTCTTTTTTTAACCCTTTTGTTATAGCAAAATATTTAAATGACTCACGTTCATCCCACTGCAACGCGACCTTGGTAGCGGCACATTTGACATATACTGCCCATATTGCTAACACTACTAATAATAATAGTACTAATACCCTATACTATATTATTAATTATTATAAATAAATATATTAGCATATATTCTCCAATACGTCATGGACTGTAAAACCTATATTACTACAGGACCGGCATACGCCGCCTAAGGGAATTGGAGGCCCTAGCCCTAGGGCGCCCTAGGCGAAGTGACTTTGGTGGCCCAAAATAAAATGTAATAGAAAAATAAAATAATAAATATATGGAAACATTCTTGTGCGAGGCCCCCATTAATGATTAAACTAATCGGAGGCCCTAGGTGGCTGCCTACTTTGCCTATGCCTAAAGCCGGCCCTGATTACTATCACTATCACTACAGTACTACAACTACTAATAATAGTACTAATATATATATATATATAATATACCGTATATATGATACATATATTGGCCTATATCATTATGATATATCCAATACGCAATGGACCATGGACTATACTAGTGAGCTAGATAAAAATAGCTCAGTGGACTGAACATATTATAAAATATAAACTTAAAATCAGTATTAAAAACAATCAGGCTGGTACTGTTTTCTTATTCAGTTCAGATATAATTACAGTCCAAACCGGTTAAGTCGACGGCGTTGGGGTATGAAAAATGGCGTCGAGATAACCGATGATCGAGTTAAAACGAAAACCAATATGGCGGCAAAATATTAACATGTGCTTGAAATTTCTTAATGTACATGATTAATTAGTTAGCGTTAATTAGTGATGGGACGATTAATCGGAATCGTATCGGAACCCTAATATTTCTTCACTCTTTCCTAAGGTTGTAATGACCGTTCGTTTTTAAGGACCGTTTAAAATTTAAATATAACCATGGTTCCCACTCAGGACAACAGGAAAAAGTCGGGAATTCTTTTAAAAAAATTTCTCGGCCTTGAAAGTCGGGAAAAGTTATGACTAATCGGGAATTTATATATATATATATGTTGAAGTAAAGGACTAATAAATTAAGTAAAATACAACCCCTATTAATTAAATACTTTGCGTACATTTCAGAAAGTTTAATATTTTGTATTTAACAAAAAAGGACAAGTTAGTTGGGCTTTTGAAAAAGGTTGGCGCCGTAGGCGCCCTAAAAAAAGTGGGCGCCACAGGCACAATCTAGTATATATATATTTATGCCGAAGTAAAGGACTTTGATTACGTCTCTGTCATGTTTCGATTCCATTTGATGTAATAAAAAAAAAGTTACCAGTTTATAATTGTCTGCGCACGCGTTAAAAGTTTTCGCCTCGCGTCATCCCATGGCGCGTGTCAAGCGTTTGTGATGCCCGTCGAATCAGCGAATTAAAAAAAAATAAAAACAAACATATCAATATGGTAATTTTAAGTTTAATGCTTTTGACGTGCAGGATATCTGTTACTATCAGAATGCTCTCGAATTTCCTCAGCCAATCAAACTTGTAATATAAATAAAACTATTGCGGCCTTGACCGTTGATCACAGTACGCTGCGGGCTGTGTGTTAGACCTCGGCCGGCAACTTAGTCTAAGCGAATTTTTTTTTAAAACATTCCTTATCAGAATTCGACCTACAAAAGTGATGACATGTATATTAATAATATTATATACAGGTACTGGAATATTAAGAAAATGATTTGATTTCATCGTCACGTGCGTGTTAGTGTCACAGTCACGTATCTTACTATTAACAAAGCAACAACAAACTTTTAAAAGAATAATAATTTTTTATTTAATTAAATAAAAACCACCGTGGATTCTCGATAAAAACCTTTATTTTCATTTCTAAAGATATTCGTTTATCTTAAAAAATAAAATGATTAATGCATCAGAAAAAGAATTAAGTTTAATAATAATATAACATGCACTGCGAAATAATGACGGATTAAAGACAGCTAACGCCGATTTACGGGCACCTCGGGTGAATACATCTAATTCACACATGGATCGAAAGTGAAAGAAGATAATAAAATCTGGTAATTTTTATTGAAATCTCGTAGAATCACACAATAGCCGGAAGTCTCGAAGAAAGTGAGATGTCAACACTGTTTTGAACTAAAAATGCCAGAGTGATTTGCTAGGCTCGAGCTAACCAATGTTAAGTTGCAAATTTGGCCCTCTTTTCTGCTCGAGGTATTAGGTTTCAGCGACTTAGAAAAATCAAATTAGCCGATGAGAAAATGCTAAGACAAAGAGAGAATTTGGCGGTTCCAATAAAAAACGTCGAGTTAGTGGGGTGGTCGAGCTAACCGAGCTCGAGGTAAGTGGGTTCGACTGTAAAGTGAATTTACATGATATACGTGATATAATGATAAATAATGCTCAAAATTATATTTGATAATAGTTCAATGAATTCTCCCATAAACGTCGAGTCATTCACATAATTCTGGGCATGACGTTCAAAGTTATTCGCAGAATTCTGGGGATACGTTGAAAATTATTCGCAGAATTCTGGGGATAACGCTTTCCATTCTTAGTAAAAGTCAAAAGTAGTGGGCTAAAGCAAAGAGAATGGTGCGCTCAACTATTTACTATTTACATTGTCAATCATTGTTATGGCAGAGCGCGTACTTCCGGGAATGAAATGTTGTATTTTTAAATCCCTTATATTAACTTCGCGGCCGTCTCTGTCTGTCGTCATCTCATCATCTCATGGGCGGGCGGGCGGAAAAACAAAAGTCGAAAATGACCCACTTCCAATGATCCGATCGAGCTGAAATTTGGCACACGGGCCCGTCTGACCTAACAATGCATCGTATCAAAATTTCAGATTGATCGAACGTACCGTAATTAAATTAATGCATTTTTAGTTTATCCTTATATGAGGTATGTAATTCAAATTCACGGTTTGTTATTGTTTTTTTCCACGTGAGTTTGATTTGACGCTTAGACGTCGACCGTCGTGCCGACACCCCCTCACGACCCATCCCCCGTTAAAAGACAGGGGACATCACTCGGTGTCAGTCCGTAAATATTTGTGGCGTTGAAACATAATCAATACTTTTAATTATGACTAAAATATAAGGGATTTATAGTAGAAAACTTTGTTTTTACGGGTTTGTTTTTTACACTTAAAAAGGGAATAAGTTATAAGTCATAAGTGGAAATTATTTGTATCCATGAATGTAATTAAGGCATTTAAGGTTGTAGTTTTAGGGTCTGGGTTAGGTTTAGTTGTCTATTTTTTAAAATTAAAATAGAAAAAAACAAATATAGCAGCCAAAAATGCCATTTATCGAGCGCACCGCTCTCTTTGCTTTTACCGTAGTGAAGTAGTGTAAAACAGTAAAACAATTATAATTTAAAATTCATCGTTTCAATTTTAATTTGTACAAAAAATATATATATATTATTAAAAAATTAGGGTACCCAAATAAGGTTTCAGTACGCAGTTGTAGCTCAACTTAAAAACATAATTCACAAAAAGACTATTCATATTTTAACATTATTACTATTCTGTTATAATTTCTTGTGGTATACTTCGTAATGCTTGGAATAGAATACATGTACAACTACTTGTTTACTTCCGGCGGTGTGGTCTTTCTTGATTTCTTTTGTTAGACTATTTCATGATTGTCTACGGCTCAGTATATTTATAATGCAAACTCACATAGCGAGATAAAAAAATTGTATGCCATTTCCTAAATTAAATAAATTTAAATTCAAATCCATTATTATTCTTTAATCGTAAATTGACTTTACGTGATTTTGGCTAATTTCACCCCCCTCTCCCCTCGTCACTTGTCACAAAAACTTAGACCCCTGCAATATGACGTCACCGTCACAAAGCGTTAAAAAAAACCGAAAAACAGTATATTCTATATTTTATATGAAAATGGGCATGCTTCAAATCAATTTTTTGTCATTTAAGTATGTATTTAGCGTAAGGCTGCTCTCTAATATCGTAACACGCGTGAAACCATGTAAAAGGTCATTAAATAAATTGTAAACAATCAAATATATAAGTGGAACATTTATTTAAGTGTACACATGAACCAACTAAACATAGATGGAACATTGTTAACCAAGTGAAGCAGCATTCACAGGCCACGGTTGTGTGAGGGGATTGTGCCGCCTATATAATATTTTAACATGGGGAAGAAAGGGAAAACTCCAGCTCAAAAATATACTGTAAATATGCTCATATTTCTCTAACTGTAGGTTGCTATTCCTTTGGGTGAAAAAGGCTCTGTTCTAAGTTCACAATGTTTGAGATCATCATAAATAGATAAGAGATTTTGTTTCTAATTAATGAGGATTTTTTGTTTTACGTGTGACTTTCATTTTGAAATAAAAATATTATTAAAGATTGGGCTTTTTTAAAATTATCATTACATTACAATGTGACATTATAGCAATAGAAGTAGACTTGCTGTGGGAAATAATCTGTTTTGAATCTGTGAGGGAAGTCATGAGACTGTCAGATCTAAGCAAAAACTTCTCAAGGTCACTTTTAAGTTGCCTTCTATAGATTTTTTTTTGTTGCTCGATTTCATTGTTGGACTATTAGGTTTTTTAAAACTTAAAAATATATTATTTAAAAATGTATGTTCTCTTTTTAAAAATTCATATTACAATAAAAGTAAGAACTATATCCTTCTTTTGTAAATTTTTTGGTAATTTTCCCAAATGCTTATGGCTAGTACCTGAGTACCAAGTGATGAAAAATATTTAAAAAATAAAAAGATTTATAGAAAAATTTGACTAACATCTATTAAAAAATATATATTTATTTTAGATTCCTTATCTCTCTTTAGCATTTCAACATGTTTTCCATTTTCTAGGAATAATACTGGTTGTGGGCTGCCACAACTTGGCAATTGTTATTGAGGACTTATGACAGTAAAAATTAAGTTTAAACAACTCGTAAAAACAAAGTTTTTGATAATAATAATAATAAATTGATTATTTATATAGCCATGTATCCCAGTAAGGAACTGGGCTCACAGCGCTTTACATGAAAGAAATAACATACCTATAAGTATTAAATTAACTTTCATATCATAACATACACAAAAATTACAGTACATTATACATAAGCTACGTTAATCATTTACAAGAAATGTAGTTTCATTAAATTTTGAAAAGATGTGTCTTTAGTGCAGTCTTGAAGGACTTGGTTGTTTGAATACTACGTAAGTATAATGGTAGAGAATTCCATTGTTTGGCTGCACAAAAAGAGAACGACCTTTCACCAAATGTTTTGGTGCGTGTCGTAGGAACAGAGAGAACGCGTGTGTCTGCAGAAGATCGTAGCTGGCGAGTGGGTGAGTAGACCGACAAAAGTTCAGTAAGATACGATGGGCATGCGTCCGAAAAGAAGTTGTGGCAGAGAACGGCCAGTTTGTAATCAATACGGGCTTGTATAGGCAGCCAATGAAGTGAGCGAAGAAGTGGAGTAACATGGTCATGTTTTTTTGCCTTGAGCACCAGTCTGGCAGCTGAATTTTGAACTTTCTGTAGTTTTTCAATGCATTGTTTTGGCGCACCTGACAGAAGAGAATTGCAGTAATCCATACGAGCTAGTACAAGAGCACAGACTAGAGTTTTTGTTGCACTAACTGTTAAGTAATGACGGATTGAGCTGATCTGACGAATGGCAGTGTAGGCAGAGCGACAGATGTGATTGATGAAGTTGTTAATAGACATGTTGTCATAAATAATGTAGCCAAGATTCCTAGTCGATGTTTTGAACAGAATATCCGAACTGGCTACGTGAATTGACTTCGGAAGAGACAAAGTACTGCATGATTTATTGTTGCAAAATAGAAGTGCTTCAGTCTTGTCATCATTCAGCTTGAGTTTGCTTAACGTCATCCAAGACTTTACCTCACCAATGCACTCTTGCATCAATTGGACAGCGGAGTCCATATTAGAGGGATCAGTGTGAGTATATAGCTGAGTATCATCTGCAAATGATTGGCTTTTAACTGAATGCTTTTCGAGCAGTAGAAGTAGTGGCCTTGTATACAGTACAAAAAGTACCGGACCCAAAACAGAGCCTTGAGGCACACCATAAAGCAAGTCAGCTTTGTGAGAGATACAGCCATCTACTGATACTACCTGTGATCTGTTAGATAAGTATGATTGAAACCAAGCCAGAACTGAGCTAGAAATTCCAAAATATTTTTGCAGGGTTTTCAGCAGTGTTTGATGATCGACAGTGTCAAAGGCTGCACTAAGATCTAATAGGACCAATATAGAAATTTTCACACTGTCCAGTGCGAGTAGGAGGTCATTTGTTACCTTCAACAGGGTGGTCTCTGTGCTGTGAGAAGGTCTGTAGGCCGACTGATTAGGACTTAGAGGAGTGTGGTCATTTAGATAAGAAAAAAGTTGTTAATCACGGTACATTTGATTGATCTGAAATTTTGATACAATGCATTGTTAGGTGACACAAGTCTATATGCAACATTTCAGCTCGATATCATCACGGGAAGGGGATCATTTTTTACTTTTGTTTTTCCACCCGACCGACCAAGAGATCACGAAAAGACGGTGAAGTTAATATAAGGGATTTAAAGATTGATATCCACTGCTCTTGCTTATGTTTGGGGCCTTATACAGGTACTTTCAAGCAAATATTTCTGAAACCAGAAAAGGCCCCTTAATATTTATGATCTGTAATACTGTAACTGTAATTGATAAGAAGACAAGAAAGGAGAAAATTTTCAAATTAAGTTTAATAAGAAAATAAGCCATTTATTCAGTAAATTATTGTAAAATAATGTCTTAAAACTAAACCATGTGGTTCTTGAGAAGGTTAGTGCAGTAAGCTTGATGACCTGAGGAATTTAGTTTTACATGTAATTTATAAATATATATACAGTGAAAATCATTTAACAGGAAATTGAGGGGAATAAAATATTATTTTCATGTTAAAAGAATGTTATGTTAAATGATATTACCAAAACAAAAAGACATACACCTGTTGGGAACGTTTTATATAACCAAAATTCCTTCCTAAGCATTCGTGCATTAAACATATTTCACTGTATATATTTAATTTAATTAAAATACAGCTGTTGTAAAAAAAAACAACTTGTTTTTCACTTCAAGATAAACACAACTCCTCATGTACTGCTGTAGTTATTCTACAAATACTCTTCTGTGCCAGCAAATGGAATGATCAAATTATGTTGATATGGGTAAAGGTAGATAGTTATATGTTTAAACCTCATTTATCTATTTGGGTAGTCCTCTAACTCTTCTTTGAATGACTGAATGTATAGTAAGTGCATTTCTTATTGTTGATTGGTGACCTTATTAGTCTTCATTAAAGTCATTGGAATGGTTTAAATCAGTGCTTCTCAAAGTGGTGGTCCGCGGACCGGTGCCGGTCCATCAGCCGCCAGTCCGCGGAAGTTATCAAGAAATAAAAAATAAACCTCATTGTAATTTATAATCCCTGAGTTTTCCTCAAGTTTGAGAACCAACAAGAGAATGTATCAAATTGTTACCCCGCGTCATTTGATAGTGACATCAAAGCGCATGTGATGTCACCGCCACTCCTGTTTGGCTCGCGTAAAAGGATGCCCTTCAGTCAATTGAGGGAATTTTTAAAAAAAAATATTTTAAAAAATCTTTTAAATTTTTTAAAAATATTGCCCAAACAAAGAAGTTAACTGTGATGATTAATAGTCGATTTTTAATGTGTATGCATTAAAATGAAATATTTTGAGGGATGTTAAGATGGTTAGTTTATTGAAGGTCAGTTAACCATTAAAAAAACGGACCGGTTCAACCAGGGGTTGGCCAAATTTTTTGCCTGATATCTCTAAATTGAAAAGTTTATGTTAATAATACTGTTACCCCAAAAGGAGCGGATTCTAGCGAATTTAAAATGCTCTAAATGAGTTTGCATTATCCCCAAGAGTTCCCTTTTTACCCCAAATGAGATAATTTACCCCTGTTCACCTTGCTCTGGGTTAAACCGTCCGATAGCAATAGGCAGGTATTTTTTCTCAGTTTTTAAAACCCACAAAAGGATGTAACAATTTAACCACACCTCGTTCGTTGGTGACATTATGTATACCTCTGTTGTGTGACATACGCAAAATTGTGGGTAAAAAATGAAAAAAAAACAACTCGTTTGGTTAAGGTGGAAACAGTTATGATAATAAAATAATATTGGATATTTTTTAAAATGCCATTTTATTTTTCAGTCGTCAACTCGGCGGAATTTCTGTATTTTGCAACACAAAAGAGGACACCCTACTTTTCCTGTACAAATGTGGGTTCGTACAGTACTCGCCATACTCCTCTTCCAACGCGTACCAAATATTTTTTTAAGATAACATGAGTTTTGATATCAATGTGGTAATTTTAGATCAAACGCCATTGACGTGCATGTACTTAGCAGAAAAACTGTCACCATAAGACCGAAAACAATTTTAGGAGAATGTTGTAAAATATAATAAAAACAAACCAAATTCATACTTAATAGTGTAGGAGGGCTTTAGGCCATTTAGGCTCATTTAGCTATCACGTCAGTACAGGGAAAATCACGTCAGTACAGGAAAATAGTGCACCGGTGCTATGGAAAAGTTCCTGCTGGTCCGTCATACGAAAAAGTTTGAGAAGCACTGGTTTAAACAATGAAGCTTTCAGAATACTGGTTAAGAGTTTTAAAAAATGTTAACACTTTTTACAAAAATAAAGTCTTACAAAGGCATATTTCAACATCATATGGCAACAAGAAACCACATTTTTACTGCTGTAATATGAAAATAATCAACACTAAGAGGTAAAAACAAAAAGAAATTTTTAAAATCACAGGCGATTAAAAGACTTGAGAAATTAGAACAACATTCATAAGACCTAGAGAACCCTCAGAATAGTAATGTTAAAAAATTGTATGAAAAAACCATGGAAATATAACATAATGGTGTAAATAAAACAAGGGTGGTTTAAACAGTTCTTCCGCTGCCCAGGAGCAACACTATAATGTGGGTGGTTTTTGTTGATGTTAAAAACATTATGTTACACCATTGGTAACTTTCAATGGTGTTTCCTACTGACATGGTAGACTATTTATATATTTATCAAATTAATTAAATTTATGGGTTTTTGTTTTTGTAACTTGAGAAATTTAAGAGCAAAAATTTTTTTTTGCAACATACATATATATTATGTACTAGTTTGTGCTGCGGCGGCGTGGCGCCCCCCTTTTTTATGGGCGCCTACAGCGCCCACTTTTTTCAAAAGCCCAACAAACTTGTCCTTGTATGATAGCTACGTAATATTAAACTACCTTAAATGTACACAAAGTAATTTTAAATTGAGGTTGTAGGGCGCATAAGGCGCCCACTTTTTTGGGGGGGTCAAAAGCCCAAGTAACTTATCCTTGTATGATAAACACGAAATATTCCTGAAAATTAAACAAAGCATTTATATAATAATTTTTACAGTGCTAATCACCACATGATTTTTAAACTAATTTTCGAAAGCAGCGCACCAAATTACTGCACCAAAAAATAACTATTTGCATCAATCAGCACTGCTTACAACGCAAAATTTAAAAAAAGCAGAGTGATTTCCCTCAACGTTAGGCGGCAGTGACAAATGAGCGTAAATATATAATATATGCTCTGGAGGGGGTGGTTGGATTTAGGAGATTTTGGGTGCCGATGTATAAGGGGTGGACCTCAACCGAATGAAGATGTATGCACAAATTAATTTGTAGCCTTTATAATAACTAATTATAATAAAACAACAGCTCAGGTAGAAAACTTTGAAATCACTCAAATTAGATTTGAACATAATTACTTTCTCACAAAGTGACAATAGGTCATAATATTTATTCTCACACTGAAACAAATTAAAACATTAGATTTGTATTGACTTAACTATTGAAACCAGCAGTGTGACAATGAGAGAGATAAATGAGATGTTCAGGGGGAAGAAGAGAAAGGATTGAAGGCATACGGTCTGGCCGTAGAAAAAAACAAATAGTCCTGCTGATCAAATGTTAAGCATGCCTTCTATAGTTAGAAGAATGAAAACTTTAGGGAAAAATTAGATTGGTCTGGCTTCCTAAGCATCTTAGGTTTAATGTCAAGGAAATTAATCAAAGCTTTTTTTCTCAACCCTGGTTGGTCTAAAAAGCAATGAGTCCATGCACAGACAAATGAAGTTATTTCAACAAGAGAAATCATTTCAAACTCGACAAAGACATTGGTTCAACACTTATGTTTTTAAAACATAACATTATGACCACAGAGAAGAAATGTCAACAGGGTTATTTTGCGAAAAAAGTCAATAGAGCTGTTTGAGTTATTAATAAAAAGTAAATGTCCTTTGAAGGTGTGAAATATTGTAGAACTAAGAGCTATGTGTGGACTAGATTTTTTTAATATAAATGACCATTACACTTGAAAGAAATTTCTAAAAAATAACAGGTTTCATTTTATACAGATGGCAAAAGATTTAAAAATTCAATGAAAGATACAAAATAAATAAAATTAACACTATAAACATTTCAAAAAGATTTCATTGTGTGAAGAAGAAAAAAATGTTTTTAAAAAAATAATGTTCATCGGCAAATAAACATTTTTTAAAATTTGGTTTGACAACAGGTTATTTTTTCAACAGATTTTTCAAAAAAATTTTTTTTTATTTCAGATTGTCTTACACATTAGAGGTCTAGTGATTGGTAAGAAGCATAACTAAATGACTTGTGCATTTTAACACAATATGAAATAAAAGTCTTGTTAAAAATGTTTAGTTTGAGTGACAAAAATTCACTTTGCCTGATAGTAGCGTGTGTCATTGAGATCCAAAAAAGTTAATAGAAGACAAAAAAATGAGCCTCCAAAGAAAAATAATTAAAAGAAGTTGGCAATTAAACTTTGAAGAATCTTTTCTTTTTTAAATATTATTTGAATGATTCTCCACAACAATCAATGTCACATCAGAATGTCTTATTTTGAAAGATTTTACACACAGTTTAAAAAAAATTTCAGAATACAACATCATAGTGAGCATCAAATAAAATTCAATATTAAGTCCTTTCTTATTTGGTTTTCTTGGATTCATGATCTTTGCCATCATCAAAGCTCTCACCAAACTCATTTTGCCTTGTTTTGTCCACTGGATACAGCCTGGCAGAGAAATCAAATGGAAATAAGTCTGTAGCCTTCATCAAATAATTTGTATTAATTTTCATTAAATTTGATTTCTTAATAACATAGATCAAAACATAATTACATTTTCAACTATTGATGACTTGTTTACACACATTAAAGTGATCACTTATTTCATTCATAGAATACACTTTATTTAATGATAACATTAGTAATATGTTTATTATTTTAAAAACTCAATCATTCTAAAAAATCAATTAATTCACAGATATAATACTCCATAAATATTGAGGACGCAATTGTGGTTACATAAAGTATGTTTTCTCAACACAGGGCCACTTTCAGCCTTGTGTGAAAACTTTTCGTATCCATCTGATGTTCATGCCAGTTTATGCTTCAGTAACATTTTCAGTGTTTATCTACATTTAATATATGCATTGATAAAAGTAATACAAAGTCAATGTTCATCTAAAATCTAAATTAAAGATGTGTAATGTTGATTTAATCCTAATTCTCAACTCTGTATGTTCAAGTCAAAGCAGATCAATCTTCTCAGATGTTTTTCAATAGACCCATGAAATCTCCAATGATAGTGTAAGGCCCACATAATAATTTTACTTTTAGAAAAATGTGTATAAAAATCACCAGGCCAAAAACAATTTCATAAATGCTGCATCTATTGTACACATTTTCAGTGGTGGATAAAACTGTCCTTGTCCCTTCATGTAGTACATTATGTTAATAGCCTAAAATGTAGATGACATATCTCTCTCCTTGAATGAAAAGAACAAACAATAGAGTCATAAAACTAACTAATTACACACTCCCCCCCAATGTGTGGGTGAGGCAAAGACTTACCATCTCTGATATAAATAAATAATAAAGACAATGTCGTCCCTGAAGCAAGCCAATCGATGGGAGGTAGGCATGGTGATTATAAATGCAAAGATGTCATCTATAAATGTATTGACAGCCTGGAAGTAGAATTTCAAAAAGTATCTTATATTATGCTTATAAGATCTTACAGATACGCCTTCTACACAGAAGATTATTGTGTTCTACACTTATCCATGGTTTATGTCTAGTTCTTGCATTGTTATTAGAGTTTAAATTTTGATAGTGTGTTGACTTTCCTGGTTTGTTCAGACAATGAACCAGACACACATTCCAGCCTGGAAGAATGAGAATTTGTATGTTTAAGAATAAGGTAAGTGTTTTCATCCCTACGTCTATCTGAGGGTTGTACTAGATTATCTATGTGTTGTATTTTCAAATTAGAATTAATTGCCTTATGTATTATTACTACTTTACTCTTTGTAATTCTTTCATCTGGTGTTTCTAGATTTCATGATTTAACTAATAGAGTTACTCTAGTCAATTTTGAATATTCTCCAGTAATGCATCTGGCAGCTCTTTTTTGAATTTGTTCTCTAGTTTATCAATGTTTTCTTGGGTGGATGGGTCGATTACAGAAGATGCATGTTCTAGTACAGGTCTCACCAAAGTAAGGTAGCATTCAATTTCAATACATTTGTATCTTGCTGTTTTTTTAACACTATATTGAAGGATCTAAATCTGAAGCAGAACATGAATTCTACACATAAAATATTCATTTAATGTGTGCAACAAAAAAACAAACTTACCTTGTACATAAATGCTCTCCATGGTAAATGGGCAACAGATTTGAGCTGTGTAAAAATACATGAAAGAATGAATCACTTGTGATGATCAAGCGTAACACTCTAATGGCAATTTAGAGTCAGCTAATGACAATGTAACATAAGGAACGCCATAAGTATCAAATCTTACTGTTCTGAAAGTAACAACAAAGCCTTGACAAGATTTGCAATAATACATTGGTGAAAATAAAACATCTGGCAAATACTCTGCAAATGTCATCATAATAGGTTGTAGACTCCAATATACTACAAAAATGTTTTCCTAATCATGCACACATACAAAGTAGTACTTTGAAAATATAGGGCTGACCTTGTAATTAACAAACAGCTGAGGCAGCATAAATAAAAATCCAAAGGCATAAACACCTGATGAACAGAAATAGATAAATGGGATCAGAATTACCGGTACAGGGAAATAATATTGATGAACATGAACATGAGTTAAAGATAAATGGTTCTTCTTTTACTTTTGTATTGGCAGTTCATTCTTTTGGCCATAAGTCAGCAACATTAATATTTTATTTTTTATTTAATTTTTTGTTTTTGTTTCTTCAATTTAATTATATCAGCCCAAAGGTTGCATCAAGCGCAGTGACTTACCATGCACAAGACTGTGAATGCTCCATGAGTACCAGCTACAGGCAAAAATAAAATTTACATTGACTTAAAACAAATGCCAAGACAATGGTGAACTGTATACCCCTTCCTGTAAAGTATTTATTATTTGCTATTTCACTGTAAGGGACATATCTTAACCGATGAACGTGTTTAAAAAAACATTTAAACACAGAGTTAACACTACATTTTAGCTTGTTCAAACAAATAAAAATTTAAAAATTGGTGTAGGGAATACTGGAAATAATAAGACACTATTTTGATGGAAGAAAAAGTAAAAAATAATTCTTACACCTGCACTATCACTCAGGTGTGATTTCAGAGAGATCTTTTATGTTTTACTTTTAACACTGACCTTTTATGTTGAACATAGATGAGTGAGTACAGTGCCCCTCCTATACACAGAGGATATAAAACGTACGCCAAGTATTTCATAGCCTGCAAAGAAAGAGACTAAGATGATATATTCTGTCCACACAAAAAAACTGTTAAAAGTTTTAACATAACCCGGTGGAAAACTTATGTATTTTTTTATCTATACAAACTGAATGCATTGATTAACACTTGACTTTAAACTGTCAAAAACAAACCTCAGAATCAAAAGCTTCTGTCTCTTTTTCTTTTTCGCTGCTTTCTCCAAACTTGGGAGAAGAAAAGAAAATTATTAAATCTTAATCCAGATGTAAAATATTTTCATCAAATTCTTAATAACCTATTTGATAAACAGTGAGTAATGAAGCTGTATAATTTTTAAATTATTATTAGAATCAGTTTGTCTTAAACATAAAATTATTAACATAAAGTTTAATAGAGCCTTTCAATAAATTTTCATGTATTTCATTTGGCCATATTACAGTACATCTGTCACATATAACTGTCAAACTACCTGAAATGTTGGTTTAAAACCAGTGAAAATTACTCTTATTTTCATAGCCTTTGTTACTTTCCAAAACTGTTGAAGAGAGGTTGTTTAAAATAAGATTAAACTGAGATTTAATTGCTATTTACAAACAAATCATCATCAATATTTTAAAAAGTTAACATTAATAGAAAAAAAATTATGTTAAAAATAAGTTTTAACACACTAAAAGTAGAAAATCAATTATGCAATTTCAAAATGGAAATCTGTGCAGCACTCTGGATTTGAATAAATGTTTTAAAAACTTACAGATTTTATTTTTCCTCTTTCAAACCAAATTTCATGATAACAGAGCATTATATTTTGTTTGTAATTTTAAAAAAAAATTATTCAATTGTAAGAAAGTTCTACATAGATATCATTGAAATAAAAGACTTTTGCTTACCTCAATGACCGTCCCAATACCTGCTGGGATCAAAACCAAGAGACTTGTCCTTTCATCCAATAGATAAAGGAATATTATACCAGTGGACAAGCACCGCCATATAACTATAATAATGAAATTGACAGATGAGGAGGCAGCAAATATTGAAGACGATCCACTGTTACAAATTTAAAAACAAAAAACATTTATATGCTGCATACAGCACACGTATAGTAAATATACACTATCACACAGAGATTTCCAACAAGAACTAACCAACTCGGGTGGACAGTCCAACCATTGTTTCCCTCGAGCGCCAATACATGACATCATTCTTGAAAGCCAGGAAGTCAAACAACAACTGAAAATTTAAATTTTAACTTTATTTTTAAATTTCATAATTTAAAAAAAAATTTTTTTAAAGTTATGCTAGCCAAGATTGTTCCAACTCAATCGCAGAAAAAATGTATATAGTAGAGATATAAACAAATTGAGCAGCCTAAGAGTTCTACACTATTTTATGAAAGCATAATAAAAAAATAATAAAAAATGGGGTGGTAGCTTACGTGGAACACCGAGACAACAAAGGTGAGCATCAGCAAATATGCGTTTGTGTCCACCAAGATGCCTTTTACTTCATCCACATCTTTCTCTGTGAAACCTATAGTAAAAATGGATGTCAGAAGATGGAGACGACGTGGTTTTTAAGAAACCTAAAATAATTGTAATAACTTGACGCCGATAGAATATCTTAAGAAGTAAAATTTGAGTTCTTAAGTAAGTTTGACTAGAAAAGAATATATAACACAAACTAAAATCAAAAGTTTATTACCGTATTGTTTCAGTGATTGCATTGACTGGGCAAAACCAATCCACAACCTCAACTTCCACAGGGAAATGGGAGCATATTTGATGGTCAGCGGCAACACAGTGGATGACTCATTCACAGGCTAAACATAGATTCAAAACAGCGATAGTTTTGGCAAAGGCATAAAATGTGAGATAATACATTGGGATTTATAAAATATTCATTGGAGGAGGGGGAAGACAAGACAATGGCAAGGATACTTTGGCTAAAACATTTTTCAGTAGACAAGACAAAGCAAGATATAGAAACAACAAACAAAAATTGGAAACGTATGGGTTAGGAGTTTTAATAAAATCAAGTTCAGAAATCAGAAGTGACATGAAAGTGTCTTTTGTTTCTCAGCAAACATGAATGTTTATTTATGCTGTTTGTTGTTAGCAAAGATGTATGGTAATAGTATGTCAATGGCTTCATCAAACAAATGGCCTTTTAACATTAAAATATATTTGATAGTTATGCTTTGAAAATATAATAAATTTAAGTCAAGTGTCTAAGCCAGTGATGCGAACTTATGGGCAGCGTGCCACAATCAACACGCAGAGCCTAATCAGCTGGCACACGATTAAAATATTACTTCCTTCATGAAACCAGTTGAGTCAAACCAAAATTTTCGGTTTTCATTGGAGTGTTGGCACTTTGCTATTAATAAGTGTTGTTTTTTTTTAATTTTGGGCACGCGGCCCCAAAAAGGTTCACAACCACTGCTCTAAACCCTGCAGAGTTAATATAATAAAATACTTCAAGTGGCCGTCTGCAGACTAGTTGTTATTCGCAACCATTCATTCAACCTCATTATGACTACACTACTAAAAGAGTTTCATTTATATAAGATGGTAGAGTGGAAAATTTTTTGGTAAACATTGTTGATCACTTCATCTTACAAACACAGCCACACCGTTGTGTACAAAAAATCTTCAAAATCACATGCAAATACATTTTTATTTATTTGAGCACATCAAACACATAAAGTAATTTAAAGTAAATGTTAATATATTGCCGAAATATTGGTTTTCCTTTATCTTGGTCATCGTACTCTTAACGCTTTTTGGCCACCCCCTAGGCCAGATACATGGCTACTAAATTTAAACAAATTTAAATGATTGATTCATTGTGTTAAATATTAAAATCTGAATAATTTGATATGATTTACTTAGGTTTCATTCTTGATTTTCATTGGCACAGGTATATTTGTGCGAGTAGAAAATAGCCCTTAAAGATAAATTGGTTGTTCTTTCTCCAACATTCACCAGGAATGCCTTATTTTGTTCAACATAACAATGATGATCACATAACCTATAAGAAAGCCTTCTTCCAAGCTCACCTAAAGATTGAAGCAACATTTTTGGGAAAACAAACAAATTTCAACTGAAAATTTCTTGTCGTACTAACAATAAATAAAAATGTACAAAGAAGATTGATTTACCATGAGGTCTGAGAGACGAAATCCCATCTCATCAATGAAGACAACTGGAAAATAATGTTTTCCATCGGGAGCGACTCTGAATGAATAATACACAATCACAAAAATACTATTAGGAAAATAAATTTCAAATTTATTGTAGCAACAGATATAGGTTATAGTTAGAAATAAGAACAAATACACTGCAAAAATAACAAGCTGTTATAGTGAAAAGAGATATCTTCTAATTTAATACTAGATTTTTAGATTATTAAAATGCTGAAACGTTATTTTGTATTTCTCCCAAAAGTACAAGTGAGTCAAAAAAGATTATAAAAATAAATGTTCAATGGAATGAAAAAATTGTTTTGCAAACGTGAAGTCCCTTTGAGGAATTCAAAAAAAATTCTATGAAAGCTTTAGATCTTTTTTTTTAATTTTTTTTAACTTAACTTCCCTGATCTAACTACATTTTTATACAGACTGAATTTTTTAAAAAATTATTAACTTGTTGAATATACATTAAAAACATATATTGTTTTTACTGTTTACATACTGCAGCTTTTGATAAATCTCTTGAGGAATCTGGTGCCGATGTAGTGTAGTACTGTCATGAAGTACATTAACTGTTAACAGCGGACGCCAGTGTGTGTGAGGCCTTTTGTCAGTGCTCGAATCTTCAGGTTCTGATATTTTTTTTATATCTTCAGTCTGTACACATGCAATTATTTTTTTTTAAACTGCAGTCTCATATTTATACATTGTCATGTAAATTGTTTTTAATATGTCAGTGAAATTCAGCAGTTAAATTTGAAATATAACGAATGGAGTTTTGGACTTAGAAGAAGAAAAAAATTTGGATGTAGACACCAAAATGTATAATACAAGGCAAAAAATGAAAATATTACAACTTATAAATTGAAAATTCAAATAAGTTTAAATCAATAAGAGTATTCAGGGTTAGAGATAAGGACCAATGATATTATTTTACTGTCACATTAGTTTGCAAAGCCTATGTTATCATATCACAATGCTCATAAATATTATCATTAAGAATAATCGGAAACCAGACAGTCCTTTAATTGGACAATTGACATTTTATGAGGATGTCATTCAAATTCTTTAAAAAATTTTAATAGCATTTCAAACTTACATCCTCATCAGAGCCACCAAGTAAGTTGACATACACTGCTTGTGGGAGGGCTAATGTGGTTATAGGAGAGATGTAATGCGATACATAAGAGTCTTTGGGATTTTGACCTCTCTGGTACAGTAAAGCATGCACATAAAGTGATCCATTATTTCTAGTCGTTGTTGGAATACTGACATTGAATGTTCTGTAAGTTAATAGGAAGTTTAAAAAATTAATTAACAACAAAACATCAATAATATTCTATTATGACCTTGACCTTATGTTTAAACACGTTTAGTTTTATTCTCAAACAATTTTATAAGTCATTTAATTAAATGAAAGCATTAAAAAATAAGTTTATTTTGTTTCCATGTACATTAATTTAATTAAAATTTAGTAGGTAAATGTTATTTCGTCTCCTAAATATTGCATTAAAAAAGAGCTTACTTTTCAACAACTTCACTGATGGAGAAATTGCTATAATCCCAAATACTTGTTAAACCACTTTTCTTTCTAAAATCCAAATTTTTCTGTGTTGATACATATATCTGTAGCTGTAGAAGAAGGATAATATAATCAGGCATGTGATGTAGATATAATGAGCACTAAATAAAAACCAATAATATGCTCTCTTTGTGTATTATTATAATCTGGCAGTGCAGAAAATGTGTGTGTGTGTGAGGTGAGAGCCAAAGGGGAAAGCTGCTACAGGCCGAGGCAAAACAATAAATTTTACATAAGTCTTCAGAATTTATTGAAGGAAGTGGTGTCATTTTCAGATAAACACTAGTACATAACATAACCCCAAAAAATACTTTATTTACTAAAAATGGCCCTTACATACCATGAATAACTCCCTTAAAAATTACGATCATAACATCAGTTCAAGTATTTGCCCTGATTAAGCTGATCTTAGATATCGGTAATGAAGATGGTAGCATGTATCATCTAAATTTTTGTTAGTTTTCAACAGCAACTTTATACTTTATTCTAATACATCATGTCATGAAAAATGTTCAGCTTGTGTAATTGCAAGTTTTCTGAAGTTTACTAATAATAATTCAGAATCTGATTTTGTTAAAGACTCTAATTAATAAATTACTCAAAACCTTACATCATATCATCCACAATTTAAGGACATTGATATTAAATATTGTTGCTATCAGAAACAATCATGTTTATTTTTTTTATAATAGATTAATTCCAATGAATTTAAAAAGAGATCATGAAATATAATTATATAAAAACATTACTTACTCCTAATTTGAGAGAATCATCTGAGAATGGGTGAATGCAAAATTTCTGCTGTGTACATGCAGATGGTACTAAAACAGTATAAAGGGTGTACACAGTATAGGACATATACCCGACAAAAGCAGCAACTATAAGTTTGGTCCAGGGAATGGCAAACATTTTAACTAATACTATAGTTGTTAACTTCTTTAACAGTTGAAACTTGTGAAATCAATGACACTGACCTGTAACAAAAGATAAACATTTTATCAAAGGGAGTTAGCCTTTAAAGGATCGTGCATCATGCATTCTATCTTCTTAGCATCTCTATCAGATGACATCATATAATATAAGGGTATGCCTATAACATTTATTGATGAATAAGGAGGGATGGGTGTCATTTTCTTTTCATTCAATCATTTTTAGGTTCACTACTTCAGGATTAAACAGAAAGTTGTCCTTTCTCCCTATGCAGTGACCAGGCCATGAAAAGGAATTTTAGTTGATAACAGCAAGAACACAGTACAAGAACTGATCATTCCTCCCAAAGACAATCCAAAAGGAACACTTGATGCTAAGACTAAGACACTTGACACATTTGAAACTTGGGTAATCCTGCAATTTTTGCAGGTATATTATGTCACTGTGAATTTAAGTTTTCTCTTTACAAATTTCGTTTTTAATGTATTAAATGCATTAATATATATATATAAACGACCATGTGCAAATGAGCATGACAAATGACCCTCGCTGGGGTCAAAAAATCACGGTTGGCAAACGTGGTGGGATGAAAAGAAAAAAAAAGGGGGGGGGGTGGCAACAAAGCTTCTTGCGTTCACTTACGTTTTCCTTCACAGAATAACATATGATTCATAGTGTAGTGGTTATCCCGTCCGCCTTGCACGCAGAAAGTGCTGGGATCAAACCACAGCTGGAATTTTTTTAAAATTAATTTCTTTAAATGTTTCTTTCTGCCCGTTCTTTTCCCCCTTTTTCCAACATGACTAAGGCTGTTGAACAATAATCGGATTTGAAAGGACAATCAGTTTTAAATTTTCCAAACCGATAATTGAATTTGATTCGGCTGGATTTACGAAGTGAAATCCGGCCAAAGCCAAAGACGGTTTTGTAAAAATTGCCGGATTCCAGATTTGCCGGAGCTATAATTAATATATATTTTATCGCAAACCTGGCAAGCCGGTTTTGGTCGGATTTATGAAGCAAATTTCTGCCGGATTTGTAAATATTGCCGGATTCTGGATTTGCCGGTAACGCAGGCAAATCCCCCTAATTTCTATGAAGTCAGCTATAAAATCGGAGTTACATAATCCATAATCGGTTTTCCAAAAAAACAACACAAAAAAAAACACGCAATTAACAACCCTAAACATGACTAACCCTCGCTAGGGTCGGCCAATCACAGTTTATGTTTAAGGAATGGTAGTAATAAAGGGGGGGGGGATGGACAGCAACCTCAGTGTGCATGTCTCCACGTTTTCTCGCTATTTTTTCATTACTTCGTGTTGCTGTTTGTGTCCGTACTCTCAATATATGCATATATAATATGATATTAATGGATCTGGGCTTATTTATGTGTGTATTAATTCTAAAATCTCAATTTATTTAAATATATTTGATCAATGTATCCGCTTTACAGAATAACTTATAAGCAGTACAAAAATTACAATCACCAGGTTTGCCAACACTCTAATTATTTTGGTTAAAAGAAATATTTTATATAAAAAAAATAATTTAAAAAAATTATTAATAATTTTTAAAAAATCAAATTCGCCGGCATAGGGGTTTGAACTCAGGTTGTTAAGACAGCTCGTTTATGAGAACCGTTAAAAAAAAATACCGGTTAAATGCCGGTCCGTATTTTCCTTATATTTTGAGAACCAACGAGAGGATGCATTAAATTTTCGCCTCGTGTCGTCTGACATCAAAGCCAGCTTCCCCCGCAGCTCTTTTTTGCGATGCTTTCAAATCAGAGAATTTTTTTTTAAACAACTTCCAAATGATTAGTAAACAGTGATGGTTTATAGTTAATTTATTATTATTTATTTTTTTTTGAGGACTTGTGTTTAACCGTTCTAAATAAGAGGACAGGTTAAGCCGCTTGTTAAAGTTAGTGAGGTATTTTTCCATAGTTTTAAAAATCATTCATCTTCCGTTGATGTCGTGTTTACCTCTCTTGTGTGTGATGACGATCAACTCGCGATTCAACACACAAAAATAGTATTAATATTAGCATAATTAAAATACAGCTTTAGTCGTGACTGTAAGCACATGACATAGCAGCATATTTTTTATGAATAGTCGTAGCAGCAGACGATACCATGGGATGTTGCTAGCGTTATGACGTTATGACATGTCGTAGGACTTGCAGCATCCTGTTGTGTTGTCTGCCGTTACTTTGTCATAGCAGCGGACACTTCGTTGTTTGTAATTGAGAAAATTTCATTTGGCATCTTACTGTAACAACCCGTCAAGTAGGGTGATAAATAAACTAAATGGTTGTATCATGTTCGGACTATGAATCGCTAAGAGACGAAAAAATGCCTTAGTCCCTTAGCCTTAGAAATCTTAAAAACTAAAAAATTAGCGCTGTAACTGTAATAGCTAAAATGTAACATATATTAATGCATTTAATAAATTAAAATCAATAGTTCTCAAGAGAAAATTTAAAAATTTACAGCGAAATAATATATGTGCCAAAACTGCAGGATTACCAGATTACAAAACTTGTTTCTATTCATTATTGAATTTGAAATATCATGAATAAATATCTCTTATTCTCATCCCTTGCCCTTGCAACCGGTGAAGTATTCTCTTTATACTTCATTACCACAGAAACATTGCTAATCACCTCAGTATATAAAGGACAAATACACTCATCGCTTATTTTATATAATGAATAATGATGATGCATTTATATTTTATGTTTAATTTAACTTCCTTGCCCCTTGCCTTTCAAAATCAAATGTCAAATAATATGAATGATATCCCTCCTTTCCCCTTTTTACCCATATTGATGACTTGTATTGAAAAAGCAGTTTTACAATACGTTGAGGGACATAAGAATTTCCACAATCTTTCCTTACTAATTTTTTTAGAGACTAAAACATCATTTAAAAAATGTATTGGTCCTAACCGTAAACTAAGTGCAATTCATAGTTTTAGTGTTACCGGTGCCAACATCAAAATATGGTATGTCTAAATAACGAAAAACAATCATTTAAAAGTTTAGAAAGAGAAGGAATGAAAGATTTTCGTATTTAAATTACTGTTATTTCAATAAATACCTAAATAAAATAACAAAGTCATCATTTGAAGGCAATATTATTAATTTATTTATTTATACATATTAAAGCATATTTCAAATAAATGAATATGAAATATAAAGACGTGATTTAAATACAAGCATTAAAAAATGAACAATAACTTATATAACTGCAACATGGAAGTGGAAGCTATTGATGATAAAAGAGATTTTTAATATTTTTAAAGATATTTGGCCTTCGAAGATATTTTTATTTTATGAAAATTAAATTCTTTTCACAAGCAGGGTAATCTTGACAAGGTTCTTGTTTTAAGAGAAACGTGTTAGAATAAAGCGGCCGCTGTTGCAGCTGGCCTGGCCCCCTGGGCCATGTTCTGATAGGTACATGTGGATCTCGGTAAGATGACATACCCTAATCGTATAGGCAAAGAAGTCAAAGAAGATAATAATAATAATAAACAATGACTGAAAATGTTCGGAAAAATCAAGATACTACGTTTTCTTCAACATTATTGGAAGTTGAAAACATCACAGATATTGAAGAAATGAAAATCACTCTACAAAAACTATGTGACGAAGAGGTAAAATGTTTTTGATTAGGGCAAAGTTGGCTAGGGCTGGTGAATACTGAAATAATAATAAATAGTTTAAAATAGTATTCAGTATTCTGAGAATAGTAATTCACTGAACTGAATAGTAATAAGTAGGCGGTAATCCCTTATTTCAGCGCATTTTATATTTCAAGTCATCAAAAAAACATTTTTTCAAACTTACCACATTAACTATTATTATGAAATCTATTTTAAAATTAAAACATTATTTTTTGTTGAAGTTGAAGTAAAATTACTATTTTACGATTTGTACGAAATAAAAATGTGTATATTTCACTATCTTCTGTGACTAACGGCGCCACTGTTGTTGTTGGAAGTCTGCTTTTAAAAACCCTTTTCTAAGTTAAAAACCCCTTTAAACTCAACAAAACACACACAAAACTAATTGTAAAGCATTAAATACTTTTTTAATTTCTGATTTAAGTGTTTAAATTAGTAAAAGTAAGTTATTTTATTGATTTTGTTCTAAAAATTTTTAATGCGCTGAAATAAGGGATTACCTAAGTAGGCGTAGGTACTTTGACAGGACTTTTAAATCGAAGTGTCTGCTGCAACAACAACGTGTCGTAATGTTGCTTGTGCTATTAATAGTCGAAACACTAACATAGTATTTAACACAAGTTCTCATAATCAATCAAATTTCAGGATTAAGCTGAATAAGGAATTTTAAAGGTAAAAAAAGTGTCTGCTGCAACGACAATGTGTCGTAACGGCAGACAACTCGACGGGATGTTGCTAGTGCTATGAATAGTCGAAACACTAACATAGTATCTAACACTAGTTCTCATAATCAATCAAATTTCATGATTAAGCTGAATAATAAATTTTAAAGGTAAAAAAACTCGATTGGTGTCCATTTAATCACAAACAGATATAATTTTTAAAAATTGCAATTTGACATGAGCTTCGCTAGATGAAGTGATAGTGATGAACGATACTTTGATGTTAAAACCAATCCATGGGTTCTAATCTCGCTCCCGGCGAGTTTTTTAAAGTTTTATTTTATTTTTTTAAACCTTTATAAGTGTGCTGGTAATTGTGATTTTATAAGTACTTATTCTGAAAAGCAGATTCGTTGATTAAATATATATAAAAGTTTAGATTTTAGAATTAACACATACATAACACATAAATAAGCCCAGATCTATTAATATCGTATTATATATGATATATGCTTATAAAATATTACGAAGAGTTTGTTAAAATATTATAGCGACTTAGTTATTTTCGAAGTGTTTACTGCTAAGAGTACTGAGACTAGTCGTAGCAAGTGTTACGACTAGACCAGGGGCGTCCAAACTTTTTGCATTGTGGGCCATATTCTATGAAGTAAAGATGTCCGGGGCAGGATTAAAATTATTTTTAAAAATGACATAGGTTGAGAAGTTTTTATTACAAAATTTTAATGTGAAGTGTGAAACTGAGATCTTGAATGCAGTAAATAGGCGAGGTCAGGTCACTGGTTTTGATATGTATGATATCACACAGGTGAGAGTCACTTATTCTCCTCCTCATACGATTTTTTGTTAAATTCATAACTGAAAATGTCTGCTCACACAAGCATGTCGAGCCAAACAAGCTGAGCATTTTCTGAGTAAATGTTCGAATCTGTTCGAGAGAAAGCTGTTGTCTGCTGCGAAGTTCAACATCACTTTGAAACTCAATGAGTTCCAGCTGCAGAATGCCTTGAGTATTATCAGGCTCAACAGAGAAAGGTGTAGAAGAAAAAAAAACATGATTTCCTTTAAAATAATTGCAAAGTCCTCACAGCGTCTTTGAAATTCATCAGCCAGGGATGTGATATCTCCAAGATACCTCTGCATTTTCTCATTGAAGCTTCTTGCTGGAAAACTTGACATGATTTCCCGAAGTGAGGGAAATGTGTGGTATTAGGCTACATTTGAGACCGTTGGCTTTGAAAAGGGCAGTTTGTTCCCAAAGGCCTTGATATGTGAATATAATTGGCTAACCACTGCATTGTGCCCTTGAAGATTTGTGTGTGTTAAGAACGTTTAGATGTCTTGTTATATCAACTAAAAATGCAAAATCTGCCAGCCAAGCAGTGTCAGATAGTTCTGGAATTGGTTGTTCCTTATCTTCTATGAATCGCCCATTTTTTAAAAAATACTTAAAAGTACCTAAGTGCTATTAGACTGAGTCATCTTACATCATTGGGAATCACAACATCTCCGTATTTTCACTGGATGTCAAGAAGCAACTGCTGAAAGTGGTGGTGAAACAGGGCTTTAGAGCGAATAGAGTTTATAGCTTTTATCGCTGGCTTAATGACATGATCACATGTAAGATGTTGGCCCAAATACTTTGTTGGTAAATGATACAGTGAAAATTAAAAGCTTTGCGACCCTCCTCGCTCACTTTTTTTACAGACAAGTGTTGCTAGTCCATTATGCTCTCCAATCATAGCTGGAGTGCAAACAGTAATAATTCCAGATTTTTTTCCATGGTAATTTAATGTCATTTACAGCAGAACAAACGGAAGCAAATACATCTTTTCCCCTTGTTTGGTCTTTAAGATTCTGAAGGTCAAGTAATTCTTCACTAACTCACGTGTCGTCACTAACTCCTCTAAAAAAAAAGTCATTAGGCAGCGTCAAATGCATAAGTGCTTTCATCAAAGGTTATTGAAATAAAGTTGTTAAAAAATTACTGTCATCGATTTACGATCACTGGACGCACTCAAAACAGCACAAAATTTTGACTTTACTTATAAATGTAATGTCGTTACAGACATAATACGTCAAACAATTAATTATTTCAGATGAGGCCGCGGGCCATTTAAAATTGCATCGTGGGCCGGACTTTGGACACCCCTGGACTAGTCGTAGCACTAGCAACATCCCGACGAATTGTCTGCTGTGAAGGGAAATTGAGTGCTATGTAATTTCCCACCTCCCAATAAAAACCTTAAGTTGATAGATGAGCTTTACTGAAAAACTTGAGCTTGTTCTTCCCTTTCATTAACTGAGCATTCTCATAAACAATGTGTAACACTAATCTGATCTCCTTCCACCACTACCCCTAATTATTTTATTCTGCTTTTATTAGATTTTACTGATTTTTAAAATTAAATTAAATAATTGAGCTATTGTTAAAACAAAATCGAGGTTAAAAGACACAAAAAGTTTTATTTTGTCGGAAACTTCAATTTTAGAGTCACTGGGAAAATATTTAATATTTATATAATTTGAGGACCTATAAGCACAACAACTTCAGGACACATATAGTTAAAAGTAAATATGTAGCAGAGAAGTACATTTTTAAATAATTGAGAACTGTCAACTTTGAAACAGGAAGTAGACTAAAAAAATAATTAATAAAATCCATATAACCTCCGTACGTCGATTGCCGTATGTACCTTTATCTCCTCGTTATATAGTGAAACAGTCAACGCTCGACCAGAGTAACACTGGCACTTTTTTTAAAACATGACACTTGTCACAGCAAAGGGCAAAGGTCTTTTGCACTGCATATAAAGTTGCAAAAGCAAATCAATTTTTTCAATAAATTTGAAATGGAAGTTGATTTTCAAGCACTGAACAGAGTTGACATGTGTTGTAATTTTGTTTCTCTGCTATATTCTAAAATTTACTCTTTACTACACTGATTTCAATGTTATTTCTTTATGACAAAACTGATTTAAATATGAGTTTCTGTACCTTTTTTATTTAAAAAAAACAGAACAGATATAACAATTTTTTTTAAATATTTAAAAACCCATATTTAAATGTAATATGATCTTTCTTTTTTTCAATTTTTTAAAAAAGATTTCTATTGATGACGAACTAAAGACCCTTTTGGATCATCAAGGCATCTTAGAAAGTAAAATGTCAAGTTTGCATAAAATGATGTAAGTAGCAATCAACCATTCACTAATTATAAGTTCTGATTGGATTTCTTATTACTTTTAAAGTAATTTTTTGTTTCATATGTGTTAAGTAAAATATTTCAGTATTGTCATGAAGTGACTACAAATTTTAGAAATAAAATGCGAAGCTATGGCCATCAGAATCACTGTTATGTGTGGTGTTAGAGTAAGTTTTGCTCATCAGAATGGGTGGTTTGATTAGTGAACAAGGCATAATGTTGGTGTTTGAGTGGGTCATAACAGGTGCAATCAGAATTGCGAGCTATTACTGATTTTAGTTGCTTTTTTACACCTTATTTAATACTATTATTTGACAGGATCTGTACGCTATTGTTGTAAAAGGGCAACATGACTAAAAAAAAGATTCAGACAGAGTATTATGTGTGTATTGAGTAGAGAGAGAGAGAGTGAATTACCAAAGTTATGCTATTGTATTAACTTCAAAATAATTATTAATTGACTTCTAAAACTAAAGTATTATATTGCATAAATACTGATATTATAGGATTCTGTTATTGACTTCTAGTAATCATGATTTTTTTGTGTGGTGAATCCAGGCTGGTCAACTCATCACTATGTATCAGAGCAATTAATTATATCCAGTAATCCACACCTAAGTGTAGAGTAGTAATAGTACATGTAATTCCAAATTAAATTGGGTCCCTTCTAGACTCAACTCCAGGTGTGAAATTAACATTGACCAAAGTATATGACATTTTAATGTGTATTTATTACATTAAATTGTAAATTTTAGGAAAACAAAAGAAACATATCACTCAAATTATGCTGGGGTATTTTTAAGTATCTGATTCAGTCTAGATATGGGGAATTTTATCTGGGTTATTTATAAAAGTGTTTCTTTGAGATTGTTCCTTGAGAATTATGTATTTTGAAAATACAAAATCTAAGATTCCAGACTATCTACACATTTTTTTAAAAATAAGTATTTTTAACACTTAAATTTCCAGTTCAGCTTAAATATTTAAAATGGTGTAACAAGAACACAAATAAATAATTAAAATCATGTTACCACGATCTCAAGTACTTCATGAAACACCTGTTAAGTGTCACAAAAACCCAAGTAAATGATGAAGCTCTTGCAAGGCTATATAAGACAAATTTTATTATTTTACATTTATTTTTACCACCACACCTCCCCCTTGCACACAAACATGACATATTTGTTTGTTTATTTTCATTTTGTTGTTAGTATACGATAACATGATAATTGTTTTCAATAAGGCCTGGTTTACAAATTCTGGAAGCAGATTCCAAACAGCTTCATGGTATGATATCATTCACCTCAACACTTGCAGAAAATGTCAGCAGCAAAGTTAGGAAACTTGACCTTGCCAAGGTATATTCAATCTAACTTCTTCTTTTTTTTTAAAAATATTTTTAAAATTAGAAATAAACTTTGCTTTGATCATATTTTTCTAGATATAGCGGAACCTCTTCTAACGAACCTCTTATAACGAGTATAATTCGTTCCAGAATCTTACTCGTTAAGCGAAACACTCATTAAACAAAAAAAATTTTTCCATACAAATAAATATAAAATACGATAATGCCTTCCATGCTGAAAAAATACTAATTTTAAAAATTATTATTAACATATAACTTATAAATTGCTAGGGAGTGTAACAACTTGGAATACAATTTAGGTTTGAAAAACGCTCACACCTTGTTATCGCTTTTCAATGATTTTACGTTTCATTTCAACATTTATTTTTTCTCTTTTATGATTGTCTCGTGGTTTTTTCTTTGAAGACATTTTAGCGCAGGTCATTACACTTTGCACATAAAAATTAAGAATACTGTCTGAATACAAAACTTTAAAAAACGGGTAATCACACACGAAAACAATAGGCTAACATACAGAGTACATTACAAACTAATGCATCTTCGCGGAAGTCCCGGCTCACAAATGAATGTTCAGAAAAGGGGACTTCCCCTGTCTGCGTAACTCGTTATGCGAAATGTCACTCGTTAAAAGAGCAAATTTTTCCAGGTTTTTTTTTGCTTGTTATGCGAATTGCTCGTTATGAGAGTTTACACTGTATATGGAAAGATAAAATGTGATTCTCATTGATTTTCTCAAATTTACTTTTTCTTAGAGCCATGTAGTTGAATGCATGCAGCGTGTTGAGGACATTCTAGATCTAAAGTTTTGCACAGATGGTGTACAGACTGCCTTACAGAATGAGGATTACGAAAAAGTTTGTCAAAACTATTTTTGAATTTAAAATTAGCCGCATGAATCATTTTTTGTGATCAAAAAGAACAATTATCACTTATTATATATAAGGGGCCATCCATATATTACGTACGCACAAAATTCGTATTTTTGTACTCCCCCCCCCCTGTTGCATCCCATACATTTTCGGGACCCCCCCCCCATGCGTACGTACGAATTCGCTCACCCCCCCCCCTTTGAAAAAAAATTTTTATGCTGGAGTCAGAAGTTATTGGTTTTACTCTTTGAAGCCGTCCATAAATGACATCACACGCCTAAAAAGGGGGCGGGGGAGGGGGTCACGCATTTGTGACAAAGGGTAGAGGGGTGTTTCAGAAATCTGACGTCACATCAAAATTAGGGGTCTACCGATATGCCTTTTTGCCGATATTGCAGATACCGATATTACCGATATTATTTTTGCCGATATGAGTACCGATATGAGTATTTGTTCGGACAAAAACCAGCGGTAATATTTGATGACGTCATTCTTAAATTTATCACTCGTAATTATTTATCTTTTATATTAGGGGACTACCGATATGCATTTTTACCGATATTTTTTTCCGATATGAGTGCCGATAGGGTATTTGTTAGGACAAAAACCAGCGGTCATATTTGATGACATCATTCTTAAATTTATCACTCGTAATTATTTATATTTTATAATTAAGGGGTCTACCGATATCCAGTTTTGCCGATATTACCGATTTTTTTTCTCCCCGAAACAAAGTTTCCGATGTGTTTACAAGTTCCAGATCATGACCTACATAGGACTCATAACAAAACGAACAATCCTTTATAAAAATGTACAAGCAAAATTAGGAAGTCCTTTTGAAACTTCAACCTTGACTCATAATTATTAATTCTAACCAATAGTTTAATTGCTTTTGCACACGGCCACCTTTTATGAATGAAACAATCAGAACACATTAATAGTAATAAGTGAAAATGAGGTTGAAGGTTGAATGGTTGCCAATGACAGCAAGTCTGCACACGGTACATTTTGTTTTTTCATACGAAACGATATGATTTAGACATCTGCGATTCTGCGTGCATCTTTGCTGTTAGTATTAGAGCAATTACGTGAACATAATGTTTACATGTTATACATTTATTAGACCAATTACGGTATACTTGGCATCGGTACTATTTACACAGTATTTTAAGTATA
Source organism: Ampullaceana balthica (assembly GCA_944989445.1). NCBI lineage: Eukaryota > Metazoa > Mollusca > Gastropoda > Lymnaeidae > Ampullaceana > Ampullaceana balthica. The sequence goes on along the minus strand of CALYLW010000048.1, from coordinate 1,381,693 downwards.
CGAAAATCGGCCGATACCTAAACAATATCACAGCACATGGCACACAGTATCGTGGCTAGACATATTAATACTAGAACTCTTTTGACTATTTCAATACCGGTATCGGGGTCGATATATTAATTTGTCGAGATATTGTAAATCTAAATGATAGTTTTTTTGTTTCCGTTTTGTTTTTGGGGGGGGGTCAAAATGTCACTTATTATGAAATATCGGTGACGTCAATATCGGGACCTTTACATGCTACCGATACCGATATTGCCGATATCCAGATATCGGTGCCGATATATCGGCCAGCCGATATATCGGTAGACCCCTAATCAAAATGCACACTAAAATATTTGAAGATGCGCCTTTTTGGGGAGGGGGTCAAAGTTTTCAGGCCATTCATTAATGACGTCCCACGATTATGGCCGATTTTCATCCCCCCACGTCGTCACTAAAAGCTAGACCCCCCCCCCTCTTTTCCAATATTACGTCACAAAAATGCCGCTTCCCCCAAAAAACATTTTGTAATTTGAAAATTAGCATGTTTCAAATCACTTTTTTGTCATTTAGATTTAAGTATGTATTCAGTGTAAGGCTGCACTTTAATATCGTAACATGAGCTAAGCCTGTGTAAAATGTCATTAAATAAATTGTAAACAAACAAATATTTAAGTTAAGTACAACTTTTATTTTAAGTTACGCGTTTTTGATGTGACGTGACATTTCTTAAACTACCCCTCCCCTTCATCACAAATGGTCGACCCCCTCTAGGTGCGTAACGTCATTTACGGGCGTACATAAATGACGTCACGCGATTTTGGCAACTTTTTCACGCCCCCTCCCCCCTCGTCACAAAAACTTAGACCACCCCCTCCAATATGACATCACAAAGCTTTGCGCCCCCCCCTCCATAAAAGCCATATTTTCTATTTGAAAAAGAGCATGTTTAAAATCACTTTTTTGTCATTTAAGTATTTATTTAGTGTAGGCCTTCATTCTAATATCGTAACACGCGTGAAGTCATGTAAAACACCATGTAACAAATCAAATATTAAGAGGAACTTTTATTTAAAGTTGCAAGTTTTGATGTGACATCACATTTCTCTAACACCCCCCTCCCCCACGTCACACATCGTCACAAATATGTAGACACACCCCCTTTCCCTTAGGTGCGTGAAATCACCGTCCCATTGTGTATTTATAACGGCTAAGGCACCGGTGGGCGAAAGAGAAACTTCATCTAATTTCAAGAAATGGAAATATAAATCTGACGGATATATTTTAATAATGTGTAAACGTTTGGTCTGAATCAAATGTTAATTACTTCCAAAGTTCAAAATTTCATTTGCAATAAATTATAAAACATTATTGCATATCAGTCTTGACTCATCGTCTTGGAGATCGTTTTAGAGAACACCTGTATAATATAAATAAACAGGCTCAATGTCCTGTGTCTAAACATTTTAACAGTGTTGACCATAACGGCATATCAGATATTGCAGTAACTGGTATTTTATATGCAAGCAATACCCATGATAGAATTCACATGGAAAATAGACTCATAAAAAGATTTGGTACGTTGGCTCCATATGGAATTAACCAAATTCATAATTTTACTTAACTGCAGAATCTTGTTCCCGTTTTGGCTTTTACTGTAACTTTGGATACTTCCCCCTTTTTCCTATATCCTGTGTCCATGTTTGTTTTTGTTTTTCCTTTCTTTTTATTTAACATAAATATTTTAAAATACAATATGTTTTAAGAATGTTATTATTACTTATGTAAGTATTGTAAGAATGTATTTTATGTTGTACTGATGAAGGCATTAGCCGAAACGTTTACTGTCGTGTCAGTCTAAAAATAAAGCTCAAATTTATTGTTTTCATTGCACAATTTGTTTTTGTATTTTGTATTTTATTTAAAAGCTTTATTGCAGTCCCATTCTATATGATACTAGTTTGTGCTGTGGCGTCGTTTTTTTAAGGGCGCCTACGGCGCCGACCTTTTTCAAAAGCCCAACTAACTTGTCCTTGTATGATAAATACGTAATATTAAAATTTCTTAAATGTACACAAAGTATTTTATAATTTTTTTATTTTTTTAATTTTTATTTTTTGTTGTTGTCAAAAGCCCAAGTAACTTATCCTTGTATGATAAATACGAAATATTCCTGAAAATTAAACAAAGTATTTATATAATTTTTTTTACAGTGCTAATCACCACACTATTTTTTAACTAATTTTAGAAAGCAGCGCACCAAATTACTGAACTAAATAATAACTATTTGAGTCAATCAGCACTGCTTACAACACAAAATTTTGAAAAAGCAGAGTGATGTCCCTTAGCGTTAGGCATCAGCGATAATTGAGAGTAAATATATATTATATATCAGTCTTGACTCAGTCTGTCTCGAATGCCGTTTGCAGCCAGAGCGGTTAACGTTACTATGCTTAGTATTATGCCAATTAAATTTGTTGTGCGTACGTACACATTCAGACGAGACCCCCTCCCCCCCCGTGCGCATGCATGCGCAAAATGCAGTAAATTTATGGACCCCCCCCTCCTTGCGTACGTAATATAAGGATGGCCCCTAACATACAAACATTTCTATTTCTGTTAATTTTGACTTTTTTTAAAAACCTTATTGTCAATGTGCATAATTATTTTGCTTAAAAATTTTAATTTGGTTATAAACTTATTGTGTTTGCCTAGGCTGCAGGCCATATTCACAGATTTAGAAGTTTAGATGAGACTGTCATAAGAATGAGTTCTGAAACAAATGAAGGTAATTTAATGCAATACATTTTTAAACTTCTTTTTTTTTAAAGTATACTTTTAGTCACCTGTTAAACAAGTAACAATTAATTTATTAACATCATTCATTGTTGATAAAGCTCGGTCAAGTAATAAAAATGATTTTCATGATTGACAATTTTAGTCTAAATTTAGGTGCATTGAGACAGAAATTAATTTGGAATTCTTTAATTAATTGCTCTTAAATTGTGTCCAAACCAATCAAAAATTTATAGTTTGCAGTTGAATAAAACTGATTACTGAATAAAGTTGAAACAAGTCCCCTCCAACTAGAATTTTTATAGTGCAGCAAACTTTTAATGTTTTGAACTTGCTCAGGTTGTAAAGCTTCTATATTAAGTTCTATGAGTCTGCTTCAAATACATTACCACTTTATCTCCAGGGTTTACTGAATAATAATGTAATAAATATCTGATGAATAGGTGGAACTCTGGAAAGCTCATTCAAGATGCTCTATGATGCAGAGGAAAAACTCAAGTTAATTGTTCACAATAAATTTGATGCAGCAGTTCACCAGGGAGATGTGGCATCGGTTGAGAGATTCTTCAAAATTTTTCCTCTTCTGGGAATGTTTACTGAAGGCCTTTCAAAGTTCGGGAAATATTTGGCAGCTCAGGTGAGGCTTATTTTTCCAATCTTCTCAATTTTATTATATTTCAAAACCTTTTTATGGTTATTAAACATGTATTTTATCGCTACCAGATCGAGTTACCGAATATTAGGTAATTGATTTAATTCCTATATAACGAGTTACCGAACTCTAGGTATTTTGGGATATCTTTATCTATGTGTCTAAACTAGAAGCAGCTGACAAAAAGCCCATGTTTTACACTAGATATATCCAGAAACTCTGGATTGACCTGATTGGCAATTACCGCTCAACAACTATTCGTCAATAACAAATGGAACCATGCCTCCAACGCCACACACCAGGCAACCACTGGCCTGAAATTCCAGAAGTGAATGCTTCCAATCATGTCTGCACTGTCTGCTGGAAAAACACCTTCAATACAACAGAGCACACCCTGGAGTAGCATACAAGGACAACCCACACAAGAAGGTCAAGACCAACATCAGGTTCTCTATGTGCAAAAATTACCTCTGTGTAAAGCATGCCTCATCCTGCTGGGAAGACTACCACTCCAATGCGCAATACTGGCGTTAGATGGAAGCATTGTTCAACTAATTAAACAATTATTATCTTCTAAAATAAAATTAAAAATTTTTTAAATTTGCTGCGCGGTAATTCTAAACTGCTGCGCGATGTCAGTCGAAAACCTTCGCGGCCGCACCCCTGTCCAGTTCAGAGGGAACATTGGTGGAAAGTTGCACAGCATCCATTTTGAAATTAAATTTTATACTAAATTTTATGCGCGGTAATTATAAACTGCTGCGCTGCGTCGGTTAGATATCTGTGTGGCCGCTCAGCTTAAATGGAACATTGGATGGAAGTTACGCCTATTTCCTGCTATAACTAAAAGTTTGAGCTCATTCTGACCACTAGTTTTCATAATACTAGCAATTTTGTAGCCTATGTACACTTTCTTTATTTTTGCTGGGTAGGCCTGGTCTGGTAGGGTTAAGAATATGTGTTTAGAATAAATCTCAAAGGTGTCCTTTAATCTCTTTGTTTAGTGTTTAATTTCTTTTTTTTATGTATAGAGATGGATTGAGAAAAAAATCAATAGTTCAATTTTTTAAATACTTTTTCGTTCCTTTTACTATGGAGTAATTTATTTTGTCTTCAGCTCTCAGAGAAAGCTGATGGAAATATGAAAATAGCACTTTATCCAGACTCTACAGACAAGAGAGCTCATGTAATGTTTGCTGACATGCTGACGCTACTCTTTGAGAGCATAGCACGTGTTGTGGAAATACATCAGCCACTAGTGGAAACATATTATGGTGGGATCTTAAATTGTTCATCCCTAAATTATTTTTAAAAGCAGGAACTCTTTTAACTTTGATTGTATTCCCAATGACCATTTTTAAAATTTCTATAAATATCCTGGACTTTAATATTTTTTATCATGTATTGTATGATTTCATTATCCAGGTCCTGGTAGACTCTTTCAGTTATTGAGTATATTACAGAAAGAATGTGACAGGCAATCAAGAAAAATATTTGAAAACTTTAAAACACACCGGGATTATTCTGGAAAAGTGAGATGCACTACTGGCTTTTCTTGTTATTTTTGAGTAATTTGGTGTATGAGTATGTAATTTTTTGCCTTTAATTTTGATTTTAATCAACATTAAAAGGTGATTTTAAATTGGATTGTAGGTATGTATGATTTCACTTATGTAAGTATAGCTTAAATGTCATTATAATTTTGTTATCTTAAGGTGAGACGAGTACAACAAAATCTATCAACAGTAAAGACATCTATGGACAAGTAAGTTTCTTACAGCTTAATTAACTTTTGCTAAGTTTTCATTAAATCTATTTTTTTTTACAATTGAATCATTTTTTCTTACTCTTTAATATACAAACTATATTTAGGTAATATTTTGAAATAGTTAAGATTTACATGAATTTTTAATTTAAGTACATTTTGCCATAATGTGTAATATGGAACTTAGGGGAAATTTTTGTCAATTGATTAAAAATTTATGAATGGTTCAATTCAGTTTACAGTTATGAATTATTTATTTAATACAATTAAATAATATAAATGTATTTTCTGTCTAAGCATTAAGGTCTACCTATTAAAAATTTCAGATTAGATCCCAAGGAGTTGGATGTTCTGTTGTCAGAAATGGTTTTACTCAGCTCTAGATCAGAACTCTATCTGAGGTTTATGAGACGAAGAGCAAATGTTAGTTAATATTTTTTAATCTGTGTTTTATGAGTTGGAGAAAATTGTTAGTTGTTTTTGTTTTTTACTAGATAATGAGAAATTAGCATTTTTAACTCATGGGTCACAAAATTTGAATATAGTATGAATTAATATATTATTTAGAAAAGTAATATGATTAATTTAATAATTATTTCACAGATCATTTGCCTTATTGATTTATCTATTCATGTTTTCACAATTTAAACTACCCACCCATTTTAAAATAAATTAAATGTAATTTAATGAAAAGATTTTGATACATTTGACAATTGAACAACATGAAAGAGATTGTACCAGTTAAACAGAATTATATCAATGTTAGTTCTTATTAAATGGTTTTAAAATATTTTTTTAAAGTGAAGATGAAATTGACAGATAAAGTAACTAAAGCATGTGCCCCATTTTTATAATCATGCATCATTTGCATTCCCAAAATAAATTAGTTTTGCAATCATAACATTGTTTCAGGGAGATGTAGAAGCTGCCCATGTAGACATTAGCCAACAAACAGGTAGTTTTCATTTCATTATATTTTTACTGGGTAAAAAAATGGTGTTTTCATGGCAAATTAGTCCAAAAAGAACATTTAGTTTTCATTTTAGTTTTTATGGGTAAAACAAGTATTTTCACTGCATATTAGTCAACAAACAGATAGTTTTCAATTCAGATATTTACTGTCCAGTTTTGGTCCACTGTGTCCAAAACACTGAAAGAATCATTTTTCATAGTCTCAATGATTTTTTAAATTGTAATTTAAGCAGTAAGGTATAGCAATCCTTGATATCTTTAATAATAATTATTTATTTCAAAGTTTTTGATTATTTCATTAATAAATCTCTCAAAAATATTTAACTAACTGCTAAAATGTGTATTCTGACAACAGGAGACTTGAAGGAAGTGGACAGGTTTTTTAGTGAATGTGAATTAAGTAGAATGGTTCAAGAAGTCATTGGCAACTACATTTTGATGGAAGAATACTTTATGAAAGAAATGATTATCAAGGTGAGTCAAAGTAGCACTTAAATGAAAAGTGCCTACCTATTAACAAATAATAAATTGATTAGCATTGGATCATATTTAATTATATTATAATTCTAATTATGAAAATATGTTTTTACTTTATGGATTATGTATTATTTTACAGGCAGTGAGTATGGACAGTTCGGAGGAAGGACAGCAGACATCCAGTATGGTAGATGACACATTTTTTATTGTCAAGAAATCTGTCAGGTTATACATTTTATTTTTAGTACAAATCTTTGTATGATTACTTTTATTGTGTGACTGGGATAATTGCAGGAGGGTCCTATTCCTATTGTTTTCATGAAATGATCTAGATAGACCCTTATAAAATCATTGCATAATCCAATAAATTCATAGTGAATAATCAAACAAGTAATAAGAAGTAGATGCATGTATTTTAATCTGTGCTTGACAACAAATGTATGTAATCCAAATCTCAAATTCTTGTTAACTTAAAGTCAGTTGCAAAAAGTAAATATGTCTACGTCTTTTAATTTATTATTTGTCACATGCAGGAGGGCTATTTCCAGCTCCAGTGTTGATGGCGTTTGCGCAATGCTCAACCATGCCTGTACAATCTTAGAACAGGACTTTGGCTCGGTTCTCTTATCTCGACTGCGAGCTGGATACCCATATGGCTTTGACTTGCAACATGCTTATAATATTGTTCAATCAAGTCTCCAACACGGGAAACTGCAGAGTTCAGACTCTGAGAAGAAACAAGCCAGGGCTCAGTTTTTGGTAAGACTTAAAAAATAATCAGAAGACTTGGTAAGAATTATTGTACCCATTTGACAAGAGAACCACCATTAGTTAAATCACTAAACCTAGAGGATAGAAGAACAAAGAGCAAAGTAGTAATGATACTACTTGAGGCTCTATATTTTAGCTTGTAAGTACAACATAACAACAATCTAATCCAATAGTCACATAAACATAGGAAATAAAAACACTTCTTTTCCCAACTGTGGAAAAAAAAACATAAAAAATCCTTCTTCTTCACATCTGGCATTCAGGCGTCGAATGGGTTGTCTGAACAAACCAGAAAAGTAACTCTAACAACATTCAAAACTCTAATTAAAATGTGAGACTAGACTCAAACCATGGATAATCGAAGGATGCAATTATATTCTGTTTAGGAGCATCTGTAATTTACAAGATAGTATAAGCATGATATAGATATGGATCAACATTTTGCTTTGTTGAATCAAACTGAATCTGCTGTTATGTTGCCACCTTGTAGGTTACAGAGGCTTGTCCTCCACTTACTCTGATAGTGTTATGTCGCCACCTTGTATGTTACAGAGGCTTGTCCTCCACTTACTCTGATAGTGTTATGTCGCCACCTTGTAGGTTACAGAGGCTTGTCCTCCACTTACTCTAATAGTGTTATGTCGCCACCTTGTAGGTTACAGAGGCTTGTCCTCCACTTACTCTAATAGTGTTATGTCGCCACCTTGTAGGTTACAGAGGCTTGTCCTCCACTTCTATGATAATGTCTGTTGTTTGAAAGGGTAAGATTTTTTAACTGGGACTATTATTAGCAGCTGTTAACATTTCAAGTTCAGTATTATTAGCCAAATCTTTTGACAATCCCTCTTTTCTTGTAGAAATGTGTTCAAACGTTATTTCAGATGCCTGACATTTAAAAACAAATCACATCTTTTGGTGCGTGCCCCTGACCCACTTGGTTCATAGTAACAAGATATCAGCATGCATGCACTCATAATTCAAATAAATAAATGACATCAGGCTTAAACACAAAACATCTTATTAAAGCTCAAATTAAACTGACTCCTCAGATACCAAAGATGAAAATAACCTTTACATGATCTCTGGTTTAAAAAAAAATAAATTGTTAATAATCTGTGAGCTGATAAAGTCTGCTCAAGGGAGATAACTCAATCTCCTCAATCCAACAGAGTCGGCTCACAGTAGTAAAACATTTAAATGAGTTTAAGCAACATTATTCAAATCCTATATTTCCCATCCTTTATTGTAGCGCAGATTAAAGGGGAAGGTGTAGATACTTTAGAAAGACAGTACATTGAAGGAGGGTTGCCAATGCAAAATGAGAGGATATGTTTTTTAAAGTGTATTTTTCAATAAATAGATATTACTATTTTGTTAACAGTTACAAATTTGTATAATCCCATTCAAGTCTGGCTATTTCTATTTCAACTAGCATCTCTTCTGTTGCTCTCTGATATTAAGTTTTAACATATGTGAAATTTAATTCCATTATATGCTAAAACACATCCATATATTTTAAATATATAACCCCCCTTCCACAATGATATTTCTCCCCAGATTAAAATGACTGTCCTGTCTACCTTTTTTTCCATCTCCCACTACTCTGTGATAGCACAGAGATACATCAGCTGCTCCCCCCCCCCAATACACCTCTAGGTTTGTGAGCTATTTTGAAACTTCTTCACCCACTAGCATACAATCTGGCTATGCAACTGATACCTAAGGGGAGTCACACTTGTTTGCCAAAGAGTTTGAATTTTTTTACATTGGTATGACAATATCCAATCTAAATTTGTTTTGTTTTTTCCAACAGACTGCTCTCAACAATGCTGAAGTAAGCTGTGATTATTGTAAAGCATTGAAAAATAACCTTGAGGTAAATAATACTTCTAACATTACTTGCATTTTTGAGATTAACCAATCATAGAAAGAATCACTTTCTTTATCCAATTTTAAACAGATTTTGAATCACTCTAGTATTTATTTATGAGTATTTATTTTCATTTAGGGTTTATTAAACAGGGGTGTGAGTGGAAATATTTGAAATCAAAGACAGGGTTGCAGGGATTAAACAAAGGATAAAGAGCCCCTGGATTGAGGTTTTTACTTAAATATAAGTTAATTTTTTTCCAAACCATTCTTGTAATACATATAATATGAAATCTCAGGAGGATATTTCCAAGCTTTATCCACAATGTACAGAGCAGAGTAAAGCAAAATTGGAGGTCAGTGAGCTACTCTCTCACTTTAAATTTCAACTTCAAATTCTCATTGTATAATTGAAAATTAATATTTAAATATTTTTTTTAAGACTTCATGTAAAGACAAGTTAAAAAGTAGAAAATAATTTAAAAAATATCTTAAAACACATGAGCAAAGAAAGATCATGAAGATTGATATCAGTATTAAGAGCACCGTTCTATTCTTTTGCCCTTGCAAAGATCGCTATGGAATCCAAAATGGATTTCTTCCAATGGCATCATGTTATGGTGGTTAGACTATGTGAAAAAAAATGTGAATAAAGTAATAATAATAATAATACCCCCTTTCCAGTCCATGACGGACTATGGGGCAAGTGAAGTGGCGTTCACAAGTTTTATTTAGCCACCACTAACGAGCAAGGGATTTTGTGGCCAGCACAATGCCCCGGGGGCCATGCCAGCACTGAGAATAGAACCCGCGACTCTCTTTTACCTCGGTTCGGCAGTCCATCGCGCTACCGCTAGACCACCGCGGCCCAGGAGGCCTCCCACGAGAAAAGTTAATTATTATAGTTATTATATTTGTCCTTGGTAAGCTCATAACGTTTAACAAATAGTTCTTGATACACCATGTTAGTTGGTAAGAACATAAGAGTCTAAGTTAAAGGTGATGATATAGGATGTTGAAATGTACAATCCACATAGATCCTAAAAAAGGTGATTATATTTCAGAGCTGTCTAAGTGAGGTGATGAGTGTTTCTAATAAATTCAAAGATATTGTTGACTTTGGATTCAGTCAGCTGGCCACTAGTGCTGTGAAACCACGAATCAAACCATTGGTAGACTCGTTCTTGTCTACCAGTCATAACATCACAGAAGTAAGATGCTTATTTATACATTTAAAGTATTTTTAACATCTATGTTTTTGACTTAAACCATAGCTAAAAATCATTTAAGAGAGTATTAATTGTGACCTAAAAAATTAGTGCAACATGAAAATCAAGTAAATTATTTGAATTTATGATGTGACGTGACAATCCACTGACATTAATGGAACTGATTTAATCACGATACCAAAGTACAAGAAAGTAAAGTGCAAAGACAGAAATTATTGGTATGATTTTTTAAAAATTTTCTATTAAACAGGAAGACTTTTCAAATTATGAAGCTAATGATCCTTGGGTGCAAGGCTTCATATTAAGTTTGGACACGACACTGTCCACTTTCAAAGTAAGGGTTTGAAAAAAAAATTTTTGTTGCATTTCGGTCCATTATTTATTGACACCTTTATAAAAACAGTATTTTCCTTCACATATTATAAACAAACATGTAGAGAAATTATTTGTAAATAGTCCATTTTTATCCTAAACCTGCTATTGATTTCAACAACTTATCTGCCTAATCAAGGAACCATAACTCTCTTCTAACTAATTCCTTTATTAAAAAAAGATATTATATATATTTTTATACTTATGATACCATTAAAAATTATGTATAATTATAATTATGGAAGTAAATTATCACTACAAAAATTTTAATTACAAAATTACGACCAAATTAAAATACCGTCCCACATTGTATGTCAGTAATTTCACCTTGGCACCACCACTATTTATCACTTGAGTTTCTTCCAAACAGTAAGCATCTGGTGCTGCACGAAAGGAAAGACGTACATGTTATGTTTTTTTTATTCCAGGAAGCTATGACCTCAGCCAATTATGATAGGTTTGCCACAGCCATGTCAGGGGAAATTACTCAACAGTTGGAAAAGGCTGTCACAAAAACAACATTTAATCGAGTACAACTCTCTTTTTTTTCTTTTTTTTTAAAAAGGATTAATATTAAAGTAGACAATACTTATTAATGGTGTCATTAGTTAAAGGTCACAAAATAAGTGATTATAGCATGAATGAACCCACCAAATAATCTGTTGAAATTGATTTCCTCAGTTAGGTGGGCTTCAGTTTGACAAGGAGTTAAGATCTTTGGTTGGCTACTTATCCTCTGTGACTACTTGGACAGTTCGTGATAAGTTTGCAAGACTCACTCAGATGGCAACTATTTTAAATTTAGAGAGGGTGATAGGTCTTTTTTTCTCACAATAGTTATTTTAAAATATGTTTCAATAAAGCAACAGACTATAAAATAACTAAGAAAACTTGAAAAGTCAAATTAGATTTTCATTAGCAAGGATGAGTGACAATACAACATTAAAGTTGATCATTAAGTTCATGAATTCATCAATTTACTAATTTGTCAATTTTAGGTATCTGAAATAATGGATTATTGGGGTCAAAACTCAGGACTACTGACTTGGAGATTAACTCCTACAGAGGTCAGACAAATCCTTGCTCTAAGGTAAGTTTGCATACTTTTTAAATACATTTTATTCATTGTAACTGTATTATAAGATTTAGAATATTTAATTAAGTCTTCTTTACTCTTTTTTGTGTTTAGGATTGATTTCCGGAGTGATGACATTAAAAGGCTGAAATTATGAAGTTACTAAATTTTGCAACTGGATGCTTCTGTATTCATTCTTAAAATGTATTAAGTCAAAATAAATGGACAAAACTTTGTTAACGTTTTTAAACTTTTGCATTCCTTATTGGAACTTGTATATAACATTGAAGGTGTTTAGTGTGGCATTAGATATCAACTTTATTTTCTACCATTGTTAGAGACAAACCATAGAATCATTAACTTGAAATAAAACTCTTTGAATGGGAAAATTTATTATATTTATATTGAAATAATAGTCCACGGAAGAAGCTCTACTCTAGACACATGAAAGTATTTAGTCTATTTTTTTATTGTTATTTAATTTGAAAATATTTGGCTGTTAATTTGTGGGGTTATGTTTGTTAAGTAGTAGGGGATAATGTTATTTGAGGTACATTATTTTTTGTTAAACTTTGGATATCATCAATTATGTGTCTTTTTAGCCTTATCAATGTAACCATAATCTGTAAATAAAAATAGATTTCCTTTTAAAAATTGTAAATAACTTTTTGTTGGTCATTTAAAAATAAACATATTTATTAAAATTATGTGGTGTACTTTTCACAAGAGGGAAAATTAAATGAAATGTTCAAAAATGATTGTTTGCTTGATTTATTTCTGCAATGGAAATGGAACCAAATATGTGCCAAGTCATTATTCTGTATTTGTACTAAAATAATGTAGTATAATAAAAGAAGCTGCTCAAAGGAAAGCTGCCAAATAGTGTGCACTTAAAAATGCTGTTTACAAGGTGTTCTTCTTTGAATAAAAACCGAAATCATAATTATCATTCAGCTTTTTACATTTTTTTTAAAAATGGCATGCTGTATTGACATTCTTTTCACTCCTCACAAATTTACTTGCTAAATTCTAATTGAGCACTTACAAGTGTGCAAAAATTATTGTTTTTTTTAAAATACATTTGATATTTTCTAAAGGGATAGACTTAACATTAATTAAGCTCATGTTTCCCTTATCTAATTAATGTAATATTACTAACACTATATATTTTATCAAAATATTTTATTTTTACATCAATTTTAAAACATTTTTTTCAAGGAATTTAAGTAAAACCTTTAACTTGTTTTTAAAATCAAATTTTTTATTATTTCTGTAATAAATACAAATTTATAATGTTACAAATAAACAATTATCACAGTCTAATGCTTTAACAATAGTTTTGAAATGAGGCCAGCTAATTTTGAACATCAATTTGAAAGACCATCTTTAAAGCATACCAAATGTCTTAATGAATAGAAACAGTACACAGGGCTTACACAAAATTGATAACATTAAGTTCATTAACAGACAAAAAATGGGGCATTCATATGAAAATGTCACCAGTTTTTCCAAAGAGACCATGGCACTGTAATAACCATATTCCTTTATAATTAAATACCATTGCATAAATTTGAGATACAGCAATTCAGTCTGAATTTTTAAATTTTGGGCCACTGTAATGAAACAGAGAGCTCTTTTCATTCTACCTAATAGAAAATTGTATTAGTATATAAAAGCATGAATAGTATGAAATTTTATACAGAGATGATCATCTCATGGGAGTGACATTCCATCTTTGTTGTGAGGTGTCAGGAGTTTAATAAGCACAAAATATTGGTGAAAAATACATATCGTATATACTCGAGTATAAGTCGAGTTTTTTTCACCTAATTTCAAGGCAAAAATCATGGGGTCGACTTATAACTCATTTTATAGACGCCATGAGTTTACCATAGCGATCATTGAAGAAATGTAAAATTCCACTTTTCAAGTGACAAATCAGTGGGTCGACTTATACTCAAGTATGTACTGTAAGTTTTCAAATGTGAATGCCAAGGTCAGATCTGTGATCACATGTAATCAAGAAAAAAGCATCCATTATAAACTCACTTTACAAATCTCAACCACTGTCAATATAATCTTGATTTTTCCAAAATAGAGGTTCTAGACCTTCAACAAGTTTTCTCATCTAAGAGTTCATTATTTATAATAACTAAATATTTCTTTACAACGTATGCAAATTAACATTCCACCATGATGCAAACAGTTATTTCAATGACAGCTTACGTAGTTGAAGAGCTCAAGGGAAGAAACGGCTATGTCACATTTTTCTAGTTTTGAGATATTCAAGTTTTAAAGTTCAAAATTATACAGATTTCTTATAAATTAACTAAATAGATTTGAATTTTTAATAGGGTAAGAGACATAATTTTTTCATAAAACCTCATTCAGAACATTCTATATTTGACCCTCTATCAGATACAGGGGATAACTAAAAAATTTCAAAAATGTCACAAAGCCGTTTCTTCCCTTGAGGTCTTCAGTTCTTTTTATAATTTAAAAAAAAACTATTTTATTATAGAAATAGAAATGAATACGAGAAAATAAGAGGACCATATAAGTATAAGTAACCTTAGTTCTATTTCCAAAGAGCCTAAACACATTACAACAAGAAGTCCTCAGAAAGCAAATGGGGCAGGTCATTACAATGACTGGGAGCAGGGCCGGTTTTAGCAATTGCGAGGCCCTGTGCGGCTTAGTATGCGAAACGGATTGCGCGGGGCTCAGTCTGGGTAGGGATAAGGAAATAAGGATAATTAGAGAAAATTAAGATAGGCGGGGCCTATGAAAGTGTGGGGCCCACTGTGGCCGCATAGGTTGCAGTGACCTAAGACCAGCCCTGACTTGGAGGTTGTGGCAAAGCAGGCCAAAGTACATGGTCTGTAGTGCTATTGATGAATTATTCAATGTAATGATGGGACAGACCCTTAACTTCTATTGTGAACTATACAACAACAAAAAAATGTTCACATAACATTTTTTCCAACTATAGTTAACTTTCAAAAGAGAGTTACCATATATTCTGACCTATAAGACGATCCCCCTACTTTTCCTGTTAAAATATAAGGTTTTAAGCTATTTATGCCCTATACCACCACCCCTCTTCCAACACACTTTAAGTTTGAAGCTGGCTTCATATTTGGGTTGAGCCATGATGGGGTCTTGACTGTTAGCCATTTGTATACTGCACTGTATTACGGCACTGGTGCTGTGCTGTATGAACAGGTACAAAGACAATACCTGGCGTATAAGACGACCCCAGACTTTTGAGGAGCTTTTAATGGGTTAAAAAGTCGTCTTATACGCCAGAATATACGGTTTTTATTAAATTTACTTCCATTTTTTCCACGATAATTAAAAAGACCTGTAAGACCTGTATCTACTAATACCCAAAAATGAACTATATTACAATCTATTGCCATGACATGAACATGTACCACAACCATCATTACTTCCTTTCTTTTGACATGAACTTTTGTTATTCACTGAACTTTTTAAAACATCCAAAAACTCTCTAAAAACTGTCATCCTCTCTTGATGCATCTTCTCCAGGCGATCCATCCGTAACTTTTCTTGTTTTCTCCGGTCCTCATTTAAAACCCTCAGCATATGAAGAACTTGTCCCACATCACTGACATTATCACCCATAATAGGGCTGTACTTCTTTTTCTTCATGAGAACCTATCAATCAAGAAATACAGAGAGCATTACTGATTTCAAGAACATGAAACAATGTATAAATGATAAAATTACATAAAAACTGGTCCTAAAACTCCACAAAGCATCTTAATTTCTAAAACAATGAGCTATTTTAATATATCTTGTCCCACTATTAATTTCCTAATGAAATCATGAACATAAGTAAACTTTACTTTATGGCTGACTGGATCTTCTTGCATGGCTTGACCATTAACATTGCTATTCTGTTGAAAAAATATATATATATAATTTTCGAGCTCGTTTAATAAGTGCAATACTAAATAAAAATACAAATGAGAAAAATGTAAATACTTAAAACATTTTATTTACTATTATTTTTATTAATGAAGTGTTCATTATTTTAAACCCAATACCTCTACCATAAACTATATATGATACTAACAATTCAAATTCTTCTAACAAGTTTGACTTCAATTTTCAAAGTTAAATTTTATTGAAAAATAGACATACCTTAACCTATATTTATGACAAAGATTCTTTCTTACTGAACATATCCAAAATACCATTGGAAATAACAAGGAAACTATTCATAAATATCAAAAGGCAATTTCATTTCAAAAAGATATTTTTTAACTTTGAACAACTGGTGAATAATTCAAATTAAACATGCCTTAAGATCAGTTGTTGAAGTACTTGCTGTAGGAGCACTTTCACATTGTAATGGTCTTTTTCCTGAATTGGGTATCTGATTTGTGACCACAGCTATAGTGGTCTGTTGAAAAGTGTTGTCACTTATAAGTGACTTCAAGGCAGCCTGACAGGATGTTGCTGCTTGAGATATGCATGGAGAAACATACCGATAAACTGTTGAAAGTTCATTATAAAATGGGCATCTGAAATAGAGTTATACCTTAAGTATAAGTTATTCTTTATCTGTTGTTTTTTTTAAATTATGTTGCACTGTAAGATATTATTTTTTAAGGAATGAACTTCAATACAACTTTTAAAGTACCTAGATCTTAGTTTTTAAAAAAACAACTGAAAATTGTGCTTAGTTAAAAAAAAAGAAGAAAAAAGAACAGTACACTCACTAAGAAATCCTAGTAACAAGTTCAATTGTTACAAACATGTAAATAAAATTAAATGCATTCTAACTTCATTAACTAGAATATCTTCGTTAAAGATTTCGGTACTGACTTTCTCATTATAATGTGGCCATGTTTGGCATTGTGATCAACTGTGTCCCTGTACTTTTTGGTGATTGCCTTCCATTTGTTCTCTGCCTGTATCCAAGAGTAAGCATACCCTTCTTTCTGCATACACATAGAGACCATCTCCCACACCTAGGAGAAAGAGATGCATTGGAATTTAACAAAAAATATTTTCTTAATAATGCACAATATGGATAGGAATATTAACTGAAATCATGATAAGATATGTTTCTTTTTTATTTTATTAAAATTCTAAAATGACAGTAGTATTAGTAGTATGTGATAATGAAAAGAAAATTTGGGCCTTCTCACAGATTTCTTTTTGTAGTGTGGATCATCAAAAAGATGCTGGTGTTCATTGTGAAGCTGTATCAGCTTAAGAACAGCTGCTTTGTTCCAGCCAACAGTGGCTGAAGAAGAACCATATTGCTGAGCTTGTCCAGTTAATCCTATATCTTCTTCCTCAACAATTAAAGTAGTTGTTTCCTTATCTTCTACACCTATAGAAATGGTTTCTTGGCTGTCCAAATAGGTTCCTTTAGCATCTGTAGTATGAACAGTTTGGCATGTCTTATTAACACCTTCAGAAAGTGATGCTTTAACACATGTACCTTCATCAGTCATTAAACTGATCACTGGTGAAATAACCACAGTGTTATTGCTACTTATTATGGACTTTTGTATAAATTCTGCCATGGCATGTTAACTTTTTTTCCAAAATATTAAAATACCCTGCAGGAGAAATAGACAAGAAAATAATTAAGTATGACTAAGTTTTAGTGAAAAATATTGTAAAACATTATAGCTAGTAAATTGTACGAGTTATATGAGGAGGATGGGATTCAGCTATGATTCATGATGTGAATAATGAGAATGCTATCAGGCGCTTAGTTCTGATCTATTTGTTTTGTTGGTCTGTACAAATCTAAGCCCAGTGTTAGGATTCCCAAAAGATTGGTCACTGTGCTTAGGCTTAAGCAGGGTGAGACAACTCTTGGCAAAGCATTAAGTAATGTAGTAGAAAAAGGCTAAAAGCAATGTCTAAAGAATAAAGAAAATTGATTTACTGGTCTAATACTGTGTAATAGTATTAGTACTAAAATATATTTAAATACACTAATTTACTATTTAAAAAATTTCAACAGGCCCTATATTAATGTCCCTGTCTAAGCAGATTTTCAGAAATAAAGCTGTTTTCCACCAAGGGCAAGCTATCACTGATCAATTAAACTTTTAAACCATGTCCTTAATTCTTATTTATTTTTCCATTTCATATACTTTACTGTGAACTAAATGCAGGACTAGACACAAACCAAAGATAAGCGTAGGCACTGTAGCCTGTAGGACACAATAATCTTCTGTATAGGAGCGTCTGTAACAGATAAGATAAGATAAACACCTCCCCCCCCTTCCAGCACATATTTCACTCAACAGTAAGGATTTCTCTGGTAAGCATCGAAAATCTTGGTTAGGTTTAGTTGTCTATTCTTTAAATTAAAACAGAAAAAAAACAAAGAATTTAAGACTTTTTCTTCATATCTTCTTATCTTAAAAATTACAGACGCTCCTTCGAAACATAAGATTACTGCATCCTACGCCTACGCTTATCCATGAGTTTTGTCTAGTCTTGCATTTTTATACTACATGTATTAGAGTTTGAGTTTTTAAAATTTTAAATCATTAAATGATAGTGTCATAGTGTGTTGCCAATTGTGATGATTAGTAATTAGTCTAGTACCAGGAAGGGCCGGAAGGCATTAAATAAATTTTAAGTTAATTTAACTTGTCTTTGATTCAAGATTAACATCCTTTTGTAAAAAGCTTAATTTAATCATCATATTAGCACCAGCTTTGCTTTTTATAATTTATACATCGTGGTCATCGTCGACGTTATCGTCAGTCATACTTCATTAATTATCATACTTCTAGATGCGCGCTCTAGCTGTTAAATTTATGATGAGTCTATGTCTCAGCGCTACCGCTACGCCTACTTCTTGATGTTGTAATAAAAGTAATTATTCCTAACTTAAGCCAAGTTGTTAATAGTAGAATTACTGGAATGGGGGTTAGTAGTTGTCCTACACTTCTAAACGATGTGATTTTTTTGATTTTTTAAACAAACCGGAACTCTAATTGACAACTACTATTGGGAAGAAATACGCTATATATTTATATGGCTTCCGATTTTTTATATAACATAAATATAAATATTTTAAAATAATAAACTTATCATTTAAGTGTAAAAATATATGGTTTCAATTAAATTTAATATTTTTATGTTTATTTGTTCTGATGAAGGCATTAGTCAAAGCTTTTAACTTTTTTTAGGGGTCACCAAATTTTTTTCAAGGTGGGCTGCATAACACTAATTACTAATAAGAGACAAAATAACTGTCTCTGGGCCGCATAAATATTCTCTATAGTCCTTACCCCGTGCAATCACGAAAGAAAGCTCTTGTATAAAAGACGAAGAATTAAGATTCGTATTATGTGTCAGTCAGGGTTGACAAACATATATTTAAAAGTTATTGAAGAATGCGGCGTTAAAGATAAAATATTGTTATATCAGACCTTGTGTGCATAATATAATATTCGAATCACACAAATTAAAAAAATTATATTTGTGAAACAAGCATTTGAACGTTAAGATATCATAATTGATTTATTTGGAATTGCTGCATCCAGTCAAGAGAATTCCTTTCAAATGTGTATCAGTAAATCTTTTATTGAAATTTATTGATACACTGATGCCATTTGAGCAGCACATTTCTTCAGTTTCTAGAACTAGAACTCAAAGTTATTTATACAGCGCTGTATTTAAAACACTCCTTCTGAGTACTTCGCTTTCAACAAGTAATTTTCTTGCAAATCAATAAGCTCCAACTGAATGGATTCAGGAACAGAAGAATGTCACTCACAATTCTGTCAAGATCTGAAAATCTCTATGAAAATGCATTTTAAAGTCATGATATTTTATTTTATTTTTTGGGGGGGGGAGGGTGGGGGTGGTGCGGGGAAATCGAGATCAACATCTTCAAGGTCTGTCGTATGACTTGACAGTCTTCGAAAATGAGAACAGTTTTGTCCATCCAGCAGTTCTTCATACAATGACAGCTTTTTTCAGAAGACCTTTGATGATTCTGTGTAGACCACTGACGCTCTTATCATTTATCTTATCTTATCTTTAATTATCTGTTTCAGACGCTCCTTCTATACAGAAGATTATTGCGTCCTACGCTTATCTATGGTTTGTGTTTAGTCCTGCATTCTTATTAGAGTTTTAAATGTTGATAAAGTGTTGGCTTTCCTGGTTTCTTCAGGCAACCCATTCCACGCCCGAATTCCGGACGGGAAGAACGAAAATTTGTATGAGTTTGTTCTTGCATACGGAATAAGAAAGGTGTTTTTATCCTTATGTCTATCTGAGGGTTGTATTAAGTTATCTTTGTGTTGTATTTCTAAATTAGAGTTAATTGCTTTATGTATGATTACTACTTTACTCTTGGTTCTTCTATCCTCTAGTGTTTCAAGGTTTAATGATTTAACTAATGGTGTTATTCTAGTCAGTTTTGAATATTCTCCAGTAATGAATCTGGCAGCTCTTTTTTGGATTTGTTCTAGTTTATCAATGTTTTCTTTGGTGGATGGGTCCCATACAGAAGATGCATATTCTAGTACAGGTCTCACCAAAGTGAGATAGCATTTTAGTTTTATATCTTTATTACATTTGTAAAGGTTTCTTTTTATAAAGCCTAAGGTTTTATTTGATTTTTTAATAACTTCATTGACATGGGGATTCCATGATAATTTCTCATTTATTATGACTCCTAAGTATTTTGCATCTTTAGTTTGGGTAGTTCCTTTCCATGAATGAAATATTTTGAATTTATTTGTTTCTTTTTCTTTGTTACTCTTAACAGTTGACACTTTTCTGGGTGGAAACTCATACTCCAGTTAGTTTCCCATTTTATCAATTCATCTAGGTCTTTTTGTAAAATTTTGCTATCTTGTTCTGATTTAATTGTTCTATAGATTATACAATCATCAGCAAATAACCTAACTTTTGTTCCTGTTGCGATGTTGTTGGGTAAATCATTTATATATATTAAAAAGAGTAAGGGACCTAGCACAGGTCCTTGTGGAACTCCTGAATTAACCTTTATTGGTGCAGATTTAGATCCGTTAATTATTACAGTTTGCTCCCTGCCCAAAAGGAAGTCTTGGATCCAGTGATGTAAGGAACCTGAGATTCCAAAGTAGTTAAGTTTTTTAAGTAAACTAAGGTGGTGAACTTTGTCAAATGCTTTGGAGAAGTCTAGTAATATTGTATCTATTTGATCATTTTTGTCTAAGCCTTTTGATAGTTCATCTATTAAACCTATTAATTGTGTTTCACATGATCTGTTTTTTCTAAAGCCGTGTTGATGTGGGCATAGGGCATTATATTTGTCAAGGTGGTTAACTATTCTACTATATATTATGTGTTCTAGTAATTTACAGGTGATACTAGTAAGTGATATAGGCCTGTAATTACCAGGGTCTGATTTATCCCCTTTCTTAAAGAGTGGAGTTACGTTAGCTAATTTCCAATCCTGGGGCACTTTACCCTGGTTTCCATGAAGATTGAAGAACAGTTTATTCCTGTTGGATATGATGCTGTCCAAAAATGACATTTAACAACATGGTAGGAGTATTATCCAACAGCTGAGTATCAGCTCTACCTTTTTGTGTGAGAAAAAATATGTAAGCTTGTGAAAACGAAATAGGACTTGGCCGCGGCTGAGCCACTTTACTACTGAATGATAATGCGATTTTCCCCAATCAGTTTTGTCAGATTCTATGCCATTTCATCGACAACCTACGCAATTTAAGCACAATTCTTAATTTATTTCCTAAAAATTCAAAATTGTCAAATTCTTTGCAATAATCTATGTATATATTTCTCCTAAACGACCATTTTCAAATGAGCATGACGAATGACCCTCGCTGGTGTCGAAAAATCCCAGTTGGCAAGCGGGGTGGGATGAAAAAAAAAGGAAAGTGGGTGGGTGGCAACAAAGCTTCTTGGGATTACTTGCCCTTCAGTCGCGTTTTTCCTTCACAGAATAACATATGATTCGTAGTGTAGTGGTTATCACGTCCGTCTTGCACCTGGAAAGCCCTGGGATCAAACCCCAGTTGGAACAAACAAACAAAAAAATTAAAAATATTTGTTTCTGCCCGTTCTTTCCCCCATTTTTCCAACATGACTAAGGCTGTTAAACGATAAGCGGATTTCAAAGCGAAAATCGGTTTTAAATTTCCCAAACCGATAATCGAATATGATTAGGCCGGATTTATGAAGTGAAATCAGGCCAGAGCCGAAGCCGGATTTGTAAAAATTGCTGGATTCCAGATTCGCCGGAGCTATAATAAATGGTGACCCGTCAAAACGGCTTCGACAAAACGGCCCTGACATAACGGCCCCAGTCAAAACAGCCCCAGACAAATTGTTAACATTTTTCAACAAAAACTTAATTATTTTTTTCATTTTAAGCTTTTGTCAACTTTTTCACCCTTAAATAAAGTGGTAAAATTGTAAAATTATATCTTTTGATGTTATTATATTGTTTCTTGTCAATAAACAGCCGCGATTGATACCATTTCGCGTAAAGGCTATTAAATTCACTATTGTGATGTCATTATTATTGTTTATTATTAGCAAAACCTGACACTCAATAGGTGAGTAAAAATACGAATTTAATATTTGATTGGACATTTTCCTTTAGTCCATCTATTAGTCTGGAGGCGTTTTGTCGGTGAACCATAATTAATATATATTTTATCGTAAACCCGGCAAGCCGGATTTATGAAGCAAATTTCTGCTGGAGCCGGATTTGTAAATATGGCCAGATTCCCGATTTGCCGGAGCCGCACGTGAAATCCGGTGCCCCTAATTTCTGTGAAGTCAGCTATAACGCGATTATCGGTTTAAAATCGGAGTTATATTAATCGATCACCGGTTTGCCACAAAAAAACAAAAACAAAAAAACCCATGAAATTAACAACCCTAAACAAGACTAACCCTCACTAGGGTTGACCAATCACAGTTTTTGTTTAAGGGATGGTAGTTATAAAGGGTGGGGGCGGGTAACAACAACCTCAGTGCGCATGTCTCCACGTTTACTCGCTATTTTTAAATCCCTTATATTAACTTCACCGGCGTCTCTCTCTCTCTGTCTTGGGCGGGCGGAAAAACAGAAGTCAAAAATGACCCACTTCCCATGATCCGATCGAACTGAAATTTGGCACACGGACCCGTCTGACCTAACAATGCATTGTATCAAAATTTCAGATCGATCGAACGTACCCTAATTAAATTAATGCATTTTTAGTTTATCCTTATATGAGGTATGTAATTTAAATTCACGGTTTGTTATTGTTTTTTTTTGCCACGTGAAAGTTTGAGCTGACGCATTGAGGCGACCCAACGAATCGACGGGGCGCTTTTGTTTACATTTTACGTGTCACTCTGAGCTCGGTCAAGCGAATCGGTGACCAGACTTTTCCCCTCTCCCCCTCCCACCCACCCCTCCCCCCCCCCTAGGGTTATGAAGCAAACTTGAGTTAAGACAGATTCAGTCTGTAAATGTTTGAAAATAATCAATACTGTTAGTTATGTCTCATATATAAGGGATTTATAGTCAAAAACTTTGTTTTTACGGGTTTGTTTTATTTCATTACTTTCGTGGTGCTGTTTGTGTCCGTACTTTAACCCCCCCCCCATTCTTTGCACTATCGTTATCTATGACGAGCGAAGCTGCGGCGTATGCTACGCCGCGGGTCGTTCTTGTAATCAATATTTCATGTAGGGCCTATATAAGAAATTACAATATATAATGTCATTGACATTGCTCAATTAAGTAAATAAGTAACTAAGTAAATGAAGTTTTACAATTATATTATGAGTTGTATTAGTAAATTGGAAAAAATAACTCTTCCTTTTTTCCCCCGAGCATACTTCTATTGATCTGTTGATATGAAAGAATCCGTAATCAATAACCGAAATGGCGACACGTCTCTCCATGACAACAATGTACACAAACCCAGTGTTGACTTCTAGCATTGACAGCTTTCACCTTTTATTATAAGCCAGCCTTTGTGCATTTTAACTTTCTGATTTCATTGATTTAATCGTAAGTTATTAAAATAATTAACTTGATAAATTATTGAGCTGAAAAGTTAACTATGATGCCCAATTTCGAACCTCTAATTCTACTCTAACTTACTTACTTAGTATAACTCTAAGACTCCTAACTCTAAGTCAAAGTCTGTTCTGACTCTACCAATCTCAATCTCACTTTTAGTTTAGTTTCTGAGACTTACTAATGAGTTGCTAATGACCAACTAGTACTACTACTACATCTACTACTATCCAAATCTAATTACTTTTAACTTAATAAACTCAATTATAAATCAGTATATTTTATTGAAATTAAAATATAAATTCAAGTCGCAGAGAGTAGTCTTAGTCTAATTACTAGTTACTAGTATAGTGTTAGAGTTAGTGTTAATAAATTGTTAATAATGTTCAAATTGCGATATAATGAATCATGACAACAAAAATCTCAAACTTATTTTTTTTAAATTCAGTAATAGAAATTAATGTATTTGAATTTTTGAAATTGATACAAGGCCGAGGTGTTAAGAGAAAAAAAATACATGCAGTTTATGCAGCATGCACGTTGACATTATCGACTTAGATCCCCAGGATAAAAGATTATTGTAAAACTTTTAAGAATAGGGTAGTTCCGGATACCAAAGTTTTGTAATTATAAGATTTGGGGGTGGAAGGGTGGGGTTGAATAATTGGAGGTCTCGGTAAATCAAGCAAATTTGTCCTTAAGAAGTTAGTGGGTGTATGATTAGTATGAACTTTAAATAAACTTCTGTATAGAAGGAGCGTCTGTAACAGATAAGCTAAGATAAATGAAGATCTTTTTTTACAATTTTTTTACTAATATTAGGATCAAGAATATTCAGAGGCGTCATTGGGTGGTTGCGGGGAGAGTGTACCGCACCGGGTGACATCATCAAAGTGTAAAATTCTGTGTTCCCGTTATTCGGCACTGGCAGACTCGTATCAGGGCTATGGATTAAGTCGTGAGGGGGTGACACCATGATCTACCGCAGTGGGTGAGACCAACCCTAGTGACGCCTCTGAGAATATTAGATTATTCTTTTTTAATATATCAATGATATAATAAATGATAGCCTATGAATTGCATTTAAAATTATTTTTAAAAGTTAAGAAAATTGTTGAGAAATTAGCAATTATTCCTAGGCCTAGATTCTCAGTAAAATAATACAAACTATCCGCTCTCTGTCACAATTTCTTTTCTGACTTATGCCCTTCTTATTCTTATCTTGGTGAACTTCTATCTGTCTGCTCACCCACTCGCCAGTTACGCTCTTCAGCAGACACACGTATTCTCTCTGTTCCTAATTTAAAGACACGCACTAAAACATTTGGCGAACTGTCTTTCTCTTTTTGTGCCCCAAAACAATCACATTACAGATCACACATTCACAGTATTCCAACTACCAGGGGTTTCAAGGCTGTTCTAAAATATATCTCTTCAAACTTTACTTTAAAAATTAATTTAATAACAACCAAACATTTATTTAAATGATAAAATACAAATTACACAAACGAATTGTGTAATCATCATCATCATCATCATCATAGCCCGTCGTCCCACCTGGGGCATAGGCCACAAGCAAAGGCTCTCCGGGCATCCCAGTCTCTCCAGCTGTCCCCAGTGCTGGATTTACCTATTTGCTAAACAAGCTATAGCTTAGGGCCGCCGCCTTCTTGGGGGCCCCCGGGATTTAAAAAATATATTTGGCACTGACATACAATATCTGGACTTCAAAAGGGCCCCCATATCTCAAATAGCTTAGGGCCACATCAAGTCTTAATTACTCTAAATCCGGCCCTGGCTGTGTGCCCACTCTTGTTGGTGTCTGCCTCCAGCTCCCAATCTCCAAGTCATTCTGGGAAAGCAACACGATTTAAATGATAAACGTAGCTTATATACACTATGATGTCGTTATGTATTGTGATTATGATATGTATTTTTTCATTGAATGTATTAATTATTATGTATAACTATTTTAATGTGAAGCGCTGTGAGTCCAACTACAGCGCTATATAAATTATCTAATTTTGATTATTATTATTAAAATTGCGGTTTATGATGTTTTATTTTCGAGTTAGATATCCCTTGACTTATTATTGAGTTTAACTTTAAACGACTCTCATGTGCAGGAATATTATTAAATCATTGTAGCCTATCTATCATTAACAATTTGAGCGGATTTTTCTTTTCTGAAGACGTGCTTTTAAAGCTTTTCATAATGTAGCCTAGTTATGCGTCCTGCGTGGTTGTTATTGGGGTTCATGTTTTACTTTGGATTTCAAGATGTTAAATTTTAAATTATTATATTTAAATATTGCATGATTTGATTTTTTATGTAATAGGCGTAATTTTAATTTATTTATCATATTTAATCAATGTTGTTTTTCTACTGTGTGATTTAAAAATAATCAGATTAACTTATAACTGTTTGTAGCGTGGACTATTATTATTAGTCATTTTTAATTTTAAACGATACAATTAGCAACCTAAACTCAGTGACAGACCTATGAGCTAACGGGAGTGTAAACAAATTATTTTCAGCTACATAAGAAATAAATCAGAGGATCAATGCCATAAACTTTCTATGTAAACATTAGAAGATATTTCTGTCATTATGTAAACATTAGAAGATATTTCTGTCATTATGTAAACATTAGAAGATATTTCTGTCATTATGTAAACATTAGAAGATATTTCTGTCATTATGTAAACATTAGAAGATATTTCTGTCATTATGTAAACATTAGAAGATATTTCTGTCATTTTTTAAAAGGCAAATTTAAACACGTTTTTTTCCCTAAAGGCCTATCTATCATTATATTTTAAAAACCTTTGCTGACTAGGAAATCAAATGGTAGTCTATTTTAAACAATTGGTCGAGTGGCATGCGCGCTCGGCTGGCGTACTGATGGTCACGGGTTCGAATTCATGTGAAGGCAAGGATTTGTTCCCAGGGCCTAGGGCCTAGTTAGGGAAATAAAAGTGGCCGGGTAATGCGTGGAACCCTCTTAGCCGTGGCCTGTGAACGCTGCATCACGTGCCAACAGACCGGCTTGGTCTGTGGACGCATTAATCTTCTGCATAGAAGGAGCGTCTGTATAGATAAGACAAAACAGACTAACTGTTTTTTCCATTTATATTGATATCAAAATACGTGAATTATAAATTCTATGCGTTTCTCTAACTCAAATCAGTATTTAAAGCATTTCTCGTTCCATTAACTCAAAAGCTTGCATATTTAAAGTTTGAAGTGTTTCCACGCGTGGAAAGATCAATGCACATCATACACTCATTTGCAATTTATTATTTTAAAAAAATAATCAATTTAAAAAAAAAGATACATTAGATCATGGGTTGTTAACCTTTATGCAGGGTTGCAGCCAATGTTCCCTTTTAGCTGTGTGGCTGCGCAGATATCTGACCGACCGCGCAGCAGTTGAGAATTAGAGAGCAGCAATTTTTGTAAAATATTGCACAAATAATAGATTGCACATGATTCTTTTTTATACTTTGCATACGAACCAACGAAATTTGGAGGGAACATTGGCTACAGCCACTGCCAGTTTAGAAAATGTATGCCCCGAACCAAATATAAAACTGTTATTAAAATACAACTATGAAAATAAGTTAGTTTAAATTGAAGTTTTCCTCATTAAATTAGGTTTTAAAAAATCTTTAATAATACGACTTTATTATTTATTTATTTACTTGTTTGTTTGTTTTGGAAACAGTAACACCTGATGTTGCTTTTATACAGCAAATAAATTTCTGCACCCTATGGCAGTAGGCTACCGCTACGCCACATTTGTTAAGAACTCCCGGAATATATAACAGCATCTTTTAAACATACTTGACACAAGAATAGCTTAAAAACAAATTTGTCACTTTACAGAACGCGTGTGGATCCTAGCAGAAATATTTACTATAAATATATCAAACAGATTTCCCGACAGTGGAAGACTAAAGTACATTTTTGGAAAATCTACTCGTGTATTACTAATAAATGTTACTTATTGAGCTGCGTGGCCACGCAGATATCTGACCGGCACCAGTTTAGAATAACCGCACAGCTAATTTTGAAAAGGATGACATGTATATAATTTAATGTAGCCTATGTATTTGTGGAGAGTACATTTTTCACACAAAAAATAAATATTGCGCAGCTTTGCATACGAGTTTATTATTTTGCGCATGGACCAAAGGAACTTTATAGAGAACATTGGTTTCTGTTATTCCATGTCTGGGTTAGACATTAAAAAAAATATTTTCTCTTCATGGCTCTCTTTCTTCGTTTTCCTCTTTGCCATTTAAAAAAAAGACATTCAATGTCCCTTTCATTATACTAGTTATCTCTCACTAATTTCATTATCTCTTTTTTCTCTTTCGATATCTTTCTCTCCCCCCTCGCCCCTCCATTATACCCGTATATCCCCACCCTCACCGTCCTGCAGTCATTTAAATATCATCAATTGTCCCGTCCCCCCACCCCATACGTGAATTAGAAATGCGTAAATATTGACTGTCAATGTCATTCAGAAGGGAGAAGGATAGTGGTGATGCACGGATAAAAATAAAATAGTGTAATGATTATTTGAAGATTTTAAAAAATTGTATTTTATTATTATTTTATTTATTTAATTTTTTTTATTGGGGGGGGGGTAAATGATTATATCATTTCTGACACATGGTTGATGACCTTTATAAATCAAATGTTAAGTTTGACACTATCATATCATCGTTAATCTATATTATAACTCAAATATTATGCCATTCACGATGTTTCGAACTTCATAACAGGAGTAGCACGCTTCTATGACGTCACGGGTTGCCAACAGTCGCTGCAGCCAGGTCAAGACGCCCAGGAAGAGTGGCGCTGAAAAATGGTAAAATTTGTTTCAGAGATAGGAATCGAATCGAAACAAACTTACCGAAATCGAACCCTGTTGACGACCGAACCCTCACTGAAACCGAACGTCCACGTCACAGCGTACGAACCAACCAGAAAGTTTGATATCAAACTTATTACAACGGACATTTTTGTTATGAATGTGGCACGCCACCACATTACATACTCACGCCATGAACGGTTAAAAATTACACAAAGATAAATTTGGACATCAGAATTATATTTATGAATGATCTCTTTTTAAAACGTCTTGCAAATGATTGAGTCTCGAAACCGATAACTAGGGAAGGAAAAATTAAGATAAGAAGTCCTTCTATAGTTCAACTTTTAACAAGCGATGAAAGTTGACTCCTTTGAAGCTCCATGGAAAATATCAGATTTGGCCTTCATAACCACTTTTAGGCATTCATAGGCTAACCATCTTTAAGGCATTCATCAAAGTATAGTTGAATTTTCAGTCTAGGCTTTTCAATAAAATCTGAACATTTGCACACCAAAAATGTTGGGATATTTCAATGGCAGATGTGATCTGCGGTCATAAACGCACTTGTGTGTGGCAGGGCTATGACGTACTATTCAAACTATTTACAATATCCTTGGTTACACAGCTGGGTGCAGCTTTATTACAAGCAGTGGCGAAAACTAGACTTTTTTCAACTACAACTCCAAGTTCTTCAGTTAGATCAAGTGTATTAGTCGGTAATTTATTCATTTTCGTAGCTTAACATGAAAACAAAACTTTGTTCAATATAATTTGTAAATGTACTACTACATTTACCAAAAGGACTCTCCCGACTAAACTAATCAACAATTTACTACTGCCTACTGAATTAAACAGTACAGGTTGAAAAAAATTATTAGTATACCCTAATGTACGGTGGTGTGCACAAAATGGTAAATACCACAAGTAAACGTAAGTACTATATAACTGTATACATTTTTGAAACATTATCATTAATGTCAATTCTTTATTTTGTATCCCTCCACAGTGGTGACACTAAGATGAATTCCAGAGACCATAATAAAAATCACAATGATTGTTGTAGGGAGGCTGGTCTCAATGCTGTGGCAGCTCAGGAGGTTTGAGAACCTTTGGTTTAGTTTGTTCATAGTTTAGGTTTGGTTTTCTCCCTTTATTGAACAAAAAAAAATGAAGTAATAACCTTACAAGCTAAAAAGCTATTGTGAATAGTGAGAAATTAATTTATTTTGTTATTGGTTAATCCCTAAAAGAACAAGTTGATATAAATTTAATTTCACTCGATAATTGCATTTCTTAACTTGATTTTCCAAACCTATGTTTTTGAGTCTAGGAACAATTAACTCCAAAAATGCATACATGTATTAAGTTTATAATTTATAATTTTGGATGACACATACGTTCGTTTTATACAATTTATTTATAGTGAACTTGTTATTTAAATCTCTATGTTTCTTATATCCAGTATCCAGCAGCTCATGGTCAAGTTATTGTGTTTATGAGGTACAAGGCCGAGATGGATCGCAGAATCCGAAATGCTCTCATTCGGATGTCTGGACGCATCAAACAATATGGTCCTGGTCACATTGTAGGGATCGCAAACAAGGTAGAGGAATCTCTGCCATAATTTCTTGATAATGTGTTTGAGATGAAGTGAATCAATTTTTCAAACTGATTTCAGTTCCTCAAATATTAAGTGATTAGAATTGTTTTAAAAAAAACAACCAATCCTACATAAAGTTTGATCAATTTAAAGCTAAGGAAATGGTTTTCCAAAGTTTTCTTATTCTGATCTAGGTCACAGTGGTTGAGTCCCCACCCCACAGTGAGTGGCTACAGCGAGATGATTGGTGCTTTGCTGTGTTTGCTTTCCCCAATGAACGACTGGCCAATCTGTGGTATGTTAGTGAACCAGAACTACGACAGCATGACTTCCTTCCACCAAGTGATGGTGTGCAACTTTTTTCAATGGATATTCGATACTTACCGCAGATGGGTAAGATAAGTGCTGTAACTTAGTAAAGGATACCAAGATGTTATGATTGGAATATATGTGTTAATTTATTAATAAAATTCTTAATTAAAGTTATACAAAAACCAAAAGAAGCTGTACCACTATATTTTGATTATTATTCCTCTAAATTTCTATAATACAGGCTGGGGTTCAATTTGAATAAATGATAAATTAATTTAAAGGTGAACTGTTATAAAAAAGAAGTGTAGAGAATCAATTGCACTGAGGCATAGCTATGTATTTTTTGCGTCCGGGGGACAAACTTATCAAAATGTGCTCCCCCTATTTATTACCCTTGTACATTTATTATACTGTAACGCTGTAAGCTCGATTTTGGTGACCCTGTACCTCAAAGGCCTGGGAATATATTTGCCACTCCTTTGCAATGACAACAAGGAGGAATGTTAAATTGGCAGCAGCACAGGTTCTAAGAATGTGTGCAAAAATTTCCTGTTGCTGAAAGAACTAGTGTAAATGAAAACTTGACAATCTAATTCAATCAAAATGTAATTTTTTATTAGTTCGGGTGTAAATCCAATAAATTATTTCATTAAATTCACATTTTAATTTTGTAAATAGAATTATATTTATTTAACTTAAGAGCAGCAAACAGTGATAAAAACAAACGCATATTTGGATTTTTTGTTGATCAGGAAAAAATACCTTTAACTGGATGGAGCTGTCAGACATAAAAAGCAAGTCTTATCTCCAATCTGAGTACATTGACAAAGCTGCTCGTCTTCTAGATGCCAAGTGTGTAAATCACGGTGTCGTCTTCGTCAAGGTAGGAATTCTTATTAGTAACATACCTTTCCATTGGTAGAAAGTTAGTTTATAGAAATTTTGTTCATTAAGTTTTCAGACGTTGTGGTCTAAGGACCATATCAAGCATTCTCTTCATACACATCTCACA
The DNA here is from genome assembly GCA_944989445.1 of Ampullaceana balthica. NCBI lineage: Eukaryota > Metazoa > Mollusca > Gastropoda > Lymnaeidae > Ampullaceana > Ampullaceana balthica. The sequence continues at coordinate 1,349,868 of CALYLW010000048.1, read as the reverse complement.
TTTCTTTCTCTATATGAGTATATTTTACTTAAACATGAATGATGAAATATAATTGGCCGATGCCTACCCTTGTTATTATGGCCTATTTTAGGACTCTGCAGTGGACGACAAAGTAAATCGTATGAAAGACACTTGGATCCCCTACAAGACAATGACAAACTTTGCTCTCCATCTGTATGACAGCGAGGACCAGTTCTGGAGTGTTTACAACAGTGGTAAACTTAATACTTTTCAAACGAAATATTTATATGGTATTGCCAATGATAAGAACCATAGCGCTTGTCTTGAGTGACGTAAGATAATATTCCTACAAGCATCACTAAAATTAAATAAAAATTATGTAAGCAAACATTCCCACTTGCTCATACTCATTGTTGCCTTCCGCTGATGTTGCAGCTGAATACAGACCACTTAGAGAGGCCAGACATCAGCTTTGTAATACCACATCCCTACTTTTCACAGTGGACCCTCGTATTGCTTAACCTGTGTGTTAAGGTGGTGACTCAAACATGGGCTATGACTACAGCAGGGATTTTTATGATATACTTGAATTTTTATATATTTTCTTGCCAGAGTATTAAGAGTGCCAAGGTGAAGTGGGGGTTCTGGTCATTATTTGGATGATGATTAAAAGACAATTTATTATAAAATAGTCTAAGATAAGTGTAGCTAGATTAAAGTACATATTTATTTTATACATTTTTTACTTTAGGATAAAATAACCTAAGCTTATATTATAATTAACCTTATTTTTTATTTGTTCAGATTTTACTCAATTTTAAATAAAAATATGTATCAATAAATATAAAAACGTACTTAGTCCAATCATTTTTGTTCCATATTTAAATTCTTCTAGGTTTTTATTTATTTCATTTTTTATTGACAATTGTTTGTTGACATGTTATATAACTTCCACAAGTCAATATCCAGTTACATTATCATCATGGTCATCATACCAGAAGTACTAGACCTTAATTAAGTGGTCTTTACACTAATCCACTGTTCCTTATGAGTTAATAATTAGTCAGAATAATAATTTTTTTTAAAGTTTGAAGTACAGGTTTAATTAAAATTAAGCTCCAATTTATTAAATACATCCCCCCCCTGTAATTGAGAGTTTTATAAAGCAGCTGAATAGCAAAGAAAATGTCTTCTTGGCAAACTATGAAAATTAAAATGACCTTATGACAACTATAAGTGGTAGGGCCATGAGCATACAAAGTTCTCTGGCTCTAGAGCCAGATTTGTAAGAAAGCAGATAAGTTTTATTTTTATATTAATTTATGATAAATAGTTCATTACTTTGAAATATTCATGTCTTATACTTGTAGCCGCATTTCTTTTTACAGTGAAGTTCAACCAAAGCTTACAACAATGAGAATACAACTATTATATTTATACAACTAGATTTTATTCATTAGCCTATACTGTCTTATAGAAATGTATTTGTATATAGTATTGATAAAACATTAAAAAATCTTATTTAAAAAATCCTGTTGTGTATCTATTTCTATATCATTATGTATAGTCAATTTTTGTGACATGGTATTGTTCAATTGTTGCCCTATGACGTAGGACATGATGATCAGATGCCTACAGGTTAAACATTTGAGGTCAAATTTAGAATAATCTATTACTTGATATAATTGATATACATGTACTCTAATTCTAACAAATATTATTTTTCTTTAATCCACAAGTTTTTTTTGTTTGTTTTTTTTACACAAAAGGGCATCTATAATATAAGGATTAACTTGACAGAGACACAAATTCCAAAACATCTGTGTTAGTGCATAAAAACATAACAAAAAAGCTGCCTACTGGTAATTGTTTTTGAACTCATACCTCACCCAAAACAATGACACTTATGCTAAGTAGAAAAATTATTAAATTAATTTCCATTTATTACAAGAAATGAATCCACATTTTTAATTTATATGTGTTTTATTAGCATTTTTTAGAATTTTCTTTTTGACAAAGATAAAATTACAAGAAATGGATAATTCTTTCACATAATTGGTCTCCAAATACCCAATCCAGCTGTTGCCATTCTACAGTACTCTGACAGTAAAACAAAAATGCCCAAATCGTTCAGTGTTCTCATCAGCTAGAGTTAACTATCCTATACTTAATGTCTCATACATATATTGCAAAGACATAAGCTATGTAAACTTGAGGGGCATCAATGTACTCTGGCTTCAATTGTTTTTAACAACCACATTCCACTTAACAGCTGTGAAATTATTCAGAGTAAAAAAAAACGAAGTACACTAAATTAATGTATACATTAATTAGTACAGGAAACAAATAATAATTTAATCTTGTTCAAGATTTCTGAAATATGATAATAGGGAAGAGTCTGTATAAGTGTAAGACAATCCACCTAGTAAATTATAGTTGCATACATTTAACTTTGTTGAAACTAATACAGGCATTACCTCATCCCTTTTCTTTTAGATACAATAATACTTAAAACTCTTACAAAATAAACAGCTTCAAATCCTTTTAGTTTTTACTAGTCTTATATTAGCTTGCTTTGTAAGTTTAATCGGAACTGTCCGTCCAACCATTTGTTTATAATTTTTTCACGTGCCCAGTTAACGCGTTGACGCCGACCGTCACTGTTCACACCCCCTACCGTCCCTGCGCCCAGGGGAGATAATTCTGTTTCAGTCTGTAAATGTCGCGTTTGAACATAATCACTACTTTTAGTTATGTCTCATATATAAGGGATTTATAGTCAAAAGGTAAGCTGGCTTTGTACTTACTGTAAAATGCGTAGACTAAAAAGTAGAAAATTAGTGCATTTTTAATATAAGACTAGTTTTTAAAGTGTTTTTAAGGTTAATTATTACTACCTAAAATAGCTACTTGGCCATCCCAGCTATGAAATAAACATTCCATAAACCAAAAACCAAAGAGGCAACACAAGAAATGTTCCCCATTGAAATAGTTATGTGCTGTACTTATTCAAATGTCATCATTTGAGAGGGCCAGGGCCTAAGTAGGGTCAACAAAGTTAAATGAAATCTTCAGATTCTCATCATTAAAATTGTGAGGAAAAATTTAAGTAAAATGAAAAATGATCCATATCATGAGCTAAAAAAAAATAATTAAGCACTTTGCCATACAAATCAAATTATAATGTTTTGTTTTCATTAAGAAGCATTAGTTGGGCCTATAGTATTGTAAAACACTGGAAATTTCCCAAACAGAATCAATACTTCTATAACTGATTTTCATGAATTCAAGTTTTAAGCACATTAAATTTGCCAGAAAGGCTTTCTTATTTATTTTAAATTATTTAAATGCATGATATTCTGTGATAATGATTCCAATTTTAAAAATCAGAAAAGTTAATAAATGTATTACTTTAAGCAATATAATAGAGTCATTTACAATGCAATAAATGTATTAAATTGATTTAACAGTCACATTAAAAAAAAAGATTTACAACAAATAAACAAAAATGAACATAAATTGAACACAGTTTGGTAGTCTAAAAATTCATAAATTGAGCTATTCTCATTAGAAAAAATTGTGAGAAGACAATATTGGATATGATTCCCAGAGTGGTTAAACCAGTTAACTGCCATTGACATCTTCGAATATGTCCATGGCAACAAGGATTACATAAAGGGAAAATTAGAATAGAATAGTAATAAACAAAACTTATTATAAAATTAATGGGCTGTTAAAAACATGTATTTCCTTAGAACGGCAATAATAAAATAATATTTGGCCAAGAGATTTTTTTTAGAAAGGTATATCAGTTTATTTTTCAAAATACATGTCTAGAGTACTCGGATAATTCAATTAATTTAATTGAAAGTTTGAGCTTGAACAGAACATTTAAAAAAAAATTCAAGAATTTGTTCATCTTTAAAAATGTACACTATTATCTACTTTTGGGTAGGCCAATAGATGATTATTTTTAGTCACAAATATAAAGACCAGTGTTCCAATTTAGACTGAGAAACATAAGGCTACATCTAAACAGGAAGTGTCAATGAAGAGAACAAAAATCTGGACAACCTTTTAAAATTCAAAGGAAATGCTGTATCACCTAGCACTAATATTCCCAACAAAGACACGCAAGATCCTACTTATTATTACTAGTACTGTCCCTGGTTATATCCACCATAACCACCTTGCATTTGACCCTGACCCAAACTATTGGGTGGGCCGCCCATCTGACTTTGATTAGTGTTAGACTGAGGTCCAACAATGGAATTGGGTATCCCACCTTGAGGCCCCGACATTTGGGGTGCCATGTTTCCCCCCTGAGGGCCCCCCATTTGATTAGGCATGTTACCTTGTGGTCCACTCATCTGATTAGGCATGTTACCTTGTGGTCCACTCATCTGATTAGGCATGTTACCTTGTGGTCCACTCATCTGATTAGGCATGTTACCTTGTGGTCCACTCATCTGATTAGGCATATTGCCTGGAGGGCCTCCCAACTGGTTTGGCATATTACCTTGTGGTCCACTCATTTGATTAGGCATACTGCCTTGCATTTGGTTTCCCATATTACTTTGCATCTGACCACCCATATGAGTTGGCAAATTGCCCTGGTTGCCCATCTGCATATTATTCTGCCCACCCATCTGATTAGGCATATTTGTTGGGGGTCCTCCCATCTGGTTATTCATAGCACCCTGGGGACCACCCATCTGCCCTTGCATGCCCATTTGATTGGGCATGTTTCCTTGCCCAACCATTTGGTTTGGCATCGTGCCCTGCTGTCCAGCCATCGTACCTTGTGGGCCTCCCATCTGCTTCTGGCCCATTTCCCCGTGAGGTCCCACAGGCTGGCTCTGGGGACCACCCAACTGATTTGCCATATTCCCTTGGCCCGCCTGGCCGGTCATGTTTCCCTGTTGTCCCATGGGAGGCGTCCCAGGCTGTCCACCCTGCTGTTGACCCATCATACCTCCTGGTCCCATCATGCCCTGCTGACGGTAAGGGGCGTAGCCTCTGGGGTTGTTCTGGTTCTGCTGTCCGGGACCAAACTGACCTGGCTGCTGGACAGAAGGTGGCACATTACCCTGGGGGCCAGGCTGGGTGTATGGGGGCTGCTGTCCTTGTTGAGGTGCCTGCTGCTGTCCCCCAAATGGCTGCTGAGAGTAGTTCTGCTGATTGTTGAATTGGGGCCCTTGTGAAAGAAAGTGAAACTTCTTGAGTGATTGTGCAATTATTTGAATTTATCTAGATATGTATTTCTCTTTTCATGAGTTTTTATGAAAAATATTTAAATTACTAGGTTGTGCTGCGGCGCCGTGGCGTTTGCGGCGCCCATTTTTATTTTAGGGCGCCTACGGGGACCACCTTTTCCAAAAGCCCAACTAACTTGTCCTTGTATGATGAATATGTAATATTAAACTTCCTGAAATGTACACAAAGTATTTTATAATAGGGGTTGTAGGGCGCCTGCTTTTTTTTTGTTTGTCTAAAGCCCAAGTAACTTATCCTTTTTTGATAAATACGAAATATTCCTGAAATATACACAAAGTATTTCATAATTAACAATCCTCAAATCCTCTTTTTACATCGTTCCCTTTTCCAAAATTAAAATATGAGCTAAAACAATGACGTCATATATCTTTTTACGGCGAAATTTTTTAGAAAGCAGTGCACCAAATTACTGCACCAAAATATAACTCTTTTCGAACGTCCGCATGAAATTGTTCAATTAATAATAGTGTGGAGGGTGTTTAATGTTAATCTGGAAACCAAAATGATTATCCAATTAAAAAAAGCAGAGTGATGTCCCTTAGCGTTAGGCAGTCAGTGATAATTGAGCGTAAATATATATAAGATAAGAAGAAAAAAAAATTTATTCGATTTTTTATGTCCAGTTCTGGAATAACAGTTATATATAAGCTTGATCGATTAAAAAGCTGCTTAAAGGTGGGCACCAGTTTATGTTTCCTTTTTTACTGTTTCAGTTGATATAAATCACAGGTATAACTTAGCCAAATCTTATCCTTGCCATAAAAGCATTAGATCTAGAGTTTTAAACTGATTCAAAGATTTCTTTGTTATTCTTAGGTTATTTAACAAATATATTTAAGCTTAAAAACTATGCACAGCCAGTCAGAACAATTCACTGTCTCAAACCCAAATAAAACATATATTTGAATTTTGTATTAAATTTTTTTTGAGAGACAACTGACAAAAAAGAATGCTTGAAATGCCAAAAGTTACTTTGATAGATCCTGAGTCCTGATTATAGCTACTTTTATGTTCATTTAAATTTTCCACCAATCGATGCTCATTTAAGAATGGTAAGGCACGATCATTACCTGGCTGAGCTCGTCTGTATCCACCTTGCTGACCCATGGGTCTGTTAGGCATCATCTGGTTTGGTGTCCCTGGCATCATCATTGGGCTGGAGTTTTGTCCCATGCCCGGCTGATGCTGGGTCATCATTGGCTGATTCTGATTCATCATGGACTGGTTCTGTGAGATCATGGGCTGCTGGGGCGACATCATCGGTTGATTCTGTGACATCATGGGCTGGCCCTGAGACATCATTGGATTAGTGTTCTGCCCCATGCCACTCTGAGACATCTGGCTCATGCCACTCTGTGACATCATGGGCTGCTGCTGCGACATAGCGGGCTGATTCTGTGACATCATTGGCTGGTTAGATGTCATCATGGGCTGGTTTTGTGACATCATTGGTGGATTCTGTGTCATCATGGGCTGATTCTGTGACATCATTGCCTGCTGAGGTTGCTGGCCCATCATGTTCTGTTTTTGCATGGGAAAATTTCCCTGTGGCTGTCCATAGCCTTGGTTTCCCATGGGACCTATGATTAAAAATGTTTAGGCTATAGTCTTGGATATCATTTTCTTTAATGTAAGAAAATAATACATCATTCTCTTTAATATAAAATAATACACCAATTAAGCTGCAGCATTTATCTATAAGAGACACAATTTGTGAAAATGGAACAATAAATTTTGAGCTTTATTTATATATGAAGTACAATTAGTAAAACTGTCTGGAATTTCTGTACAAATTAAAATTAACCGCTTCCAAAACCTACTGTTAATAAAAAAAAAGAAAGAAAATGAGTCCTTAATAAATACAAATTTCAGCAGAATGGAAAGGAAGTAATGAAATTAATTCATTGATTTGGTATGTTGAATCCCTATGGTTTGAACCAAATTCACAGTTTGACACAGTTAAAATGTCATTAAAAAAGAAAAAAATTAACATCCCTTACACTTCCTTGGCTGTTTTCCGCAGCTTTGAATTCATTTGGGACTAGTGTGCAAGTAAGTAAACTTCATTTGCAAAAATGTTTAAAATTAAGGTTGTTAATGGTTATCTGTTTAATCTGGACAAATTAACTATAACTTCAATTTGTTCCGAATAAGCAAATTACACTGAGTCATTTTTTTGGTATGTCAAATCTTGAAACAACCATTAAATTTCAATTAAAAAAAACCCTTTTTCTACCGCTCCTTGGGTTAATTAAAAAATTTTTTAGTTAAAAATATTTGCTGATTTTTCGTGCATCGCATAAGAGAGCAAACATCATAGCATATTTGATGTCACCAACAGATGACGGTGTATTTTTCTGTAGTTACTGATGTGGATTTATTGTTTTATTTCACAAATTCTTTGTTTCTTTTATAAATTAGCCTAGTACTTTGGGAGTGAGACTGCAATTGTGTTGTGATTTAAGCCTATTTTAATAACAGGGCCCATCCATAAATGACTTCACACGATTTTGGCTAATTTTTCACACCCCCCCCTCCCACCTCGTCACAAAAATTTAGACCCCCCTCCAACATGACATCACAAAGGTTTGACACCCCCCCCCAAGCTGTATTTTACTTTTTGAAAAAGAGCATGTTTTAAATCACTTTTTTGTAATTTAAGTATGTATTTAGTGTAAGGTTGCATCTCTGATATCGTAACAAGCGTGAAGCTATGTAAAAATTCATGAATAAATAAATTGTAAGAACTCAAATAATTAAGTGGAACTTTTATTTAAAGTTGCGATTTTTAATGTCACCCATTTCTCAAACACCCCCCTCCCCCTCGTCATACATCGTCAAAAATGTGTGGTCCTAGGTGTGTGAAGTCATTTATGGACGACCCCACAGGCAAAATGTCTATTAGTTGAAAACTACTCACTTGGTTAAAACAGATTCTATTTCAGTTCTTAAAATTTTTAATGAAATGTTTTAAAAATGTTGGAGTATTCTATCAAATAAAATTATGACTGTATAAAAGTTTTAATGTGTTGCTGTTTATATTAACCCATTCCATCTCGGATGTTTAGACATTTTATTAGTTAAAATCAAAAGGGAAATGAATCCGCCCTTACAATAGATAGGTTTTGAAGACAAATTAAAACATATCTATTTAACAGCTAATTGTCTAAATTTTAAAAATGCAATTTTTGACTGAGTACTCAAAAATCTAATGACCATAATGAAAAAAAAAGACAAATCTGCTTTTAAAATAATGATAACTCCTAAAAAAAATCAATGATACAATTTAAAAATGACAATGATCTCACTTAGTCTCATTTTTGCAAGATTTCCATTTAAATCCCCAGATTTCTGCTTTCTATAAAGCAATGTGTAACATAAAAAAAACAGTGTTGCCGGAGCTGGCTATAACAAGGATCAATCAATAGCTGCCAGATTTGGTGTTAAGTGGGTTGAAATAAAAGAAAAACACAAATAAAATCTCTAAATATTCCAATAGGGTTAACTACCTCCCATGTGGCCTCCTTGTGCAGGGGGTCTCATCTGGTTCATTGGTCCCATTTGTGCATTTCCCATCTGGTTTCCAGGAGCCTGAAGTAAAAGTGTGTCCATTTTATTAAAAATAACTTGACTTAAAAAGTGATTCATATCTTAATCAGCTAAGCTATCTATGTTTAAATAAACATCTAATCCCTTGGAAAAAACCTTACAGGTAGCAAGGCATGGACATTGGTGCTTGAATCTGCCAAATTGGCCAGGTAGACCAGATTTCGATGCAGAATTTGTTGGTATCTGTGAAAAAAAGTAAAAAATACAACTTAAGGAATACCACACTATGTAAGTTCTCACATTATTCTATTATTATTACAAATGTTTGACATGTTTTCGTTTGTGATCAAAATATATCAGAAATTGAACTGTGTGCCAAAAGGTAACTTGGAAAATGGTGTAAATGGCTTGAAAGCAAATGGCACTGTTTTAGAATCCCACTTATGCTATACTTGTTACACAGACAATAATTACTCTCCCATTTGTGATAATAACCCATTCTTTTTTTAAATAAATAATTTTGAAAGGTCACTCTAAGCTCAAATTGGTGTGCCTCTAAGTAGATTAAGGTTCTTAAGGCCACTCGTTTTTGAGGACCGGTTAAATGTTAAAAAAAAAGACCGGTTAACAGTCGCTCCGTATTTTTACTATGTTTTGTGAACCAACAAGAGAATGCATATTATTCTCGTCCCGCGTCATCTGATTTGACATCAAAGCGCCTGATATTTGCCGCCCCTGTGGCGCTGGCATCAAAATAGCAAATTCAAAAAAAAATAAAAATAAATAATAATAATAATTTCGTCTGAACAAAGATGTAAACCGTAATGATTAATATTCAATTTTTAATTTTATGTATTAAAAGTATTAAAAAGGCATGTTATAAAATGTTGTCAAGTCAATTCGTTTTAAGGACTAGTTAAATGTTAAAAAAAGGCAGTTTTACTGTCTGGTCCGTATTTTTCCTTATTTTTTTAGAACCAACAAAGAGAGTGTGTATCAATGATCAAATTTTCGCCTCGCGCCGTCTGATGGTGACTTCAAAGAACATGTGAAGTCACAACCCGCTTGTTTTCAGCTCTCATGTGCTGAATAGTAACACTCGCGGCCTAGACCATTGTTCACATTTTAACATAACCGCGCTGTGTGTTAGTTCTCGTACTATGCTTCGTCAACTAAGAGAGTTTAAAAAAATAAAAAATCGTTCACTAGCCGTACGCATTTTTTAAAGAAAATATCAGTTTTGATATTAATGTGGTAATCTTATGTCAAATGCCTTTGACTTGCAGGAAAACTGTCACTAAAAGACCGAACTCAAATTTTAGGACAGATTAATCACCCGGTATCTTTGCTATGTCTTTCAAATGACTCTCATAATATAAATAGTAACAGTCGCGGCCTTGACTGTGACCGTTGTTCATATCATACGCGCACTGTGTGTTAGCTCTTGTACAGTGCCTTGAAAACTAAGCCGTAGGCGAACTAAACTAATAGTGATGACGTGTATATTATTTATAGACCGGAATAGTAAGAAAACGCTTTGATGTCACGGTCGCTCGCGTATTTGCTCTGGTTTCTGCCGTAACACAACAAAAAATTAATTCGCGTAATAAGCTTACACCGAAGTTACTGTTAACTGGTCCTGATTAAACGGGACCGGTCCTGATCTGAGGACCTGTTAACAGTTAACAACCTTAATCTGAAGTTAAATATGAAAAATCTAACTAACTGTTATATTGTGTACTTACTGTATGCACTCAGTGCTTTTGCCTTTCATCTGATAATCACTGATGGTCTGTATAAGCTGTGTATTTTCATCCAGCATCTTATAAAAAAAATCATGTTTATTTTGGTTGAAAAATTTAAATTTTATGTTTTAAAATTTGAAAAAGTTATTATTTAATAATATGAACAAACAAATAATGAAAATGAATTTAACATGTAAAAACAAAGGCAGTATGAATTTAACAATATGGAATCACTGTAAATTTTATTTTACAAGCAAGACCTAATTAAAATTTTAATATTTTTGAATTTTCTAAAAATACAAAATTTTAGGCCTACTTACTTTTGAAACATAAGCTTCCATATTAGCATTTATTAATTTAAAACATCCAAATCATGTCTCAAGACTAAATTAGTATTCATGGTGAAAATGGAGTGTCCTAAAATTTTCTTAATGAGGCCTACTTCTATTAATTTGAACAGTTAATTTGCTTCTGATGGTTGCCACTTGAACAAATATTTCTAATTGAATTATTGACTAAAGTATTGACATTTTTGCTAAGAATATAAGCAATTTCTTCACTGAATGATGAAACTTTAGCCATAACTGTAAAAAATTGTGGCTGCCTGGTTTCGATTAAAGTTGACAATATTGTCAAAATGGCAGAAGAAAATCGCATTATGGATCAACAGGCATACAAAGCTCTGACAAAATTTTTATAATTAAAAATATGAAAAAAAAAGATAATAAAAATATTTAGATTTGATTTAGGGAATCCGTTCTGTGATCGAATCTGAACAGTCACTATCTGAATAGTCAAAGTCTAACGTACTTTGAGAGTTAAGTGATTAAGTCTCTTAACTCTTAAGTCTACTAAGAAGGATCAAATAGGCTTGGAAACTCTACCTTTTGGATTGTTGCTTGTGTAGGTGGTGGATTTGGTGGCTTCTGGTGAGGTGGAACGTAAGCAGTTGACATTTTTGTAGAAAAACACAGGAGCTGGAATAGTAGTATAAGTATAAGACTTTTTTAATACTTGAAATTAAATAACTTATAAATAATTAAATTGAAATACTTGATCTATTTTTTAAAAATAATGGTTATATAAGTTAATATAAGGACCAAGGAAATTTGAAATAAGCAGTGCTTTTTTTGTAAAAAAAATAGGTGCCTGTACTCAGTGATGGATTGCCTAACTTTTAACTACCAGTTCGTACCTCGAAGCTAAATCACAACTGCAAAGATACTAAATGTCTAAAACAATTAATTTTATTTTATAATTAACCAATAATAATAAACATTAAAATTAGGGCTGCGGAAATTAACAATTAATTTCTCGATTAATCATTAAAAAAATTTTTAACGATTAAATTTTTTAAGCGATTAATCGACCCACCACTTATAAATGTACTGGAAGTCCAAAAGTAAAATATTTCGGCCGCTAAATATAAACTAATTTCCTGACGGTTACACGAACAATTTTGTTTTAAACTATTCACTTCGGTGATTGTTCAAAATGTTGATAAAGGTTGTTTCCATTGAGAGAAATCGTTTGCCTATCATGCCATGTTCCCTCTAAGTCTAATCTCGTTGTTTCGTGCGCAAAGTTTAAAAAAAAATTTGCTTGCAAAGTTGCACAACGTCCATTTTTTGTGCAAAATTTTACAGAATTTTCTGCGCGGTAATTCTAAACTCCTGCGTGGCGTCTGTAAAATATCTGCGCAGCGGCGCTGCTTAAAAGGTACATTGATTGCTACCATGACCATAGTTCTAACACTTCGCTTAACTTACATATCACCTGCAAACCAAACATCCACTACAGTATCAGAAACTTCAAATGAGACAATCTAAAGCTATGAGCTATGTAAGTAACATGTAAACGATTGTTCAGCTCCGCTGGTTATATTGTCAATAAGACCCGCTCATCACTTGACCCAAGTAATGTCAATACACTTGTCTGTTTGCGCTGTCGGTTAAAAGATGTCATATAAAGAAGACATTCCAGTGTTATTTTGATTTTCGACAAGTATGTTTAATAAATGTTACTTATGACACCATAAATTTTAATTTCGGATTTAATCGAAATCTTTAATTTTTTAAAAGTTAACGATTAATTTTAAATTAATCGATAACAGTGAACAGCCCTAGTTAAAATACAAGAAAAGTAATAATTTTTTCCCACATTGAAAAAGGTGCCAGTACGCCGTACCGGTGCGTACCGTCACAAAAAAAGGCACTGGAAATATGTATAAATAACTAAGACTAAAGACTAAAGTTAACTAAAAACGTGGGTTTTTACATTATTTTTGTAGATGATGCCTTACTTAGCATTGACATGTAAAATACTAAACAACGAAACCCGAGATACGGAATTACTCAAACGAAAAGAGTGTTTAGCCTAGTTCATCTAGTAATTGAAAAACAAATATTACACTTATTAAAATTATAACATTTAAAAAAAAATTATTTTAAAAATAAATGATGCACCGTTTATGACTTATGAATGCTATTTAATATTTAATGCTCATCCACACTGACTGTTATATGTAAATTATCATAAACGTGTAAATGAACTAATTCACTATAAAGAAGTAACACTTTTAAAACAATTATATTCAAATGAATTAATTAATTTGGTAACAAAAGTTAAACAGAGGATTTGATCTACAAGTCTTTGTTTGGTAATCCTGACTTGGCCTTTAGATGAACCAGATTGGCAATTGATCCTAAATAAAATTTCTATTGAAAAGCTTGGGTGTCTTATTTATGTAGCTAATTTTTGACATCTATCATACTTAAAATTACAAAAAGCATATTTTTATATATTTATTTTCAAATTCATTTATTTCTATTAAATCTTATTGGGAATGAATGAATAATTTATACAACCATTTAGCATTCGTTTTCTAACGTGTATAAAGCAGAATAGTAAAATTATACGGAATAATAGACAAACTTGTAGAACCATGCCCCTGCAGCGCTTAAGGTTAAGACCTAAAAGCTATGTATACTGCTTTAAATCGAGCCATATAATGAGATCGCAACGTTATTTTTTACATGATGCCGTTGATTATATAAATTTAAGAAGTTTAAGTGGATAAGCGTACTAGCAATTAAAAAAAATCCCAAATGAAGAAGTTAACAAAATTAATAATTTGTATATAAAAAAAAACTTCAAACATAAATGTTTGGGCCGTCCATAAATGACTTCACGCGATTTTGGCCAATTTTCACTCCCTCCCCCCCCCGGTCACGCGTCATCACAAAAACTTAGGCCCCCTCCAATATGACGTCACAAAGCTTTGGGCACCCCCATCAAAGCTGTATTTCTATTTAAAATACTTAGGAGTCTTAATAAATGAGAAACTATCATGGAATCCCCATGTCAATGAAGTTATTAAAAAATCAAACAAAACCTTAGGCTTTATAAAAAGGAACTTTAACAAATGTAATAGAGATATAAAACTAAAATGCTACCTCACTTTGGTGAGACCTGTACTAGAATATGCATCTTCTGTATGGGACCCATCCACCAAAGAAAACATTGATAAACTAGAACAAATTCAAAAAAGAGCTGCCAGATTCATTACTGGAGAATATTCGAAACTGACTAGAATAACACCATTAGTTAAATCATTAAACCTTGAAACACTAGAGGATAGAAGAACCAAGAGCAAAGTAGTAATCATACATATAGCAATTAATTCTAATTTAGAAATACAACACAAAGATAACTTAATACAACCCTCAGATAGACATAAGGATAAAAACACCTTTCTTATTCCGTATGCAAGAACAAACACATACAAGTTTTCCTTCTTCCCGTCCGGAATTCGGGCGTGGAATGGGTTGCCTGAAGAATCGAGGAAAACCAACACTTTATCAACATTTAAATCTCTAATAAAAATGCAGGACTAAACACAAACCATAGATAAGCGTAGGACGCAATAATCTTCTGTATAGAAGGAGCGTCTGTAAACAGATAAGATAAGATAAGATAAGATAAATAGAGCATTTCCAAATCACTTTTTGTCATTTAAGTACATATTTAGTGTAAGATTGCACTCTAATGTCGTAAGATGCGTGAAGCTGTGTAAAACATAAGGTAAATTGAAAGGAAATCAAATATTTAACAGGAACTTTTATTTAAAGTTGCGAGTTTTGATGTGACGTCCCGTCGAGAGGGGGTGGCCTCTACGGGGCTCGACGGACGAGTAGGGTCGTGGGGCACGGACCTGACCAGACTTAGTGGGAGGCATCTTCGACTTTCTGTCCTGGATGCCCAGGTGGCCGGCTCAGAAGCGACCGCTCCGAGGGGTTTTCCCAGCTGTTACGTCCTCCCCTTTGGGGCGGGGGTGGGCCAGATAGCTGGGGGGGGGGTCTTCCAGGAAGACCCATGAAGAGCAATAGGCTCGGGGCTTCTGATTTTCTTCCACATGTAGGATGTGACGTCACATTTATCGAAACTCCCCTCGTCACACATCGTCACAAATGTGTGGAGCCCTAAAGACATAAATAAACATATATGTTAAAACAGCGTATGCATAGGCCTGACAAGACGTCACAGAACAACTAACGTTTCGTCAAAAAGCCTTCCTCAATGAACAAATAAACAAAACAGAAAAAAACCTAATAAAATGAAATGAAAACTTAGGTGCGGGGTTATAAATAAGCCCGAAAGAGCTTTGTTTTGCCCTACAAACATAACCAGCTCAATAAATTCAAAGTGAAACAAATTTTAGTTGTTTTTTTTTAAATTTAAAAACATTACTGACACAGACATTGCAGACGATTCTTGCGTCCTGTGTTTTTTTTTATTGCTGGTCTGTTTGCAAGTGTGGCATCGTTCACAGGCCACGGCTATGAGGGCAATGTATGGTACAATGCCCAGGGAACAAATCTATGCCTTTACAGAAATTTGAATCAGTGACTCTCTATACATCAGACCGTGCTCTGCTACCATGCCTCCAAATTAAATCCTAATATTGAAATTATTTTGTTTATTGTGTGAATGTTCAATGTAGCCCGTCCAGTGGTATTTTTCTATTCTTTTTTAAAACCTAATTTCACTTGCCAAAAGTGCTAGGGGACAACAAATGCAATTGCCTCCCCATGTTTAAAAGTGTTGTAATAGCCACTGACAAAACTTAAATAATATTGAAATCTAATACAATTTTTAACCTTTCTGTGCCCTTGGATAATACATAATGAAACCATAATAACCACAGTTAAATCTGGACAGATAGTAGGATTGGCTATATCCCACGTTGCGTTAAATCTCATTAATCTATATAAAACGATTACTCTATAGGGAAAAAACATTATTCTTGTTCCATAGGCAAAAACAGGTTCCTCCCATCTGGCATTCAAATAAATTTGAAATGGATTGCCTGTCAAACTAGGAAAAGCAATAAACTACTAACATTCAAAACTCTAATAAATAAAAAAATTAATAAAAGATGCAATAATATTCTGTATATTAAGAACGTCTGTAACACATAAAAAAGATCAGATAAATAAGAAAGTAATTTATCATTTGCATTAAATTATTTTCTTATTATGAATAAAATCATGTTACAAAAGTTCTTGTCTTATCACTTCTTTCAATAT
Organism: Ampullaceana balthica; assembly: GCA_944989445.1. Classification (NCBI taxonomy): domain Eukaryota; kingdom Metazoa; phylum Mollusca; class Gastropoda; family Lymnaeidae; genus Ampullaceana; species Ampullaceana balthica. The sequence goes on along the minus strand of CALYLW010000048.1, from coordinate 1,333,748 downwards.
TCAGTTTTTCAGTGCTTGTTTTCATGCTTAATTTTACCGCCACTGTAAATGTAGTAAAGTGGGTCATAAGTTAACATCTGCGCAAACTCTACTTGTATACACTTCCTGTCATTCTTACTCTGCAAAATTTAAGAATAAGTGAAAATGAGCGACAGATACGATAGAGCAATTACAGTATTCTCACCTGATGGCCACTTATTTCAAGTGGAGTACGCCCAGGAAGCTGTTAAGAAAGGATCAACTGCGGTAAAATATTCAATAATATTGTTTTGTTTCATCTGATAATTATGTCAGACATTTTTTTTTAACGAAATGTCTGCTGCTACGACTAGTCGTAACACTAGTACTAGTACTAGTCAGTAAACTACTACTACTAGTCGTAGCAGAAGTTTCCTGGCCAGTGTTACGACTAGTCGTAAAAATATGCAATGTGCTTACAGTTACGACTAAAGCTGTATTTTAATTATGCTAATACTAATACTAGGCCTAAACAGTACTCCTGTACAGTACTCATAAACTTAAACAAATTACAAATTTCATGATTACTAGGTACGCCGATTAATGAATTTTAAAAGTAAAATAACTTGATTGGTGTCCATTTTATGACAAATAGTTATGATTTCAAAAAATCATAAAATAACATGAGCCTCCCTAGATGAAGTTATAGGCGGATCTATCAATAATTGTTGTTAAAACTGTTCGTTCGTCCGTTGATACGACGAGGACCACTCTAGTCATCCGAGGGTTGTCTGTGCGTGCGCATATGGCTGATTAGGCCGATCCTTGCACGAAAGGTTCGGGAAGGGACAAGGGACGAGTGCGACATCTCCTGGAGGGTTGACAGCATGGTCCTTTCGGGCTTGCCTCTTCTTTTCTGCGGCGGTGATCCGGTTTGCCTCGCATGACTTGGCACCTTCGTGGATGTAAGAGCGCCAGGTGGATCGGTCATTTGCAGCTCTTTCCCACGTGTCTGGATTGATGGCAAACGCTTTCATTGAGGCTTTTAGTGTGTCTTTGAAGCGTTTCTTTTGCTCACCGTGGGACCGCTTGCCATACTGGAGCTCACCATAGAAGATTCTTTTTGGCAGTCTCTCGTGTGGCATTCGGACAACGTGCCCTGCCCAGCGAAGCTGGGTCTGCATCAGGAGGGTGAAGATGCTGGGGAGACCTGCCCTGGTCAGTACCACTGTGTCTGGAATTTTGTTCTGCCACTTTATGCCGAGAATCTTCCTGAGGCTTGTCATATGAAAGTGGTTAAGCTTTCTTGCATGGCGCTGATAAACAGTCCAAGTTTCACAAGCATATAGCAGTGTGGGGAGCACCACTGCCCTGTACACAGTGTACACTTTCAGCTTGGTCTGGATGGTAATGCCTCTTCTGTTCCAGACATTAGGGTACAACCTGCCGAAAGTGGAGCTGGCTCTAACAATTCTGACGTTCACTTCGTCATCGATGGTGACATTTTGAGACAGTGTGCTGCCTAAGTATGTGAACCGGTGCACTGTGTTGAGTCTCTGGCCGTTGACAGTGATGTTGGGCTCTACGTAGGGCCTTCCAGGCGCGGGCTGATGGAGGACCTCAGTCTTCTTAGTGTTGATTGTTAGACCAAAGTTTGTGCAGGCGCTGGAGAACAGGTTTACACTGCATTGCATGTCGACTTCTGAGACAGCGTTGAGGGCACAGTCATCAGCGAACAGCAGGTCTCTGATGATGTCTGTCATAACCTTGGTTTTTGCCTGGAGCCTCCGAAGGTTGAACAGCTTGCCATCTGTGCGGTACTTCAGGTTGACACCAACATCCTCGTCTCTGAAGGCCTCTGTCAGCATGGCGGAAAACATGAGGCTAAACAGTGTTGGTGCCAGGACGCAGCCCTGCTTGACCCCGTTTGTGACTGGGAAAGGATCAGAAAACTCCCCGCTGTCCTGGACTCTGGCCTGCATGCCCTCATGGAATTTTGCACCAAGACGATGAATTTCCTTGGGCAACCGTACTTGGCCATGATCTTCCACAGACCCTCTCTGCCAACAGTGTCAAAAGCCTTGGTCAGGTCGACATAGGTGGAGAACAGGTCGGAATTCTGCTCCTGACATTTCTCTTGCAGCTGCCTGGCAGCGAACACCATGTCGATGGTTCCTCGCTCTTTTCGGAATCCACACTGACTTTCAGGCAGGAGTCCTTGGTCAAGGTGGACTGTGAGGCGGTTGAGGAGGATTCTGGCAAGGATCTTTCCTGCGATAGAAAGCAGGGATATGCCTCTGTGGTTGTCACAAGCCTGTCTACTTCCTTTTCGCTTATATAGATGTATGATGGTGGCATCTTTGAAGTCCTGCGGGATCGTCTCTTGCTGCCATATTAAGAGAAACAGCTGGTGGAGCCTTTCAGTCAGGGCTGTTCCCCCCTCCTTGTAGACCTCAGCTGGTATGGAGTCAGAACCAGGTGCTTTGCCACTGGAGAGAAGATAGATTGCTTTCTGGGTCTCGAGCAAGGTTGGGGGGTCATCCAGTGCTTTGTTTGTGGGCACTTGGGGTAGACGATTGATGGCTTCGTCGTTGATTGTCGAAGGGCGATTTAGGACGTCATCGAAATGTTCGACCCATCTCTCCAAGATCTTCTCTTTGTCTGTGATGAGAGTGTTACCGTCTGCGCTGAGGAGGGGGTTTGATCCTGAGGGCGTAGGGCCATATACTTCTTTCAAGGCGTCGTAGAAGTTTTTATAGTCACGCCTGTCTGCATAGCCTTGGATCTCGTCAGCTTTGTTGCCGAGCCAATCGTCCTGCATCTGACGGAGCTTCTGCTGAACAGTCTTGCGTATCTTGTTGAGTGCATCTCTCTTTGCCGTGGACTTGGGGTTATTGAGGTAAGCTTGGTGAAGGTGGTGTTTCTCATCCAATAGCTGCTTGATGTCTTCGGAGTTCTCATCGAACCAGTCCTTATGTTTCCTGGTCTGGGGGCCCAGGGTCTCTGTAGCTGTGGTGTAAATCAGCTCTCTGAGTGTTGCCCAGTCGACCTCCACGCTCTGGTTTCTCGGAGAGGTGGATTTCAAGCACTTTTCCAGAGCATCTACAAAGGACTGTTTGCCGCTGTCGGTATTCAGTTTGGCAACATTAAGCCGTTTCGGGGCCTTCTTCCCTTGCGGGCGTCGTTTAGGCTGAATGCGGATGTTGAGCTTGGTGATGATGAGGCGGTGGTCTGTCCAGCATTCAGCGCCGCACATGGATTTGGTAACTCGTACATCCTGCCTGTCCCTCTTCCTCACGATGACGTAGTCAATAAGATGCCAGTGCTTCGATCGGGGGTGCATCCATGACGTCCGGTTACGAGTGGGGAGGCGGAAGATCGTGTTGGTGATCAGCAGTTCAAGTTCAGCGCAGGTCTGGAGTAAAAGAAGACCGTTGCTGTTGCATTGACCCACTCCATGGTGTCCAAGGACTCCTTCCCAGGCAACGTTGTCCTTGCCAACTCTTGCGTTGAAGTCACCTAGCAAGATGAGTTTGTCCGCCTTTGGAACGTCGGCAATGACAGTGTGAAGTTCTTCGTAAAACTTTGCCTTTACGTCATCTGGATTAGTCATGGTTGGAGCGTAGGCACTGATGATGGTGAGGTGCTTCTTTCCAGCCAGTGGGAGTTTCATGGTCATGAGCCTGTCGTTCACTCCCTTGGGAAGTCCAGCCAGCTTTCCGACAAGAGTTGTCTTAACTGCAAACCCAACGCCTGCCTCACGTCGCTCCTCGCTGGGTCTGCCACTCCAGTAAAATGTGTAACCAGATCCTCTTTCGCAGAGCTCTCCTTCTCCTGCGAGCCTGGTCTCGCTCAGGGCTGCGACGTTGATGCCATATCTAGCGAGTTCTTTACCAATCAGGGCTGTTCTCCTCTGAGGTCTGTCTGCATTGTCTCTGTCCAGGAGTGTGTGCACATTCCATGCGCCCAATATGAGAGGAAATATCCTCGTTTTGTTCTTTTTGTTTCGACCGCTGGTATGGAATGGATGACAAAAGTGACTTGCGCGGTGATTTGGATTTAAGTGAGAAGGAGTTGCGCAGTTCGTCGATCTCACTCTCTTGCCCGAGGCCATCTTATCCAGCGGCAGGACTAAGTCGAGACGGCTGGTGATGGAGACGGGTGCAGTGGATGGCCATGATGTCCTGTGTGTCTTGTCATGCCCTTAGCGTTCCACAACGCTTTGCTGAGATTCGCCTTTTTGACCGTTGACCAACTAGTGGTTCCTCCGCTCTGTCCACCGAATCCAGTCTTCACGTGCATAGATAGACAAAGCTAGATCACCGAGGGTTTGAGACCCGTCGGCTACTCTCACCAGGTTTAGCTAGCGAGTCGAAGCCGTTGCCCGGGGTGTGGCCACTGCGCACGTTGAAGTTTCTATGAGCCACTGGTGAGAGCTGTGAGACAACTTCCGGATTAATATTAATAGTATTAACAGCCACAAAATGACAAAACCAAGTAAAATACAACCAGACGAGCATAGAGGGAATTCATTTCGAAGATCAGTTCCTTGACAACTTTAAAACTAATATGTGGTTCAAACCGCGATGGAGGCGACTTTTTTAAATTGTAATTATTTTTTTAAAAACCACAATGAGGGTGCTGGTAATTGTAATTTTTGTACTACTTATTCTGAAAAGCGGAGACATTGATTAAATATATTTTTTTTAAATTTAGATTTTATAATTAATACATACACTCCTGCCTATAAATAAATATATACCCAGTCCCAGATCTATTAAAATTTATATCTTATGTTAGGCGTGTATATATGTTTATATATGCGTATAAAGTAAAGGGGTGTCCATAAATGACGTCACATGTCGTCACAAAATCTTAGACCCCCATCCAATAAGATTTTAGTAAATAGCCTAAGTGAAGTAGTCATAACATTAATATCCCTATCTTATGTTACGACTAGTCGGAGCAATATCTTAATGTTACGACTAGTCGTAACACTAGCCAGTAAACTACTAGTACGACTAGTCGTAGCAATAAAATTATTTTGTATTGTTACGACAAGTCGTAGCAGCAGATACTTCATTATATTTATTTAAATATAATAATCAACAAATTCCTATTTTCAGAATAAGTAGTACAAAATTGACAATTAGCAGCACAGTCATTGTGGTTTAAATTTTTTTAAAAACTTAAATGAATTTTAAACTTAAAAAAAAATTGATTGGTGTCCATTAAATGACAAACAGTTGTAATTTTAAAAAATCGTAATTTGACATGAGCTTCTCTAGGTGAAGTGATAGGTGGATGGATTGTTGTTAAATCTGATATGTGGTTCTAATTTTGATCTTGGTAAATTAAAAAAAATTTATTAAATTTTTTTTTGTTTTCTTTTAAACCACAATGAGTGTGTTGGTAATTGTAATTTTTGTACTACTTATTCTGAAAAGCGAATACGTTCATTAAATATATTTAAATACATTTAGATTTTAGACTTAATACACACACTCCTGCCTGTAAATACAGTGGTACCTCACTTAACAAACGTAATCCGTTCCAGGGGTGCGTTAGTTAATTTATTCACACAGTTTGGGCTTTTCGACTGAGGTTATTTAAAAGTATTATTTGGCCTAGGTACACCACTGCTAAAATAATGAGCCAATATCACTATATTTAGGCTAAAATGTGTAATTCCTATGCTAATACAAAACATAAGTTCTGAGATAATCAATTTTAATTTAAAAACTGAATTTTTAAGGTAGTGCTAGTGCCGTCCAAAAAAATTAAAATATAGTCGAACCCACTTACCTCGAGCTCGGTTAGCTCGACCACCCTACTAACTCGACATTTTTTATTGGAACTGTCAAATTTTCTCTTTGTCTTAGCATTTTCTCATCAGCTAATTCGATTTTTCTAAGTCGCCAAAACCTAATACCTCGAGCACAAAAGAGGGCCAAATTTGCAACTTAACTTTGGTTAGCTCGATCCTCGTCGGTTCGCCTAGCAATGCATTTTTAGTTCAAAACAGTGTTGACATCTGTCTTTCTTCGAGACTTCCGGCTATTGTGTGATTCTACGAGATTTCAATAAAAATTACCAAATGTTATTATCGTCTTTCACTTTCGATCCATGTGTGAATTAGATGTATTCACCCGAGGTGCCCGTAAATCGCGGGTCTTTAATCCGTCATTATTTTGCAGTGCATGTTATATTATTATTAAACTTAATTCTTTTTCTGATGCATTAATCATTTTATTTTTTAAGATAAACGAATATCTTTAGAAAAGAAAATAAAGGTTTGTATCGAGAATCGGCGGTGGTTTTTAAATAATTAAATAAAAAATTATTATTCTTTTAAAAGTTTGTTGTTGCTTTGTTACCAGGAAGATACGTGACTGTGACTAACACGCGCGTTACGATGAAATCAAATCATTATCTTAATATTCCAGGACATGTATATAATATTATTAATATATACGTCATCACTTTTTTAGGTCGAATTCTGATAAGGAATGATTTTTAAAAAAATTCGCTTAGACTAAGTGACCGGCCGAGGTCTAACACACAGCGTGCTGTGATCAACGGTCGCCAAAACTTTGGATCGATTTTTAACCCACTTCCTCGTAAGCTAGCGAGCTGAAATTTTGCAGGCAGTTTCGTGCCGCTGATAAAAACGTTGTTTCAAAATTTCAGATAGATCACATGTACCGTAATTAAATTATTGAATTTTTAGATTATTTTATTTATCTCTATGTATCATGTTAAATTTTTGAGATAGAGTGTAAGAGTGCGCATTATATTTAACAACCTTTCTGTCGTGCAATAAGGTGCGTATTTTATTGACAACACTTTTTATAAACAACATCCTGATCGGTGTGCATTGTATTAAACATGTTTTACGACACAACTACAATTTTGTATTGTTGGATGGTCTTGCGCTGCGTATTATAATGAACATTCTTTTAGTTACGTCTTTTACATAAAGGATTTATAGTATAGTAAAAAACTTGGTTTTTTACGTGTTTTTTTAAATTACTCTATTACTACTGCTTTGTTCTCATTGTTTCATTCATAAGAAGTGGCCGTGTGCAAAAGCCATTTAACTATTGGTTAGAATTAATTAAAATGTATCAAAGTTGAAGGTTCAAAAGGAGTTCCTAATTTATTTTTGTACACTTTTATAGAGAAGAGTTCGCTTTGTTATGAGTCACATATAGGTCATGATAAACAAATAAGGGCAACGCCTTTGTGTAAAAAAAACCTCCAAAATCATGTGCATGTAAATGTACATTCTCATTTATTGGGACGAAAAATCATAGGGTGCTTACTGTAAACAATGCTCTCCAGATTTTAAAATATACAATATAACATACTACAGACAGTTTACCCACCCCCCTCTCAATCTCCCGCACCATTGTTGTTGGTTAGTCCGATTAGCACTCAAGTTACCATTGTAAGCTAAGGGGACGGGGTGGGATATGAATTTGTGTAGCTTGTAAGGAAAGTCACCAGTCATTAGCGGACCCTGCGCGTGCACAAGGTGTGTCGGGCAGGACTAGATGAATTCCTTATACATGTAGTTATGTACTAGGGAAAAAAACTGCGCTGACACAATAAAGGGTTATATTTAAACTTAAACTGTCCTTAAAAATGAACGGTCTTAACAACCTTAGGAAAGAGTGAAGAAATATGGTCCCGATATTCCGATTAATCGTCCCATCACTAATTAACGCACATCATGTATATAATTATAAAGAAATTTCAAGCGCATGTTAATATTTTGCCGCCATATTGGTTTTCGTTTAACTCGGTGATCGGTTATCTCGGCGCAATTTTTCATACCCCGAGGCCGTCGACTTAAGCGGGCCCCTCTGTAATATTAATTTAATTTGATTTCAAAAATTCTTTACTACATTGATATCTGGATCTGCCATAAGTATTTGCAGAATCCGGATAGTGGCGAAAATCCGGCATGCCGGATATCTGGCTGTCCCCTAATTTTTTAAAATATATATATACATTGTACCAGAATATTAATGAGGCGCTTTGATGTCACCATGGCAGGTGTGTCAGCTCTCATACATTGCCCAGCGTCTGAACTGTTAAATTCCTTACTGTATAACAGCTTTTTAGAGGACACACCAAAAAATAAACTCAGTGTCTTAATTAATGTTTTGCAGGAAATCATGGCATACATTATATTATTTCTTTTTCATTTACAGTAAGTAATTTTTGCAAAAGTACACAGTCATTATAAGACAATTGACATAGTTAAAATTTAAGTTGCAGCTTATATTATTTCATGTTTTAATAACCCTCTGGTATTAATTGTTCTACACATCTGTTAATTTTCATAGTGTTAAGCGTTTTAAGGGAGGTTTCATGTTGATCTGTTGGAGCAGTAGATTTTTAGAGGTCACACTGACCTACTTTGCTGTGTTGCAACCACACCCCAATGTTAATGCCATCAAATAGCTCACCACATAGAGTGACATTTTTGCATGTTACTGCATCCTTATTTCATTGATGCTTACTGTGTGTGCCAGCTCTTAATTATTTTTTTTGAAAAAGTCAAATACATAATGCTTACTAACATTGAAGTGGGCAACATGGCATATTAGAAAAGACGTGTCCATTAATTCATCAATCTAAAGTTAAATTTTTAGTTTTGCTTCCCTCTAAAAATGACACATTTTATTTTTATCCAGCCCAGAAACTTGTATGGAAATTTATTCTTTGATTCTTAAGGTTGGTGTACGAGGAAAAAACATAGTTGTTTTGGGTGTGGAAAAGAAGGCTGTAGCCAAACTACAAGAGGACAGAACAGTTAGAAAAATAGCACTGCTTGATGATCATGTTGCCTTAGCATTTGCAGGTTTGTCAAGGAAATTAAAGTTACAAATTTTTATTTAGCTAATTACATTTAAAATAAAGTAGTGAGATTTGAAATTTATTTATAAATCATATCAATATGTACATAATTTGCAATCTCTTTCACGTCTGTAGTGTCTGTCCGCGACGCTACTAATTTTAGAAAGCAGCGCACCAAATTACTGCACCAATGCATCAAAAGGTGTGCAAATTAAAGATGCGCTGTAAAAAATATTATATGACTTCATTGTTTTAGCTCATATTTTAATTTTGGAAAAGGGAACAATATAAAAAGAGGATTTAATGATGGTTAATTATAAAATAAAAATAAAAAAAGAAAGGTGGCGCCGTAGGCGCCCTACAACTCCTATTATAAAATACTTTGTGTGCATTTCAGAAAGTTTAATATTTCGTATTTATCAAACAAGGACAAGTTAGTTGGGCTTTTGAAAAAGGTGGGCGCCGTAGTGCATTTTTTCAAAATAAATAGATTTCAGCCGAAAATTTCCGTCATTTTTGACGGATAATACACTAGTTTATTTATAACTTGAAAGGCTAATAGTTTAAAAAAAGTAATAAATTATTTTCTCACCAGGATTGACAGCAGATGCTCGCATACTCATTAACAGGGCACGTATTGAGTGCCAGAGTCACAGACTTACTGTAGAAGATCCTGTTACAGTAGAGTATATCACTCAGTATGTTGCCCAGCTGAAGCAGGTTAGTAATAGTGAAATCTACATTTTGAAACTTCAAGCGTTCTCAATCAATTATGAATGCTGGTTTTTTTCTTTTTGCAAATATTCTAAGTAAAAAGAGCTGATAAATCCATTAAAAAAACATTTAGTGTTTGAGAGATTTCTGTTGTTGTACTTCTTAAGATTTATGCTTCAAAAATAAATTTTTGAAAATTTTCCCTTTTGAGGAAAGATCTATTGATTATAAATTATTTTTTGAAATATTACTCCATTAGAAATACACGCAGAGTAATGGTAGACGACCGTTTGGTCTTTCTTCTCTCATCATTGGTTTTGATATGGATGGGACCCCAAGGCTATATCAGACAGATCCTTCTGGTACATATCATGAATGGAAGGTACGTCTTATTACTAGATATAATAACTTTTTAACTGTTATTATTTTTTAGCTCTTTATACTTCTTTTATACAGAATATTTTTTAAGTAAAATGAATATTTTTTTGTCATTTCATACCATCAGGCAAACACTATAGGACGAAGTGCAAAAACAGTAAGAGAGTTTCTTGAAAAACACTATACAGAAGAGCTACAGAATAATGATGATGAGTGTATTAAGCTTACCCTGAAAGCTTTACTAGAAGTAGTTCAGTCCGGTGGTAAAAACATGGAGGTTGCAGTCATGAGAAGAGGAAAACCTTTACAGGTAATCATTTAGACCAAAGACCAAGCTACCATTTTATAACTGAGTGGATCGTCTCGTTTGCTCCCCCCCCATTCCCATTAACTACTTTCCTCATTATCTTCTATATTCCAATACATAAAAAAGAAGATATAGATACAAAGAAATTGAAATAATTCCTGGCAGTATAATTTAACCCATGGATGAGCTGTCAAGGACTTTTCTTGGCATTACAACTGATATAGTTATAATGGACCCCTACTAACACTAATATTACATCCCAATTTTTTATTTCATAAGGGAGGTAATTCTTATAAACTGAATGCCGCCGAGAAGGGGTGGCGCCTACGGGGCTCCGCGGACGAGTAGGGTCGCAGACTTGACCGCAGCCCAAAACCGACAATTCCTGGCAAGCAATGCCAAAGTCCGATATGTTAGGTGTTAGTCTCACAAGATTACAGTCGCTATACAGATCTTAGGCAAACCATCTAGATGAATGCCTATGATGAAAACCAACGTACCCGTTGAGGCTCGGGTTATTCCGAAGCGACCCTTTCGTCCTCCTCATTTTACTAGCAACGCCATTGAGCGTTGCTGGTTTAGGGCCAGGAGCGCCAGGACAGATTAGCAAAAGGTACCGCGAAGAACGCAGCGGACACCAGCTCTGAGGAAACCTTCCAGTGTGGGTCACACCCTAGGTAGGTCATTGATGATCCCCCGCTTAGTGGCGGTCCTTACCATGGAGACTAGAGTGCTTTGCCAAAGTGGTAGCGGGTCAAAGTAGGGAATTCCACCCCTCCTTGTGAGGTCAATTTAGTGGGAGGCATTTTCAAATTTCTGTCCTGGATGCCTAGGTTGCCGCTTCAGAAGCGACCGCTCGTCCTCAGCTTCAGGGCCAGATAGCTGAGAGGGTCTTCCGGGAAGACCCATGAAGAGCACTAGGCTCGGGGCTACTGACTTTCTTTCACATGTAGGTTATAAACTGAATGTTCTTTCAATTTAGAGTTGAACCCGGTTATATCGCCGGGGTTTGCCAAAAAGAGTTGAGATAACCGATGATGGAGATAAACGAAAACCAATATGGCGGCAAAATATTAACATGTGCATGAAATTTCTTTATGTACGTGATGTGTGTTAATAAATGAGAATGTACATGCACATGTTTTTGGAGTTGTTTTTTTTACACAACAGCGTTGCCGTTATTTGTTTGATGAAGGGATCGGCATGGTATAAAAATGTACATACACGTGTATTAGCTCTCGTACAGTGCCTCGACAACTAAGCAAATTAACATTTTAAAAAAATCATTCCTTAGCCATAGGCGAACTTAAGTAATATTGATGACGTGTATATTATTTATATACCGGAATATATTGATTTGAAGTCACCGTCGTTCGCGTTAGTCTTGTATGCTACCCTGCATCTTAACCGTAACAAAAACAAACTCCGGGTAATAAGCTAATATGGGCTTACTGAAGTTGCGGTTTAACGCCCCTGATTAAACGGGACCGGTCCTGTTTTGAGGACCGGTTTTAATAACCTTTAAAAAAAAGCCGTTTTACTGTCCGGTCCGTATTTTCGCCTCGTGAAGTCTGCTGGTGAGGTGATTTCACAGCCCGCTTGCGTTCGGCTCTCAGCGCTGTGTTACTTTTGGTACTATGCTTCGGTAACTAAGCAAATACAATTTTTAAATTAAAAATCTTTCACTAGCAAACTCCACTAACAGTGATGACGTGTATTTATAGACACGTCTTTTATACGCAAAAATACGGTGGTGAGGTGGCATCGATAACTAACATTCTCTAAAGCTGGCGATGGGTCATGGGGATCGAGATAAACAACGTTAAGTGGCAAATTTGACCCTCTTTTGGGCTCGAGATATTAGGGTTCGGCGACATAACCGATGAGAAAATGCTAAGACAAAGAGAGAATTTGGCAGTTCCATTTAAAAAACGTTGACTTAATAGGATTGGCGAGTTAACCGAGGTCGAGATAAGTGTGGTTCGACTGTACTTTAGAAAACTAATGTATATATTATATTTACATGTACAATGTACATATTACTTTTAAGACATTTTTTCTGCTCCCAAACATTGGGGATGTTAGAAAGTTTGTTACACAATTTCTCTTATTAGTTTCATTCAGGGAATGTTTTAAGCCTATGTAACACATTTAGTCACTTCCAAAGGAAGTAATAACCTCAATTGTAGTATTTCGTAACCTTGATTTTGTAAGCTTTTAAAAAAACAAAGTAAATTTTGTGTTGTACAATATTAATAATAAAAAATATTTTTAGTTATTTGTGTGAATGTTTTTCTCTGGATTGCAATTATGTCTGGTGCTGCAAATTACAAACTACATAAGAGCAAATTACTTTTGGAATTTAAACAAAAAAAGATTAAAGCAAGACATTCAGAGATATTCCATTTGCAGATTATTAGATATGCCTATAATTTGTTTGTAATAAGTTTTAGCCCTGAAATAACCTTTCCTAAGAGATTAAAATATTTTTGGGGTATTTATGAACTAAAAAAGAATTGAGTAACTTTAATATTGTCAGTGATGAGTTGGTAAAGATAAACAGTAGCCCATTATTGAAAGGTTAAGTATATATTCATTTCACATATCAACATATTCCTTGTTAAATTACTTTCAGAATAGTTTTATTAGACCTTACAATTCATTTTTCATTTAGTTTAGGTTCTTTGTGATAAATACCAAATAATTAATAGAAGGTGTTGACACCATCTGTTTATTTTTGAAAGTTCTTGGCTAGAATTGAAGCTCCAAACATCAAAATGACTGAATTTGCAAGTGCAACATTGTTAATATAAGCTGGTAAATTAAAAAAATGATTATGTAAAAAAATGTTTGTCCTTATCTCATATCTTCTATTTTCTCTTTCTCAGATGATGGAATCAGATGAAATTGAAAAATACATCACAGAAATTGAAAAAGAAAGGGAGGAAGAAGCAGAAAAGAAAAAACAAAAGAAATGATTATAAATATTTTATATTAAACCTCATTTATTTTGAGTACACCAAAAATTACTGAAGTAATGTTAACTAGAATTTTTGAGTCTTATCACTGGGAAATTTGTGACATTTTGGTTACTCTAAAACATGCTGAGTCTCGAATGGTTTCATGTGAGTTAATATTATGATTGGTATAAATGTTTCATTTCTTAATTAAAAATTTCACAATAATTGAAATGGATCTCCTTTGTTTTATTATTATTTAGTGATTTTCATAACGATAAAGTACCAGATGCTGATTAATAGAAGTTGGCTATTAATCTTAAGCAAGTACATAACTGCATCCTTCCAAACTGAAAATAGTGATGCCTGCCTTTTAAGACAACTAATTTATTTTTGTGAATTAATGTGTGCTTATGCGCAAATCAAGTTTAAAATTTAATTATACCTAGTAACAGTACATTGCAAGTGATATAAGTTTAGTTATTTTGATATTTCTTTACATTTTTGATTCAGTTTTTCACTTGTTTTCCCATTACAACATAGAGTATTTTAGTTTATCTCAGTATACATGAGCCTAAAACTAATACAACTAGGAGTTTTCCATACTGAAGTGATTGAACTTATAAGCAAATATACTGCAAGTTCTTTCTTTTTTTAAGCACTGGGCACTTAATATTGTGAAGAAAAAAAGGAAGATTATAAATTAATACGCCTATTTATTATTATTTAACCTCAAGCACAAGATTGAACAACTTATAATAACAAACATTTGTGAGAATATCAATTTAGATACTGTTGTTAGAAAATAAACACTGGGAACAGATCAACATAGTAAAATTATATTTAAATACTGCTCATAAGATAATTTGACGGACAACATGATTATTTATTTCAAAGAACAAATCAAACTTTCTAAAAAACAACTACTTTAATTTTAATTCATAAGTCTTTTATTAAAAAATTCTGTACAATTTCACCCAACACTGTTAAAAAAATTAAGTAGTTATAATATAAACATAACTTTTCTTACTGACCATTCTCTTACCTCTGAGCTGAACATTAGGATTCCTATGAAGCTAATATGCTTTTTGGCATTGGGTAAAAAAATTTAAAATAACTGTTTCCTAAATATTTTATTTCAAATAACACAATTAGTTGTGCCTTATTAAAGAACCTATTAAAAAAACAAAACCTATAATGAATCTGTTATATAAATGAATTATAACATTATAAGACATTATTATTATTATTAAAATTCGTGTTACTCTACAACCATAGTCAGGCAAGTAAGTTGTGAAATCTTCACATTTTGCTTTGCTTATTTCACAAGTTATACCTCCTGATTTACCACAAATTATCACCATCTTAAGCTGTGCACTTTATGGAAATAGAAATAAATGTATATAACCCAATTTATACACGAAAGTGTATAAATTAATAGATTTGGTGCTATGATATTTCTCTTAAGCATAAAAGGAACAGCCACAAACCAAAAATACTTAATGAGAAATCTTCTGAAAACATTTTTCTACTATGCTATACATTCTTGGACATCTTGGGAGTAGGAACTAAGATACAAGGCATCCTTTACTTAGACTTAGATCTATAGCTTAGGATACACAATTTAGCAAACAAATTTATTCAGATACAATATTGTGTATTAAAATACTACATTTATTCTTTTTAACATATGAAAATAAATGCTAAATATTTCTTCGCATATTCATGTCCTGTATTCTTATTTTAAATAAAGCTACTTAACAGTTAACAGCTATGTAAACAAGTCTATAGTTACGTAAGATCTTTATTAAGCACAATTATTTTAAGCCACAGTTATTGAAATTGTCCTCATGCCTAATAAGATTTTTTATAGCAACTAAACTAGTCTATGATCAACTGATTTCATATTTATTAAGAAATTTCTTAATGACACCTTTAAAGAAATAAAAAAATTAGAACTTAATCAAAATATATTTAGAAAATTTAATTATAGTTATTTTTCATATCTCATTCTTTTATAAGATAAATTAAATTCTCTAAATTGATCATGATAAAGTTATAATTTTTTAATGAATAAATGCACAATATTTTCTAACCCATTTTATGACATACCTCCTATTAAATAAAATTTCTGTGAAAGTGAGAGGAAATTAATTTGAATAAGGAACCTATTCTTTAGATAGAAGATGAATTTCCTTAAACTTAATGAAACTTTTGATTACAGTATTATCTCAAAATTTAAAACGATAGTAGCAAGGATACAGAAACAAGGGTACTTAATAACTCTTTCAAATTTTAATAAGATACAAAATATCTAATAATAGCTTATGTTTTACAAAATTAAAAGTTCTTTTAAAGAAAAGGACTGCATGACATATAATTACAACGTACCACATAATAAAGTAAGATATAATGCATTTCATCTTTTAAAATAACCCTTTAAACATTAAAGCAAAATTAATAAAAAGAGAAAAATTATTTTTAAAAACTCTAGCCTTATGAAGATTGTTACAATATCAATACCAGTATTTATTTTTTTTGAAAGATGGGATGTGCAAAAAATTTAAAACAAACTACCAGATATAAAAGAAAAAGGACTTAAAACATTTTTAATCAGCCTCAGTAATAAAAACCTAGTTGGTGACATACATTATCATTTCAAATTAGTACAATGCACCCTCTGAATAACAAAATACTCTTGTGCTGGTAGATGTTACACCAACAAAGCCGACAGCATGCAGACAGAAGTATAAATATGGTTAGACAACCTCAAATTACTGAAGGGCACACTATATAAGTTGTTTCATAAAGTTTTCTACCTTCAATGCAAATTACATGTTATGTATAACCAATCTAAAAATGTCATGAAAGATAAAAAATGAGTTGTTAGCAGGCTTGAGCACAAACGTCTGAGAAAATCCCAAGACCTTGTCATTTTCAGAATTGTTCTGAAAAAAAATTAATTAAAATAGTACATTAGTTGCCAATACATTACATAGTAATGAAGTCATAAAAATGTTTAATTGTAACAAAACATTGAAAACAAGTGGTTCCCAGAGTGTGAATACCAGCAACTCACTGACAACTGTTTAAGACGTACAAATTATAGGATAATAAATATAAATCATATAAATGACTTAAAATACCTTAAGTTGACCAATGACATTGACTAAAACACCTCCATCGATTGTTGGTTGGCAATCTATTGTTGTTATTTGTCTAAACATGTTATCAATGGGGATAGTCTGTAGAAATAACCAATATAAAACAAATAAATTTTACTAAAACAATAAGCATTTTTATGTATGAGGTAGCAAATTCATAATAAATAATTTCTAAGAGACTCCAAGTGTGCATGTATGTGCATGTACTTTTGTACATTAATTTACCAAATAAACAAGTTGCTAACAAACTTTATATATCCAATATATACCTTCATTTTTTCTGCTATTGCCTCAATTCCCTGAAACTGCTGGCCCTCAAATGTTAACAAGGCTTCAGATGGCTGAGAATATAAAAAATGAAGTTTATTTTTTCATAATTCAAACTACTACCAGTCAAACCATGGTTATTGCTGATTCTCAGAATAAATGTGATTCAGATTAAAAAAATAAATTTTAGGGCCAACGAGGATTGCAATAATGAAATAAAGTTGCATTTTTCAAATATATTATACAGAGTTTTAAAATAATAAGGAATAAGGTTGTTAAGACAGCTCGTTTTTGAGGACCGGTTAACCTTTTAAAAAAAGACCGGTTAACCGGTTAGCCGCTCCGCATTTATACAATTTATACTATGTTTAGTGAACCAACAAGAGAATGGATCAAATTTTCCCATCGCGTGGTTTGATTTGAAAACAAAGAGCCCGTGATGTACCGACTCTAGTGTTGCTGCCAAAACAGCGAATTCTAAAAAAATTAATATTCCGAACAAAGAATTAAACTGTAATGATATTCAATTTTTATGTAATAATAGTATTAAAACGGCATATTATTAATTGTTGTCAAGTCAGTTTGTTTTTGCGGACAGGTTAATCATTAAAAAAAAAGCCTGTTTTACTGTCCCGTATTTTGCCTTATTTTTTTCTAGAACCAACAAGGGAAGGCTGACGGCATCAAATATTCGCCTCGACAGTTCTGCTGGTGACGTTACAGCCCGCTTGCTCAGCGCTGTTACTTCTGGTACTATGCTTCGGTAACTAAGCGAATACATTTTTTAAATTAAAAATCAGTCACTAGCGAACTCCACAAACAGTGATGACGTGTATTTTTATATTCATAAACCATAATTTTATTATTTTTAAGAAAACGCTTTGATTTTGATGTCACGGTCGCTCGCGTGTTGGCTCTGGTATTTTGCCGTAACACAACAAAAAATTAACTCCGGGTAATAAGCTAATATACCGACTAAGTCCTGATAAAACGGAGTAAACAGTGTTAAGATGGAATTTATTTAAATACCATATTATATTTCACTCGTCAACTTGCCAGAATTATTGAATTTCGCCACGCACACGACGATAGGTGGGGGTTGAGCTACACTCGCCATTTTCCAAGGCATGCTCTGACTCTATTTAAAAAGAGAAATGTTCCTTCCCCCAACCCACTGTAGATGTATAACAGTGGGGGAGGGGATGGAAGGTGTCTCTTATCGCGGTCTTGTATTGGTATGTCAAAGCAAGAGGCTTCCTTTTATATAAACAAAGACCTGTTAAGCCTTCTAGCCTCCC
This sequence comes from Ampullaceana balthica, assembly GCA_944989445.1. NCBI lineage: Eukaryota > Metazoa > Mollusca > Gastropoda > Lymnaeidae > Ampullaceana > Ampullaceana balthica. Next base: position 1,315,837 of record CALYLW010000048.1, on the reverse strand, counting down.
CCCACCACCCTCATTATCCCTAACTAGAAAACTCCGTAACTTGCCCCCCCCCCGTCCCTTTGAGTTCACTTAGAGCGGTCCGACTGTAGTTAAAGCCGTGACCTTTGGCCGTGGTTCAATTCAAGCTCTCGTACAGTGCCTCCACAACAAAGCAAATTAAATTTTTTATATAAAAAAGCATTCCTTAGTCGTAGTAGACTAATAGTCATGACATGTATATTATTTAGATATCGGAATAGGGAGAAAGCGATTTGAAGTCACCGAAGTCAATCTGAAGTTGCGGTTAACCGATCCTGATTAAATAGGACCGGTTAACCGATTAACAACCTTAATAAGGAATATTATTTCTGAGAACAAATAAGATAAGCACATGATTCCAAAGCCAGATTGCTTTTTGAATCATTACTGAAATTGCGAGATATGGATTTAAAATAATAGATATATATTTTATCTATTTTAAACTATTAGGTGAAGTGAAATTATATTGTTTCAATTTCATTTAATTTAAAAAACTATTTAAAAAAGCTAGACCAATATCTGCTTTTATCAAAAGTAAGTGCCTTCTTAATACAGTCGAACCCACTTATCTCGAGCTCGGTTATATCGACCACCCTATTATGTCGACGTTTTTTATTGGAACCGCCAAATTCTCTCTTTGTCTTAGCATTTTTTCATCGGCTATTTCGATTTTTCTAAGTCGCCGAAACCTAGTATCTCGAGCACAAAAGATGGCCAAATTTGCAACTTAACTCGATTTTCGTCGGTTGAAAATAAAGGTTTGTATCGAGAATCGACGGTGGTTTTTATATAATTAAATAAAAAAATTAATAAATTATTATTCTTTTAAAAGTTTGTTGTTGTTGCTTTACCAGTAACGTGACTGTGACACTAACACGCGCGTGACGATGAAACTGATTAACACAGTACACACAGCCCACAGCGTGCTGTGATCAACGGTTAAGTCGACGGCGTTGGGGTATGAAAAATGGCGTCGAGATAAACGATGGTCGAGTTAAAACAAAACCAATATGGCGGCAAAATATTAACATGTGCTTGAAATTTCTTTATGTAGATGATTAATCAGTTAGCGTTAATTAGTGATGGGACGATTAATCGGAATCATATCGGAACCCTAATATTTCTTCACTCTTTCCTAAGGTTGTAATGACTGTTCGTTTTTAAGGACCGTTTAAAATTTAAATATAACCATGGTTCCCACTCAGGAAAACGGGAAAAATTCGGGAATTCTTTAAAAAAAATTCTCGGCCTTGAAAGCCGGGAAAAGTTATGACTAATCTAGAATTTATATATATATATATATATATATTTATGCAGAAGTAAAGGACTTTGATTACGTCTGTCATGTTTCGATTCCATTTAATAAAAAAAAAGTTACCTGTTTATAATTGTCTGCGCAAGCGTTAAAAGGTCAAAGTTTTCGCCTCGCGTCGCCCCATGGCGCGTGTCACAGCCGCTAGCGTTTGCAATGCCAATACCCATCGAATCAGAGAATAAAAAAATAAACATATGAATATGGTAATTTTATGTTTAATGCTTTTGACGTGCAGGATATCTGTTACTATCAGAACGCTCGCGAATTTCCTCAGTCAATCAAACTTGTAATATAAATAAAACTATTGCGGCCTTGACCGTTGATCACAGCACGCTGTGGGCTGTGTGTTAGTTAGACCTCGGCCGGCAACTAAGCCTAAGCGAATTTTTTAAAAAATCATTCCTTATCAGAATTCGACCTACAAAAGTGATGACGTGTATATTAATAATATTATATACATGTACTGGAATATTAAGAAAATGATTTGATTTCATCGTCATGCGCGTGTTAGTGTCACAGTCACGTATCTTACTGGTAACAAAGCAATAACAAACTTTTAAATTTAAAAGAATAATTTTTTATTTAATTATTTAAAAACCACCGCCGATTCTCGATACAAACCTTTATTTTCTTTTCTAAAGATATTCGTTTATCTTTTAAAAAAAATGATTAATGCATCAGAAAATGAATTAATTTTAATAATAATATAACATGCACTGCGAAATCCTGACGGATTAGCTTTGCAAATGATTTTGTTACAAGCAATTTTTAGTTATAAAGAGTATCTGCTTTAATGCTTGCCCTTGTTTCATTGTAATATTTCTGGAAACATTGCCCCTGGCATTAAAAAGATAGGTATTGGCAAGATATTTATTTCTTGCAATAAGAAAGATAGTAAATAAAACTTTCGATCTCAAGATTGATACTGAATGAAGATTTCTATAATAAAGTCATTGGTAGCAGTAACAGATGTCGTAGCTTCACTACTTTTACTTTACTAATTTAGCAGCAGTTGTATTTTTAAGTTAAAATATGTTTATTTTTATCATTGAACCCACCACTTTCAATAGATAATTTGAGTCTGGCACAGACTGCAAATGTTAATGTTTCGCCACAGGGTGTTTTTCTGAATACTGATAATGTTTGGAAAACGCTGAATGATGTTTTTTAACATTTGTTAGGTTAAGACTAATCCTAGTATTATCACTCTGAAGCTCAGTCACTGGAAAAGCTGTATCAGCAGGTTTCTTTAAAAATGTATTTACTTAATTTTTAAAAAGTCACATTACATCTAATTATTTTTATTAGCCCGGTAAAAGGAATAATTTAGGACAGGATGGCTGACAAAGAAAGATTTAGATATCGTAGTTTGGCGGTTTGCTTTGATAGCGGAAGTACAGGAAAAATCCAAGGATATGGCATCATCGAAATACATCACTTCCTGTCATACTCGACTTTTAATTATTATTATTATTTTTTTTTGTCGCTTTCTGAGTTTTATAACATTTAACATTTTATTGGTCGGAAAATTCTAATTTTAAGGTCTTTTCGGAATTTTGGAATCAGGGGTAAAAAATCTGTATAATTCTGACAAAATTGGAATGGTTATCAAGCCTTGATCAGTGATTAAAATATTTTATACATCCCACCTCAATAAATGTACAATAATATGCCAATAACAATATGATTTTTTATTTCATGTGAAAGGATGAATCATTTCCCTTTATTTCTTATGGGGACAATACATTTGGTATATGTCCTGTTTGGTATAAGTCCAAGGATCTTGAACAGATTAAAGCATTTTAGGACATAAGCTGAGGTACACAGTATTGTGAAAAAATTAGGGCTGTTAACGATTAATTTTAATTTAATAGTTAACTTTTGAAAAATTAACGATTAATTAATTTTGATTAAAGCCAAAAATTAAAATTTATAATGCCATAAGTAACAATTATTAAACGTTCTTGTTGAAAATCTAAATAACACTGGAATGTCTCCGTTATAATAATGTATGTGTCATCTTTTAACCAACTACGCAAAAAGACAAGTGTGTTGACAATATTTGGTACAAGTGATGAGCGGCTCTAATTGACAATATAACCAGCCGAGCTGAACAATCATTCATATGGAACTGAGGTAACTGGTATGCACAAAACGGTCTTGGCAAGGAATGACATTATAGGATATCTGTGTTCATCAAGTTTCCACCATTGTAGAGGGTTAATGGATTCAGGAACTGTCATCTCCATTTTGTAACGCAGTAATTCATCAGAAGAACTTTCGTCATTTTCTGTCTGAGTCAAACTCCTTTACTGCCATTAGCTTAATACCCTTTTCATTTGGTTTGATAAGCAGGTGAAGTGTTAGGACCATGGTAAGCCAACTTTATCAACATTTTGAACAATAGTTTAAAACCAAAATGTTTGTGTAATCGTCAGGAAATTTCTTATTTATCGGCCGCCATTTATTTATTTTTTTTACTTTTTGACTTCAAATAATTTGTAGGTGATGGGTCGATAAATCGTCAAAAATAATTTAAACGTTAAATTTTTTTAACGATTAATTGAGAAATTAATAGTTAATTACCTCAGCCCTAGAAAAAAATTTCTATAGGTTATGGCTATAGCGCATGGTGATGTCCACTGGATGAAGCTTGTAATAAAATCATGAGCTAGGTCATAATAGCTGTTTACAGACCTGAATGTAAGCCTTAAGCAGATTGTCTGAACTTTATTTTGTCATGGACATGACACACCGCGCGTAGTGCGGTCAAGCGCCGGAGGCGCTAAATACCAGTGGGGGTCCGGGGGCATGCCCCCCCGGAATTTTTTTTTGGAATTAACAGATTAAAACACCCAATTTAATGCTATCCTGAAAAGAAAATGCAGATTAATTTATATCAATAAATGATATCATGCTTCAATATTATGTAGATTGTTAACATCAAACAAAGAGAAATAAAGTAATAAAGGGAAAACATGAAAATGACTGATCTAAGTCATATGGCATGATATCATATGGCTATATTCTGAAAAATAATAATGTATATTTAGATGAACCATGGAATGACACCATGCTGCATCATTCTTTAAAAGATGCACACAAAAAAAAAGTTAATGTGATGTAGTAAAAAGAAAACTTCCTTATCCCATACGGCCACAGACTGTGCGTGTCTTTTTTATGAAGGATTTGCCTTTCTTGCTATAATCAAGTCTATAATCACAGTAAACACAAACAACTACACCGGGTTTATTTAATTTTCGCACATATTTTGATAGATAATCTCCATTACTGTCTTTTTCTTCGAGCCAGTCCCATCGAAACTTATTCCTTAATCCATTTTCGATCGCTTATCTATTTACGATCGATAACCGTAAAGGCATCCATCTTGAAACGAATATGTGCCAGTTCGTCACTTTTCGTATTCGCATTATTTTATTAATGCCGACAATCATTGTCGGCAAGCCGACGTCGGCAGCTATCGAAGTCTAGGGCCAAGATAAATTTCCGACACTGATTGTCGGCAGACGAGTCGCGCTAGAAAGGTCACGGAGATTATTCTGGCGCTATTATGGGTTGTTAAGTAGGTTATTGATGAAAAAAAAGTATTACATTTGTTAATATATTTTTCGCAGATTATTTATATTAAAAAAAATAATTCCCGTCCTTGACGCTATTGTCGGCATTCCGACTATTGTCGGCAGAAATGCAGGTCTGTGTTTATCTCATGACTCACAAAAGAGAATCTATATATATAATTCACCAAGGCGATTATGTGCAAATAAGCATGACGAATGACCCTCGCTGTGGTCCACCAATCAGTTTATGGTTTGGCAAGTGGAGGTGTCGGAGAGTGGGGCAACAATGGTTCTTGCGTTATTCCTTCACAGAAGGACATGTGATTCATAGTGTAGTGGTTAACACATCCGCCTTTCATGCGGAAGGTCCTGGGTTCAAGCGCCAGGGATAACATTATTTTTTAATTGTTAAAAATGTGTGTTTGTGTCTGCTCTTTTTCCCCTTTTTAGTGAACATGGCTGACCCTCGCTAAGGTCGGCCAATCACAGTTTATGGTTGGCAAGCTAGGGTGGTTGTTTAGACCAACAATGGGTCGGTTCCCCCCCACCGACGTTCACTCGCGTTGTTTTGATTTCTTCATGCTGTAGTTTGTGTCTGTTATTTCCCCCCTTTCTTTGCACTTTCCATGAGCAAGTCTGCCGCGTATGTTACGCCGCGGGGCGTATCTAGTGTAACATATTTAGTCAATAGAAAGATGAAATTAAATTGACCTCTTAAAAATGACCTTTGTTGTTTAAAAAAAAACTTGTATTTTTTATTAGGCTTACTTAATGTTAACTTATTAATACCTAAGTTATAATATTAAACAGTATTCAGTATTTAACACCCAGATTAAAATCTAGTTCTAGACACTACTGGTAAAAGCAAAGAGAGCGGTGCGCTCCATATATGGTATTTTTGGCTGCTATTTTTTTTTCTATTTGAATTTTTTTTAAATAGACAACTAAACCTAACCCAGACCCTAAAAAAACTAAAACTCAACCTCAATTACTTTTATGGATAAAATAATTGCACTTATTCCCTTTTCAAGTGTAAAAATACAACATTTCATTCCCGGAATTACGCCAGCTCTGCTATAACAACAATGATAGCACCGTTCTCTTTGCTTTAGCCGTCACTAGTACTAGTACTAGACTATTTACTTACACTTACAGCAATGGATAAGGCATATATATAAGTAACTAGAAATGACCCCAACTAAGGATAACTTAAATCCGAGCTAAACACCCAAAAACTTTTGTGAGTTTACTCATACTAATATTATATCTCAGCACCAGAGCACAACAGTAAATTCAAAGTAAATTGGGTAAAAGTAAAATTACTCACATGATACATGGCGGCTACCTGTCCTCTTATTTCTTTATTATCAAAGACAATGTAGTACTGTTCAACAAATTGTTTCCCGATAGTATCAAAGTTGGGATTCATAATGTCTTTTGCTGTCTCTTATTGTTATTTTCAGCGTCAAACTATAAAAATAAAAGTATAATTTGTTGGGCGCCTTTCAAAACACAATTTGACGCAGGAATACAGTACCGGAAACTCCCGGTTTCGGTTTCTATAAAACTTGCATTTGATCTAATGAATAACCTGGATGTAACAGAGAATGCAAGCTAATAAAAATCTTCATTAAAAATTGCATCTGTAATTAAAAAAAAATATTAAAAAATATGTTAAAAGTAATACGATAGTGAACTTTAGGGAATTTTTAAAAAAACAAATTTATTTAAATTACTATCTTAAGCCTTAGAGTAATCTTTTAAAAGTTAATTGAGTTTACGCTATTTAAAATTAAGTAAAGTTTAAATGGGATGGAACAAATAAGTCATGCTATAAAATTTGGGAAGAAAAAATAAGATTATCATGCTAAGCTTGATCTAGACCTCAATTTCAATTAATTAATTAGAAGACATCAAAACAAATTATTTATCTCTAAACATAATGTAAAAGAACCAAGAGCAAAGTAGTAATCATACATAAAGCAATTAATTCTAATTTAGAAATACAACACAAAGATAACTTAATACAACCCTCAGATAGACATAAAGATAAAAACACCTTTCTTATTCCGTATGCAAGAACAAACACATACACGTTTTCCTTCTTCCCATCCGGAATTCGGGCGTGGAATGGGTTGCCTGAAGAATCCAGGAAAACCAACACTTTATCAACATTTAAATCTCTAATAAAAATGCAGGACTAAACACAAACCATAGATAAGCGTAGGACGCAATAATCTTCTGTATAGAAGGAGCGTCTGTAAACAGATAAGATAAGATAATGTAGTAGAATCTAAGTAACTTTTAAAGAGAAAGTTTGAAGGATAGAATGATACAATTAGCCTTACATAGCTGATAGCTTGATTGAAGTCTTCACAGTATTATATTATGTTTGAACTCTTTATTTATTTCTTACTATGAGATCACGTCAATTTTTAATAAGTTTGTTATTGAAACTTCTTTACCCCCTTTCCCTCAATTTTTTAAAATTATTCAGTAAATAACTTGTATTTTTTAAATTTTTTTACTATTAAAAACCACACTGAAACAGGTAAAAAAAAAGTATACTAGAACATCAATTATCTTTCCTCACTCTTAAAAGCGAATCATTTGTTATCTTATTCATTATAGACTCTTCTTCTATACAGAAGGTTATTGCGTCCTACGATAAGGACGCAATAACTATGTTTTTGCTATGTTCCCCTGGTCTTTGATTTTTATTAGAGTTTAGAATGTTGATAGTTTGTTGGTTTTCATGGTTTTATTAGGCACCCAATTCAACTACCAAATGCCATACTGGAAAAGGAGGATTTATGTGTTTGTACTTGAAAATGGAACAAGAAAAGTGTTTTTATCATTATGACTATGTTTTTGAGTATTGTATTAAAGTCGCTGGACTAAAATAGGCGATGGCCGTAGGGCAACCTGGCATCTAAGGGGGAAAAATCTTACAAATTTAATACATATGCTGTTTTCAACCAATAAATACATATTGATTTTGCTAAAATAATCATTTTAAATATATTGAATAAAATCAAGGTCCTTATATCTTTAGTAGAATGTAAACTGTCTTGTAATAATTAGTAATATAATTTATATTTTTTCGTAAAAAGGCTATTCTCCATAGAAATGGAATCAAACTTTTAGTGTAGAATCTTGTTTTTATTTCCGTTTCAAAAATGGCTGTCCTAGGGGCCTATTTCATAGGTGTCTTTGGTATATTTTTGCGCATTGTGTTAATGCAAACTAATTTTCCTAAATGGCTTCAATCCAGGAACGAAGTTGTCACTCCTGTAACATCTTGGGAAAGAGGTATGGCTTTACTTTACGAAAATGAAACCCTCAGATAGACATAAGGATAAAAACACCTTTCTTATTCCGTATGCAAGAACAAACACATACAAGTTTTCCTTCTTCCCGTCCGGAATTCGGGCGTGGAATGGGTTGCCTGAAGAATCCAGGAAAACCAACACTTTATCAACATTTAAATCTCTAGTAAAAATGCAGGACTAAACACAAACCATAGATAAGCGTAGGACGCAATAATCTTCTGTATAGAAGGAGCGTCTGTAAACAGATAAGATAAGATAAGAAATTAAAATGGCTTACTTCAACTAAAAAGTAAAAGTACTAAAAGTCAACTTCTTAAATTTAAATCTTATTATTCTGTCTTTAGTCTTATAATAACTTACACTATACTATACTTAGCCCTACCGCCTCCGATGCCCCCAGCCTAATTCTCCCCTATACCTGGGTTCCCTGGCATTAAAGAGAAAAAACGAACATACTTAAAATTTTTTTTACTTACATGCAAAGTAGTGCTTGGAATGGAATAAAACTTTGAGTTTGAGAAATTGTAGAAAATATGTTTATCTTTTATTTAGTGCCAAATTTGTACCTTTGTGCGCTGATCCACTTAGCAGAATTTTTTTTTCACAACACATGGATTGTCTGTATTAGAAATTCTAGGATTTCGCTTGTTGTATCTGGAATGGTTTTCTACACACGCTACACGTCATACACACAACACATGACTATAATTAGCTCTAACTATAATGTTACTTATTTCTGACAAAATGTCTATTAACAACTTCATCAATCACATCTGTCGCTCTGCCTACACTGCCATTCGTCAGATCAGCTCAATCCGTCATTACTTAACAGTTAGTGCCACAAAAACACTAGTCTGTGCTCTTGTACTGGCTCGTATGGATTACTGCAATTCTCTTTTGTCTGGTGTGCCAAAACAATGCATTGAAAGAATACAGAAAGTTCAAAATTCAGCTGCCAGACTGGTGCTCAAGGCAAAAAAACATGACCATGTTACTCCACTTCTTCGCTCACTTCATTGGCTGCCTATACAAGCCCGTATTGATTACAAACTGGCCGTTCTCTGTCACAATTTCTTTTCGGACTCATGCCCATCGTATCTTACTGAACTTTTGTCGGTCTACTCACCCACTCGCAAGCTAAGATCTTCTGCAGACACACGCGTTCTCTCTGTTCCTACGACACGCACCAAAACGTTTGGTGAAAGGTCATTCTCTTTTTGTGCAGCCAAACAATGGAATTCTCTACCATTACACATACGTAGTATTCAAACAACCAAGTCTTTCAAGACTGCACTTAAGACACATCTTTTTACAACTTATTTTTAAAATTGATGAAACAACATTTCTTGTAAATGATTAACGTAGCTTATGTATAATGTATTGTAATTTTTTGTGGTTGTTGTGATATGAAAGTTAATTTAATACTTATAAGTATGTTATTTCTTTCATGTAAAGCGCTGTGAGCCCAGTTCCTTACTGGGATACAGCGCTATATAAATAATCAATTTATTATTATTATTATTATTACTTGACCTAGAAACGTATTTTTTATAAAATTATGGCTTAAATACTGAAAAAATCAGAAGAATAAAACACATAAACCAAGTTCCACTTTCCTGTCAACTCAAGTGCTTGATTCATCAGACACTCGTCTTACATTGAATTTTCAAAAACATTTCACATAATAAACACACACAAATTATTTCAAAACATTTGGTCAGCCATTTGCAGTGACTTTTATTTAGGTTACACACCGATTGGTTAGTTATTTTTAGTACTTCCCTAGGGTTTTCCACATGCTGACCCAAAAACCTTGAATGCGGTAACTCGTTATATAGGAATTAAATAAATTACCTAATATTCGGTAACTCGAGTCGGTAGGGTTAAGGTGGTTAACCGGTTAGCCGGTCCTCAGATCAGGACCGGTCATATTTAATCAGAATTGGTTAATCGCAAATTTACTGTTAAGATGCAGGGCAGCATACGAGACTAACGCGAGCGACGGTGACATCACATCGCTTTCTCCATAATCCGGTATATAAATAATATACACGTCATCACTATTAGTTTAGTTCGCCTACGGCTAAAGAATGTTTTTTTAATAATTTGCTTAGTAATCGAGGCACTGTACGAAAGCTACACACAGTGCGCGTTTGATGTCAACAACAGTCAAGACCAAAAATAATCAAATGGAGGGAGGAGAAGGGGGGTAGATAAATAACGTAAATCAGTGACCTAATGTCGGCGTATTTCAAAGATCAAAGTAGGGGTGTTTATATTAACAAAATAAAACACGGCCTCTTTCATCTCTATGCCGACGTTTTAACCATCTTACACTGTTAGTAACTATTTAATTTATTAACCTTAAAAACTGACTACCTTGTAAGCATTATTAACATCAGTTTTTCTAGGCCAACACGTGTTAACGAACACAAGAAACACAAGCGAATGGAAAGGGTGCGGTTATAGAATAGAGGTGGATGGGGGGAGATGGGGTAGATAATTGGTATCAATTGGTAGCCCAATGTCGGCATATTTCAAGCAATTTTAGTGTCAAAGCAAGGGTGTTTTTATTAACAACAACAACAACAAACACAGTCTCTTTCATCTCTATATAGTCCATCCTTATTTTCGGAAGAGGAGTTTTGTTTTCCTTATATGATTCATTTAAAGAACCAAAATCTTCTTGTGTTTGCGATTTCTGTTTCTTTTCAGGAAAAAAAAAGATGTATCAAAATACATTATAGTTTGTCGAGACCGTATTTTTATTTCCCGTTGACAGATATTTCTCCTTAGATGTATTTCACAGCATATATTTGAAACAAAAATTGTCATTTGATAAATTGTTCTGCGAGCCGCAAATTAAACACTAAAAAGGAGCATGCGAGCCGAAGTTTGGTTAATATAGACATTGAAGCCACATTTTCACGGGTACCCGGGCGGAATTTTACTACCCGGGTAATCTCACGGCAACGGGTACCCGGGTCCCGTGTACCCGTTGACAGGCCTAGCTACCACCAGTGTTACAGCAGTGTCACAGAGAGGGACAGGTGACCATCTGCCACATTGTGTGAGCACTACTGAAGACTCATATTATAGGTCTGACCAGTGTCCATTTTACAAAGATTTTTAAAATAGTTTTAAAAGTTGTAATCTCTAAATTGTTATTCCACTCATTGTTAATTGTCCCTCACTCTTTTCTCCATCAAACCTTCTTCCTTAGAGGGGTCAAACTCTCTAGTAATCTAAGTGAACTGTTTTGGTAAAAAGTCATGTGGTAACAACAAAGATTTGAATATCCAGACCAGAACAAAATGAAACTAGAAAGTCTTTAAAATAAAAATACTTCATTTATGCTATTTCACCATTTTCAACATGCATTTTTGGTGTGTGTTTCTCTATACATTGAAAATAATAAAAAGTTAGATACTTTTGAAAGGGCTTTAAAAGGGAATTATTGTGTCGCTGGGCATTGTTGCAGAAATGTTTTTTTTTAAAGATCCTTGTCTTTGCTGACAATATACTAAGGTTGTTAAGACTGATCGTTTTTGAGGACCGGTTAGCCGTTCAAAAAAAGACCGGTTAACAGCAAGTCCTTATATGCCTTTTGTTTTGAGAACCAACGAGTCAAAAAGTTTTTGCCTCGCGTCGTCTGATGGTGGCATCAGAGCCTGATTCCCCCGCTGGCGATCAGTTCTTTTTCGCGACGCCCTCAATTCAGCGAATTAAAAAAAAATTAAAAAAATATTTTTAAAAATTCAAAGAATTAAGTAAACAGTGATGGTTAATAGTCAATTAAAAAAAAATTTAAGACTCGTGATTAACCGTTCTAAATAAGAGGACCGGTTAAACCGTTCGTTAAAGTTAGCGAGGTATTTTTCATAAGTTTAAAAAACCCACGCCTCGCCTCGTCCGTTGGGACGTCGTGTGACTCTCCTGTGTTTTGTGCGTGATGCCGATCAACTCTGATGCGGTCAACTCGCGAATTAAAATTAATAATAATAATAAAATTATAAAGCTTACGGAGTAAACAGTGATGATAAAATGGAATTTATTTAAATACCATATTATTTTTCAATCGTCAACTCGCCAGAATTATTGAATTTTGCGGCGCACACGATGTTAAACATTTTTCGTGTTGAAATAGGGTTAGAGCTACTCTTGCGGTACTCCCCTTCCAACGCATAAGAATTACATTTTTTAAAAGAAAATATCATTTTTGATATTAATGTGGTAAGCTTACGTCAAATGCCTTTGACTTGCAGGAAATTTGTCACTAAATGACCGAACTCGAATTTGAGAACCGATTAATTGCCCGGTATCTTTGCTACGTCTATCAAATGACTCTAGTAGATACTTCACTAAGCGGCTCGCGCCGATCAATTATTTGGATGCGGGAAACAGACAATAAACCGGTGACCAGAGAATGCAGTTAGGTCACGGGGTCATATGGTTTTATGGCTTTCTTTGTCTTTATAAGAAACCGACTATAATTAATATAAATAGAAACAGTCGCGGCCGTGACTGTTGTTGACATCAAACGCGCACTGTGTGTAGCTTTCGTACAGTGCCTCGACTACTAAGCAAATTATTTTAAAAAAACATTCTTTTGCCTTAGGCGAACTAAACTAATAGTGATGACGTGTATATTATTTATATACCGGAATATGGAGAAAGCGATTTGATGTCACCGTCGCTCGCGTTAGTCTCGTATGCTGCCCTGCATCTTAACAGTAAATTTGCGGTTAACCGATCCTGATTAAATAGGACCAGTCCTGATCTGAGGACCGGTTAACCGTTAACAACCTTACAATATACCACAATAAAATTAAGTACAGTAGAACCCGGTTAAGTCGACGGCCTAAGGGGTATGCCACAAGGCCTCGAGCTAACCGATGATCGAGTTAAACGAAAACCAATATGGTGGATTAATATTAACATGTGCTTTAATTTTCTTTATGTACATGATGTGCTTTAATTAGTGGTGGGACGATTAATTGGAATCGTATCGGAATATCGGGACCCTAATATTTCTTCACTCTTTCCCAAGGTTGTTAAGACCGTTCGTTTTCAAGGACCGTTTAAATATAACCCTTTGTTGCGTTAGCGCTGTATTTTTCCCTAGTACATAATGAATTCAGCTACTCCTGCCACGGCGGGTCCGCTGGCAACATAGTGTCATCTCTCTTGCGCGCTCCCAGCAAAGTGTTTTATGGGGCTTGATGCTTGTTACACTGAGTTAGCATCATTCACAGCAGTGATTCCCAGATTGAGCGATACTGTGCCTTGGAGGGCACTTGCATGACTTTCCTTACAAGCTACACTAATAAATAACCCGCCCAGTGTAACCTACACATCCCCTCATTGTCCCTGAACCATTCTCTTCCAACCCATCTTCCTTGGGCCCGTCCCCTCTGCTTACAATGGACTCAGAATTCCTTCGGTAACTTGATGCTAATCTGACTAACCAACAACAACAATGGTGTGGGAGACTGAGAGTGGGGGTGGGTAAACTGTCTGTAGTCTGTTATATTATAAAATCTTGGGAGCCTTGTTTACAGTAAGCACCCTATGATTTTGGTATCGTCCCATCACTAGCGTTAATAAATGAGAATGTACATGCACATGTTTTTGGAGGTTTTTTTAACACAACAGCGTTGCCGTTATTTGTTTGATGAAGCGATCGCCATGCTATAAAAATGAACATACATGTTTGCTAACAACAAAAGGCATATGTGCACCAACTAACAGCACCGATTCTCGATACAAACCTTAATTTTCTTTTCTAAAGATATTCGTTTATCTTAAAATATAAACTGATTAATGCATCAGAAAAGGAATTAAGTTTAATAATAATATAACATGCACTGCAAAATAATGACGATTAAAGTCCTATAACGTGATTTTCGAGCACCTCGCGTGAATACATACTCGATAGAGACGTGTCAAACTAATTCACACACGGATAAAAGTGAAACAAGATAAAAAACATCCGGTAATTTTAATTGAAATCTCGTAAAATCACACAATAGCCGGAAGTCTCGAGGAAAGCGAGATTTTGATGCCATTTTTAACTTAAAATGCGAGAGTGCGTCGCTAGGCGAACAGATGGGGATCGAGCCAAACCAATGTTAAGTTGCAAATTTGGCCCTCTTTTGTGCTCGAGGTATTAGGGTTCTGCGACTTAAAAGAATCAAATTAACCGATGAGAAAATGCTAAGACAAAGAGAGAATTTGGCGGTTCCAATAAAAAACGTAGACTTAATAAGGTTGACGAGTTAACCGGGCACAAGTTAAGTCGGTTCTACTGTATCTTATAAGCTAATTATTAAATTTCTCGAGAGTTAGTTAAGACTTAGTGTTCCATTGGAAGTTACATTGCATACTACATTTTTAACTTGGTTTTCTAAAAATTATTTTTTTCAGTTGAAGAGGGTTTCTCTTTGCAAAAGCAGTTAATTTCACCATATGCAGGAGACATGTTCCATGAAGTAATTTTCACATTTTCAAAAGAAATGCTTTTAAATTAAATGAATAAAAACTGAAAATTTATGTTAACATACACAATTTAATCCATTAAAAAATGTTATAATTGCTTCCTTGGTAACAGATGAAACTAGGCAATATATCAGCTTTAATATAATTTTTATAGGGAAAAAAAAATCTAAGTATTAAAAAAGTCAATTTTAATTTAATTACCTGTTAAAACTATATTTTAATAAGTTCACATTTTTAACAACTCCTAGAATTTGAGATTTTCAGTTAATATTCATGCTGGGCACAGGGATAATTCATGATTTAAAGATTAATCTAATGATTACATATTCCTTAAATAAAAATGGATTCACAAATATGAATTTTATGAATTGTTTGTTTATAAATTTATTTTTACAATTCCAGACACCTCTAGCATTACGTGGCTTAAAAATGGCTTATTATTTTCCCTTTGGTGGTGTCAAAACCTTTTTCATAGTAAGTCAAAGTGTGTTTTATGTTATTGGTTTAAATTTATCATTAAAATTTGTTTATTGACCAGGACTATTTTAAACTTCAGAAAAATTTCTTATTTGATGCTTTTTTTTTGTAGGTGATTGACATCTTGACCATGATTTTCTTGTATAGAATAGCTGCTGCATTCGGAGACCAAATGGTAGTATTATACATATAGAAAAAGTTGTTTTTTTTTGTTTAAAAAAATACAGCACCATGATGTTTTGCTGTTGATCAATTAAAAAGAAACTAATTCTTAATTACAGGGATTCAAAGCTTATAAAATTAAAAGTAATTTTTACCCCCCCCCTCCATCACCTATCATTGGGTGAGTTTAAAAGTAGTTTCATTTTCAGCTGAAAGAGCAAGCAAAAGAAAAGAGTGAATACTCCCCTAAAGCTGAATCCCTCCTAGTTACACCAAAGCAGTTAGCTATGTTACCATCAACTGTGATTGCTGTGTGAGTATGTCAGTATGTTTCAATAGAAGTGGTATAAAATTAGCGTAGCATGCACTTGTTCTGCCATAATGGATTGACTCGTTAAAAAAAAATTACAAAATTTTTTATTATTTATTATAACAAGTGAAAGATTTGAAACATACAAACCATGATAACAATTCATGTACCTTAAAAAAATCAACATACAACTCATGATACATGTACATTGAAACTATCAAACTCATTCTCCACAATGCCTCTCACTAACAAGATGATCATTATTATTTAAGTGGTTTAGCGTCTAGTTTTTATAGAGGGGAGTTTATGAAAATTAGATATTTGATGAGTTAACATTTTATTATAACAAAACTTTAGTAAGTTAGCATGTGCGCAATATAAAAGGTTTTAGCTTGTTGACATGTAATCAGTAGGGTTTGAGATGCATTCAAGATCACTTTTTAAAATTATATTCATTTTTTCATTTCAACTTATGTTAAAATAGTCAATTGAACTTGGGAATTAGACTGAAATGATAATTCACGTAGCAATTTGAATACATGACAACAAGGCCATATTGAGTGTTACGTGAACTATCCTGAGGTCTTTGTTTCATTTTGTCTATCTTTTATGAAATTAGCCACACAATGCTTAAAAGCAAAATAAACTACTCAATTGGTACTATCATAACAAAAAATTTATTTCTTCTATCCTGCTCATAAAGAATTTGTCATTGTTTTTTTTCCCCCAGGCATGTATTTAATCCATTCAGCATTATGACCACCCTTGCCCAGACAACTTCTTCAGTGACCAATCTCATGACACTTTTAACATTTTACTATTTAATCAAAGGTATTTATATGCATGTTTATTAAATTATCAACATTCAAAATAAAAAATAAGCTGCTGTTAGAGAATTTTTAAAAATTGACCTTAGTTTCAGACTCTGGGGTAGAGCGGTTTGCATGAAAAAGGGTTTGGAAAAATAATTTTTATGGCAAAGAATTAGAAATGATTCGGTTACTTTTCATGTTACAATAGCTGTAAACTTTTTTTTTAAATATGCATAATACATTTTTTTTGGAGTAAACAAAGGTAAATATTTAGATTCTACTGTCACATTAGGATACTTTGGAAATCACTACAACTGCCAGTAGCCACTCTGACAACCTCAAACTATTACTTATGTTGGAGTATTTATTGTAGGCACATGTTTAGCTTTATAAAAAAGAATTATCCTACATTGTTGTGGGTATACTGCAATAGTTGGCAACCCACTAATCAGATGTAGTCCTTTGTTTAAATATTACAATAGCATTTTTGCAAACATGACTCTGCCCATGGCTCTTAAAATATTTCCTATCTTATTAAAATGACTCACTCAAAAAATGTACAATTTAGATATCTGATCTAACACAATGGAGGCATTTTTGTGAAGGGTAAAAATAAATAGGGTTTCATGATATCATGTGAATTTTGTTAGAAATATGTATTTATGTGTTTAGATGATGTTTTGGTTGTTTGAGAAAGTTATATTTTTCAATTAAATTTAATAATTTTTTTAAACAGGCAACAAAATAATGTGCACATTATTCCTGGCACTTTCCACCTATCAGACACTTTATCCTCTTGTTTTAATTGTACCTGTAGCCCTTCATTTTTATAAGGTAAGTGTGTTATTAACATTTTCTTTTATTTTTAAAGGTCTAAGAGAATACAATTAAATAAATTTGAAATAACCGCCACTAATTATTTATTATGATTGAAATTTATTAATTCTCATTTTAATACTTTTTAAATATATATTTTTTGTAACAGTAGTAAATCTGTCTTTATTTTCTTTTCAAAATAAGTTCCCTTTGTGTTTGTTAACCCCTTCACTAAGTTATTCTAGAAATAAATGTCAATTTTTGAAAGCATCTCATCAAATCATTAGGTGGTCGTTTAAATTTTTTAAAAATTTTGCCAAATATTTTTAAATTTCAGAATTCTCAATCATCTGCCTCAACACAATCTTTTGTCAGTTGGGAAGCCGTTTCAAGCTATATTACCACAAGTTCCATGTTTCTTATCCTTTTTGGATTTCTCATTGGGATATCCTACTTTTTAGAGGGCTCCTGGGATTTTCTTTTTTCAACATACGGCTTTATGTAAGGACAAAAACCACTAATTTTAGTTTTAGCTGCTTGCTGTGCTTACACAATAGAATGGTCACACAACAGCAATACTAATAATGAATTGATTCTTAATTGAAAATTATGCTAACCAAATAAATTATACACAATATTGTGATTTAGTTAGTGCCTGGTTAAATTTAATTCAGTTTTAAAAAAAATTATGAAACTAAATTGATTACATCTTTTGTTAAAACTAAATTAGTTAATATAAATATGATGCGACCCATACAATCCTGGTATAATAAGTTAATGAAGTGATTTCTGCAAGATCATTTGGTGAAAAATTTAATGAAGAGAAATATAGATTTTAAAAGTTTTCTCTTGTTTTTGTTCTGTTTTATAGGATGTCTAGCTATTTAAATTATGGCATTAAATGTCTTTAGTCACACTAATGAGCAAAAACGCTTTTAACTGTTGCCATTAGCCTGTATAAAGGTTTTTTATTTTCAATGTATTGTTTTAAGGATCATTTGGTTGTATAACAGGCTTGAAAACACTCCAAAAACATTCATACCTGAGCTTCTGAGATGAACAATGATCACATTCAACTAGATTTACAGGTTCTGACTTATAGCGATAATGTATGACAATCTTTCACCTCATAATAAAAATACAGAAAAAAGCATTGATATAATCTATAAAAGGTATTGAGTTTGTTCCAGAAATAGGATTATTTCCTGGTGTAGCAGACAAAAGTAAACCCCAGTGGTCAAATTGACCATGGTCAAATTGACCATAGTCAAACTATTTCTCAAGCAACACAACTGTCTGGTAGAAATTTAAAATAATGAAGTGCAATCTAAATTTCCACCAGCAAAATATGAAATTTATCAAATATATACAGTTATGTTAATTTTTTTTTGGGTAGAAATTAAGATGGTATGTGAGGACTTAAAAAAAAATATTTAGCTCCATCCTTCAGCAATAACCTGGCTATGCATATGCTGACAACCTGATTCCCCCCTCACGCCAAAAACAAATGTTGAAAAATTCACAGTCTTGTTTTTATTACAGTCAATTAACTAATGTACCAGTTATTTATTTGTTTTACAACTGAATATTAATCTGTTCATGAGTTAATCCCATTGCATAAATGATATATTTACCCTCTAATATAGCTAGACTAAGGCCAGTTTAATCCCTTGGTATTTAACCTGCCCTGTTAATCAGGATTGGGTTTGAAAAAAACCTAGCGTGAGCTAAAGATGAGATGTTTTGTTAGTATTGAAATGTTTCCCTCATATATTCACAGCTTGACAGTTCCAGACCTAACTCCCAACACCGGTTTATTCTGGTATTTCTTTACTGAGATGTTTGACCATTTTCGAACATTCTTTGTGTGTGTGTTCCAGATGAATGCATTTGTTTACACCATACCTTTGGCTGTAAAATTTACGTAAGTGGCCTATTTATGCAAAACATTTTATTTACTGTTTTATTTCTACACTACTGTTGGTTGCTGCAATCCTCCCCCAAAGTATCCATTACTGAATTTTCTCATTTGATTGTTTAGTTGTAATCCTGATGCAACGGGTAACATTTATGTCTATCACCAGCTTCAATAGTTCAAGTCTAATTTATTTTCCTTGCTTGTGGGGTTGGGGGGAGGGCCAGCTATGGGGTAGCATTAGATATGTTATTTAAGGACTATCATAATTTTAGGGTGTATTTTGCAAATTGTGTAAATAAATTGTGTATCCCACTTGACTTCCCTGGGCTTCCACTGTTTTATGGAAATTTAATTTAAATAAATAATCTTGCTGCTTTTAAACTGTATATATTTTTTAAATTGTATCAATTAGCAGTCAATTGTGTTTTAATGATTTTTTGTTTGCTAGTGCTTTTTTAAAAAATTTTGATTTGTTATCGTTAGTGAGTGTATTTTGGATCTTCTTGTTTGTCCATCATGATCAACAAGGACCATTCTAATCACATTCACATTAGTCATGTGCTTTGGCAGCCTTGTGTGTATTTTGGATAGAGATCTATTTTATAATTTCTCTCCTGGGCATTGTATGTAAATGAGTTTTTGGGGCAAACATTATTTGTTGTTAGGATCATCAGCACTTATGCAGAGCCGAAGGAAGGATGTACTGATGACAGTGGGTTGACAGTTTTAGAAATCATCAAATTCTTTTCAGTTCAGTGGGGATTTGATGTATATGTCAACATCATTCTGTTGACATGTGGGTGGGTGTAAAACAATTGATTTGATGTATATGTCAACATCATTCTGTTGACATGTGGGTGGGTGTAAAACAATTGATTTGATGTATATGTCAACATTATTCTGTTGACATGTGGGTGGGTGTAAAACAATTGATTTGATGTATATGTCAACATTATTCTGTTGACATGTGGGTGTAAAACAATTGATTTGATGTATATGTCAACATCATTCTGTTGACATGTGGGTGGGTGTAAAACAATTGATTTGATGTATATGTCAACATTATTCTGTTGACATGTGGGTGGGTGTAAAACAATTGATTTGATGTATATGTCAACATTATTCTGTTGACATGTGGGTGTAAAACAATTGATTTGATGTATATGTCAACATTATTCTGTCGACATGTGTGTGTAAAACAATTGATTTGATGTATATGTCAACATCATTCTGTCGACATGTGGGTGTAAAACAATTGATTTGATGTATATGTCAACATTATTCTGTTGACATGTGGGTGTAAAACAATTGATTTGATGTATATGTCAACATTATTCTGTTGACATGTGGGTGTAAAACACTTGAGCCAGCCTGTATGAACAGTGGATTGTAACAGTGTATAGATATAAAGAACAGACGATTGTAACAATCTTATCTTATCTTATCTATACAGACGCTCCTTCTATGCAGAAGATAATTGCGTCCACAGACCATGACAGATGATCTGTTGGCAAGTGATGCAGCGTTCACAGGCCACAGCTTTGTGGGTTCCACGCATTACCCAGCGGCCTAACTAGTGTTAGGTACCCATTCGGCCTAACTAGTGTTAGGTACCCATTCGGTGACTGGGTGTCTGGATATAAAAAAATAACAGAGGATTGTAACAGTGCATGGTTGTCAAAATCAGCAGAAGATTTTTAAAAGTGCATGCATATCTATTTTAGTATTGACAATGAGCAATTCAATTCCATTGCTTCTGGTATCAAAGTTTTAATATTTTGTGTCATTTCTCCACAGGAAAAGACCCTTATTTCTCATGTATGCTTTGATGTTTCTGAGCTCCATATTCAAGTCTTATCCTAGCTATGGTGATGCAGCTCTTTACATCAGTCTGTTGCCATTATGGAAGCATACCTTTTTCTGTAAGTAAACTTACATTCTTTGTAAAAATTGCCAATTTTTTATTTACTTTGTTCTGCTTGTTCCTATATGAAAAAACGACAGTTGTTTGTACCTGTTTTTTTGTATTTACATTATGAATAACAACTTCTTTCCCATCCATCAACCTGAAATTGAAATTTTTTTTAATATGAAAAATTGTTTAAACTTCTCTTTCCAAAGATTTAAGGAACACACTGATGATTGTTGGAATGTTCATGTGCTGCATAGTGCTATCCCCTATCCTCTATCATCTTTGGATATTTGCTGGAAGTGCTAATGCTAATTTCTACTTTGCCATCACTTTGACTTATTCAACTGCACAGGTATTGTTTTGTTTATTTAGCAAATACAGTCAAACCTCTCAAAACGAGCACCTCTCATTACGAGATTTTCGCATAACGAGCAAATGTTTTTTTGAAAAAGCTGCTCCCTTAACGAGCGAAGATTCTCATAACGAGTGACACAGAAAGGGAAAGTCCCTTTTTCCTGGAAATTCATTTGTGAGCTGGCACTTCCGCCTTGATGTATTATTCTGTGTTAAGCACTCGGTCTGTTAGCGTATTGTTTTTGTGTGTGATCAACCGTTTCTACAAATTTTGTATTCAGACAGTATTTGTAATTTTTTTATGTGCAAAGTGTAATAACCTGTGCTAAAATGTCTTCGAAAAAAAACCCACAAGAAGACAATCATAAGAGAGTGATAAAAAATGTTGAAATGAAACGAAAAACCATTGAAAAGCGAGAACAAGCTGGCTAATTTAGCGCGCAACTACAATCGGCCAACATCTACGATCTGCACTATTCTCAAAACAATTAAGGAGGTGGATGCTTCTTTTTTTCTTTTTTTTTGTGTCACATAACCTCGTGGTCGTAGGGGGTTCTAATGTTTCCATTAGAACTTTCTCTGGGCTTTGGCTAGATCCCATGCCACTCAGCTTGTGAGGCGAGAGCACTATTGACTTCGCTATCCAGATGCTTCTAATGGGGTGTCAAGAATGTCTACGAAACAGTTACGACACATTTTCGTCAAATTTTGAAGCGTCTGCAAAAACAAATGTCTTTTACAGTTTTCTAGTTAAAAAAGGAATAATTATTTGTCATACATTCATATTTTTGTTTACGGTTTTTGTTTCAAATCTAAATTGTATTCTAGTTGTTTCACTCTTTAACAATTCATAAGTAATTTTATGTGAATAAATGTTAATAAAAATTTGTGAAAAATGAGTATTCTTTTTCAGCATGGATGGATTATCGTATTTTACATTGATTTTTATGGGAAAAATAGTTTCGTATAACGAGTGTTTCGCTTAACGAGTAAGACTCTGGAACAAATTAATCTCATTATGAGAGGTTTGACTGTAGATATTAAAAAAATGAATAATGCTGGAAATTATTTGAGGGACTGCATATATTTAAAAACTAATATTAAAGCCAAAATTATTCTTGTACCACTTCAAAAAACAAAAATCTATTCCCAATGGTAAAAGCAGTACATTATTTTTCAAAATAGTCCTCTTTTTCTATTTATCAAGGGCTCACGATCAATACTCTGATGATTATAGCGCCTGTAAAAAATTGAGTTTTAGTAGATATGTCAGTGAAATTGAAACTTTTTAGGGCTTCTCATCAGGGCATTAAGGGCTGGAGGTTGGGGAACAGGAGGCAATAGACACAAATGCAGCAGTTGTCGCCTCACCTGATCCTTTTGGGAGCTTGTTCCAGTCACTAATTGTTTTTGGCAGGATAAAGAATCTCCTGTATTGGTTTCTTGTATTTATTAGCCTGATTTGCCTATCACAGACTCGTTTTTGCCTTATGCCTGAGCAGTGGACTAGCCCCCACCCCATTTTTTATTTTGGAACAGCATCATTAGCCTGGCTAGTAGATGCCATTTTTTCAATTGTGGCCAACCCAGCGTTTCTAGCATGCTGTCAACACTTGATATGATTCTGTGTCTGCAAAGCGATGCTGCCTGTCACTGGTCTGTCTCTAATCTGTTTATGGTCCTGTTTGTATGGGTCCCAGTCTGTAGAGGTATAATCCAATATCGGCTTGATAAAGGCTTTATAGGCTGTTACTTTTACCTGGAGTTTTTTATCCTGAGGCTTTGCCTTAGAAATCCTAGGGTACTATTTACCCAACTGAACAGTGTCAATATTTTTGTCCTAGTGAACCTCTCTTTGTATAGTAACACTGACACCAAGAAACTGACTCAATCATATGGCCACAAAGTTCATAGGTTGAAAGAGATACTGCTATTACAACAGATTTTAGTATGTTAGTTATATTTAGTATATTACAATAGCCAGTCACATTCAAAAGTTGGATTACCTGTACTTAAATCACTCTGCTATATGCCATGGTGAACAGTGTGCACTTTATATTTATGTAATAAGGGTGTTATAGTAAATTCAGTGCATTATTTTTAATAATTTTTAAATATCTAATGACCTGAGAAAAGGAATGTGTTCAAGTAGTACCTTTGCATTCATATTTTGTCTTTTCCCATAATTTCTGTTTGTAATTTACGAATGCACAACACACTTATTTTGTTTAATTTTCACAGATCCTACTATTCACAGACTTGTTATTTGCGTACATTCGATGGGAATATGGTCTCTACAATGGCAAAGATATTAGAAATCCAGACGGATCTAAAACTCTCATTATTTTAGAGTGATGAATTTTTCGTACTTTTATGTTTATCATCTAATGTATTTTTACACTTCCTGTTGTACCATGTTATCTATATTCATTAAAAATGTTGATACAAATTCTTTTTGATTTTTTACTTTAAAGTAAAAGATTTTTTTTTAAATTTAGTAATAATCCCCTTCAATATTCCCTTCAAGCTTACAGACATATTCTGAAAAGCTAAGAATTTAGCTTAGGCTAACACTTGGGCAACCTGCAGTACCATACAACATTGTCTGAGCGTAGGACTCGCTTGCCACTCTTACACCCCAAGATATATCTAGCACTGGGTACTAACCCAAAAAGATGCATACTGTTTCAGAGGCTAGGCTACAATACTGGCATTTGTGGTCTACCCTGTTGAAGTATGACTTAGTAGGCCAGCCAGTGCATTTTTCTCATTTGTATTATCATGCTCTGGTGTTGGCTACTCAATTGTCACCATTTGTCTGTTTGGCTTGGCATACCCCTAAACTACTAAATAATGACATCAGGTTATGGTGATACCTGTTTCTCTCTTGTATTGATCTATGATCTGTTCTGATATCAACTAATTCAAGATTAGTCGACTTTGATGGTGTCACTCAGATACACAGACATACGCAGAAGAGACATGAATGCAGCCAACATTGACACAAAAAAACTGGGAAAACCTGGCAGAGGATAGGTCCACATGGCGGGCTAAAGTGAAAGAAGGATCACTAAGAGCTGAGGAACAAACCAGGGCGGAAACAGTTGAAAAAAGAGCGAGGAGGAAGGCCAGGCAACACTGCCCCACCGCAATCTTGTGTGTGACATGCAGAAGAGACTGCCACTAGAGAATTGGTCTTATCAGCCACACCAGGAGCAGTAAACAATAAAAATAAATCTATCGTCTTTCGTAGACGGACAGATGCCATGCAACCAATGGTGATTTGAAATACCCTCAAACAAAACTTTTATAAAGCATACATTTTAATAACACACTTGATAATGTATTTATAAGTATAAGAGTGTAAATAAGTGACAACCTCACTGCACAATTTCAAGCCCCTTCGCCTCAGCCCTTTACTGTAAACATTATTAAATATTAAAACACCCTTTAAAAAAATTATAAATGACATCTCATAAAAATTGTAGTAGATATATATATGTAAAGAATGTACTGTAACATAGTCATAATCTGACAAAAAAACATATTTTAGCGTTGCACACATTAATAATATATACACAATAAAAAAATATTAATTATATTTAATCCAATCCATTTTATTCTTGTCTTAAAAAAGGGAGGCAACTCTTGTTTGAAAGTTAAACAAAAACTTCCTGCAAGTCAAATTTCCATGTCTCGCTAAGTGGAGTTTGCCTTTCCCTAAAAATTTTAAGAAAACACACTTAGCGATTCTAAATTGTCAAGCGACCTTAAAAATTCAACTTGAATTACACGTACGTTAAGAATAAAAGAAGTTTTTTCAACTCCAATATCGATATGTTCATCTCATCCACGTGATAGTTTAGTAGTCCAAATCCCTAATTCCTACCACAACACCCGAAAAATTCCTGACTGATCATAACCTGTTACTGTTAAAATATTAATTAAATTTAATGCAAAGAATTACGATATAAATTCTCATTTAAACTGTTGAACTCTCACATTGTATTGTTACTAATTAATTATTTTATACTTCGGGCGTGGAATGGGTTGCCTGAAGAATCCAGGAAAACCAACACTTTATCAACATTTAAATCTCTAATAAAAATGCAGGACTAAACACAAACCATAGATAAGCGTAGGACGCAATAATCTTCTGTATAGAAGGAGCGTCTGTAAACAGATAAGATAAGATATACTGGGAGGGGGAAGCGTCCAAAATCACCTACTTAAACTTATTTGTCAAACTGCAACTTTATATTATTTATTTTTAAAAAGGTCCTATTCTCATTTCTTTTCTTTGTAATTGTATTTCTCTAACTATACTTTTAGGCCTAGTCTCATACTTATAGTTAGGCTATTTCATGTAGCTTATATGTGGAATATGTCTTCTTAGTTTAGCTTTTAATTATTAAAAATTACGATCCGATAGGACAATAATTCAATAAATGATTACTGACATACTTACTAATGAGTCTAAACTAATTCGAAGTGTCTGCTGCTACGACAACGTAGCAGCAGACTACTCGGCGGGATGTTGGTAGTGCTACGACTAGTCGTAAAAATAGCCAGGAAACTGTTTCTAGTCGTAAAAAATATGCTATGTCACACTATGTGCTTACAGTTACGACTAAAGCTGTATTTTAATTATGCTAATACTAATACTAAACATTAGTTCTCATAATCAAATTTCAGGATTACTGGGTAAGCCGATTAATGAATTTTATAGGTAAAAAAAACTTGATTGGTGTCCATTTAATGACAAACAGTTAAAAATCGTAATTTGACATGAGCTTTGCTAATCTAAGTGAAGTGATAGTATATTCGGATGGACAATAGTTTGATGTTAAAACCAATACGTGGTTCTGATCCCGATCTCGGCGAATTTTTAAAAATTTAATTAAAAATTTATTTTAATTTTTTTTTAAAAACCACAATGAGTGTGCTGGTAATTGTAATTTTTGTACAACTTATTCTGAAAAGTGGATACGATGATTAAATATATTTAAATAAATT
This sequence comes from Ampullaceana balthica, assembly GCA_944989445.1. Taxonomy (NCBI): domain Eukaryota; kingdom Metazoa; phylum Mollusca; class Gastropoda; family Lymnaeidae; genus Ampullaceana; species Ampullaceana balthica. The sequence goes on along the minus strand of CALYLW010000048.1, from coordinate 1,289,319 downwards.
TAGATTTTACAATTAATACACACAACACATAAATAAGCCCAGATCTATTAATATCGTATTATATATGCGTATAAAATATTATGAAGAGTTTGTTAAAATATTATAGGGACTTAGTTTTTTTCGAAGTGTTTACTGCTAAGAGTACTAAGACTAGTCCTAGCAAGTGTTACGGCTAGTCGTAGGGCTAGCAACATACCGACGAATTGTTTGCTGCTACGTCTTGTTGTAACAATACGAAATAATTTTATTGCTACGACTAGTCGTAGAAGAAGTTTACTGGCTAGTGTTACGACTAGTCGTAAAAATATGCAATGTACTTACAGTGCTAGTGCCGTCCAAAATAAATAAATAATAATAAATAGTTATAATTTAAAAAATTTTAATCCCAATAGAATCGTCTATTTTTTCTACTTTTTGATATTTTTTTTAATACAAAATATTTCTTTTAACCATAATTAGGGTGTTGGCAAACCTGGTGATTGTCATTTCTGTACTGCTTATTCTGTAAAGAGGATAGGTTTATTAAATATATTTCAATAAATTGAGATTTTAGAATTAATACACACATAAATAAGCCCAGATCTATTAATAAAGTATTATATAAGGTTGTTAAGACCGCTCGTTCTTGAGGACCGGTTAACCGTTCAAAAAAAGACTGGTTAACCGTCGGTCAGTATTATTAATATGTTTTGTGAACCAACAAGAGAATGCATAAAATTTTGATATGTACCGCCCCTAGTGTTTAGCTCTCTGGCGCGCTGGCGTCAAAATAGCGAATTTAAAAAAAGCAACCAAAAAAAATGGTCGGAACAAAGAATTAAACCGTAATGATTAATATTCAATTTTTAATTTTATTTATTAAAATTATTAAAACAGCATTTTATCAAATGTTGTCAAGTCAGATAGTTTTTAAGGACTGGTTAACCATTAAAAAAAGACAGTTTTACTGTCAGGTCCGTATTTTTCCTTATTTTTTTTAGAACCAACAAAGGGAGTGTGTATCAATTTTTCGCCTCGTGCCTTCTGAAGGTGACTTCAAAGAACATGTGACATCACGGCCCACTTGCGTTCAGTTCTCATGCGCTGTGCTCCTTTTCCAACGCACACGAAGTAAATTTTTAGAAAAAATCAAATTTTATATCAATGTGGTACTTTTAAGTCATATGCCTTTGACGTGCACATACTTAGCAGGAAAACTGTCGATATAAAAATAAGACCGAAATCCAATTTGAGGACCAGTAAACAGTCTGTTATGTAAGGCGCATCTTTCCTCTTGTAATATAAATAGTAACACTAGCGGCCTTGACCGTTATTCACATTTTGATATCACAGCCCCGCTATGTGTTAGTTCTCGTACTATGCTTCATCAACTAAGCGAATTAAAAAAAAATCTTTCACTAGCAGAACTCCACTATCAGTATCAGTGATGACGGTGTATTTTTTAAAATTATTTATATACCGGAATATTAAGAAAACGCTTTGATGTCACAGTTGCTCTGGTATTCTGCCATAACACAACAAAAAATTAACTCCTGGTAATAAACTAATACTGACTAATTGAAGTTATGGTTAACCGGTCCTGATTAAACGGGACCAGTCCTGATCTAAGGACCAATTAACCGTTAACAACCTTAGTATTATATATGCGTATAAAATATTAAGAAGAGTTTGTTAAGATATAATAGCGCCTTATTTTTTCGAAGTCTCCACTGCTAAGACAAGGTCGTAGCAGCAGTTTCCTGGCTAGCATTACGACTAGTCATAACGCTAGCAACATCCAATCTAATTTATTCACTGTGATTGTGATGAAATAAAATGACTTAATATATAATGTCATTAGTATGTCAGTAGTTCTTCAGTCTATTACTATTTCAATTAGCTATGTACAGCAGAACCCAGTTATGTCACCAGCCTAGGGTATTGCCAAAAACTGATGATCATCATCAAGATAAACCTATAAGGCAATATATTTACATGGGCTTGAAATTTCTTCATATACATGTCATGCTGTATTAAATTAATTAATTTTTTGTGTGTGTCAAATTTTAAAACAACTATTAGGTTTCAATTTAAAAATATAATTGGTGACAGGTGTATTGCAATCTATGTAAAAACCAGTGAATTTGGTTCACATTTTAAAATTTTTATTTAGTGCACATTCCAGTGGTGAAATGAAAAACAAAAATGGACGATATTGTACAATTTGTTGACAATTTCATTCTAAAAAAGACAATGAAAAAAAATTATATATATTAAAAAAAATTAAATACATGCATACATTGATTTCTCTATAAATAAAATGTACTCTAATAAACACACGAAAAAATATTTAGTCCCCTCAATTTTGTGTTTATCGATTTTGACCGTACTTAAATTATTGTTAAAATTTCTCTATTTTTATTTTTCAGATCAGATGTTTGGCATCCCTTCAATCTGCCATTGAAGATGAATGCTGAAGCAATAATTGTTGTTGGTCCAGTGCTTTGGAAATGCGTCAACTGCAATTTGCGACTTTCATGGCATCACAGTGTTGATCAACATTTGCTGTTAAGACACAGATCTGGGGCCAATTTAAAGTTGAATTTGGAAGGCCATGAAGAGGGTTTCTGTAACATTGTTGGATGTGCATGCAAAGGGCACAAAGATAGGTACACAGTGGTTGTAGATTCTGGAGAAGGTGAGATCAATTTGACTCATAAGAATCTAATCTCTAGCACCGCCATCCCAGCTGAGATACCATTGTTGCATAAACAAACACACTCTTCTGTTGCCAAGAATGAGGAGGTGGTCATGAATGCATCTACATACAGTTACTTACCAACCTCAGTCACTAATGCAGAACTGTCTTTTTTACAAGACAAAGAAATAACAGTAATTTTCACTGATGATAAACAAGATGAAAAGGAGATTGGTCACAATGAACTTACTGAGGAGGTTTCTAATGCTAATGTTTCTATTTTGCAAACCACTGAAATTACAGGTGTAAGCAATGTTGATGGAGAAGTTATATCATTTGAAGAAGAGGCAGCTCAAATATTGCTTGACTTAGTTGAGAAGAGCAATGAAGAAACCAATAGATACATGGTGAGAGGTAAGAACGAAGTGCCTCAAACCGTCTGTTTGACTTTTGAGAAAACCAGTGAGGATTTACCTTCTACTTTATGTTACATTGTTGAAAAAGAAAGTGAGATAACTAATTTGGACCTAGAGGAATGTGATTTAACGCCCGAAATGTTATGTGGCCTGCCTAGATATGAAAGTGTAGATATTGATGATTATCAAACTTTCCATAACAGTAGCCAGGAGGACAGAGAATGCTTTGAAGACCAAGATGGTGGCATCATGGAGGACGAAGATGGTGTGGTCAATGAAGATGAACAGAATGAGGGGATGGAAGGTGGGCACGAGGAAGGCAAAGATGTTGAGAGTGGACACGGTGAGGACACAGAATGTGAACATGTTGAAAGTGCTGAGGACAGAGATGGTGGCGGGCAAGATGAGGAAGGAGGTGGTATAAAAGAAAATGAAGGAGGAGGCAGGCAAGAAGAGATAGAAGCGAAAGGAGAAACAGAAGAAGAGGAAGCACCAGCAGAGGGCATTCCTCAAAACTTATGTGGTATTGTTTTTGATGCCACAAGCAACAAATCTGAATTATTTATTAGCAGTAAAAATTCAATGCCTAAAAAACTGTCAGAATTGGCTAAACTTGCACTTGGTGACCAGCAGTCATCAGATAAATTTCAAAATAGCGAAACAGTGATGCAGTCTGGCACCAAGAAACTCAAAAATAATCCTGAAGAGTATTTACCTAAAGATTACTCAATTGTAGCACTTCACGGCTATCAGATTCCAACACGTTTTGCAGACGAGGGAAAAGGTTTAGAAAGTTTTAATTTAAATTACTTTCTGAAAGCTCTTCCAACCTCTATTGCGTCAATGCAGCTGCTTAATTTTATAAAATTGTTAACTGCCTATGATATAAATCTGACAGTACAAGAAGATGGTGGTTTTCTTTTTGACTACACCAAAGTCGACCCTGAAGATGTCAAAAAAGCTGAGAAGCTGACATGCTACTGTACTATCTGCACAAACCCTTTTCAGTCGTTAGAGAAGTTCCTACATCACCTGTTGGTATCTAATCATGGTACCAGCCCCCACATGTGTGGCAACTGCCTTAAATTGTTTCACAATGCTTTTGCTTTGCACTTGCACCAGCTAACTCATCATTTCAACATGAAAACTCATCTGCCTTGTCTGTTATGTAGTTCCAAGCTGAAAGACTACAATTCCATGAGAGCACACATGAATATCCATAGGCAAAATATACTTAAATTCAAAGGTATTGAAATTCCATCAGCTCGTTGTGGAGAGCTTGTCATGAATTTGATGAACAGTAAATGGAAAGAAGTTTTCTTTAGCTCATACAAAATATCAGCTGAGGAGGAGCAGAAGGCTGTAAATATCCAAGACATAGACAGTGCTAAGAAGGATAGTATGGAGTGTGATTCTGACACTAATGAAAGCAAAGTTTCAGCTTCTTCTGCCAAGTCTTCATCTTCTACACTCAAAGGCAACCAGCAAAGGAGGGACAATCGTGGCTTTTTAAATGTTGTCAAAATTTTTGCAACCCAGTCTCATAAAAGTAAGGCCAGTTCTCATGCTGCATCCAGACACCAGGAACTTTCTAAATCAAGATTCAAGAGGAAGTGGGACATGAGTCGGAGCTTAAGGGGAGCCAGTGTTGTGCAGCCGTTTTGGAAACGAAAAAAATTGGAGAAGATTACCAAAAAATCAGAAGAACAAGACCAATCCGAGTCCATTGAAAATTTGGATGATTCGTTAAGAAGACGCAGTAGCAGGTCCAACAAAGGGAAAAGTTCTCAATACAAAGATTACACTACCAAATATTGTTAAATGCAATAAGACATTTTTACTCTTCTTGATGAATAATATGATTGTTATTATGTATATTTTGTTAATAATGTCCATATAGGGTTAGGTGTAAATTGTATGCATATTGGAACACTTTTTTAGGATATAGATATTTGATAGAAAGATGTTATTGTTACATAAATAATAATAGAGTTGATAGGAGGTTTCTGTATTGAAATAAATAATTTTTGAATGAAAAATGTGGTTTTCTTAAGAAAAAGAAACAATCTTTTGATCTAGACAAAGCAGAAAAAGGAAATGTAACTAAACTCTACAATAACATAACAGCAATAATTTTACCTTATTAATCTTCAGGTTTAAAGTTATTTTATAGTGGAAGTGTGCCTTTATAACTATCACATTTAGATGAATCCGTGGGATACGGTGGTCGAGTGGCAGCGCGCTCGGCTGGCGTACCGATGGTCACGGGTTCGAATCCATTGGAGGCCTAGGGCGTCCCCGAGTCCACCCAGCTTCGAGTGGGTACCTAACACTAGTTAGGGAAATAAAAGGCGGCTGGGTAATGCGTGGAACCCTTATAGCCGTGGCCTGTAAACGCTGCATCACTTGCCGAAATCAACTGCTGCCTTGCAGATGGTCTTGGCTGACCAAAGGCTATGGAAGCACATCCAGATAAAACAGCAGGCTGAAGTCGGAGACCACGGGCCAATTGGCGCAAAACTCGTTGGCACGCAAAACTCACATTGAGAGCGAAGAAGAAGAAGATGAATTCATAAATAATGCAGGGTTAAATACTTTGTATTTTAATCATCAATGTATTATAAACCTACGACAAATGATGAGATTTAACAAATTTTTTCTTTACATTTATGCATCGTGAAGATACCAGTTTAATTTCTACCCATTCTTTGTTGCATTAGTCATTATTATTTTTCATTATTTGTCTTTAGAATTTCAGTTTGTAACATGCATGATATAATTTTTATTTCTTATAATATGTTGCAATAGTACAAATCCATATATTTATAACTTGTGTTTTAAACATTTCTTTCACATAAAAGAAATTGTACAGTTTTCTCTGAAAAAAAATTGGACTTTTTTATTTGGATATTTTATTTTTAAAAATTAATTTTCCATTTGGACACACATCTCTCATGAATGTTTTGTTCATTGACAGTCCTATTGACCACAGATAAGGAGATAATCAAGATCATTGAATAAATAATAAACCTTGGAAATATACATCTCACCTTTTTCTTTACAATAATTTGCATTGTCATAATTTTTTAAAGGACTATCCACTCATACTCTACACATGTACTGGAAATGGGAGAAGGATTGAATCATGTGGGGAGGGATTGACTCATGTGGGGAGGGATCTCTGTACAAAATGTTGGTGCATTAAAATTCTGTAAATTAATTCTGAAACACTGACAGTCTATTAAAAGGCTACAACAATTTTAATACTTTTGTATCTTTATTATTTTAAAAAAATTATGTATTATTTTCCAGGATATCACTTAATTAGTGACATAACTGCTTTGTTAAGCTGAAGCAAGGTTTGTAATAAAGATACAAAATAGGTACTTTGCTTCATCACACAGCTATGTATCAGTTGCAAAATATTACATTTACATCAGGAGAAATCCACCCAAGTAACATTTTAAACAGTTTTTTATAGTGGTGACTCCATTTGTCTTGTACTTGTACCCCATAATTTCTTTAATTAAAACTAAAACAGATGAGAGTTTTCACAAGCACATTTGTATGTTCCTTGTTATGTGTGCCATGCAAAGCAAGTGGTGCAACTGCAGCAGTGTGGTTTACAATTATTAAATTTATTATCTGCAGTTTATACTTTACATACCATTGGAGATGCTGATGTTGGTGTCATAATATGTTTACGTATTAATATAAAGCTATATTTTCTCACGTGAGATCATCAGTTTTGTGGTAGCAAATCTAGAAATGAAATGCTAAAAAACTTAGAAATACATGTCATTTAAGCTAGCACCTTCGCTATATTAAATTATAACATACATGTAATTAAATTATGATTATTATTCACAAAAAACGAAATAGAATTAAATAATAAATGAGTTATTTAAATGTACATACTGCACTAGATTGGTTGTAAAGTAAACAAAGACTATCACAGATAATGAGCACCGTTTAAATAATTTTTGTTTGCATATGTTCCTACATTTTCATGTTAACAGTCTACAAGATAATAACATATACTGGGTAAGAGTAAGAGTGGTATGTAATTGATGATAGGAAGAGGCTGGGAGTAGAGGGAAAAAACTTTCAATAATAAAAATATAAAGTTGTACATTAGTTTGGATTTTCTCCATTTCAAGTTTTTTTAATTTCAACTATGACATAACCATTTAAAAGTAAATAAAAATCCTTCAGATCTCATTAATGCTTAGATTGTTAGTTGATTATTACAAGAGTGATCATGATGTAAAACAGGATTTTTTAAATTGTTGAATACTGTATTTAATGTCTCATTCTTCTTTTAAAGTTACAGGCATGTATCATATGTATTTATTTGTTTATCCGTTGTTTGATTTGTTTAAAATATCAGGAGTTTAGAGGGCAGTTATCTTTTTTCTTTTGCTTGCTAGAGAAGTCTTTCACCTTGGACACACTCACATAAATTATAATTTCATTAAAAAGAAAGGAGCAAACTCTTTAATAATTTCTTCCTTCCAACATGGCTGTCAGAAATGTGAGTTTAAAAAAAAAGTTTTTTGAAGCATATTTACTTTGTGTTTTGTTGTACCCATTTTTTTATTGATGCCCAAAGGACAGTGTAATTCATAGCCAGCATAATTTATAACCAGCATTAACCCATTAACTACAATTTGCAACCAAATGTGACACAAACTGATGGAACTCTGCTGACATTGAATCAGCGAAGCTTTAACTCTTTGGCTTTAAGAGATTATATGCTAGGGTCTCTACAATTTAAATGCTAACAGTACAGTCCTGTGCATGTCTTGACCATCCTTCCCCCCCCCCTCATGGCCATTTTCATTGTTTTCTTGATTCAGTGAAATTAATGAAAGGCAACTAAATGAGTGATACACATTTGTGTAACTGAGTTTCTTGATTCTATGACAGGCTAGTTACTTGAATCTTTATGAATTGAATTGGCAGGTGAGTGAATAATCCTTTTACCAATATTGCTAGTAAGATAAAATTTCACAAGTTTTATCGACTATGCCCGGCTATACAAAGTTTGATGATTTAGTATTTATTAATGCCAGAACATCACAGTAGCAATTTCAAATTGAGATTAGCTTCTTTCACAAGACCATGACAAATTTCATTGTTTAACATTTTTTATGCCCCTTTAAGATCTTATTTGTGCAGTCAGCCAATATTTCTGTTGATAATTAATAATTTAATCATTAGTTTAACTTAATTTTTGGGATATAACAAAATAAACTGTTTCCAAAAATTTAAGCAACAAGCTAAGAACACACAAGTGATATTGTTGAATTGGCTAACATGTCAGGGGTCTGTAATCCGATGATTTCAAATACATGAACATTTGAAATGTAAGGTTTGGAGACAGATTGTTACATACAGAACTATAATCCAACCAATTTTCCATTAACGGTTATTTGCAGTACATGTATCGAAATTATCATGTTGACTGAGACTAAAGCCAGATGATGATGATGGTCATTTGTGGCGAATGTTGATCAAATGTGGAGATATATCTCTAATCATTGTCTGTACCTCTCACAGGCTGCCACTCGTTACAGAAGCACCATCATTACAGTGGCGTAGCTAGGGTCATCTGCGCCCGGGGACATGACACAAAGTCTGCGCCCCTTCTTGGACCGACAGATCCTTGGAGCTCAATGAGCCCCCAAGAAAATTTGAAATTTTAAGGTTTATTGGTTCATTTTCGAAGCATCTGGAATTTAAATGAAATAGAATTCAGACTAATAATTTAAACAGCAACTATTAAAAGTATTTTCATTGAAATGCACATATTCGGAAATACGTCAACTCCATTGAAACAATAAAATCAAGACGATCCTAAGGAGCTTTCGGTAGAAATTTCTAAAATCTAAGCAATTTTGACGAAGTGTATCGACATATTTCTCAGTGAGAAGAATTTTTACGTCTAGTAAAAATCCAAATTTGTTGTTTAGATTTATTAGACGTAAAAACCGTATTGATATCCCTTGTTGGAGTCTATAAAATTCGCTGTTCATAACGCGTGCAATTTCTTCTTCTGCAGAAAGTCCTGCATCTCTTGCTTGTTCTCCAGGCATCCTCTGATGTCATCTAATCCGTCTGTCAACCTCGATTCCCCAAGTTGTACATCTTGTTTTTCCATTGTCTACCGCAACCTGGCTCAAATTATCACGAATGTTGACAAGTTCTTGCTCCAGCGATTCAAGATCAGATGTTGCTTCCTTGAAATTCATAGTAGGATCCTGCAACCGTTTCTAGTCACGATGAATTTTCCAAAGAATGATGTTCCACAAATATTACAAAACTAGGAAATTAAAGTTTAATATACCTGCCGGCAAAGTGTCTGCACCACCTCTGGTGTCAGGCGTCATAGTTGCATCTTCTGATATTTTTTTCCAAACCTACTAGTTCATCGAGTCCTTTATAAATAGCTTTAACAGCTTCTGATCGTGCACTCCAGTGTGCTTCTGATTCCCTCTTCACTGTGTTTGGCACAACTCTTTTTAATTCTTCCCAACGAGTTTTTGAACGAGAGAAAAACAAATATATACTTTCAACTGTTCAAAAAAAAAGTGATAACAACTGGATCCTGTTTAGCTGAGTGTACTCCTGCTAAGTTTAAGCTGTGGTTGTCACAGTTGAGGAACAATGCTCTGTGATTTCTGGCAAATATTCGCTGTTGAGGGCCCGGATATATGCCCAGTCATTACAGCAGCATTGTCATAATATTGTGATCGACAGTCGGCTGGAGGTATGTTTCTCTACGATAACTCTTTCAAGGCTTGCTGCGTCTTTGGAAAGTATCTGAACAAAACCTAAGAATGATTCTTTGAAGGTTACTTTTTTAGTTTGAAAATCCACACCCACAAATCTGATGACTTGAGAAAGCTGTTCCCGGTGTCTTAGATCGGGTGTTGAGTCAAGTAAGATACCGTAGTATTGTTTTTTTATGATTTCACGAAACAGCTGATTCCTTACAATCGATGTAATTAGGTTAATCAATCCATTTGCATTTCTGGTGATAAATAAGATGCTGAACCTGGATTTTCTCAGGCAATTTGTAGGTGTTTTTCTAACACTTGATCATATTGAGCAACGAGTTTGATCACAGAGAGAAAATTCACAACATTTTCTAACACTTGATCATATTGAGCAACGAGTTTGATCACAGAGAGAAAATTCACAACATTTTCTAACACTTGATCATATTGAGCAACGAGTTTGATCACAGAGAGAAAATTCACATTTTTTCCCTCATTATTCACTTGTTCCTCATGGCCACGCAGTGCCAAATTTTGAGAAACTAGAAACTTAATACACTAAATTATTCTTATAAAAATTTCGCTCCAACGTTGTTTTTCCAACTGAATTTGAGCTTTTAATGCTCGATGGGGGCGCCAAAATCATGCTTGCCTGTTTGTTTGTAATGAAGATATTTGTGGAGCTCCAAAATTTAATCTTCCAAACGTTCTTGTGATACATTAGTTTACATCAAAATAAAATAATTAGTTTTAATACTCATTTTGGCGCCCCCTAACGTGGCGCCCGGGGACATATGTCCCCCCTGCACCCCCCTAGCTACGCCACTGGCGTTGGACAATAGCTTTATCCCCTGATAATATGTTCTAAAAATGTGCATTGTTGATAACTATTGCCAGTTGATGGGCATCTACCTTTTCTATATGAAAACTCCATATGGAAACTAGAACTAGAAGGATTTTCCCAAACTCAACCATTTATTTGTGAGAGATATCTTTCAATTCATCGAGCATCGCTATGCTATGGTTCAACTGTGTTGTTTCTAAAAAATAAAATTCACTAAGCAGTGTAAAATGTCCTGAACTTTGCTGGTGTGTGGTGTAGTGTTCCCTCCAAGGATCTTTGTTTGTCTTGTCTTGTCTTATCTATACAGACGCTCCTTCTATACATAAGATTAATGCGTCCACAGACCATGCCGGTCTGTTGGCATGTGATGCAGCGTTCACAAGCCTCGGCTATAAGGGTTCCACGCATTACCCAACCTCCTTTATTTCCCTAACTAATGTTAGGTACCCATTCGGAGCTGGGTGGACTCAGGGACGCCATAGGCCCCGGGAACAAATCCTTGCCTTCACAAGGATTCGAACCCATGACCATCGGTACGCCAGCCGAGCGCGCATGCCACTTGACCCCCTTGTTTGTGTTCAAAATTGCACAGCATCCATTTTTGTGCACCGTTTTACACAAATATTATATTATTATGTACTAGGGGTTGTAGGGCGCCTATGGCGCCCACTAGAGCTGTAGGGCGCCTACGGCACCCACTTTTTTGGTCAAAACACCAAGTAACATATCCTTGTGTGATAAATAAGAAATATTAAACTTCTTGAAATGTACACAAAGAATTTTATAATTATAAATCCTCAAAACATATTTTTACATGGTTCCCTTTTCCAAAATTATAGCTAAAATAATGACGTCATATTATATTTTTTACAGTGCGTCTCTAATTTATAATTATTTGCACCCCTTTTGAAGCACACCTTATATTAAACTAGGGGCAAGTACCCGGCTCCCGCCCGGGTTTAACAACAACAGCAACAAAACAAAAACAACAAAAACAACAACAAAACAACAAAAACAAAACAACAAAAACAAAACAACAACAAAAACAACAACAAAACAACAAAAACAAAACAACAACAAAAACAACAAAACAAAAACAAAACAACAACAAAACAACAACTACAACAACAAAACAACAACTACAACAGCAACAACAACAAAGCAACAACAACAAAACAACAAATACAACAGCAACAACAACAAAGCAACAACAACATGAAGGACATTGTCGTCGCAGGGCAAGGGATGTGGACAACAACAACAACAACAGCAAAAACAACACAAAAACAGCAACAACAACAGCAACAACAACAAAAACAACAACAACAACAAAACAACAACAAAAACATCAACAACAAAACAACAACAAAACAACAACTACAACAGCAACAACAACAAAGCAACAACAACAAAACAACAACAACAAAAGCAACAACAACAAAAAAATTATTTTATGGCGATAATCGCCTTCTTGTTAATCTCGACACCAAAATGTTTATTAATTTGCGTCATTATTTTACGTCTTAATTTTCAATAATTTTTATTTTATATAGCTCATATAGGGAAAAATTACATTTTGGGCCCCCGGGCCCCAGTATCTTATATATAAGGAACGAAACCCGTTTAATAACCTTTCCGGTATAATTTTGTGTACGTGTACCAAATTTCACGTTATTTGGTTGTCTGGATCTTGAGTTATTAGGGAACAGACAGACAACAAATGCGGCTTATATATATATAGACTAGGGGCAAGTACCCGGCTTCGCCCGGGTTTAAAATAAGGTTTTCTGTAGAAGCGTACACAACTAACTGTTTACTTGCATGCTATAAAATGGTACATTTAACAGTGTATGTGCTGCATGGCTTAATTTCAAGGATGTCACCATCCTCATCTTTCACAATAACAGTTTTGAGATCTTCAAATGAAATAGGTCCCCGAATATGGTGCAGCAGGAGGGCGCATGTGAAATGCTTCTCTGTTGTGAGGATGCACAGTGTACACTCTTCCCAAGGCATTGTCTGTCACATATCCCGGGAAGTCTGCAAGAGGTATACCTTTTTTCGGATTTGCCAGACCTTTTGACTGGCATCCCAGCGAAAATGTCTAGGCACTTCAGAATACAGCAATGTTTTTGCAAGAGGATCTGTTTTGCAGAGATCAAAAAACGCTGTTAATGTAGTCTTTGTTGGAGTGTCTGTCAAATGTGCTGTTGGCTGTCCTGGTTTATAGTATACTCCTTGGCCTCCTTCAAGATGTACTGCCAAGTGAACAACTGTTGGATACCTTTGATGGATGGGAAAGTTAAGCAGGCGCCACACTGCCTCACTGCTACTAATGTATCGTCCTTGTTGATAATTAATTGGTAACCCCATCAAGCCTGTTCGGCATTTCATTTGCAACAGTAAACATGGCTGCATCACTTCCCTTGGTAACATAATTGCAAATCTACTTGATGCTTGTGTTTCTATGACGTACATAGGTCATTCCATCCTGTGCATATTCATGCATGTAACGGGGCCCTCCACTGAAGGATGAAGGCAGCACCACTAATTTGCCAAGATTTTCAGAAGTCACATTGTTGTCATTCCTTACTGCCTCTAATAGTACACCATAGTCCTCAGCTCTAAGTTTTGTTTGGTTGAGTCTGATGAAACGCAATCTCTCATTCTCAACCTTAGCATACATATCCACTATGTATTGCTGGAAAAGGCGCGGGCATCTGAGGAGTGTATTAAATTCGTTGACTCTTTGCATCATGCGATATGCATAGTAGTCATTGCTTGTGGCCTTGTTTACATCTTTTATGTTCAAATCATAGCCATCTTCTCCTCTAACAAATAGCAGAGGATACTGAAGTGGATCATATGACCTGTGAGTGTCTTGAATCCTTTGAAGTGGCATTTGTGAGCAACTTCTTGAATGCAGCACAATGTCTCTACGATCACCTAGCTCTCCAGCAATCATGATGCCACTTCACTAACAGATGGTGCATTGAATCTGCCTTTGTGTTCCTTTAATGGTGCTTTGCCGGAAATTTTGATTTTGTAGTCCACTTGAGTGTTATCCATAATCTCAGCAGCCATTTTAAATGACCTCACATAGCTGTTATGCTGATGCAGCATTCTTTGCAGTTTGAGGACAATGTTTCTGTCAACAGGACTGTCAAGCAAATCCAGTCGTCTTTGCACTTGCTCATCTTCTCCCAAGAAGTAAATCTGGAGATATTTGCTGTCTACAGCATTGACTGGATGAAGAGGTCCAGCATGGTGGTACACTTGGCCTTGGACCTTGAATGTTGGTGTCCACCCGTTATTCACGACAACATTAGACTTGAAGGAAGTCACGGCAAACATATTATTGAATAGTCTAATAAGTTTCACAAAGTCCTTTGATTGTGCAGTTTCACCATTCAACAGAATGCACAATGGTTCTGGTGGCTTTAGAATTGGGGGCAGTTTGACTTTACCACTGGAACAGCACATGCCTGGAGTTTCTTTGCTCAGCTGTTTCAGCTGCTCTGGGAACTCTGTGGCGGACCTGATCTGCCTGGATTTTATATATTTTTTTTTCGTATGTTATCATTGCGGGAGAGTACTCAACAACTTCCCAAAGTTTCATGCTCCTATTTACACGGGAAGTTGGATATTTAATGATTAGTCTGTTTTATATAGCTCATATTAGGAAAATACCTACATTTTGGCCCAAGGCCCCCTAGTGAGTAATAATTTTATATATTTTTTTCGCATGTTACCATCGCGCGAGGGTACTCAAAATCTTCCAAAAGTTTCATTCTTCTACTTACATGGTAATTTGGAGAATTATTGATGAGTCAGTTTGATATATGAAAAAAAACTACATTCAGGCCTCTGACCACCCAGTGAGTGATAATTTTTATTAATGTTTCGCCAGTTACCATTTTGGGAGGGTATATAACAACTTCACAAAGTTTCATGCTTCTACCTACACAGGAAATAGGAGATTTAATGATGAGCCTGATTTATATAGCTCATTTAAGAAAAAACTACGTTTGGGCCCCCGCCCACCCCCCTACCCAGTTAGTGATAACTTTATACTTTTTTCGACTGTTACCATTGCGGGAGGGTACTCAACGACTTTCCAAATTTTCATGCTTCTACCTACTCGGGAATATGAGGAATTGGTGTTGATTCAGTTTTATATAGCCCATATAAGGAAAAACCGGTTTTGGGGCACCCGGCCACCCATGAGTGGAAATGTTTACATTATTTTTCACCAATTATCGTCATAATAGTGTATTTGGCAAGTTCCCAAAAGTTTCATGCTTCTACCCTCACGGGAGGTTGGAGAATTAGTTTTGAGTCAGTTTTAAATATACGGAAAAAAAATACATTTTGGCCCCGCCCCCAGTAAGTGATAATTTATATAATTCATTTTTCTGTTGTATGGGGTTTATTTGTTTTAAAGAAACATTTCGAAACGCAATGTTTGAGCTTAAAATGTGCCCTGCTGGTTTCGTTTAAGTTATGCAAAAAGTATAAACACAGTTGCTTAGCTACAGTGTTTATGCCACCCAGGGATGGACGATATTATTGACTCCTACCCTCGCCGATAAAAGGAAAAAGCTTGATCGGACGACTGGATAAAATACATATAGAATATACAAAAAAGAAACAGTGTAAAGTAAAAAAATATGTAATTTGCAAACAAATTTTATAAAAATATATACGTAATCTTGTTAGAGGCGCAACATTAACAGACATAAAAATAAACCATTTCATAACATTTAGTTCACAACAAAAAACACACACACTCACTGATTCACACATGTGCACACAAATACTTAAACGCAAACCCACAGCGGTATATTAACAATTAAAAATATAAATTAAAATAATAACTGCTCTTTTCACTTTGTTTCCTATTTACAAATTAATATGAACTCAAACTATGACGTCACATCACATTATTTTATGGCAATAAACGCCATCTTGTTAATCTCGACACCAAAATGTTTAATATTTTACGTCTTAATTTTCAATAATTTTTATTTTATATAGCTCATATAGGGAAAAACTACATTTTGGGCCCCCAGCCCCCAGTATCTTATATATATGGAACGAAACCTGTTTAATAACCTTTCCGGTATAATTTTGTGTACGTGTACCAAATTTCACGTTATTTGGTTGTCTGGATCTTGAGTTATAAGGGAACAGACAGACGACGGACAGACAACAAATGCGTCTTATATATATAGAGATATAAGATCAAACAATGACGTCAAAGCGTTCCACATCTATCCAGAGAGCCAATGACTATTATGTACTAGTTTGTGCTGCGGCGCCGTGGCGCCTACGGCGCCCACCTTTTTCAAAAGCCCAACTAACTTGTCCTTGTATGATAAATACGTAATATTAAACTTCCTTAAATGTAGACAAAGTATTTTATAATAGGGGTTGTAGGGCGCCTAAGGCGCCCACTTTTTTTTGTTTTTTGGTCAAAAGCCCAAGTAGCTTAACATTGTATGATAAATACTAAATATTCCTGAAATGTACACAAAGTATTTATATAATTTTTTTTTACAGTGCTATCACCAGACGATTTTTAAACTAATTTTAGAAAGCAGCGCACCAAATTACTGCACCAAAAAATAACTCTTTGAGTCAGTCAGCACTGTTTACATTTTGACGTCAAGGGTTCGTGCGTTGTTTGGTTAGTGTTAATCTGGAAACCAAAATGATTATAATTTTTAAGTCTATATTTTTCAATTTTATAAAAGCAGAGTGATTTCCCTTAGTCCCTTAGCCTTAGACCAAAGTGAGTCAGTCATAGTCATACATAATTGAGGGTTAATATATATATGATATATATGATATTTACGAGTGTATTACTACTATTACCCGTCAAAAATGACGGAAGTTTTCAGCTGAAATCTCTGTTTTTTAGGGCGCTTAAGGCGCCCACCTTTTTCAAAAGCCCAACTAACTTGTCCTTGTTTGATAAATAAGAAATATTAAACTTTCTGAAATGTACACAAAGTATTATAAGTATAATAGGGGTTGTTTTTTTAATTTTATAATTAATCATCATCAAATCCCCTTTCTAAATCCCTTATATTAACTTCACCGCCGTCTCATCATCTCTCTCTCTGTCTTGGGCGGGCGGAAAAAACAAAAGTAAAAAATGACCCACTTCCCGTGATCCGATCGAGCTGTAATTTGGCACACGGACCCGTCTCACCTAACAATGCATCGTATCAAAATAGATCGATCGAACGTACCGTAATTAAATTAATGCATTTTTAGTTTATCCTTACATAACGTATGTAATTCAAATTCACTGTTTGTTATTGTTTTTTTTCCACGTGAGAGTTTGAGTTGACGCGTTGACGCGACCCATCGAAGTTGATCCGATTGAGCTGAAATTTGGCACACGGACCCGTCTCACCTAACAATGCATCGTATCAAAATTTCAGATCGATCGAACGTACCGTAATTAAATTAATGCATTTTTATTTTATCCTTATATAACGTATATAATTAAAATTCACTGTTTGTTATTGTTTTTTTCCACGTGAGAGTTTGAGTTGACGCGACCCATCGAAGTACCGGCGTGCTTTTGTTTACATTACGTGTCACGCTGAGCTCGGTCAAGCGATCGGTGACCAGACTTTTCCCCTCTCCCAGCAGGGTTATGAAGCAAAGTTGAGTTAATAAAATTTTATGTGGAAAGTTTTATTCTTCATGATAATAACATGAGATTACTGTTGAAATTCATGTGAGTTTTTGGAAGTTATATCGAATTTAGAAAACAGATAAGATTTTCGTACACCAGCCAATTTACTGGACTTTGAAATTTTGCCTTCAAATTAGAGTATACAAAATATCTCACGTGTCATTTTCAAACCAGGAATATTTGAACGCCACTGGTAGAATAAATGAATTCAAGACCAGTCAATTTATTCAAGTTTTTTTAATAATTTTTTTTTATAGATATTTAGTCTAGAAGTTACCCTGCCTAAAATAATATCATTATTTTGAACAATGTCTTAAATAATGTAATGTGTTAAAATAGATTATCTAAAATTAAGTTAATAAAAATTAATTAAGATCAATAACGAATACACCAAGATTATCTAATCAATAGTTATTTGGGCCATTGAGCATGGTAGGGTTGAAGATATTGATACATGAAAGATTGTGCAATGAGGAAAAAACATAAAACTTCAATTTTATTCAAGAAATGAAGCTTTTCTCTTGATTTATAACTAGGGCTGTTAACGATTAATTTAAATTTAATCGTTAACTTTTGAAAAATTAACGATTAATTAATCGTTAATTTTGATTAAAGCCAAAAATTAAAATGTATGTCATATTGTGTCCTTATTTTTATTTTCTAATAAAGACTACCTGGTTGGTATCTTTACTTTAGGAGCCGTCCATA
Source organism: Ampullaceana balthica (assembly GCA_944989445.1). Classification (NCBI taxonomy): domain Eukaryota; kingdom Metazoa; phylum Mollusca; class Gastropoda; family Lymnaeidae; genus Ampullaceana; species Ampullaceana balthica. The sequence goes on along the minus strand of CALYLW010000048.1, from coordinate 1,271,180 downwards.
AATGACGTCAAGCGATTTTGGTTGATTTTTAACCCCCAACCCCCTCGTCACAAAAACTTAGACCTCCCCTCCAATATGACATCACAAAGCTGTAACCCCTCCCCTAAATGCAGTATTTTCTATTTGAAAATGAGCATGTTTCAAATCAATTTATTTACATTTTAGTATGTGTACATCCTTACCCATAAGACGTCCCCATTCGGGAGGCGTTAAAAAAAAATTAATATAATCTCATGGTTTCTCAAATAAAAAAGGCGAAATTAGATGAGTATGAATGAATAAGAAAGGGGAAATAATTTCCATTTTAAATTCTATCAAAGTAAAAAGTAAACGGTCAATTATAATTCTGAAATTGAATGCCGAATGTAAGACAAATACCTAGTCCTAGTAGTTACTAGTAGCCTATTTTACAGGTTGAGATCTTTCACTTTAAGCCTAAGCGTAGGATTAAAAAAGAGCCTTTGGTAAAAGCAAAGAGAACGGTGCGCTCCATATATGGTATTTTTGGCTGCTATAATTGTTGTTTAAATCCTTTATATTAACTCGTGGTGTCTGCGGCTGACCGACCGACCTTGTCGCCAAAACTTTTGATCGATTTTTAACCCACTTGCTCGCAAGATAGCGAGCTGAAATTTTGCAGGCAGTTTCGTACCGATGATAAAAACAATGTATCAAAATTTCAGATCGATCGCATGTACCGTAATTAAATTATTGATTTTTTAGATTATTTTATTTATTCCTATGTAGCCTATCATGCTATTTTTTGAGATAGAGCGTCGCGTATTATATTGAACAACCTTTCTGTCGCGCAATAAGGTGCGTATTTTATTGACAGCTCTTTTTATAAACATATTCCTGATCGGTGCGCATTATATTAAACATGTTTTACGACACAACTGCAATTTTGTATTTCTGGATGGTCTGGCGCTGCGTATTATAATGAACATTCTTTTAATTACTTCTCGTACATAAAGGATTTATAGTCAAAAACTTGGTTTTTTACGGGGTTTTCTTATTTTTCTGTCTATTTAGTATTTTTTAATTTAAAAATTATACAATTATTATAAAATATTAAACATATATTTGTTACCTGGAACGACCCATGCTAAAATAAATTTACTGACTGAAGATGTTTTTAAAAAAAGTATTATTCATCTATTTCAAACAAAACCTTAGGCTTTATAAAAAGAAACTTTAACAAATGTAATAGAGATATAAAACTTAAATGCTACCTCACTTCGGTGAGACCTGTACTAGAATATGCATCTTCTGTATGGGACCCATCCACCAAAGAAAACATTGATAAACTAGAACAAATTCAAAAAAGAGCTGCCTGATTCATTACTGGAGAATATTCGAAACTGACAAGAATAACACCTTTAGTTAAATCATTAAACCTTGAATCCTTGAAACACTAGACTAGAGGATAGAAGAACCAAAAGCAAAGAAGTAATCATACATAAAGCAATTAATTCTAATTTAGAAATACAACACAAAGATAACTTAATACAACCCTCAGATAGACATAAGGATAAAAACACCTTTCTTATTCCGTATGCAAGAACAAACACATACAAGTTTTCCTTCTTCCCGTCCGGAATTCGGGCGTGGAATGGGTTGCCTGAAGAATCCAGGACAACCAACACTTTATCAACATTTAAATCTCTAATAAAAATGCAGGACTAAACACAAACCATAGATAAGCGTAGGACGCAATAATCTTCTGTATAGAAGGAGCGTCTGTAAACGATAAGATAAGATGTTCTTAGAAGATAAATATTTCAAAGACAATTTCATTTTTTATTTATTATTTAGGTATTAGATGCTTGATTCTAAGTGAGAAAATTTCGTTTGGCATCTAATCTTACTGTGACTGTGACAACCCGGCAAGTAGGGTGCTAGTTAAACAAAATCAATGTATCCTACTCCGATTATGGTGCTTCAAGGGCCAAAAAAAATTAATAAGACTTACAAATTAGCGCTTTAATTTGTGTAATAGCTAAAATACAAAATATAAATATAATAATGCATTTAATAAATTAAAAACGTAAGTTCTCATGAGGAAATTAAATTTTGCCTGCTGTGAAATAATATATGTAGAAACTTATAAGAAACTGCAGGATTACCCATATTTATATATGTAACATCAGAGACAATATTCAATATTTTTAACACATTTAATTTAAATAGCTTTTTTACATTTTAATTTTTACAAGCCAACCTGTGTTTATATAAATATATGTTTTTTAAAAAGTGTTCAAGTTATTAACATTAGCAACATTGCTAATTAAATAATAGTTTTTGTTTTTTTATGGTTTCAGCAACTGCAACAACATTGGCATCTCTACAATGGCATTTGTAACGTCTTTGTTAAAAAAATCTCTTCAAAGTTCACAAAGTCTTAAAGTTGGTTTTCAAAGTCTATCACAGGCTTTTTATTATCCAAGTGCTTCTATGTGTACTTTAACATGCAAGAACAGTTTCCTGACATTTGGACACAAATTGAATGTTTTTCAATATACAACTGACCTTCACACACATTCATCTTCAAACAAAAGGCTCACAACCAATTTGATTAACCACAGAAAATTTGCATCTCACAATGAAAATAAGACCCACGATGTTCTGGTTTATCAAGGAAGGGTTGGAAATATGTTCAGAGCATTGAAAATATTTTCTCTATCAACCAGTGCCATTGGTCTTTCTCTTCAACCTTACCTAATGATGACATACCAGGACATGCCACTGAAAGCAGCTATCCCTTTCTTTGCAGTGATTAATGTTTTTGTCTTTGTCAATCCAATTTTAATTCACTTCATTGCAAAAAAATATGTTATGGAGCTTTACTTCAACCAGGAAAGTAAAGTTTTCACTGCCGTGATGCTGACATTTTTTGCTAGAAAAGAAACATTTACTTTTACAGCTAATGATGTTACTCTTCCTGATGTTCCCGGCATGTTCGCTATGCTGACAGCTAAAGGGAGGCCAATTTTTGTCCTCGAAAATGACTTCACAGATTTGGAAGTTTACAAGCATCTCATGGGTTTTGATAAACCACTTGACTTAGGTAGCATAAGCAAAGAGTAAATTTTAAAATTAATTGTGTTGAAAATGTATCTTAAGTCTTTTATTGTGATATTTATTGAATGTGTTTTAGTAATACATGTAGTGTAATAAAGCCTGTCCATAATTATAAACCAAAAATGAAAATAATTTTAGTGTTTTTTTTTAATTGAGAAATTATATTTTTGTTTAAAAAAAGTTTAAATAAAAATGTGTAATTATTGAGACACCAAAAATACTTATTTCATGTTTTTTTGTTTGTTGTATGGTATTATCACAATCTAAAAATTAAAAAAGAGTTATGCAGAGTCTGAGGTAAACTAAACTTTGATTTAACAAACATTTACTTGCCTATAAATAAACACTTTGAGCTTTAATTTTGGTATATAATTATAAATATGATACTGATACTGGTAAATGAACCTTCTTGTGGAAGAAAGTCAGTAGCCCCCAAGCCTAGTTGCTCTTCACGGGTCTACTTGGAAAGCAGGGAACCTCACAGCTGAGACCCCGAATGGTCGCTTCTGAAGCGGTCGTCTGGGCTTCCAGGATGCCTCCCACTAAAAGAGACCTCACAAGGAAGGGTGGAATTTACCTACTTCGACCGGGGGGTCATCAATGGCCTACCCACTGGAAAGTTTCCTTAGAGCTGGCGTCTGCTAAGTTCTTCACGGCACCATTACAGACAGTGCAATATTTTCAATATATTGATTATACAAAAGATTCTTAAAAAGCATAATGAACCTGATTTTGAGTTTTGATTTCAAGAACTTTTCTATTTATTTGGTCAAAATTTCACAAAAACAAAATGGCATTCAGAGCTGCAGACCATAATTCATAATTTTATGCAAATATTTGAGCTACTACTACTTGATAGATTATACTACATGTATTAGAAATATTTTCAATCTAAAAAATATCACACTTGTACTTATACAATTTTGATAGTTTGACTTATTAAATTTTAATTTTCTTTCAATACAGTTACACAATAAACACGATCATACACATTAGAATTAACTTTCAAACAAAACCAATATCATTATTATATTTTAAAAGTTTTAATATATATTTATAATTATCTTGCAGAATAATATTGATGTTTGCCAATTTAAAATTGCACACATTTTCTACAAAATTAAGTTTTTGTCATAAAATCTGACAAAGGTTAAAAAAATAAAGCAAAATTGTGGTAAAAAATGTTAGTAATTTTAGAATTGGAAGAGCTTTTGAATTTTGCCCATAAAAACATGGGCGAAAAGTGTGTGTGGAGTCTCATTTTTGTGACGCTGTGGAGGACGTCACATGATGAAAGTTAACATTGAACAAAAGTTGCACTAACAATAAAGTAATGATTTCACAGCAATAAGTAAATAATTTAGGTAGTCTAGCTTTATTTCTTGGGTATGTTTGTTGATGCTCAACAAACGACTGCTCTACTCATTGAAATATTTGTTGACAAAATAATGGTATTATCTTTAAATTCTGAATTGAGTTATTAAAGAAGGTGCACTTATGTGAACATGTTTTTGGGAAATGCATACATTACTAAATCTGGGTATGATTGATGCATTGGAGACGAAATTCACTTAATATTAATACATTCACTGATTCAACTTATTGCTATTGTGTATGATAGTATATGTGTGTATAGTCAATGTGTGCATAGCCATAACCAATGTGTGAAATGGCTAAAAACAGGAAACACAAAGAAACTTATCTATGGCACATTTCCATCTAAACCCGGAGGTCAACAAACTTTTTTTTTATGGCAGGCTGGATGGCTGACAAAATGACAAGCAGGGGTTGCATAATCATTCGAGATGAAAAACTAAGTTTAAGTTTAGCATTCCATGCTAATCCTGGGCCAGTGGAGGGTAATTTAAAAAAAAAGAAATTATAAAGACAGCTAACATAATTATTTGCTAAAAACTTATCAAAGATGGTGAACTTAAAAAAAAGATAGTTATATCAGACCTAGTATAAAATTAACAAGTGTAAATAAAATAGTTGAAAATAGCAATTTTTAGGCAAAAAGTAGATGCAGGTGGGATTTTCCCGCTTGTGTGATGATCTTGTCTTCTAAATTTAATATTTAAATTGTATGAAAACTTCTAGTGTGCCATAATATATTCTATACATCACATTCATCATTCAAGTATCGTTGCCAGATGAAATGGGTTTGCTGGCCATAGTTTGGTTACCCCTGATTTAATCCTGCAATTACATATTCATACAAACCAGAGTGAAGATTTTTGACTTATGTGACTTTCTGGTAATTTTAAAATCATCATCACACCTTGACAACTAGTTTACACCAGTTTCTGAGGATGACAGTTTTAATCTGCTTCTCTAAGTCTAATTTAAAGACAGGTCAATTTTATTTTTCTATTTTTGCTATTAATATTTATCATACAAAAAAACAAGAAGTATTTGAAGAGAGTCCACAAAAATGATTCACTTCTTTATAAACATACAATTTTTTTTTCTCTTCACATTTAAACCATCAAATCAGTGTAGTACATTTACATTTAAAAAAAAAGCAAGCTACAGGGTAATCTAATAACATGAAACGAAGTATTGATTTTGGATAGAATGAAGGATTATTAAATTGTCATTCAGAAAAAAAAAGGCTAAAAGTGATGACATTTTCTTTTTAAATTACAATATAGCAATAAAGTCAGCACATGGCTCATCATGATCATGGTCATCTGCAAGTCATATGGGGTGAATATTATTTTAATCTTAGATGTGAACATCTGCCTAAATTTGAACATGAATCCTCCTTGAAAAATCCTATATTTTAAAATCTGTATTTTTAATGCCATCTTTACCTGTCAATGTATTTTGTCATGTTCCCTCATGGTGCCTTTTGTGCAATTTGTAGGTGCTTTCCCACAAGAACTTCTTACTGCACAGGATGCATTCAAATAGTTTTGTACCACTGTGGATCAGAAGGTGGCGGTTGAGAGAAAACTTGTATCCAAACTGAGCACCGCAGAATTCACAGCCAAAAGGCTTTTCTTTCAAGTGAGCCTTCATGTGAGGCTTTAAATAGCACTTTCTGGAAAAATATCTGTTACACAATTCACACTTATGATCTTTTGTTCGATTGTGCATTGCCATATGACTGACCAGGTTACTTTTCTGGGCAAAGGATTTCCCACACATGTCGCAAGTGTGCTGCTTCTCTCCGGAGTGCAAGTAACGGTGTCCATTTAAGTAACTGGCTGTGGTGAATGCCTTCCCACAGATCTCACATGTGTAGGATTTGTCGCCAGTGTGCAACTTTTGGTGGCGGATGAGTTCAAAAATCCTGAAGAATTCTTTGCCACAGACATCACAAACATGCTCCTTCTTCCTCAGGGGGTCATGTGTTCTTCTATGGATTTTAAAATCCCATTTGCGGTTGAAGGTTCGTGAGCATTGCGTGCACTCATATAGCTTGATTTCTGGGCTCCTGTGCATATTATTAGTTCTATATTGAACATCACATTTTCTAATCATATGATGGTTGAGCTTACTCTTACCATAAATTATTTTTTGACAGATTGGGCCACTGTAAGTTTGTCTATTTTTCCTCTGCTGCTGCAAGATTTGTCCCGTTCTTTTCAATCCAGCGTGATCCTGCAAATGATTGGACAACTCATGATGAAATGTAAATTTCATGCCACACAATTCACACACACAAATATGACTCTTCATATGAGTAATGAGTGCAACTTCAGTACTGTACACTTTCTTGCAGTGGATACATGTGTTAACAAAGCTGTTGTCACCCTTTTTAGTCTTCTCAGTAAACGACAGAGGACTAATTGATGCATCTGGCCATTTATCTTTATTCTTGTTGGCAAGAATTTTTGTTTGTAGTATACCAGTATTTTGTAAATATTTTTTGGGTCCCTGATAATTAGGTTGTGATTGTTGCTTTGGGGGTGTTTTTTGTGTAGGACTTTTAGTGATTTCACAATTTAGACTTTTGTTTCTATGACTTCTTGTTGGGTGACTTTTTAGAAGGAAATCTCTTTTTACCTCAGCTGAATCACTTGTAATTTTAACAAAGTTTCCTGAATCATCTGTTTCTGTGAACTGCCACAATAGTTTGTTAACGTTGAAATCTGGTTGACAAAGAAGTTTTTCTTTCAGAGATGCTCCCAGGTCCCCATAGTTAAGAAATTGCTCCTTGATTTGATGATCTTTATCTGCATCAAACTCACAGTAGTCTGCTAAACACACAAGGGACAGGAGGTAATTAAAGACAGGCTCTTCCAAGCCACGAATTCTGTGGTAAAACTTGAATCTTTCATACAAAATAAATATTAGAGGCATCAGTTGATTTTCTAGGGCTGAAAATAGATTCACAATTGCAGCGATATTTTCATTTATAATTTGCGTATTCTCAAAGAAATGGATTAGTCCTTTGGAATATGCCAAGTGGACCAGTAGAGAGAAGCTATGTTTATCAATGTTCTCGCTGCAATTACTCGTGCAACTTTGAACAATACGCCCCCAGCATTTTGACACAGGGGAACTGGCCTTTAGAGCTGAAGGTAGATTCTTCTCAATGGAATGAAAATTAAGTCCTTCCATATTTGTGAGTCAACTTGACAAACATAAATTTGAAGAGTTCAGTTAATGATTGAAATTTGTCTCTGAAAAAATTTAAAAGAAAATAAATTATTTTTAGAAAAATATCATAATGTACATTAACTATACACTAGCAAAATAGAAAACAAAAGAATTTATACATTAATGGAATCAGTTGCAATGGTCATGCATTATAATAAATAAGAAAAGTCTTGCGCAAAATTTAACCATTTTTACACGCTTTTATTTAAGTCACACTGTATGTTGTATCCATCCTTCCCTCAAATCTTGTAACGTAAAATTAAACCACTTTGATGGTCCTAGAGATCTCAAAATTTTACCACAGATAGATCTTGGATGACAATGCATTGTATCAAACTTTCAGATCGATCGAATGTACCGTAATTAAATTAATGCATTTTTAGTTTATCTCTATATATTTCTCCTCGGGATAATCAGGTCAACACCAACATGGCGGTTTGAGGTGCGTGGCGACACGAATCCACGCTCTTCTGATTGGCTGAATTCGCAGGCGGGGTTCGAGGGTGTGACACGAAGGCAGCAGTCAAGGCTGACGCGATCAGCTGATGTTTTTCGACTTTGTGTTAAAGACGATATTCATGATATTCGTTTTTTTGGCGCGCGGTGTTTTCCCTGTGTCTATTTCTCCCTTCCCACCCCCACGTCCCCCTTCCAGTTAGATACCCACATTTAAAAAAATAAAATTTGAAACAAAAAAGTAGAAAATAAAATAATATAAAAAATCTTTTTTTTTAAAAAGTACACGCTTTTATTTACATATAGAAAGTGCACTAAAAAGAAGCAAATAAAAATTTTCTATGATTACAGGTGAAATCCGTGAACCTATCCACTGCACATAAAAGCGTGGGGCGCTCACCACAACTCTCTATCATGTACAAGGCTGCGAAACATAAATACAAATTTGTATCAATATTGATAAACATTAAAATTTTTACAACTTTGATCATATACATGCTACTAACATATTAATTAGAAATATTTATCTATATGCAAAAGAATAGTTGCAAAGAGAAATGAGTTGTGATATGCGCCCCACGCTTTTATGTGCAGTGGATAGGTTCACGGACTTCACCTGTAATCATAGAAAATTTTTATTAAGCAGAGTGACTCATCGAGTCTTAAATATAATAAAATAATAATTGTAATTACAAACACTACATAACAATGGAATTGTGGAATTAAGACATAATTACAGTTATAATTTTGAGGTAGTGAATTTATGCCCCATCCAAAAAAGAAAAACTATTTTTTTTTAAAAAGCCCTTTTCCAGCCGATGTTAGAGTTAGAGTATTATGCATCTGCATTCTGGGACCCCTGTATACTCAGAAGACCATAATTTATGGCATCAACAGATTGTGGAGGAACAGCGACAGGCAGCACACTTTATCCTGAGCAGACATAGAAACACTACAAGTGTTGACAGCATGCCAAAATTACTAGGTTCGCCAACACTAAAAAAAACCGGTGACGTCACAACTGGCTAGGCCATCAATGCTATTCAAAATAAGTAAAGAGCTAATCCACCGCTCCAGCATAAAGCGAAAACTCATCCCTCACCTGCGATGGGCCATGTCAAAGATGAGGTCATTGATATGAGATAGGCAGTTAAGGCTAATAATTTATATAGGGGCCACTTGTTCCTGCCAAGGAAAATTAGTGACTCAAATAAGCTTCTAAAGGGATTAGTCTTAGTTGAGGCCGAAACATATTGCAAAGTATTGCCTCCTGTTCCCAAAATTCACTTGCACTAGCATCAATAAACCAGATGAGCAGCCCTACAAAATATCGTCTTCACAGATGCATTGACTGACAAAGCCTCAGCAGTCATAGTGTCATGAGTCTTAGGAGCTACATGTATTACGGTTATGAAAATCAGAACACTGAAAAGTTTTGATGGTGACTGTAATAAGCCCTTGCTTAAAAAGATTGAAGAAAAAACCCCAGAAACCTACGACTATGCAGCATGCAAATTTTACCGCTACCGACTAGAGAAGAGGCGTGAAGTTAGGCCGAGGCCTTTTCAGAATAAAAAAAAATCACATACTGTACTAATTACTAATATTATCTACTAACTGAAACTGACTAACTTAACTAAATCATGATCATTTTATTGTTACTGTTACAATTTTCGTTATTTAGCCTAATAAATGAAATTATAAATGGGATTTTATTTAAAATAATACTGGGTATGCTCGTGTACGCAAAGAGCTATGCTTTAAACATCTAATTTAAAACCTAAAAGGCTAATACTAATAGTATGAATATTTATGCTTTTGATTTATAAAACATGTCTCGGTAATTTTCTCACAACTTTTACTTTTTATAACCGGTACTTGATATGGAATTTTTTTTAAAGGCACCGAGGAAAGTGAAAGCGGAAGCAAACTAATCTAAATATGACCAGATTTATTGAGATGAAAATTTTTGTATCTATAATATATATATATTTTTTTCTTCAAACTTGGAAATCGCTTGCATACCGCAGTGTGACGGTATGCATGATTTCAGACAGTTTTTCCCTTGATCCATATGCCAGAACTGACACAAATTATGATAAATTCTTCTTCTTCACGTCTGGAATTGGGGCCTGGATTGGGTTGTCTGCCGTGAATGCTATCACTGCTCCAGCCTTTTCAATAGGCACCTGGTTTAATATGCAGTTATAAATACATTTTTTAATAGGAGCAGTGTAGGTTTTCCTCTGAAGCTTCTTCGGAATTGGTGAATGTGTCAACTCTGTAGTGGTTGAAATGGCTTCTTCACTTTCTGTTTCTATCATACTGTCGATATTTAGTTTAGTAGATCTTATTTCTGCATCTTTCAATTTCAGTGTTTTCTTTAACTTTAAGGCCATAATTTTTTGTTTAAGAATTTTGACTTGATGCTTTAATGTCTTTTTTTTCACGTTCCAGTTTTGAAATATTGGCGGAACATGCAGTACAGCTTTTAAGTGTTTTTTTCTGAAATTTCATATCCTGTTTTAGGGATTTGTTTTTTTCTCTTAGTTTGTTTAAAATTTCAGATTTTCTTTTAAATGACTGATTAATAACTCTCTGGTCAAAGCGCTGAGAGAGCAATTTAACTTTTTCATTTTTCTCTCTCAGTTTGTCAGCTAAACTTTCGCATTTTGACTGGGTTGGTGCTCTGAATGAAGGACATTTCTCACAATCTGTCTTCAACTTTTTTAGAGGAGGTGAATTAACAACTGTCTCTTCTATCTTTGGTCTTTTTTTTGGACTAGATACTGGTACATACAAAGGTTTCAGAAGCAGGTCTTCTATTAAATGCCAACTTTTGTCACAACTCTTTCTTAAAACAAGAGCTTTTTCCACAAGCCGGAAGAGATTTGCACTGACAGCATTTACCTTTGACACATAATTGTCTGATTTCTGCAGATATTCATCAAGCAGTTTAACAGTTTTTGTCCTAAGCTTTCCATTGCTGTAATACAGATGTAAAGCAAATCCATTCCTGTATTGCTTTGTGACAGCACCATGAGCAAAACTTGCCACAAAAATGTCAAAATCCTTAACTGTTTTTTTCTTAACATCAACTTCAACCATTGAGTCCATTGCCATTTTATAAAATATTAAATTGCTTAAGACAACAAAAAAAAATCACAATGAATGATGATAATTTGTAATACACTTAGGATTCTTAATAAATGAGAAACTATCATGGAATCCCCATGTCAATGAAGTTATTAAAAAATCAAGCAAAACCTTAGGCTTTATAAAAAGAAACTTTAACAAATGTAATAGAGATATAAAACTAAAATGCTACCTCACTTTGGTGAGACCTGTACTAGAATATGCATCTTCTGTATGGGACACATCCACAAAAGAAATCATTGATAAACTAGAACAAATTCAAAAAAGAACTGCCAGATTCATTACTGGAGAATATTCAAAACTGACAAGAATAACACCATTAGTTAAATCATTAAATAAACCTTGAAACACTAGAGCAGGGGTCTCCAAACTACGGCCCATCCGGCCCGCGAGGCCCTCTGTTCCGGCCCCTGGAGACCTTTTAATAATTAAAAAATATAATATTTTTATCTGTATTGTACAATAAAAATTTGCGAATAACACTAGCGAAAGCAAACACCGCCGATTCAGCCATCAAAAGAGCCACACATGGCTCGCGAGCCATTGTTTCCCGACCCCTGTTCTATCAGATTCAGTGGATAACTAACAAATTTAAAAAAAAGTCACATATCCGTTTCTTCCCTTGTGGTCTTCATATGTATATGTGACTAAGGAACGTAATAAACGTTGTCAAATTGTTGGTGATATACAGTATGTATATTGGTCAAAATTGTGAAATATGTTGCATTCTATTTTAATTAGTGATAATTATTTACCAGTGTTAATTTTTGAGCGATATTGTGTGCAAGATACTTACAGTATCACTATTTATTCAAGTTGAATTCACTTTTATTTTTAGAACCCGAAAATGGCCGAGAAGAAAAAAAGAAAAATAGACAATGAGTGTCGGCAGTTTCAAGATGATTGGAGTTTGAAATACTTCTTCATCAAATCCGACGAGAAAGCATTGTGTGTGATTTGCAATGAAACAGTGGCTGTGATGAAAGAATACAACCTGCGCCGTCATCATGAAAGCAAACATCGGGAGAAATATGCACAGCTGAAGGGTAAATTCCGTGCTGAAAAATTTTCAAAATTAAAAAATCAAATCACATTTCAGAGGACAATTTTCAGTAAATCCTCAAATGAAAATGAATCCTTAACTAAGGCCAGTTATATAGTTGCCTATGTCCTGGCTAAAAGTGGCAAACCATTTACAGATGGTGAAGTAATGAAGGAATGTTTGTTGGAGGTAGCCAAGGAACTTTGCCCAGAAAAGTCCAAAGAATTAAAAAATGTAGCTATGGGTGCAAATACCATTGCTCGCCGTGTTGCAGACTTGGGTGAAAACATTGTGACTCAATTAGCGAAAAATGCAAGCCAGTTTCGCCATTTTTCAATTGCAATGGATGAATCGCTGGACAGCTGTTCCACCTCTCAACTGCGTGTGTTCATTAGAGGTGTGGATGAAGACATGAACATAACACAAGAGCTGGCTTCTCTACATAGCATGTATGGCACAGCTACCGGAGAGGATATACATGTATTCAATGAATTGGAAAAAACATTTGTTGATTATAACTTGGACTGGACTAACTTGACTTTTGATGGAGGAAAGAACATGAGTGGCATAAAGAAAGGCTTGGTTGGACAAGTGAAGCAGATATGTAATGAGAAACACATTCCACAACCAATGTTCCTGCACTGTATTATTCATCAGCAAGCTTTGTGTGCTAAATATGTGGACATTAGCAGTGTACTGAATCCTGTGGGGAAGATGGTGAATTTAATAAGGTCACATGGGCTCAACCATAGACAGTTCAGAGACATGTTGAAAGATACAGACACAAGAATCGCAAGATTTACCATATTATACAGCAGTAAGATGGCTAAGTTGTGAGAAAGTTCTGAGTAGAGTATTTGAATTAAGAAAGGAAATACATGACTTCCTAGAAAGCAAAGGAAAACCATAGCCATTACTGTCTGATGAAGAGTGGGTATGGAAATTGGCCTTTGCTGCAGACATTACTGGTAAGTGAGCCACTTTACTTACCTTGGCAGCACACTGTCCCAGAAGGCCAACATTGATGACGAGGTGAACTCGAGAATCTCAAAGGCCAGCGCAGCATTCGGTAGACTGCATGACAGTGTCTGGAACAGAAGGGGAATCAGCACCCAAACAAAACTAAAAGTATACAGAGCTGTAGTGCTCCCCACCTTATTATACGCATGTGAAACTTGGACTGTATACCAACGCCATGCGAGGTTGCTGAACCACTTCCACACCAAAAGCCTTAGAAAAATTCTCAATATAAAATGGCAGGAAAAAGTTCCAGACACCGAAATATTAGCCAGGTCAGGACTCCCCAGCATCCACACTATCCTCATGCAAAGCCAACTACGCTGGGCGGGGCATCTAGTGCGCATGCCCAACCATCGCCTCCCCAAGAGGCTCTTCTATGGAGAACTTACCGAAGGGCAAAGAGCATGCGGAGGTCCACGAAAGCGCTACAAGGACGCTCTTAAAACTGCTCTGAAGGCCTTCGACATTGGACATGACTCCTGGGAAGCAGCAGCCAGTAACCGAGCCCACTGGCGCTCTATGATATGGAATGGCGCAGCTGTCTGTGAAGCTAATAGACAACAGGCTGCCAAGTTAAAACGTTGAGCCAGAAAGGAACGAAACCAAAACCCCCTTGAAGGGACCGCTTCTATCTCTTGTCCGACATGCGGACGCCTTTTTCGTGCCAAAATAGGGTTAATAAGCCACCAGAGGACACATGTGGCGGCCCAGCTAATATGATGAGAGTGGTCATCGTCGACCACGACGGACGAACAACAACAACAACTGGTAATTTAAAATTTCTGAACCTAAAACTACAAGGAGAGACAAATCTAGTTTCTGATCTATACAATCACCTAAAGGCCTTCAGATCTAAACTTGTCTTGTTTTTGGAACAAGTACAGGCCAACAACTTGACACACTATCAGCAGTGCAAGGTCTTCATGGCTGAAGCAACAGCTGAGTTCCCCACATCATTTGCATGCGAGATTATCAAAGACCTCCAGCTGCAGTTTCAGGAGCGGTTTTCTGACTTGGATTCAAAGGCAGAAGAAGTGAAGCTATTCCAAAATCCATTTGATGCAGATGTGGCCAGTTGCTCAGATGAACTGCAGCTGGAGGTGATTGATTTGCAAGCAAATTTCAAAGAAGGGCTATTGAGTTTTTACCAGTTTTTGCCCAAGGAAGACTTTCCATATGTCAAAGCTTTTGCATCAAGGAACCTTTCAATCTTTGGAACAACATACTTGATAACTTGTACTTGTGCGAACAGACATTTTCGAGGATGAAATACGTGAATAACAATTTGAGAAAATTAATTTTCTCTTGAGAACGGTAATTTCTTATTTCAGCGCAATTTATTTTTTCAGTAGTTTAAAACCAAAAAATCAACTAAACTTACTATGAAATATATTTTAACATTAAAATAGGTAATCCTGCAGATTTTACACGTATATTATAATTTATTATTTCACAGTGAAATTTAATTTTCTCTTGAGAACTTTCGTTTTTAATTTATTAAATGCATAATTATATGTTGTATTTCAGCTATTACAGCGCTAATTTGTAAGTCTTTCTAATTTCTAAGCCATTTTTTCGGCTCTCAACAGTAAATAGTCTGATGATGATGCAACCATTTTTTAAATTATCAAACTACATGCCAGATTGTGGAATAAGATGCCAAATGGAAATTTCTCAGTTACAAACAAAGAAAATAAGAATCAAACATCTAGTAACAAAATAAAAAAAAGAAATTGTCTTTAAAATATTTATTTATCTTCTAAGAACGCTAAAATATATGAATAATACTTTACGACATATAATAATGTCTCATAATGCATTTAATAAATTAAAAATGTAAGTTCTCATGAGAAAATTAAATTTCGCTGTGAAATAATTAATTATAATATACGTGTAAAATCTGCAGGATTACCTTAAAATATTATATTTTTGTTCAAATTAAACTACTGTTTTATAATTTATACGAAATAAAAAATTGTATATTTCATGCATCTTCTGTGATTTACGGCGCCATTGTTGCATGCCAATGGAGAAATCTTCTTTCTTAAAAGTTATTATTTTTTGTGTTGCCCAATTGGATAATTTGGCTCAACCAGCTGAGCTGCGAAGGCGGCACTCGCCGGGGTAAATAATTTAAATTAAAAAATATTTATCATAAAATTATGATAAAAAAGATAATCATATAAAAATGATATTTATTTAAATTTTTAAAAAACTGTGGGGGTGTATTTTTGTGATATGTGTTACATTGACATATCCTGGAACAACGTAATATGTCAATGCTAAGTTTCTGCGAAGACGGCACTCCACTTAAAACTACAAACCAATAATATTTGTACAAAATAATAATGAAGCAATAATTTGTTAAAAAGTAAATATTTTTTTAACTAAAAATTTTTGGTACTTGTTGGTTAATAATATTTGACGATAATGCATGGCATGATATTTTTTACACAAAATTTTTTATTCATCCGAATATTAGTATTAGATAACATAAGTTGCCGTCCACAAATGACGTCAGACACCTAGGGTGAGGGAAGAGGAGGCACATATTTGTTTAGATGTGTTACGAGGGGGGGAGGAGTGGTTTTTAAGAACTTTGACATCACATCTAAATGCTCAACACTTAAACTAAATGTTTCAGCTTTCCTGTGCCTCTTTTTTGATACATGTTTTCAAGTACGATTTTAGAGTGAATCCATACACTAAAATGACGAGAAATTGTTTTGAAACGTGCTCATTCACTAAATGCATACTGAAATGCCCACAATTTTTAAAAAAAATTTGAAACAGACTCATTTTCAAATAGGAAATACGGCTTTTATGGGGGGGGGCGGAGAGGCTAACTTCTACTGACGTAACTAGTGTAGGAAAGGGAGATTGTCCAAAACCGCGTGACGTCATGTGTCTCATTTTTTAATACACGTTATCTCCTTCGAGTGGTTCCCAAACTTTTTAGGTATACCACCCCGTTCCATAAAAAATATAAAACAGCGCCCCTGGAATTTTTTACATCAGTTTTTTTTATAAATCTTCTCTTCTTTATTTTATGCTCTCAGTACCTCCTTACAGTTTTTCAAAGCGTTTTCAAGTTAAACGGATAAAACAGCATATATTTCAAATCAAAAGTTTTCTTTGATAAATTGTTCGTGAACTGCAATGTGAACACCGAAGAACTGCATGCCACAGTTGGTATAAACATTTCAGCCCAATTTTAACGGGTACCCGGGCGCAAACGCTTAAGAAAAAAAATACCAATCAAGAGGAAATAAAATACGGTCCCGACAAAGTACAACTTATGTTGATACACATGTATATCTTTTTTTCTCTGAACATGAAACAAAAGTCGCTAACACAATTATGTTTTAATAAATCAAATAAGGAAAACATGAGTGCGCCGCCGAGAATAAGGATTGACTGCATAGAAATGAAAGAGACGGTATTTTTTATATTTATAACATCCCTGCTTTAATTATATGACAGGACACTAGCTTTGCTTTGAAATACACCGACAACATTGAGTTATCGATTGAGAGGAGCCAGTTATGTTTATCTAAACCCCCTTCACTCCCCTATCCACTCCTATAACCCGCATCCTATCTATTTGTTTGTTTCTTGTGTTCGTGAACTCGTGTATGCCTAGCAGAAAAACGATTTTAATAAATTAAATAGTTACTAACAGTGTAAGATGGGTAATACGTCGGCCGTGTGGAATCACGCCAAGCGAGTTGAGAGAGACACGGCAAAATGCAATCTTTCTGATGACATTTTGTTGGCGAAGGGCGAGAACACCAGTGTCATCGAGCGCCATCTGGATGATGATAAACCAACTGCCGCCCCACCCAGTATCGTCAACTTTTTGGTGCATTCAAGTTCATAATACACTATTCCCTCACTTTTTGCGGGGATTTATGTTCTCTACCCCCCCCCTTTTCCGCGAATGACGAATAACCGCGAATATTGGATGCAGTTTTAAAACGCCCTTGAATGAGATTATATACGGTACTAAATGCTTTTGATACGCATTCAAGGACAGCAGTGATGGAATCTGGTTACACGCCAGAGCTAATGGAGGACTTTTCAACACTGCCCGCCTTCGAGCCAAAATCAAAACGATGTCCTAATTCGTTAGCTACTCTTTGCGGATGATGCGACACTGATAACACACACACAGAAACTGGTTTGCAAAAACTCGTGTCAAGCTTCTCCGACGCCTGAAAAGAATGTGGTCTGCAAATCAGCTTGAAAAAGACAAAAATCATGGCCCAAGACACACGTTCTCCTCCTACCATCAATTTCGACAATGAAAAATTGGAGCTTTGGACATCTTCACCTACTTGGGGTCCAATACACTGTCCATCGAGGACGAAATAAACAGTAGAATTGGCAAGGCAGCTGCCACAATGGCTAAACTAAATAAACGGTTCTGGAAAAACACCAAGAAAATGGAGAAAACCAAACTGTGTGTCTATCGAGCCTGCGTCATAAGTACGCTGTTAACTGCTATACGGAAGCGAGACATGGATAACCTATACATCCCTTGAGCGCAAGCTTAAAAGCTTCCACTTGAGGTGCCTGCGTCGCATCCTTTGCATTAAATGGCAGGACAAAGTGCCAAATAGTGAGGTCCTGATGCGTGCCAATACCAAAAGCATGTTCTCAATCCTTAGTGAAAGTCGCCTGAGATGGCTGGACATTTAAAAAGAATGATCCCAGGTCGCATCCCCAAGGACACCCTATATATAGAACTGGCATCGGGAAAGATGAAGACATGTCGCCAACGTCTGCGATTTCAAGATGTCTGTCAAAGGGACACGAAAGCAGCCAGAATACGCACAAGTGACTGGGAGTGTAAGGCAGCAGACTGATCTACGTGGCGCACAGTTGTAAAAGAAGGCATCATAGTAGCCGAGGAGCGAAGGATGGAGGAGGCTACAGACAAAAGAGCTAGGAGAAAGGCCAAAGTATTGGGAAGCACAGAACTCGTGTGCGAAAGCTGCGGTAAAGACTGTCACTCAAGGATAGGACTGCACAGCCAAACGAGGAAATGCAACCCAACACAACGGTGATGATCATCGTCTAGCGAGACGGAAGGATGCCGATTAGTATTAGTAAATGCTTTCCAAACAATACCAGATGCTTCGAAAATGAACCATATAAACATTAAAATTTCTAAATTTTCTTGGGGGCTCACTGACCCCCCAGAATCTGTCGGTCCGGCAAGGGGCGCAGACTTTGTGTTATGCCCCCGGGCGTAGATGACCCTAGCTACGCCACTGCAACCAAAGAACCATGAGCTGGTGAGGAATGGATCAGCGACCCTTGTGTCAACTAACGAATCTAGCATTCATGTGCAAGAAGTTCAACTCTTCACCACCAGCTATGAACAGTGGTCACTTCTCTCCGCCATCAGCTTCAAGAACTGAAAAATCACTGGGCTACACATCGGTACATCTAAGGGCATCAGATCGGTACATCTAAGGGCTCTCTGCTTCAACATTCATGCAGATCGATGCCTTTCAGCCTCCATGGCTGAATGCTGGGGGACTTTCCTCATTCGAAATGAATGTAAAAAACACACACTGAACTGGATTTATTTACTTTCATGCAGCATGCGTGCCTTCGTCACCTCATCTTCTTACTCATCAGTTGTATGCGACTGCAACTTTTGAATGTCAGCAAAGGAGCTGTGGCTCAAAGCCTTAGTGACTGGATCAGGCCATGCTCTTATGGGGATGTTTTGTATAAGCCTATGATGCTCTTTATAAATGAATAAACACCAGAATACATTCAACCTGCATGTTATCACCCAAGTCTGGCACCTACGAGGAAAAGCTGTTGGAGCTCGCAGTGGATAATTTGAATTTGATATGATTATTTATTTATCAATTTTATTTATATTTCTTTCTTTACATTCTTTTATTTTTATGCATTGTTTATGAAAATATTTCATTCATTAGTTGTCAATATTACAAAGTGTCTTTAGATGTAAGTATTGAAACTTTTTTGTGCATATTTTATTATTGTTCAGGAATTATATTTTTTGTCTTCAGATGTTACAGGAGAAATAGTATTGTAGCTGCAGTCTTCTACTTTGCAATCTATTTCTATTGATATTCTTTACACAGTTTATTGTTGTTTCTTTCATAAATGTGTCCTACAATGTTTTTTATTTTAATTTTGTATTTTTTATTTCGGGTGGGGGGGGGGTGTTTGAAAAATTTTGAGAGATAAAGTTTATTTTTGTCTGTCTATATTTTTAAACAGTTTTTATTACTCATGGATAATGTATGAATGATATGCATGTATCCTATATTGTTTGTATACTTCAGAATTTTTAAAATATCATTCTTATACATCTTTTTATGTTTTTCTCAACTTTGCGTTTCCTCATTTTTAAGAATGCCAAATATGATAGGTTTTAAAGTATTATAGTTACAAGCCTCAAACTTTGCAAGTTTATTTCTATTGATATTCTTTATACATTGTTTATTGTTTTTATTTTAAAAGTGTCATGGAAAATTTAAAAAAAATTTTTTTTATGTGTCTGCCACTTTTTATTTTGGCAGGGTGATGTTAGAAAAAGTATGTGAATCATATATTATTTTTGTCCGTCTGTATTATTAAATAGTTATTTTCACTCATGGTTGATGTATGAATGAGATGTAT
This sequence comes from Ampullaceana balthica, assembly GCA_944989445.1. Classification (NCBI taxonomy): domain Eukaryota; kingdom Metazoa; phylum Mollusca; class Gastropoda; family Lymnaeidae; genus Ampullaceana; species Ampullaceana balthica. The sequence goes on along the minus strand of CALYLW010000048.1, from coordinate 1,251,145 downwards.
GTATCCTATATTGTTTGTATACCTCGGAATTTTTGAAAATATAATTTTTCAACTTCTTTTTCGTTTTTCTCAACTTTCCATTTTTCTCATTTTTTAGGAACGCCAAATGTGATAAGTTGAAAAATATTATACTTACAAGCCTCAAACTTTGCATGCATATTACCATTGATATTCTCTATGACTTCAAATGGCCATTTTTTTTATTTTTCATTCTGGAAATTTTAAATAATTTTTTTTATATTGCTACCCCTGAATATTTGACCAATTGTGCGGTGACCTCACGTGAATGTGATTTGTAAAATTTCAAACAAATAAGTTGTAAATATCTCTTTTTTAAGTTTTTACAAATATCATTCTTAGTCTGTATACAAAGTTTCATTATGATTTTGTGAAAGAATAAATTTTTATCACACTTTGCGCAAATGTCAAATTTGAATGAAAATTTTCGTCTTTTTGCAATAAAATTTTATTTTTTTCAAATTTCAAATTTTTTTCTTCATTTTTCTTCTTTCTAATTGTTTGTTGTTGGCCTGTGATATTTTTTTTTCCTTAATAAAAAAACATAGAAAAATTTTTTTTCCCCCATGGACCACCTTAAAGGGAAATCCTTACGGGACTGAGGCGGAAGTTTACCGAAAACCTTATGGGGCTTTAAACGTTAATAAACTAAATTTTGTGTTGTCTTTTTTCTACTTTGTCTTCTGAATCGTTTTCTTCTAGTCATGTTATTATTGTTATACTTCTTTGTTGAAATCTTAGCCAAGGAGGTTTAGTATTCATTAACCCATCTGTGTGTGCCCTTTTATTCAGCCAACAAGAAACCTATAGCAAAACTGTTTTTTGAGAAGCAGCTTTCTCTTGGAAGCTGAAATAACTAAGTTTTTTCACCAATTATTTAAAAATATTTTTTAAAGTTTTGTTATTACTTTTAATTTATCAAATTTTTCTTGCCCATTTTAAGAAAACCTTCAATTTTTTTTTAATTTAAAAAAAAATATTTAAAAATAAAAAAAAAGAATTTAAAAAAATTAAAAAAAAATCAAAATTTAAAATTTAAATTTAAAAAAAAATTAAAAATTTTTTTTTAAAAATTCAAAAAAAAAGATAAATTTTAAAAAATGTATATATATATAAAAAATTATAAAATTTTAAAAATTATGAAATGGTTTTAATTCTTTTCTTTTTTATTTTTTTTTATGACAATGACTGGTTTTGTATTCAACCTTGGATGCTTTGAAATGCTCTGGTTGAACATGTAATTTTCAAAAACACTTACTGCTATCAATGTATTGTGTGTTTTTACATTTTAAGCTTTCCTTTAAATGTATTTTCAGTTACAGAATTTAATAAACCTGTTATTCCTTTCTTTTTCAATTAGGTGGATGCAAGATAAAAGAAAATGGCAGCAGCACACCCAGTAAAGGAAAAGCAACAGAAGAAGGCGTTGGCAGAAAAGTTGCAAGCGTAATAAGAGATCTCTCAGACTTTGAATGTACACAAAGATGAATGTTGATACTGTTATGACCTGAATGGACTTAATAAAAAAATGTATTAATTTTTAAAATACTTATCTCATTTTTTTGCGTCCAGTTTGTATTGCTTATAAGTAGCTAATGTTAAAACAAGGGCTGTATTAATGAGGGTGGGGGGGGGACTGCCCTAAAATGGAGGGGGGGTGGTTATCGTTTTTTAAAAAAAAATAACGTTAACTTAACGTTAACGGTATCCTAAGAGTTTACGACATTCCGTCGTAAAATAACGGTAAGCCAAAAACGATAAGTTATCGCTGCGGTAAGTTACCGTTAAAAAGCGCTTAGTTAATGGCAGCTAGTACACGATAACTTACTGTCGTTTTACGGTAAGATTTTTTACAGTGCACTTGATGACGGCAGCCTTAAAATAATGTTCGAGACAACTCTGCCAGTCATCTGGCTTAATGCCATGGCGAAGTTTCGCATGTTTGCAAATTAACACGTTGTAGTGGGTTAAAAGGTGACCCCTCAAAACGGCCCCAGACAAATTGTTTACATTTTTAACACATTTTTTTTCTTTATTGCATTTTAAGCAATGGTCAACTTGTTCCTCCTTAAACTTAAACAACTGGTACAATTGTATATTATTTCTTGTCAATTTCTTCTTCTTCTTCTTCGTTCTCAATTTGAGTTTTGCGTGCCGACGAGTTTTTGCGCCAATTGGCCCGTGGTCTCCGACTTCAGCCTGCTGTTTTTTCAGGATATGCTTCCATAGCCTTTGGTCAGCCAAGGCCATCTGCAAGGCAGCAGTTGATTTTGGCAAGTGATTCAGCGTTCACATGCCACAGCTATAAGGGTTCCACGCATTACCCAGCCGCCTTTTATTTCCCTAACTATGTGTTAGGTACCCAATCGAAGCTGGGTGGACTCGGGGACGCTGTGGCGAGAAAGATGTGTATCTAGGTTTGGCAAGTTGTCTAGGGGTGTAATGTTTAAATTAACACCTTCCCCCTCACAACGCATAAACTTTAGTGATCTCTTGCACTCGATAATCAACAGAGCAAAGGGGTAAAAAATGTAACAATAAATTTATTTATACAATTTATACAATCGTGGAAACTGGTTCCAAATGATAATAGTGATACAACAAATTAACTGTCCCTTCTTTGGCCTAGCCTTATCATCATTAGGGCTATGCCTTGTAACCTTATGCTTATAGTGCAGGTACTTAATTGCAATGGGGTCGTCGCGCCCCGCTCCGTGTGGCGGTTGGTTCTGCACGATCCCCTTGTCAGTGTGTGCGATGAAGCGTTCAGCTGGGTAGCGCTGCCCTACACAAGGCTCCGTCCATGCTGGAGTGTGTAGTTGGTTCTGCAAGGTCCCTCTAGCTGAATCGTTCAATTCCTTGAGCTCGGTAGACTCTCTCACCTATGGTTCCAGGTGACATCGGTGATCACGGAAGTGTGAATGACCGCTTCTGTACGTGTAGTGCGTGCACACGTATAGGCTTCGACATACGCAGTGTACGTTAGTCGGCGTCAGTTTACGTTAGACGTAACTGCTGAGTTGTCCTCCTCAGGGTCCTGTCGATAGGTGCAGGGATGAGGTAGGGTGTCAGTCGAAGTCGCTTGGTCCTGAGTATTAACGACACTTCTGTCCCGGTACTGGCGGGTGCCCAGAAGCCAGAATGGATTAGCAAGAATAATGTCGGCCCATCCAAGGATGGATGCAGATGTAGTTATACAAAATATGGTCACACTGGTACTACAATCTGCGGACGTCTTAGGCGAAAAAGAGAGTGATTTTTGGGTTGCGCTGGGCTTTACACCCGATGGGTAACATATTCACCCCTTTTCTGATTGGCTTTTAATTGTCATTGCGCGGTCATGCAACCGTGACCTGTCACATGATCCCGGTGCATACCTAATCAGGTCGGATCGTCGCATTGTTGACGGTTTCGGGTCAGACAATAGTGAGTTCCCCTTTGTTCTACCCAGTTCCCGTGCGCAGATGACTTTATCTCCATAAATTTCGCCACAGACGCCCTTGGCCCCTTGACTTCCCATGGATTCGAACCCGTGTCCATCGGTACGCCAGTCGGGCGCGCTGCAACTCAACCACCGTATCCCCATTTCTTGTCAACAAACAACCGTCACTTTGTACCATATCGAGTAAAGGAAAGGCTATTAAATTCATTTTTTTGATGTAATTATTATTGTTTCTTGTGAGCTAAACCTGACACTGAATCGGTTAGTAAAACTACGAATATAATATTTGATTGTAATTTTTTATTATCAATCCATCTATTAGTCCAGGGCCGTTATGTCGAAGCCGTTTTGTCCGGGCTGTTTTGTCGGTGAGCCGGGTTAAAATGTTAAATCACTTCCTTATATTCATATTCTTTATTTATTTATTTTTTTTGCTTAAATGTATTTTAATATTTTTTTTATATTTTAGAAGTTTTTTTTATATTTAGTCATAATGTATTTATAATTTAAACATGCCGATTTTCAAAAAGGGGTCCGTGGCGATAAAAAGGTTGGGGACCACTGCATTAGTTCATGGCAAATATTTTGCTCGTGAGCGTCAGCGATGAACGTTTTCACATCCCTCTCTCTCCCCAACCCCATACTAGTCTTCAAAGCAACCATCGTTTATTTTTTTTTAAAAATGGGAAGAAAGCGGGGAGAAAATAAAATTCCAACGACTATAAGGGGGCCGTCCCTAAAGACGTCACGCAATTTAGGCTGATTTCCCACCGTCCCCTCCTCGTCACACATCGTCACAAAAAGTTACCCCCCCCCTCAAATGTGACGTTATAAAGCTTTGCCCCCCCCCTAAAAGTCGAATTTCCTGAGCATGTTTGAACTCACGTTATTGCCATTTAAGTAAGGCTGCACTCTTATGTCTTAATACGCAAAAGGCCACCTCGTCGGACTTTGATTACAGTGTCGGAACCGATACTCCTGTCCCCGCGAACGTCTGAGGCAAAACGCGTAAGGCCATATAAAATGTCATCCGATGAATTGTAAACAATGAAATGTTCAAGTGCAACTTTTATTTAAAGTTGAGCGTTAATATGTGACGTCACCACGGCCGGTCTTAGTCCACTGCAAACGATGCGGCCGCAATGGGCCCCACACTCACACTTATTAATTCCTTATACCTACCCAGACTGGGCACCGCGCAATCCGCATACTAAGCCGCCAAGAGCCCCGCAATTGCTAAGGCCGGCCCTGGACGTCACTGTTCTTAAACACCTCCCCCGTCGTCACAAATGTGTGAACCCCCTCCACCTAGGTACTTGACGTCATTTATGTTCGGCCCCTAAGTTTCATTATTGAACAACCATTAAAATTGTCAAACATTTAGAAGAAATACATTACAAATGATATACGTTTGTCATCATCAAACATTTTTAAAAAACTTACCCTGAATAGGCTTAAACACCCCCCACTCCTTTTCTTCACAAATGTGTGAACCCCGTCCCCCTAGGTACTTGACGTCATCTATGTACGGACCCCCCCCCCTTTACGTGTCATTATTTTACAACCATTAACATTGTCAATAAACATTTACGAGAAATACATTACAAAAGATGTCTATCTATTATTATCCAATATTTTTTAAAACTTACCTTGAACAGGCTTATTTCCCAAGTACTAATTTTATTTAATTAATGAGGGGGGGGGGCTCGGGAATACTTAATCGTAAATGACTTTACCTTCAGGTGACGCCTCTGAATCTCATTAGTATTTAGCTTACTACTAACATGAAAATTTAGTTTGGTCTGAGGCCGTGAAAGAAATGAAATTATCTGGCCAAATGTGGTTAAAAATATCAACAAAAAACGATTTTCGTAGAAGTCTGACTTTAAAACCAGTTTTTATACTTAAAACCCCCTTTAAAGTAATTTAAACTCATAAAAACACATGGAAAACTAATATTCAACAATTAAATACTTATTTTATTACTTAATGAATGTATTTAAATTAGCCTAGTAAAAGTAAGTTACTTATTTTTTTTGCTATACAAAAATAAATTGCGCTGAAATAAGAAATTACCTTGAGAACTTACCATGAATCTTCTATAACAACTTATAAAATACTTTGATTTCAGCTGTTTTAAAATCATCAACAATAGTAATAATATCATTATTTACATTAGAGATTAACTGCTTCCGCCAGTTCTAAAAAACAAAATGGCAGCGCATCGGCTAGTTTGAATATTTTATCATTCTCCGCACACTCTCATTAATTCAAACTGAGATCAGAAGTCTTTATAATAAGTGATTCATTTTTAAAAATATAAACGCTATTCGTTGATGTAAATTTCAGGCCCGTCAAAGATTTAACAAAAACACAATACGAGAGCGAAGTCACCTACCCAACGTTCACTTTTTTTTTCCGTGGTCGGATTTTCACTTTATTTATACCCTCATGACCGGCATTCACCGCGGATTTAAATTAAAGAAAGGAAGTTCATTTATTTCTAGAAATGACGCAAAACAACGAAAAATCCCGACATCTACCGAAAACGACCAGCGCGAGCTGATCACAGCTATCGCCGCTGTGCAGCCCGCGTCTTTTTTCGGCCCGCGGCGCGAGTTTTGGAGTGCCTAGTTGTTTGAACAAACAACGAACACAAACAACAAACACTACATTAACATTTGAAACTCCGATAAAAATACAAGAATTGAAATAAACCACGGATAAGCAAAGAAAAAAAAAGTGAGTGTGTGTGTGGGGGGGGGAGGGTCTGTTAAAAAAAAAGAAGATAAGTTATATTTTAATAAGTAACTTAATTGTCTTAATAGGTCCAGTGATTAGATTTTCAATTAAATACTATCTTCCCCGCCCCTTAAAAGTTGTTTTGCTATTAATTTATAAATATTTAGATTTAAATTATTCAATAATTCGTTAAAGTTTAAAATAACACAATCGTTTCAAGGAATAATAGGACGCAATAATCTTCTGTATAGAAGGAGCGTCTGTAAACAGATAACATAAGATAAGATAATAATAAATCTATGAGTAACTATGACGCTTTATTCATTTCCCAACATTAACAATTACTTTAAAAAAAAATTAAGGTTAATCAATTACAATTCACGAGGTAATGTTTCGACCAGCTTAAGCCTTTAGGTTAATTAATTTTTTTTTGTTACCCGACATTATGATGCAAAATGGAGGTTTCACGTTCTTTGTAAAAAGATATAATGCCTTGAACCATTTGATGCGTGGACGAAATTGTCGGAAATGAATCGTCGGGGCCACCTTGTCGGGGTCATCTTGTCGGGGTCATCTTGTCGGGGCCACCTTGTCGGGGTCATCTTGTCGGGGTCATCTTGTCGGGGTCATCTTGTCGGGGTCATCTTGTCGGGGCCACCTTGTCGGGGTCATCTTGTCGGGGTCATCTTGTCGGGGTCATCTTGTCGGGGTCATCTTTTCGGTTTATTGTTGTCAGGGCCGAAATATCCAGTGTGCAACTATTAGGTCCGAATTGACGGGACAAGCTGTCATTGTAACTTCTCACTCATGCTTCTCTTCTGTATCGTCAACCGTCATGTAACTTGATCAGGGCCATTTTTTTTCGGACTTCGCATACTTGATTCTTTCGTTAAGGTGGAGGGAAGACTTTTCTATTTGAATTAGTGGAGGAGAAACTTTTCCCAGAGGCATCACTAGGAGGCGAGGGTGGTGCGGACCGCACCGGTTGACACCATTACAAGGAGTGACACCAAAAAAGTAAAATCATGTATATACCCGTTATTTGGCACGGACAGACTCGGAGAAGATCTGTGGGGTAGATAGTGAGGGGGTGACGCCATGAGCTACCGGACTGGGTGACGCAAACTCTAGTGACGCCACTGACTTTCCCATCTGAATTAGTTGGTGGTGGGAAGACTTGCCCATCTGAATTAGTTGGTGAGGGAAGACTTGCCCATCTGAATTAGTTGGTGAAGGGAAGACTTGCCCATCTGAATTAAATGGTGGAGGGAAGACTTGCCCATCTGAATTAGTTGGTGAGGGAAGACTTGCCCATCTGAATTAGTTGTGAGGGAAGACTTTCCCATCTGAATTAGTTGGTGAGGGAAGACTTGCCCATCTGAATTAGTTGGTGAGGGAAGACTTGCCCATCTGAATTAGTTGGTGAGGGAAGACTTGCCCATGTGACTTTAGTTGGTGAGGGAAGACTTGCCCATATGACTTTAGTTGGTGAGGGAAGACTTGCCCATATGACTTTAGTTGGTGAGGGAAGACTTGCCCATCTGAATTAGTTGGTGAGGGAAGACTTGCCCATCTGAATTAATTGGTGGAGGGAAGACTTGCCCATCTGAATTAGTTGGTGAGGGAAGACTTGCCCATCTGAATTAGTTGGTGAGGGAAGACTTGCCCATCTGAATTAGTTGGTGAGGGAAGACTTGCCCATCTGAATTAGTTGGTGAGGGAAGACTTGCCCATCTGAATTAGTTGTGAGGGAAGACTTGCCCATCTGAATTAGTTGGTGAGGGAAGACTTGCCCATCTGAATTAGTTGTGAGGGAAGACTTGCCCATCTGAATTAGTTGGTGAGGGAAGACTTGCCCATCTGAATTAGTTGTGAGGGAAGACTTGCCCATCTGAATTAGTTGGTGAGGGAAGACTTGCCCATCTGAATTAGTTGGTGAGGGAAGACTTGCCCATATGACTTTAGTTGGTGAGGGAAGACTTGCCCATATGACTTTAGTTGGTGAGGGAAGACTTGCCCATATGACTTTAGTTGGTGAGGGAAGACTTGCCCATCTGAATTAGTTGGTGAGGGAAGACTTGCCCATCTCAATTAATTGGTGGAGGGAAGACTTGCCCATTTGAATTAGTTGGTGAGGGAAGACTTGCCCATCTGAATAAGTTGGTGAAGAGAAGACTTGCCCATCTGAATTAGTTGGTGAGGGAAGACTTGCCCATATGACTTTAGATGGTGAGGGAAGACTTGCCCATATGACTTTAGTTGGTGAGGGAAGACTCGCCCATCTGAATTAATTGGTGGAGGGAAGACTTTCCCATCTGAATTAGTTGGTGAGGGAAGACTTGCCCATCTGAATTAGTTGTGAGGGAAGACTTGCCCATCTGAATTAGTTGTGAGGGAAGACTTGCCCATCTGAATTAGTTGGTGAGGGAAGACTTGCCCATATGACTTTAGTTGGTGAGGGAAGACTTGTCCATCTGAATTAGTTGGTGAGGGAAGACTTGCCCATCTGAATTAGTTGGTGAGGGAAGACTTGCCCATCTGAATTAATTAGTGCAGGGAAGACTTGCCCATCTGAATTAGTTGGTGAGGGAAGACTTGCCCATATGACTTTAGTTGGTGAGGGAAGACTTGCCCATATGACTTTAGTTGGTGAGGGAAGACTTGCCCATATGACTTTAGTTGGTGAGGGAAGACTTGCCCATCTGAATTAGTTGGTGAGGGAAGACTTGCCCATCTGAATTAATTGGTGGAGGGAAGACTTGCCCATCTGAAATAGTTGGTGAGGGAAGACTTGCCCATCTGAATAAGTTGGTGAAGGGAAGACTTGCCCATCTGAATTAGTTGGTGAAGGGAAGACTTGCCCATCTGAATAAGTTGGTGAAGGGAAGACTTGCCCATCTGAATTAGTTGGTGGAGGAAGACTTGCCCATCTGAATTAGTTGGTGGAGGGAAGACTTTCCCATCTGAATTAGTTTTGGAAGGAATACTTTTCCATTCGAATTAGTTGGTGGAAGGAAGACTTGCCCATCTGAATTAATTGGTGGAGGGAAGACTTTTACATCTGAATTGGTAGAGAGGGAAGATCGGAGATTTGCTCCAAGTGACAGAGATGTTGCGTTTTTTCTTCTTTAAAAAATCATCTTCAGGCGCTGCTGTATTTTCTGTCTACTGTCTTGGAAATGTGCAGTAAAATTGTCGCCAAACCTTGAGGTCACTAATCCTAGCTCTACGGCACTGTGTATAAAACGCCCCAAATGTAATTGTATGATCGGCACAAAATGTGAGGGCCGCTCGTGTTTAATTACATTTGTGTCAGACAGATTCTCTCCGGACAAATTTAAATAAAAAAAGTGGATTTAAAAAACAACAACTTTAGTTTTACTGGCGTCATTTGATAAATTCAGCATAGGGCCAGCCTCAATAACTAATTTGTTTCGCTAAGACAAAAAAGAAAAAGGGAAAAGATCATAACAATAGTAATGTATAATACATAGGCCTACAGGAAACCACAGAGCAGTGCTGTTAACTCTTGGGACATTTCCCAAATCGTGGGAATTTTTGAGCGAAATTTATAGAAATGGGAATTTGGGAATTTATGAGGATTTGGCCTTAAATACGGAAATATTTAAGATTGGCAAATTTTTAAAATTAAATACACACTTGAATGACAATAAAAATAAAATGATTTGAAACATGCTCATTTTCAAATAAGAAATACTTTTTTTAAGGTGAGAGGCTTTGTGACGTCATATTTATTTATTTATAGCATTTATTACTTTTAAATTATGTACTTAATTAGTTTGAGAGTGAATCATCATAAAATGTTTGTTACATATAAATCACCAAGTCATTAATACTATGTAAATGTATAACTTTTAAGAAAATGTAATCTTAATTGTTTTTAAAAAAAATATAATGACCGAATCAAAGTGGCAGAATCAAACACTGGTGATATAGTCAAAGTGGCTGTCTGTGAAGCTAATAGACAACAGGCTGCCAAGTTAAAACGCCAAGCCAGAAAGGAACGTAACCAAAACCCACCTGAAGGGACCGCTTCTATCTCTTGTCCGACATGCAGACGCCTCTTTCGTGCAAAAATAGGGTTAATAAGCCACCAGAGAACACATGTGGCGGCCCAGCTAATATGATGTGAGTGGTGATCGTCGATCACGACGGACGAACAACAACAGTCAAAGTGGACTGAATTAGACTAGATACTATATTAAATATAAAATATTACAGATCTCGTCTTTTCAATAATTCATGACTCTAAGAAATCTATGTAACTATGTATAATTGATTCATTGGTTATGAATAAAATAAATTATAAAACATTCATTTTTTATTTTAATATTTTGTTAGCAATTACAGACATTTTTACTCTTTGTAATATACAATATAGCGGTGTAATGTAATAACCGTAATAATTTTTTTCATTTAGAGATTGTTGTTTTAACAAACTGAACGCACCCCCCCCCTTTTGGCTGCGTCAACAGGATTTAATAAATGTGGATTTTTTTTCTAATTTGGGAATTTTTTTTACTCCTGCCTGGGAAAATTTTGCACCTTGAGTTAACAGCACTGCCACAGATGGTCAAATGTATCGTTTTGAGAAGCACTGTATGTTACGCCAAAAACAATCAATCGAATTTTGTCACTTGACAAGACAGCAATATTGCATCGACCCCGGGACCCAGCGCTTCCTTGTTTGTCATGGGATCCAAACATTGGTTTCTGGCTAGAGAGTATGTCATTGCATCTGTGAGCAGCACTGTGAGAATCAAATACGTTGTACGCAGTAGGGGACAAACAAACAGTTCCTGGCTGCTGTACCTCAAGGTATGGAATTCACTTTGGTAAGTCCTGGTGATTTTTTTTCTTATTACCAAATTTTTTTTTCTATTTTAAATACATATTGTTAATAGTTCAATTTACCCACAAAAAAATCTGAAGTAATGATTATGAAAAAAGAACAAACAAACAAACTTGATTCCTTTAGTGAAATTACCAAGACTTACTTTTAGCGTGATTAATTATTAGTCGGGCGACGACACAATGAGCTACCGCACTGGGTGACAACAACCCAAATGAAGCTTAAGTCACCGCTTTCTGATTTTTCAAAACTCTCTTAATCCATAGTCGTAGACTTTTCTTAAATGTTTCTTTGTCGCTGTATTTTTTCAATGACTTGGGAAGACTATTCCATAACTTTGGCTCAGTTGCTTTAAAGTAACGATACGTGTTTTGAAATCAGTTATTTCAAACAATCCGGTGTGCTGATCCATTTATACAGCCGTGTGCCATTTACAGGAGTTTGTGGATTTTTCTCGATCTGCTACAAAAGCAAGCGGAGATCCACGAGAGCCGGAGTGACGTATGTTTGTTAGTCTTGACTTGCTTGAGATTTGTCTGCAGTTGTTTTGTGTTCGTCCCATAGAGAGAGAGAGAGAGAGAGAGAGAGAGAGAGAGAGAGAGAGAAAGAGAGAGAGCGAGAGAGAGAAAGAGAGAAAGAGAGAAAGAGAGAAAGAGAAAGAGAGAAAGAGAAAGAGAGAGAGAGACAATGTGAGGTTGTCAGATGTCGCCAAGAGTTAGCCATACACCTGTGCATTTTGTCTATTACTCATCTAATTTATTTTGTTGGAAGAACTTTGTAAAATAAAATACAAAATTGTATATAAAACCGAAACAACTATTTATTCTCCACAGTTTTTGACTCTATTAAGCCTGTTGCAGACTGAGTCACAGATTGAGGTAAGCGGTGCACGAAAGGTACGCCCCGCCCCGGGTAATATGTGTGCGTGTGTGTGTTTATGTGTGTGGGAAATTATTGACAAGTCTAACAGTTTTTGAAGGGGGTTGGTGGTGTTAAATGATATATTTAATTTGGTTTCTACCACCCTGTTCATATATATACAAATTAAAACTGACTGTGATTTGTTATTTTCTTTTGTGGTGGATCCCTTCTGACAATGGTGTAGACTGTGGACTACATTGCGGCTGGTGCAAAGAAAGCCATTCCTATTCTTAAATTTTCCCTTAGAGAAGACAATCTGGTCCGTCTGGGTAACAACGGGACAGGTCTTGCAACAACGACACCCGCATGGTTTAGTACCCAAATGGGAGGGCGGAGTAGAAAGGCGACTGTGTACAAGTAGGTCTCGCAGATTTTTGTATCTCCTGAATACAATGAGGGGTGGGGAGGACAATACGTTGTTGGTCTCAGGGTCCGCGAGGAGGATGGCGCGTTTTTTTCAAAAAAAGATTTCTTTGGCCCTGTTGTTGTGGGGAAGGTATTTGAGAATAATTTTGCTCCTCTCATTACTGTCGCTGATGCGTGATTCAAAGACGTCGACACGAGTGAAGCTTTTAACTCGCCGAAGCGCAGATTGTAGTATAGCTTCAGGGTAAGACCTTTGTCATTCTCACGAGGACTTTTGGGAAAAGGCGTTGGTAATGGTGGAGTTGTTTTTTTAAGACAAAGGTCTTACCCTTGCATCCTACGTTCTAATCTGAACGCTCAGAACATGCTTGTCTGTCGGCAAGTGAGGTACAAGCCACGGCTGTAAGAGGATTGTGCGGAAAATGCCAAGCCACCCCTTTCCCTCTAACTAGTGTCAGGTACCCGATCGGAGCTGGGTGGACTCAGGGACACTCTTAGCCCCGGAAGCAAATCCTTGCCTTCACAGAGACTCTCGGTACGCCAGCCGAGCGCGCATGCCGCTCGACCACCGTGGTTTACGGTTGAAGGCTGCCAAAAAGACCTAAATAAAGTTTGATGATTATAATATAAGTTAAATTTAAAAAAAATATTAAAAAAATTATTTATTATTATGTTTTTTTTTAAGGCTGTTCCAAATAGCGTGGGTCGACGTTTCATCCTATACTTCACCGAAGGCAGCCAACCCGATGTATTTCCTGCGAGGCCTGTTCACGTGTACGTTTCCACCAACTCGGAGAATGAAATCACAGTCCAAGTGTCCGCCCCCGCCTGGATTAAAGGACTCAACGAAACGATCCGAGTGACGTCATCGACTCCGGGTATAGTCACCCTTCCCCCTGACCTGAGGTCGACCCAGATCGGGCGCGAATCCATTGCCGTCCTAGTGGTGGCCAACGGACCGATCTCCTTGTTCGGCATGAACCCAAGTAAAAATCAAGCGGCTTTGTTCTCAGTTCTCCCGGTGGATTCGTTGGGAAAGGAGTACATCTTCCCAAGTTTTACCTTTAACACGCCCAGGTACGGGGTTTTACCTTAAACACGCCCAGGTAAGGTTTTTTTACCTTTATCACGCCCAGGTAAGGGGTTTTACCCATGGGCGTAGGGAAGGGGGGCAAGGGGGCATTTGCCCCCCTACCCCCCCTACATTTGAGAAAAAAAAATTAATTTATTAAATGCATTAATAAATGTTGTATTTTAACTATTAAAGCACTAATTTGTAAGTCTTATTAATTTCTAAGGCTTTTTTCAACCCTTATTTTATACTGAACTTGAATTTAATTGAAAATGGTACCTGTATGGCATTGCCAGTTAAAATATAAAAAAAAGTGGGATTTTTTTTGCCCCCCCCCTGGAAAAATTCCTAGCGACGCCCATGGTTTTACCTTTAACACGCCCAGGTAAGGGGTTTTACCTTAAACACGCAAAGGTAATGTTTTTTTTTACCTTTGACACGCCCAGGTAAGGGGTTTTACATTTAACACGCCCAGGTAAAGGGGTCCGAGTTTTACCTTTAACACGCCCTAGTAAAGGGGTCCAAGTTTTACCTTTAACTCGCCAGGTAAAGGGGTCCAAGTTTTACCTATAACACGACAAGTGAAGGGGGTCTAAGTATTACCTTTAACACGCCCAGGTAAGGGCGTTAGGAACTCAATGGCTGCATTTGGGGTAGACAGTAGACAATAAAAAATGCAATATCACATGATTTCCGGGATTTAAAGGGCTGTGGTAGAGGAAGATGTGGCGCACATTAGTAGAAACGTTGAAATGTCGAGGCACTTAAATAAAGGGAAAATTTCCAATTTGACTAAGTTCGCTCAATTATATTTAATTATAAATTGAAGTCAAATATTTGAGCCCGATGCCAATCTGAGTAGGGGAGATGGGGTGTGCGTTCATATTAAAACAATAAGAAATATACACAAGCTAGAGCAAAACATGAAAAAAGTCAACAGAAAAGAAAGAAAGAAGGTTTTGACGGAAAAAGTCTTGAACAGTCAATATACAGAGCCAGACATCTTGTTTAGATGATAAGAAATGGTTGTCACTGTACCACCCACCAGCTACGCAGCCTGATTCAAACACGTCACGTGACACGGTTGTATGAGCTCGAATAGCCAACGAGGTCATTGTGGGTGCCTGCAAGGCCCACGGCGTCAGTGGTTGTCTGGAGGCCAGCGGCCACTGGGGTTGTCTGGAGGCCCACGGCGTCAGTGGTTGTCTGGAGGCCAGCGGCCACTGGGGTTGTTTGGAGGCCAGCTGTCATTTGGGTTGTCTGGAGGCCCACGGTGATAATGGTTGTCTGGAGGCCAGCGGCCACTGGGGTTGTCTGGAGGCCAGCTGTCACTGGGGTTGTTTGGAGGCCAGCTGTCACTGGGGTTGTCTGGAGGCCCACGGTGATAATGGTTGTCTGGAGGCCAGCGGCCACTGGGGTTGTCTGGAGGCCCACGGTGATAATGGTTGTCTGGAGGCCAGCTGTCACTGGGGTTGTCTGGAGGCCCACGGTGATAATGGTTGTCTGGAGGCCAGCGGCCACTGGGGTTGTCTGGAGGCCCACGGTGATAATGGTTGTCAGGATGCACGAGGGCATCCTGGCGGGAGCAGGTGTATTGACACTATGGGAGCAAACTAAACTGATGACTCCATGTGGTTCTCAAACAGTTGTGCTCGGTCCCACCTTGAATTCAAAGGTTCATAATGAACACGCAGAAACTAAACCGGGTAAAAATAAAAAGAAGAAATTTTAAATACGTTCCATTGAACTCCTGCATCTCCTACCCCTCGGACCTGGTAGCCTTTGCACACTCATTTATGCCGACGTATTTTGCATGGCATAAAAAATAATAATATGCAAACAATACAAATCAATGTACTGTGTATGTACAAGATTTTTTATGTATATATATAATAATTTTTTTTCAAAGCCAAGGTTACATAGGAATCGTCACAGAACACGACCTGACGTGGGTTGAGGTCACTCTTCCCAAAGCCTCGTTCCCGAGTATAGCTACTGTAAAGGGGATCCCATACGCCCCTGGCATGGTCATTAAGGTAAAACACTGGCATGGTCATTAAGGTAAAACACTGGCATGGTCATTAAGGTAAAACACTGGCATGGTCATTAAGGTAAAACACTGGCATGGTCATTAAGGTAAAACGCAGTAATGATGAAGAGGTTGGTTCCATCAATCTGATATTAATTTACTATTATTGTACATGTTCTATTTAACTTATTTAACATGCACAGCCTCAAATTTCAAGCAGATTCAATGATAAATGGGTAACCTTGCTTTCAGTCGATTTGATCACGATATGACTATTGACAAGAGTAACTTCATTAGCTAAAACATTAAACCTAGAAACACGTAAGGGTAGAAGAAAGAATAGCAAATGAGAATAATGCCCAGGGAATTACATTCTTAAGTTGAAGTACAACAGAACAATAATCTAAAACAACGCTCAGATAATCATAGGAATAAAAATAATCTTCTTATTCCGTATGCAAAGACAAACACATACAAATCCTTCTTCGTCCCGTCTGGAATGGAATGTGTTTTCTCAACAAGCCAGGAAAACCAACACATAAGCAACATTCAAAACTTTAATAAAATACAAGACTAAACTTAAACCATGGCTAAGCGTTAGACGCAATAATCTTCTGTATAGAAGGCGCATCTGCAATATATCATAAGGTAAGTAATAGTCTGTCATTTTATGGATCCACTGATACATTTTTTCCAAGGTCATGAAAGTTACTTATTTCAAAATTAAATCGACGTAATTTAGAGATGTAACAAACCTCTACAATATGCGCCTGGTCAGCAGCATTTCAAGATGGATGAATAGTTGGAGAAAACTGCAAGTGATGTAGTCTGGTTTTGAGCCAGCAGCATTGGGTCACACTTATAGCATGATCAAATTCTTAACTGATGAAAAATGCAGCCCTAACATATACGGTCGGACCTCTCTAAGTCGAACTCAAAGGGATCCGAAAAAAATTCGACTTAAGGAGTTTTCGAGTTAGGGATAATGGCGTAATAGGCGAAGATTAATCAAGGACAATGATGATATTGAGGAGGGGGGAATAGCCATAGACAGGAAAGAGAGGCGCTGTCTGATGTTTCATATTAAAGGAAGCCAACTTAACTTGCTTTGACACAAGCCCGTGAGAGGAGACACCTCCCCCCCCCACAATGGGATGAGGGAAGTAAGACACCGCATGAAGCAAAGGGACGCGAATTAGTTACCCTTCTTCTAGTCACTCCTTTTTCTTGTCTTGGTAATTTTTGGTACTTGCAAGAGTCGCTTAATCCCTTGTGGAATGTACTAAGATAACAATTTGCGTCCATTTACGTGGCTCTACGGAACAAATGTTCTGAAATTTCACCCCAGAATAATAACCCAAACGCCTTGGAAAATTCGACTAAAGGAGGTTGGAAGCCAAAAATCTTCGAGCTGAGGAGATCTAAAAATACATTAGTCTTATGGAATTTGACCGTGACCAAACCGTTCATTCAATTTAGGGAGGTTTTCGACTTAGTTAAGTTCAACTTGTCGAGGTTCGACTGTATTTAAAAAAGTGCTGTTATGTGGCGAAACAATTAATCGGACAATGATTTATAAACAAACCCCTGTGTGGTCTAATGGGCTTAAAAAAAAACAACAAAAAAACAACAAACAAACAATTTATTTAAAAGAAATCTAGTTACTATTACATTAAATGGAACTTTTAGTTGTCAAATAAAAAAAAAGCAGCAACAACAAAGTATCAAATGAAATGCAGAATTCCAGGAAGTTTCAGTATTGTTTGCGCTAAAAAGTATTTCATTGAGAAATCACCAACATGACCCCACTGTTTATTTACCACTCCTGCAGATGACACTCAACAAGTTTGAGATCTCCGAGATTCGCCAAGATGGCGCGTGCTCCAAGTGCGACCTGTCAGGAACGGTAATCCGGACCAATAAGTCGGTGGCGGTCTTCAGCACAATCTCCCTCAGTAACCCGCTCAATGCGCGGGAAGGTGGCGACTTGTTGGTGGAGCAGATAGTTCCGGTATCGGCCTGGGGGCGGACCTACGTCATCCAGTCCACAAATAACGGTGCGTCAGGATGAATCCATCGAAGACAGTTTAAAAATTTCACATCATAGGTCATGGCCCCAAACAGGGTCACTGAAAAATTATAGGCTTACGTTGCTATCGGCTGAAATTGTTACTTTAAAAGACGAACAAAAATAAAATCTTTCATTTTTAACGTGTTCTGAAATTTATACTAATATTCTAATACGTCTCTTTGCTTATATACTTGTTAATGCGATAATAAATATGGAACGATACAGCCCCAGCTCATCTAATGGCTAAAAAAGAAAAATAAGTAAACAAATATATTAAATGTCGAACATAAAAAAATCGGTTGGCTCCTCAAAGTATGCTGCCAAATTAATTGTGTGGCCACAAGATTTTGTTAAAAATTTACTTCAAGATTATGCTTTTGCTAATAATTTTATTAAAAGATACAAAGAACAACATGTGTTCTACTTATAAATATGCAGTCAAACAATATAAAGCAATGTCCGCATTCAGGGCCGGCCTTAGCAATTGCGGGACTCTATGCGGCTTAGTATGCGAAACGGATTGCGCGGGGCCTAGTCTGGGTAGGGGCAAGGAATTAGTAAAGATAAAAAGAGAAAAATAAGATTGTCGGGGCCTATGAAAGTGCGGGGGTCCCCGCGGCCGCATAGGTTGCAATGGCCTAAGACCGGCCCAGTCTGCATTTTTATGTATAATTTAGCTTTAAAAAATTCAGCTTCTTTCCCCCAAAAAAAACTATCACGTCATTTCCGGTCAATGCCATGAGTTTCCTTTAAATTGAAGGTGACGTTGTCCGGGTGACGGCAGGCGAGCCCAACACGACCGTGTATCAATCCGACATGAAGACATTCAAGCTGGACCAGGAGGGGGAGTTCAAGGACATCTTTCTCCCGAGTGGCATGTTCCTCATGTTCCAGGGCAGTGGGAGGCTGCAGGTGGGTCGCTGTGGTCACGTGGAGCACACACGCTAGTCATATATTGCGTATGTGTCAGTATGTGACACTTTGATGATGGTTATCATTACTTCTTCTATGTCATTTTTGTCTGTGATGGTCTAGCGCAGGGGTGCGGGCAATAATTTTTGCTAGGGGTCACTTTGCGGTAGCGGATTTGAGCGGAGGGCTGCACCGTTTAAAATAAAACGTAAAATAAAGAGGCAGTTTTATTAAATTTATTTATTTTGCTAATGTAATATTTCTATATTTCTAGCTTCTATCACATTTATTCATAGAATGCGTTTAATAAGACAAGTGCACTAAGTGCACCCTGTCACACTTTTTTACAATTAAAAAATCATGTAGGATATTTCTTGTTTGAGTTATGAAGAAGGCTTAGGGGCCGTCCATAAAGTACGTCACGCTCCAGAGGGGGGGGGGAGGGGGTGAAGAAAGTGTGACACTTTGTGACAGGGGGGAGGGGGGTGTCCGGCCATATGTGACATCACGCTGTTTTATATTAAATTTTGATTATTTTGTTAATAAAAAACAAAATTTTTGTTCGAAAGTGTGACGTACTTTAGGGGGGGGGGTCTGAGATGTGTGACAGTTTGTGACAGGGGGGAGGGGGGAGTTAAAAATGGTCAAAAATAGCGTGACGTACTTTATGGACGGCCCCTTAACTAATTCAATTCACTCATTTTCTTACTAGTCATTTATAAACCCTAATCATTTTAGCCAAACGCCTAAATAGCGCCCACCCACGTTTTTAGTCATATTACGTCATAGTACTTGAGCATATAAGTTTGAAATTTTTATCAATCCAGAAAAAGTTTTTTCTTTCACAATTCTGTGAAAAAAATAATTATTTTCTTCTTTTTAGTCCGCTTATAAAAACATGGACGACGTGGTTTTTAAAAATCTTTTTTTTTAAACTTCTATTTATTTTATTCTTTTTAGTCTAAGTGTATGCTATGGTGAGTTTTGAAGTATTGATTATTTCAAATATAATACGCATTGCCCGACAAACATTTACAGACTGGAAATGACTGATCTCCCCTTGATGTTAAACATGGTTGATGTGGTCGGGGTTGGTGTGAACTCGGCACGTGAATTTAATGTAAACAAGAGCAGACGGATAATACATATGCTTTTATTTAGATAAACTAAAAAGTTCAATAATTTAATAACGGTACATTCGATCGATCTGTGGTAAAATTTTGAGATCTCTAGGACCATCAGAAGTGGTTTAATTTTATGTTGGCAGATTTGAAAAATTGTGGACAAACAGGAACGAAAGTGAGTTAATAAAAACGTGGTAAAAACTCCATGGTGGGCCGCATTTTGCCCACCCCTAGTCTAGCGTGAGCAGTGGGCTCTGATATGCAAGGCCCTGTTTAAAGGGATGGGGGAAAAGGGATTTAAGCTTCAAGTGATTAAACTTAACGAATGAAAGGTTTTATATCATGCTTTTGATGTACAGCTCATAGCACAACAGCGAATCAATTATCAGTATTAAAAAATATAAAAATAATAATTTTAGTATTAAAATCTTTATTATATTTGGGGGGGGGGTAGCGTTAAAATTTCATTTACAAGCTTTCAATTTTGTTGTCTGCCCACTGTCTGTACAGTTGATCGAGTACTGTCTTAACACGCACACGGCTTGGGGTGGACTTTTCCCATCACAATAACCATCTTCTAGTCAGGAGGTACTCGCTAACAGATACACTCCAATTTCCCATTAAAAAAAACAACACCGTCACCATCTTAAAGAAATATTTCCTTTCCCTTGACCTGCAGGTAACACAGTACTCGCCGATGCCCCCCTTCATGTTGTTGGTGACGCCACTGGAGCACTTTGGCGGCGCGGTGCAGGTGCCGTCTGTGTTGATGGACAGTCAGTCCCAGGTTAACAGCATCAACATATTCGCCAGGATCTGTGACTCGCAGAATATCTACAGTATGATAGGGAATGGCCACTAAACTGCGTGTGTTAGTGTAATCAGGGGGGGGGGTATTTAAATAGTCAGTTGTCTTGATTTCCGTTTGTGTGTGTGGGGGAAGGGGACGAGGGGGGGGGTGTGGGCTGTTAAAAAAAGGGTTACTATTGCGATTACAGCTTACATACTTTGAAATTATGCTACAAATATAATTTCAGCATTTCAGCTTATTTTGACATGTTATTGATGATGTGATTACAGCTTACACTTTGAAATAAGTATAATAGTTTTCGCATTTACAACAATTCTGTTAGCTCAAGCACGACTTCTGGGGGCACTAGGGCACCAGTAATTCTTGGAGCACTGGGGCACCAGGACGTCTTGGGCACCAGGACTTCTGGGGGCACTGGGGCACCAGGACTTCTGGGAGCACTGGGGCACCAGGACTTCTGGGGGCACTGGGGCACCAGGACTTCTGGGGGCACCAGGACTTCTGGGGGCACTGGGGCACCAGGACTTCGGGGGCCACTGGGGCACCAGGACTTCTGGGGGCACTGGGGCACCAGGACTTCTGGGGGCACTGGGGCACCAGGACTTCTGGGGGCACTGGGGCACCATGACATCTGGGAGCACTGGGGCACCAGGACTTCTGGGGGCACTGGGGCACCAAGACTTCACGCCTGCTTGTGTGCGATCTCCATCTTCCCCCTCGTATGTTATGGCAAACCTGCAACTTGTCCGTTTATCTTCTGTCATACAGGAAAGCCTTACGCCATAAATAACATGATGCAAGTGTAATCCCATAAAGTTTGTTATTATTGATCGTCGTCCTACTCATTTTAATTTTATAATGATAATTCGATAATTTATATAGCGCAGTACCACAGCGAGCAACTAGGCACACGGCACTTTACATAAAATTAGTAAAATATAACAAAATATAACACACATTATTTGATAACGAGCAACAAAGCCCGTCCAAGGACGTTCCGCCACCGTTCGGTGGCATGTTGTAACTCCCCTCCAACAGCCGGCATTACATGTTCATCACGTCAAAAATACTATTCATTATAGTTAAAATAAATGACTCGTAAAAGCAGAGCTTTTGACTATAAATCCCAACGCGCATAACTCAAGATAAAGTCTTGGAAGAAATACTGCACCAAAAATAACTCGTTTTGAACGCCCGCGTAAACGTGTTCAATATGATTGGCTGTAGGAGTCATATGTGTTTGAGGGACCAATCGCTGTAGATGACGGGACAGAACGGACAGAAACTTGCCTTTTATTATATAGGATTATCAATTCATTCAATGTAAAACATTCCTAACCTAATATAATAAAAATACAACATTTAATGACATTTCAGTCAACGGAACGGCCTCTACTGACCTTGCCCGGTGGAACAGTTTGGGGACCACCGGGTTCGTCTACGCCAACATCGCTCTCAACATCAAAGACGTCGGCTTCCACCGCATAGATGGCGGGCCGGAGCAGCGCAGCGTGAGCTTTGGGGGCTACGTCCACGGGAGGGGTCAGTACGCGGCGTATGCGGCGCCGCTGGTGATGGACGGAGTCAAGCCTGTGGAGGTGAGGTTGTAGAAAAATTGGGAGATCTGCTCGGTGTGTTGAAAACTAATTACAGGAAGTGGGAGGAAACTGTGTACCCGAAATTATAATTCAATTGCAAAGTTTTTTTTCTTGTGAACAGGGAGAGGTGTTAAAACTTAACAGTTTTAGTCACCTCGAGCAATCAATATAAGTTTATTATTTTTAAAAAATAATTTAATTTTTTTTATATTTTTTTAAAAAGAATGAATATTTTAGGGAGAGAAAAATACAAACCAAAAATTACTAAACGCAATTTAGCCATAACTAATTTCACCAAATATTTTTGAGCTGAGCCAATCTTCAACTTTTCCCCAATGTTTTTTCATGTTTCAAACTATATGGCAGGATTTTCTCTGGGCTGACCCCGATGCAGTGGCTTTATTTGAAGCAAACATGGCAAACAAAGGTAAGGGAAGTGGTGGAGGATGAGTGCGTATTTTGTGCCTTGGAAACTGTGTGTGAGGAGTTTAGAGAGGGAGGAAGAGAGAGGAGGAAACAGAGGGAAGATTGTTTGCGGCCTAATGTGTGAGATTTTCATGCTATAAACATAATCATATAATTTTACTACACATGGCTATAGAACTGTTAAGTAACTACTGTATGAAATGATGGACGGACGGATGGATGTGAGATAGGTCAGAATTTTTAGGGATTCGTAAGTTTATGGTTTAAGGGCGGTAATAAAGGATATAAGAAGAATAATAATAATAAAATGAGAACTTATATAGCGCAGTACCCTTGCAAGCACCTGGGCTCAGAGAGCTTCAAATGAAAATAGAAACACAAATAATTATAAACGCACGCAATTTAAAGATTAATATCCTAATTTAAAAAAAACAACAACGAGTAATGACATGATGGTGCACATAAGCTACGTTTATCTTTCAGAGAAATAAATGTTTGATTATTAATTTGGAAATTAAAGTTTGAATACTTGTGTTTTTTGGTGCAGTCTTGGATGCCTTAGCACTAAGAATACTTCGAATGTGTAATGGTAGAGGATTCCTTAATACAAATACATTTAAGTTTAAATAATAGGTTAAAAAGACTTCTCTTGTCAGTTAGTCCCCCCCCCCAAACCTTTCCCACACCAACTTGTAAGCTTTTCCCGTAAGATGTCATTAATTTAAAGATTTTTTACTCCTTTAGACCGCATCACCCAACAAGCGTGGCGACTGAAGGAGAAAGATTTACTCTCAGCGCAGAAACCAATCAAACACATCACCGCATTCTCCATCACAACCTGCTTCGACATGTGCAAGGGCATTCCAGAGTGCATATACGCCTCCGTTCTGAGAGAAACAAACGGGAAAATAACGTGTCGACTGTTTGATGAGCGAATGCTCTGCCAACCTAGAAACAAGAAGCTGGGGGCCAGGACCTACGTGTCGAGAATATCGTTCTGGACTCAGATGAGGAATAAGTAGATGGACACCTGGATGGATTCACGTTTTATTTTAACACAGCCATTTTACTGAAATAAACAAACCGCAGCGTTAATAGAAAAAGAGCCTTTAAATAAGAAAAACCCGTAAAAAACCAAGTTTTTGACTATAAATCCTTTATGTACGAGACGTAACTAAAAGAATGTTCATTATAATACGCAGCGCCAGACCATCCAGAAATACAAAATTGCAGTTGTGTCGTAAAAAATGTTTAACATAATGCGCACCGATCAGGAATATGTTTATAAAAAGAGTTGTCAATAAAATACGCACCTTATTGCGCGACAGAAAGGTTGTTCAATATAATACGCACCGCGACGCTCTATCTCAAAAAATAGCATGATACATAGGAATAAATAAAATAATCTAAAAAATCAATAATTTAATTACGGTACATGCGATCGATCTGAAATTTTGATACATTGTTTTTATTATCGGTACAAAACTGCCTGCAAAATTTCAGCTCGCTAGCTTACGAGCAAGTGGGTTAAAAATCGATCAAAAGTTTTGGCGACAAGCAAGCAAGCAATCAAGGTCGGTCGGTCGGCCGCAGACACCACGAGTTAATATAAAGGATTTAAAAATGATGGTCGAACAAAACTTATTGTGACTTTTACTCGCCACATCTCAATGTTTTTTTTAAAAACCTTTTAAAAAATAAAAAAATTTTTTTTAAAAACCACCAAAAAAAAACAACAAAACAACCTCCTCTACACGTCTTGTCTTTAGAGCTGAAATACATAAAACCCGTAAAAAACCAAGTTTTTGACTATAAATCCTTTATGTACGAGAATAATTTAAAAGAATGTTCATTATAATACGCAGCGCCAGACCATCCAGAAATACAAAATTGCAGTTGTGTCGTAAAACATGTTTAATATAATGCGCACCGATCAGGAATATGTTTATAAAAAGAGCTGTCAATAAAATACGCACCTTATTGCGCGACAGAAAGGTTGTTCAATATAATACGCACCGCGACGCTCTATCTCTAAAAATAGCATGATACATAGGAATAAATAAAATAATCAAAAAAATCAATAATTTAATTACGGTACATGCGATCGATCTGAAATTTTGATACATTGTTTTTATCATCGGTACGAAACTGCCTGCAAAATTTCAGCTCGCTAGCTTACGAGCAAGTGGGTTAAAAATCGATCAAAAGTTTTGGCGACAAGCAAGCAAGCAAGCAAGGTAAGTCGGTCGGTCGGCCGCAGACACCACGAGTTAATATAAAGGATTTAATAAGAAAAACCCGTAAAAAACCAAGTTTTTGACTATAAATCCTTTATGTACGAGAAGTAACTAAAAGAATGTTCATTATAATACGCAGCGCCAGACCATCCAGAAATACAAAATTGAAGTTGTGTCGTAAAACATGTTTAATATAATACGCACCGATCAGGAATATGTTTATAAAAAGAGCTGTCAATAAAATACGCACCTTATTGCGCGACAGAAAGGTTGTTCAATATAATACGCACCGCGACGCTCTATCTCAAAAAATAGCATGATACATAGGAATAAAAAAAATAATCTAAAAAATCAATAATTTAATTACGGTACATGCGATCGATCTGAAATTTTGATACATTGTTTTTATCATCGGTACGAAACTGCCTGCAAAATTTCAGCTCGCTATCTTGCGCGCAAGTGGGTTAAAAATCGATCAAAAGTTTTGGCGACAAGCAAGCAAGCAAGCAAGGTCCGCCGCAGACACCACGAGTTAATATAAAGGATTTAATAAGAAAAACCCGTAAAAAACCAAGTTTTTGACTATAAATCCTTTATGTACGAGAAGTAACTAAAAGAATGTTCATTATAATACGCAGCGCCAGACCATCCAGAAATACAAAATTGAAGTTGTGTCGTAAAACATGTTTAATATAATACGCACCGATCAGGAATATGTTTATAAAAAGAGCTGTCAATAAAATACGCACCTTATTGCGCGACAGAAAGGTTGTTCAATATAATACGCACCGCGACGCTCTATCTCAAAAAATAGCATGATAAATAGGAATAAAAAAAATAATCTAAAAAATCAATAATTTAATTACGGTACATGCGATCGATCTGAAATTTTGATACATTGTTTTTATCATCGGTACGAAACTGCCTGCAAAATTTCAGCTCGCTATCTTGCGAGCAAGTGGGTTAAAAATCGATCAAAAGTTTTGGCGACAAGCAAGCAAGCAAGCAAGGTCCGCCGCAGACACCACGAGTTAATATAAAGGATTTAAAAAGAGCAGGCAATCTTTTCATTATTATTGGTTCTCACATTGGCACCTGGCCATAAACAGAATTATAATTACACACTGCACCAGTGGCGTAGCTAGAACTTTTGCGCCCACGGCAGTCTCCAATTTGCCGCCCTTCTTAGGGGCCATCCATACATAACGTCACGCACCTGTCACACATTTGTGACGATGCGTGTCGAGGGGTGTGTGTGTTTAATAAATGTGACTTCACTTCAAAACGCGCAACTTTAAATAAAAGTTTCACTAAAATATTTGATTACTGACACTTTATTTAATGACGTTTTACATGGCTTCACGCGTACGTGTTACGTGTAAAACGTCATCTTGTAAAGATGGGAAACATTTTTACCGTTGCATGCCATATTTATGTAAGCAGTAATGAAATAGGCCGCATAAAATGATATAACTATAAATACACACTTTTAAAAATACAAGATACCGGTACTTTTTTTAAAGGCCACAAAGGAAGTTACTAAGGTCGCAGGACCCCAAACCCATGAGACAAAACATATTCCAAATTTACACCCAAAAAAACATTACCAATTAATATGCTTTTATTTTGAATTTACAGATAAATTATGATGGTTTTTTTTACAAACAAAGAAATCGTATACATTAGTATGTAAATATATTAAATTTATTATACATTTACTTTCCTAACTTTCATAATAGAAAAATCGTGTTTTATGCTTTTAAATTTTTTTTTAAATATCTTGTTCTATGGACAATAGTGCACGATTTTGTAGTCTTAAATCCCTCATTGTGGAACGAAGATAATTTTTTTTTATTAACTTCAGTTTGGAGAAGCTTCTTTCACAACTAGCGACACTGATAGCAATTATTGAACAAATTCTTAGCAAAATTACAATGTTGGGTAAATAATTTTTCCATCTATACTGTTGAATAAATTTTAATAGATCAAGGGGCCTTTCCCTCAGTTTTTCTAACCGTAAATCCCTCTTTTTGTAGTGTAGGTACAGCCATAAAAACCTGGATCCTTTTTCTATCAATATTGAAATTTCCTTTATCAATATCAAAACAGTAATTTATTTGATGTTCAAATTCTTCATTTAGTTAGTTACATGATATTATATACGAATATTTTCTTGCAAGGATATGCACCTGATCAAAGCGTTCTTTTATTGTCTTGTATAATTCTTTCCATGGATAAAAAACAATTCTCGTTGCACTTCTTATTCTAAAGATAGAACCACCTCTTCTGAATTTTCCCCACTCAAATTTTTTCTCCTTCTAGCTCGGCGTTCATTTGATATCTTCAACTCTTCACAATTTGTTTTGGCTGATAAAACAGCGTTTTGAATTTGCATATCTCTTTGCTCCATGAAATGGGTTTGCATTAATTTAAAATAATACGGGTTCCCATAAATTGATATAACATACAAAAGAAAAAGATTGCATTGAATAGAGTAAAATTCCAGCATCTGAACTCTTTTTAATAGTTAGTTCTTCAGATGTCAATTTTGCAAAACGCTTGAACTTTTAAAGTATGTTTTTTTCCGAAATTATGTATGGCTATTGTGGTGTTTATTAACGAAGAAATTTGAATATTTTCATATTCTTGTCATAATTTAAATTATGTATACATTACTTTAATTGGATAGAGGTAACATTTTAATGAATAACCGTAATATAATTCTTTTTTTTATATAAAAAAGCAAAAAATAGCACACATTATTCGGTCCAGCGGTGATGCGTTTTTGTGTGCATGTAATTTTCATTTAAAGCTTAATTTGTGAAGTAAACCGCTTAATTTTCCAAAGAAATCGATACCTTTTTGAGCAATTTAAAATTTTTGAACGGGTTTTCGTTAGTTATAACAACCACTATGTAATCAAACAAAATGTTGTGCGACCCGTTAATTTAGACTCGAAATTACGAATATTTTTGTTTCACCTTATTTTTCCCCCTTCAATAGAAATAGGGCAGTTGTCGGAAACAGCTTCACTTTTCAAATGCCCACAAATGCCGCCCTCACAATGTGTGCCACCCGGGGCGGACCACCCCCTCCGCCCCCAGCTACGCCACTGCACCGCACGCACACACACCACCAACCTACATTTATTGTTTTGCTTGATTTATTTTTAAACATTAATGGAAAAAAAATATAAAAAAATAAACCAACTGATACGTGTGCTTATTTATGAAAGTCAGTTTAGTCAGTAGACTTCCTATTGCTTAGGGCTTAGAGTGTCAACTGTTGAGAAAATAAATAAATTTAAAAAAAAATAAAAAAAATAATTTAGAATAATAAAAAAATGCAAACTTCTTAATTCCATGACAATAGCTACTCCAAACTAAAAATGCTAAATGTTTCGGATAAATAAGTGGAAATTTGTCATTGACTCCACAAATGAATGAAATAACTAATAAATCCAAACAAACTTAAAGCTTTTACAAAAATAAACCTTTACTAATCTAATAAGAACGTAAAACTAAAACGGGACCTTACATCGGTCAGATCTATACTAGAAAGTGGATATTCTGTTACAGAGGCATCACTAACGGGTGCGGGGGCGCGGACCGCACCGGGTGACACCATCTCAAGGGGTGACACCACAATGTAAAATTCTGTATATTCCCGTTATTCGTCACTGGCAGACTTGGAGGTGGTATATAGTATGTAAGGTAAGTCGTGAGGGGGTGACACTAAGAGCTACCGCACTGGGTGACACCAACCCTAGTGATGCATCTGGTCTGTAAGTGACCTAATTAATAAATATGCCATAATTTTTTACTGGTGACTGTTAACAAATAACAAGGGTAACGACGCCATTGGTTAAATCAACAAAAACTCGAGAAACACTAGAGGATCGAAGGACAAAGAGCAACGTATTAATAATACATATGACATTAAATTCTAACTTTGCAACACACCACAAAATCAAATACACTATAAAACAATACTCAGATATAGGGATAAAACACTGTTCTTGTTCCATATACAAGAACATATACATATACAAAGCCTACTTCTTCCCGTCTGGCATTCGAGCTTGGAATGCAGTGGCGTAGCAACGGGTTGGCATCGTGGCAGTTGCCAAGGGCGACAGCTCAAAAGGGCGCCACTAAATCTCTAATTTTTTAAATTTGTATTTAAATAAATACAGTGGGACCTCTCTAAGTCGAACTCAAAAGTACCCGGAAAAAAATCGACTAACTGAGTTTTTGAGTTAGGGAGATTGCGTATATAGGACAATGTAGATATTGAGAGTGAGGGTGGAGGAACAGCCATACCGGCTAGAAGGCTTGTCAGGAAAGAGAGGCGGTATCTATGTTTCATATGAAAGGAAGCCAACTTGCTTTGACATGCCGATACAAGCCCATGAGAGGAGATACCTTCCCTCTCCTCCCCAGTGGGATTGGGGGAGTGAGATTTTTCTTTTTAAAAAGAGTCACAGCATGCAGCAAAGGGAAGCGAATTAGTTCCTACTCCTTTTTCTTGTCTTTGTCATTTTTTGTACATGCAAGGGTCGCTTAATCCCTCGTGGAATGCACTAAGATAAGATTTTACGTCCATTTATGTGACTCTACGGAACACGTGTTCTGAAATGTCAATCCAGAATAATAACCCAAACGCCTTGGAAAATTCGACTGGACTGAGAGAGGTTGAAAGCCAAAAATCTTGGAGTTAAGGAGATCTAAAATACATTTGTCTTATGGAATTTGACCAGGATCTAACAATTAATTCGATATAGAGAGGCTTTCGACTTAGGGAGGTCCGACTGTATTTCACTTTTATCCTTGATAACAAAAAAGTGAATAATTAATTTTATTTAAATATATTTTATTTAAACCATTATAATATTTTTTATTATGTTTGTGGCCTTTGTGGGACGTCTTATTATACAAATGTATATATGATTTTACAGTCTTTCTTTATAAAAGAAAACTCTTACTATCCCCATCCCACTGTCGAGGGAGTAAATTTGGGGGAGGGGAGGGAAAGTGTCTCCTCTCATGGGCTTGTGTGGTAATTTATGTCAAAGCAAGTTGGATCCTTTCAAATTAAACGTCACTGTCCCTATTTCCTATTAAGCCCTCTAGCCGCTATGGCTGCCCTCCCCCCTTTTCTCAATATCAACACTGTACTTGATTAATCGGCACCTATTACGCCAGATTCCTTACATCGAAAACTCCGTAAGTCGAATTTTCCCCCCCCTTGAGTTCGACTTAGAAGGGTCTGACTGTATTAGTACTATTAGCAACACGCCAATACGCCAGCTAACTGAAGTGCTGAGCTGTGTTACTTAAATTTACTTTTAATAATGAGTTTCTATCGTTATGTATGAGATAATGAGTATGCGCATTGACACTATTGTTTTCATATATAATACACGTGACTTCAAGTTTTGCTGTATTCTTTATTAACGCAACAATATCCCGCTTTATCCACCAAATTATTTAGTATTATTTAGTAAATAATAAACTGCAAATTAGTATTGTTCCTTTCGTATGCATTTTTATATTCCCGTTGTATGACTGGCACTGTCTGACTTCGTAATTATTGTCATAAATAAAATAAGAGAAATTCAATTATTTTTTCTAACAAATGAAAGAATCGCAAAGCTGAAACTTGTCAATTTATCAAGGGCGCCAAAAATAAATTAGCCAAGGGCGCCAAAAACGTAGCTACGTCTCTGTTGGAATGGGTTGCCTGAATAAACCAGGAAACCAACAAGCTATCAACATTCAAAGGTATAATAAAATGCATGACTATAAATAAACCATGGATAAGCATAGGATGTAATAATCTTCTTTATAGAGGGAACATGTGTAACAGTGACATAACTATAGGGGGTCGCAGGTTTGCTCGACACACACTAAACAGACTAGGAATTTCATAAGCGGATAACCGATGAGCCTTACAATGTCAAAATTTCGTAACTAATCCAAATACTCAAATACCCAAATAAATGATGTATTAAAATGTACTTGTTGGTGCGTTTAAAATTGAAGTGATCCCCTAAATTAATTAGAAAAACTCCGCTTTCGACCACCATATCAAGGGGTGACACCAAAAACAAAACAATAAATCTTCACGGAATAGAGAAACATTTTTTGCACACAATCACAGGCCTATCTAAAATATGACCCAGTAATAGAATAGCACCTAATGAGACTTAAGTACATCTACAGAAAAGCACCAGCTCAACTATCAGTATCACTAGATACCCTAAATGAGGGGGTCGGGAAACCATGGCTCGCGAGCCCTATATGGCTCTTTTCATGCATGGCTGCATCTGGCTCGCAGACAAATATTCGTTTATATAAAAAAATATTTTTTTCAAACTCCTTTGATCTAAATTTTAATTGCATATAAAATTATCTCAAGCAGTTAGATGTGAAAAATGCAAGGCGTTGGAAATAAAATCTTATCCCTGCCATGCAACAAGCAGTGTTTGTATTTTAAAACAAGCTAGAACGCTTCATCGCCTACATTGAAACAGGTCGTTTACTAAACTTTGAAAAACTAGGAGAGTTCAAAGATACGTGCACATCAAGTGACCCTGCTCAACATCTTAATATTCAGCAGCTATCAGGATTCACGTCCAATCTCCTGCAGTCATTTAAAGTGCGCTTTGGAGAATTCCGCGAGCACACTCGTCTTTTTTAGTTCATCACCCATCCACACGAGTGGGCAGTGGACAGCACTGACCAGAGTTCCATCCCAGGTGTCTCCTTCAGAGATTTTGAGCTCCAGGCAGCTCACCTGAAGGTATCAGTCATGTGGGTGGGTAAGTTTAAGTCACTGATTAAAGATTTGGAAAGAATTGTACGACAGCAAGCAGAGTTGGCGAGCCAAGACACGTATGGGCAGAAATGAAAAACAAAGCTTCAACACGCAGACCTGCTGATTGTCAAAACTGAGAACGCGCTCCCTGTCACATATCACACACTGCAGCGTGTGAGTTTTGCTGGACAGACAATGTTTGGCTCTACAAATGCATGAGAACTTTCTGAGAACAGTATTTCTCACACCTGAAGAACGTGAAGACCAACCAGCGATCACATTTAATGGATGAAGTCTCAACGCCGGCATGAAGTTTAACCTCACCACGTATCAACCAGACTACAAAGCCACCAGCAAAGCCATCCAGCACCATAAGTTGCATTAATAGTAAGAAATACCATTATTGATCAGCAACAGCAAATCAATGTTATTAAAAAGTTTTCAGAGAAATAATTATTGTACTTTTAGTGTTGAAATTACACAAAATGCACAAATTTGCTTGAATTTTTTGTTTTAAACGCAACCTGAAAAAGCATTCCAGACAGTGATAAAAATCACAATGTGTGGAAAAAAAGTGCCGGAACGCAGTTCCTGTGCGTTACGCGAGAAAAAAAAGCACTAGTTTAAAAAAAAATTATGGCTCTCAAAGAATTACTTTTCAAAATATGTGGTGCTAATGGCTCTCTCAGACAAAAAGTTTCCCGACCCCTGCCCTAAATGAATATGTAAATATCCTGGCAAATGATGGGAAGGAGATTCTTAACATTGATTTCAATCTAATTCTAAAGGATTTGACGTTTGTTCATTTAAACCTGACATGTCCACAATTTTTCAAATCTGCCAACGTAAAATTAAACCACTTCTGATGGTCCTTGAGATCTCAAAATTTTACCACAGATAGATCTTGGATGACAATGCATTGTATCAAAATTTCAGATCGATCGAATGTACCGTTATTAAATTATTAGCCAATGAGAAAGATTACATGAGTGACGAAAAGCTGATGATCTCAATCTTGAAATTCTTACATATAACTAAAAAGTGACGGACTAGACAAAAAGATTGGCAAAGGGTCCATCCATAAATAACGTCACACCCCTAGTGGGGGAGGGGGTGATGCATTTGTGACGATGTGTGACGAGGGGGAGGGGGTGTTAAAGAAATGTGAAGTCACATCAAAACGCGCTACTTTAATTAAAAGTTCTACTAAAATATTTGATGCTTTAAATTTATTTAATGACGTTTGCAATTGCTTCACGCGTGTTACGATATTAGAGTGCAGACTTGCACTAAATATGTATTTATATGAAAACAAAGTAATTTGCAATATGCTAATTTTCAATTAGAAAATACCGGGTTTTTTTTGGGAGGGGGGTGGTCAAAGCTTTGTGACGTCATATTGGAGGGGGGTCTAAGTTTTTGTGACGAAGTGGGACGAGGGTGGGAGGGGTAAAAATCGTCCTAAATCGCGTGACGTCATTTATTATTTATGGACGGCCCCAAAGCTCAAGTTTACGAAAGTTCTGCCATAATGTCTAGATATCAAAGAGATGTTCAGGTCACTCTTGTATTAAATAAAGTAGTGTTTTAGAACAAAATTGGCAGCTGGGCATTGTACTAGCTTCACAATCCCCTCGTCGCCGTGGCTATAGAAACCCGAGAACGCTGCTTCACTTGCCAGCATGGTCTGAAAAAGGAAACAAAAGAAAGTACAGTAATTTCTTTTGTGTTGTTGCGTCAGCTCGTTTCTGGGATGTTTAAACCGAACAAACTGGAAGGTCCGTGAAAATATTTGAAACAAAATGGAGTTGTTAAACAAGTAAAAGATACACAGCGAGATGAACGTGTTACGCAGATTTAAGTGCTATGTGATCCTCTTTAAAATTGGGCACACGAGGCACAGCACAATTTTTAAAATTTTTATAAACGGTGATTTCATGTATATCTGATACTAATACACAGTGGCGTCACTAGGGGGTGCGGAGGGGGCGGGACGCCCCGGGTAACACCAACAGGGGGGGGTGACACCAACACCTTCACAAAAAAACACACTGAGAAAGCCCTTCCCCTCACACACACTTTACTCCCTCCACAGTGGGATTTTCCCTAACTCGAAAACTCTGTTAGTCAATTTTTCGGGTAGGCTACCTTTGATTTCGGCTTTACTCGAATTATTTTTGAGTCAAAAGGCCACATTATACCTTTTCTGGGTAAAATAATTCTTTAATAATGATTGAATTTAATAATGAAAGTTAAAAAAGTAAGCCAAATTACACATACATTTTGGACATGTCAAACGTTAGACGAAATTTAAAAAAAAATAGTAAATGATCTTTAAGTATGACAGACAAGACTTAAACTTTAAAAAATATCATTAAGTTAATTAATAATCTTTTTTTTTAAATTCAAGGCTTGTCTGACATATGTTGGGAACATTTTCTTATTTAAATTCTTATCATATGTCATTAAAGAGCGCACGATGAAAGAGCGACGACAAATGGGCGCAAACATAAGAGCGCTATACCTTGTTGGTAGTCCATCTTGAAACATTAGCATCTATTTGAACTATTGCCTCAAATCTTCATCTGCGCTCTTTTGTTGTTTGTTATTTTACGAGTCACTGTCATGAAATGAATTAGTAAGTAACGCTAAGCAGTGGCGAGGGGTGCACCGGGTGACACCATCACAAGGGGTGACACCAAAATGTAAAATTCTGTATGTTCCCGTTATTTGGCACTGGAAAACTCGAGGGAGTTATATTGGTTAATTCGTTAGGGGGTGACACCATGAGCTACCGCCCTGGGTGACACCAACCCCAGTGACGCCTCTGCTAATACATATATCTTGAGGAGGATCCGTCAGATCAGCTCAATCCGCCACTACCTAACAGTTATTGTTAGTGCAACTAAAACCCTTGTCTGTGCTCTTGTTCTGCGCTATGTAAGTTCTTAATTTATAATAATAATTATGAGAAAATTAATCTTTTACACAGCAGTGCGTATGGACGAAAGGCTCCGTTCTTCTTTCTTGACGCCAATGTGGTTACCACACTAGATGGTTGGTTAAGGATTGTCACTGCACCAGGAGCGCTGTCACTTTCTGGAATACACTCTTGAAATATTTTAATACTGACACCTGTACGGCTGTATGAAATTTTGGTGGATGGAAACTAATTGTTTAACTATGAAGAAAATGACAGGAGAGCACTAAACATATTTTGGAGTGTATTGATCATTTTCATAATCAAACCTAAATCAGATCAAAAGCAATCAAGGAAATAGCAGATATGTTTAGCCTTAGGCCTATAACTATATTTAATTCCGGTGACAGATAAACCTTTACTTAAAAAAAATTAGTTATTAAAATGAGCAGTTAAAAGGAATACCAGCTAGAAGAATAAAGAGACCTTATACTTTTACTGAAATTTAAAAAGTCTTGGGTTTAACACTATTTAATTTTTTGAAATTGATAATTAGATATTTAATTTACGATCCGTCATTGGCAAGCCGAGGCAAAGATTTTAGGCCAATTTCTTGTCATAATGTGCACTTATTATTATTTTAAAAAGAAGACATCAGTTTATTGTGTGGGGTTGGGGAGGGGTCGCAACATAAGTTACCAAATCTGATATCTGATGACACTAATCACTCATTATAACTACGCCACTGGTCAGCAATGAACAATCAATAAGTGCAAACTATACTGCAAACCTATGAAACTATGAAATTTTGAAAATGTGAGCGTCATCATTGTTCCGAATTCCGAAATTTAGCTTTTATAAAAATCAATATGGCAGCGCCCATTTATTTTTCTCAATTGAATGATCATTGACTAGTGACTAGTGTAAACTTCTAGTAAAGACTTGATGAGTAGTCTTTAAATGATTAATTTTAGTATTTAAAAACTTACGTAGGTTTACACTTACCGTACCTTACTTAGACTAAATAATTAAATACCGCAACTCTTTGAGTACTTTGACTTTTTCTTTAACGACTTCGACCACAGTTGACCAGTACTAGTACTAGTACGGACTTAGTACAAGTCTACAACTACAGTGACTACAGTCACTGCATTGGTCTCAACACTGTTTACACCACAGTGTCCACAGTCTACAGTCAGTGTACTCTGTACGGTAAAGTGAACAGTCATTTAGCTGATAGGAGCCAACATTCTCATGTGAAATCACCTACTATGTTCTACTACTACGCTTATTCTTAGCTTTGTTATATTTGTATTTATTTTGTAATTGGCTAACTAAAACTAAAAGTGCAAAACTAAAACAGTTCAGTACAGTTTACAGACAGTACAATGCAGTACAGTTAAATCGCAATTTTAATAATTATTATTCAAATTTATTTTTCACAAGTAAGTTTGTAAGACTTAATTTCATAATCATAATTTTTTTGTTAGTAATTAGTAGTATTAGTTCATACTAAGTTACTTACTAAACTGTCTAAGTTACAGATCACACAAGACTCACAAGTCATTTGACCATTTGCCAAATAAAACTGGAGACCTCTTTCAGCATGCCACTTCTGCTAAGGTTTCTTGTTACTTGTCTAAGTCACAGATCACATAAGACTCACAAGTCATTTGTCTCATTTGACAAATAAAACTGGAGACCACTTTTGTCATTATGACTGATGATATTATTTTAAAATTATAAATATTTTTTTTTAAAAGTCGCTTACCTTATATAATGTTCTTGATATTTTTAATAATGAAGCCCATCACAGGAAAATAGTGAACTGACAACAAATACCAACACACATTAAATTAAATGTAAGAATAATCAGGAAATATATTCATATTGCTATTTGAGATTACAAAAACCACATTAACATTTAACACATACACTCCAGTCCTTGAAGTATTATAATGGTTATTTTTAATAAAAACTATTGTTTTTAAACAAGTAATTGAATATGCTGATAAAAATGAACAAGACCTTTTCATCATAGTTACAAGTACCTAAGATCAGGTCTGATTTTCCCCTTTATAATTAATCAGTCAAGTTAGTGCTGATAACACCAAGGCTGAATAGCGTAACTATTGTCTGGAAATCAGGAATACTCATGTGAAACTAAAATATTTTTTAATTTCAAAGTTTAACATTCAACGAAAATGTAACTTAAACTTAAACTGAGAAAGAAGGATTCATAGATAAATTGTGGAGGGATGGAAGGGGGAGATCAGTACTCAGTACCTAATGCTTCCACTTGTACCTGCGCTGCCTCTTTTCCCACTTGATCACTGGGGGAGCCAAAATTAGAACTGCCTAATTGCTTGTGCCATTGTAATAAATGCTAAATAAATTAAAAAAAAACAACAACAAAAAGCAAAAAAACAGGCTAGGCAGGATATCATCATTTCCTATATACCTACATGAAATAACATTGAACCCTATATTAGTATTACCTTATCATTTAATGCTCTAGCATATGCAGATTATAATAATATAGTAGCTTAGTAGAACCGTGTAGTGGTCAGCAGGGCTGCACAATTTTTTATGTTTTAAGAGTAATAATAGTAATATATTACATTTTAAAAATATTGAAAATTGCTCGGCACCCCAATAAAATGGATGAGAGGTATTATAAAAATACCTATCAAAGTGAAAACTATCTTGTTTAAATTAGTAATGCTATAATTTTGTACAAATTGAAATAATTTTAACAAATACTATTTTAAAATATATTCTTTTGTTATTTTATTAATGTAAAATCTAAGGTAATGTTGTTTCAAATTTGCATTAGGTGCTCAGGGTGGCCACAAACTGAGAGCATGAAGTAGCATAGTGACTGTCTTTTTTTTATATTAAATAAAAAGTAATAAAGGGTTAGAAGTACTATTTAGTATAGTCCAAGAGAAATCTGAATATTGTTATCTTCTACTTCTATTTATAATGTTGTTACACAAACACCACTACTAAAAACACATTACATGTATTGTAAAACTATGGCGTCATGTGTGACTAACTAAACATGGGACGCGGTGGTCGAGTGGCAGCGCACTGGACTGTCGTACCGATGGTCACGGGTTCGAATCCGTGTGAAGACAAGGATTTGTTCCCGGGGCCTAAGGCGTCCCTGAGTCACCCCGCTCCGAATGGGTACCTAACACTACATGTAGTTAGGCGGCTGGGTAATGCGTGGAACCCACAAAGCCGTGGCCTGTGAAAAGCTGCATCACTTGCCAACAGATCATCTGTCATGGTCTGTGGACGCAACTATCTTCTGCATAGAAGGAGCGTCTGTATAAATAAGATAAGATAAGAAACATAAAGACCATGTGCACTAATTAGATAAATGCAAATCTTATTTCATAAGTTTTATGGAAAAGTTTACAGAGTAGTGGCCATATGTAAAATTATTAGACAATTCAAAATCATTAAATATTTATTATTCAGTTGCAGTTACCTGTAAATGGAATGTAAAAAAACAAACTCGTAAAAACAAAGTTTTTGACTATAAATCCCTTATATATGAGACATATCTAAAAGTACTGATTATGTTCAAACGCGACAAATATTTACAGACTGAATCTGTCTTAATTCCCCTTTGCTTTTAACCCGAGAGGGGAAAGGTCTTGTCATCGATCGCTGGACCGAGCTTAGCGTGACCCGCAAAATGTAAACAAAAGCACGTCGGTATACCTGGTTAAAACACAAGATGTGTTCACCTCTGGCTGGCGTGAAGTCAATTGACCCGTAAAATGTAAACTGATAGCGACCGCTACATATAGTTTATATAGATAAACTAAAAATGCATTAATTTAATAACTGTACGTTCGATTGATCTAAATTTTTGATGCGATGCATTGTTGGGTGACACGGGTCCGTGTGCCAAATTTCAGCTCGATGGCATGACGGGAAGTGGGTCAGTTTTGACTTCTAATTTTCCGCGGTGCCCAAGACAGAGAGAGACGGCAGTGAAGTTAATATAAGGGATTTAAAAAATAAATATACTGACAATGTGAGAGAAAATGCTTAAATTTAGCAATTCAAAATCATACAACTTGAAGGCAATATCCATGCAGACACCACTGTAAAAGTGGGGATTTAGACGATCTAGGTTTCAGCTTCAATCATTTATTATCATTACTTTACTTAGAGTAGAAAGACAATGCTAGAGTGTTCAGTTTATGTGTGTGTTGTGTATAGTAGTATTTTAAATGTCTGTCACTTTCATATTTTAATCTTTACAGCTGATGACATAGACATAGGACTTTTAAAATGATTATTCAAATAAGTCCAGATGCCAATGCCAATATTCTTTTAAAACTGACGTCAATGCAGGAGCAAGGAGAATTTTGTGATTTCACTTTGTTTGTTTCTGGACTTGAAATAAAAGCCCATAAGTAGGTTCCTCTTTGCACTTCAGTTTACTTATTTTTAAACTTGTTTATTGAAATCTCCTTTTGTTCAGTAGTAATAGTAATGATTTAGACTTTTTCTGCAGTAGGCCTATTGACTTAAGCAGTGGCGGATTTAGGTTTGTCTGCGTGGGGGGGCGAGGAGAATTTCAGGGGGCACCGCAATTTTTTTTATTCATTCACTTAGTGCAAATATTTCTAGGTGCAAAAATAAAATTCATTTGTCTAAATTGCTGGTTCTGCAATGAAGATTAGAAATTTGGTATGATATTCACTCTTATTGCTATATTTTATGTTGAAAAACACATTTCTGCTCACTTTAAATGTGAGATTTACTGTAATAAGTTTTCATCTTAAGAGACTGCTTTAGTCTTAAATATGAATTTTAAAGTGTTTTGTTTATGTTACATACATTTTCAGAGTTGCCCTGTGGCAACTAGCTAGACAAAAAGTAACAACTAGTCTTAAGTAGATATGGTTAATCAATTGAATTTATGAAAATGGTAGTTAATTTGGGAGCTGTTATTTGTGACAAAATCTAAATTTCTCATAATCCTTTGTGTTCACTTTCAATTGCTGAATATCATAGCAGACTTTAACATAGAAAACTCAGCATAATATGTTTATAGTCTTTGGGCTAAATAAAACATCTAAAATGTATTTGATAATGAGGTAGAATTTGATTAATTTTTTTTATAGGCCTCCAATAGTTTGTTGTACTATCTGCAAGATGACTCATCAGTTTGTTCAGCTTGCCATAAATAGCAGTGACAGTAACTCAAACAAATAACTAAGTGTTAAATAATATATGCTGCGTTGATCATTCAAAGTACATTATTTAATATAATGTTTGTTTACATCAAACCATTGCAATGAATCTCTTCAATATACAAACCATTTCTTTATATTCAGGAGAGTAATAGGTCACAAATGGAAACAAAATATAATGTATTTTAAAAAAATGTTAATAATTAATAAAAGGCCTAAATAATTAAAGAAATCATGTATCATATTTTATATATATATATATTATATGCACATATCATATGTAGGATAAAAAGATGTCAGTGAATTATGAACTTAGTTCCAAAGAGAACAACTTATTATTTTTTTAAATAAAATTTTAAGAGCTACTGTTTTCAGTTCTTGTAATAGTTTTCTATCTGAAAGAATGAAATGAGAATTTTAGCTGGGAAAATAGTTCAGTTTAAGACCAGGCAATCTGATGCTACAAATAATGAAAAATACAGAGACTTTGGTGGAGCGGATTGGTCAGGATTAGTAACACACACACAAAGAGTGCCAATAATATTATACTTATAAATAAACTAAACAATTTACTTCAGAATTTAAAAGAATAAATTTTCATTGGAATTTTGAGCATCAAACTTTGGGAAAATCAATGAACTTTACACAAACAATGATTTTAAGTTCCTTAAATAAACATTTAAAACTCTAACAAGAATGCAGGACTAAACACAAACCATGGATAAGCATAGGACGCAATATTCTTCTGTATAGAAGGAGCGTCTGAAACAGATAAGGTGAGATAAGATAAGATAAGAAAGAGCCATGAGACCTATATAAATTGCTTTCTACCTGATTTCATTGAAGCAAAACGATTTATCGTTGATTCAAAGTCAACGTTCTCAGCTAGATTACCTTCAATTGAAATTAATGCAAATCCAGATAGATGTTCGTTTGTCATTGTTGAGCGAAAATAATTTTTGATAGGTTTCAATCTACTGAAACTTCTTTCAACAGTAGCACTGCTAACAGGAAGAGTCAAGTAAATTTTATAGAGTATTGAAAATTTAGGGAGACCTGATGCCATTGATTTTTCAGTCAAGAATTGCTGAACCTTTATAAGTTGTAGTTCACTAGGTAATAATACATAGAATGTCGCATACAAATCTTTGAAGGTATCATATTCTACGATGGCTTCTTCAAGGTTAATGTCGTGTTAGTAAATTTTGCATAAACTTTGAAAAGAATATTTATATTCTTCCGACATTTGTGATGGATCAATAACATAGAAATAAGTAACTGTGCTCCAAAAGTCATAAAATCGATCATCTATTTGTGTTACAAGTGTATTCATGATAGTGAAGTACGTTTCAGATTTAAAGCGTGTGGTTGGATCATCAGCCATTTTAACTCTGCTAAGTTCGCCTGCCATGCTTTTCTTTTTTGCAATTCGCTTTTCTTTAAATTCTGTTTTAACATCTAGTTTGGAACAATTTTCGTTAATAAATGATTTGACATCTATATATACATTCAGAATTTAAAAGCTTCATCGCTTCTCATTTCAACAAAATTATTTCTTCCAACATCGATCAATTGTTTTGCAAGGCGTTGCAAGTAGTTTGATGACAAGAAGATAACTTTTGTACAAATAGCATCAGAAAAACAGAAGAATATTTTGTTATTAAACCAGAAAGTCCCATAGCTTCTGCTCTAACATTTCCTTTATATTCTGTTGATTCCCCTGAATCAAGTGTGGCTATAATAGACAACTGCATGAACTGCATGAACTGCATGCTTACGGCTTGCACATCTTGTATCAGAAAGTCGTTTCAGACTGTTGATTCATATTGAAATTTCTTGTGTTCTTTAAGAATATGTAGACATGGTAAACTCATAGACATAAGGTATGCATACAACCTTAAAGCTGTGCCAAAAAACAACTGTACATCATTGTTTACAGACATTGCTTCCATAGTAGCAAAATTCAAAACATGGGCACAACAATTGGGTAACAGTTTCTTTATTTGAGTTTGAAGGCCACTCTTAATCCAGAGTATGCCTGTCATCGACAGAGTGTGAAATCAATGTTTCGCTTTTTTAGTTCCGTTAAAATCTTCTCAGCAAATGTGGCAGCATTTTTTTAAAGTCCCACAACCAGTGGTCGTACGGGGTCCTAATGTTTCCATTAGAACTTACTAGGGGCGGGCTTGGTAGACCTTGGTGGGCGCCCCACCATCTCCCTTCTAGGTCAGTGGAGGACTTTCTTAGTGTTAGTCATTCCATTTTTATTGTGGCTTTATCGTGGGCTAGATCCCACGCCCCTCAGCTTGTGGGGCGAGCGCACTATTGACTTCACTATCCATAAAAGCCTATAAATCTTTCCACATGTCCTGATTTTTAAAAAAAATTAACGTAAAGAAACTGACATCTGATCAATTCTAGATATATCAATGGTTGAATCAATAATTAAAGAAAATAATTGTGCAGACTTAACTTCATTATCAATTGTCGCCGATAATTCAGATGCGAGTGATTGATTTAAGCCAGATATTACAGTTTCATCATTTGAAATACGATATTTAGCAAGCAGTTTGGTGTTGATTAGAAGTTTTGTGTTTAGCAATATTTTTTTCTGCTCTAGTGACACATTTTTAGTGTTCATCGAGTGCGTCTTTAGGGGGCGCCATTTTAGACCCGACAGGGGCGCGGGGGGGCAAGCCGCCCCCCCTGCCCTATAGCTAAATCCGCCACTGGACTTAAGTTATATTCTAGCATGGACT
The DNA here is from genome assembly GCA_944989445.1 of Ampullaceana balthica. Taxonomy (NCBI): domain Eukaryota; kingdom Metazoa; phylum Mollusca; class Gastropoda; family Lymnaeidae; genus Ampullaceana; species Ampullaceana balthica. The sequence continues at coordinate 1,208,783 of CALYLW010000048.1, read as the reverse complement.
TAGAATTATACTGTATTATTATACTATACTTTCATTTATTTTGGAAACGATAAACTGTAGAAGCATTGAAACTATTTCAGATGCATGTTGGCAGCATGTAGTGAATATTTCCAGACCAGCTTTCGCTTCAATGACTCTGGCCATTCACTAGACAGCTTAGACTTGACTCACGTGGGTTGTGACCACAGCATTGTTGAAAGGGTTATCAGAAGTTTTTACACCAATGAAATTGACATTGACTTCAGCTGCATTGAAAGTGTTTTGACATTCGCTGATTATTTAGTTTGTGAAAATTTACGCCTCTCCATAGAAGCGTACATGGAAAAGACCTTGACATTTAACAATGTGATTTCTTATTTTCAACTTGCATTGCAGTACAGACTTCATTCGGTAATATTCATATTTTCATTGTTTGTTACTATGAAAAATTTAACGATTTAATATGTAGAGTAATGTAGACGTAGAAAATGTATAATTACTACACCTGTCATATCCATAAATAAATTGATATTTAATTATATGAAGGACCTCAAAATATTTTAACTTGGAGTATTAATAATAATTTTATAGAGCTTTATTATAAAAATTGTAATAATTCTTGAAATATTTATTTATTCTTTCGTATAATTAATAAAATCATTTTGAACTTAAATATTTCTAAAAACTAATGGCTTTATATTATATAAAGTTTTTACAATAGATTATATTTCTTGAATCTTTTCAAATGCTAAGTACATGTTAACAGTAAGACAAATATTTTCCTGCTTAACATGATGTTTTAATTGATTAGATATTCTTTGCTTGCTTTGCTAATTAATAACAACATTTGAACTCTAATTTGAGTACCAGTATTTTGAAAGTGATTGACATCAACAAAGAACTATAACATTGATGTATTTTTAAAAATTATTAGCTTCTCAAGAATCAAACATTTTTAAGAATAATCGAAAATCTTGTAAACAAATCTGCAGACTGGACTTTTAAACAGCATCAGAAGTTTGTTGTCGGCTCGTTTCCATGACTACTTCATTTACCAACAGGATGCCCTGGATGCAAACATGGAAACTATAAAGGCATTTATAAGTTTTGGTGTTTTCTCTCATTGCAACCCTCTACAAGTGAGTCAAGATTTTCTGAATGACTTTCTAGAAATATAAGACAGTCCTGTACAGTGTTGTGTTTATCTTAAGAAAAATTATCAGATGAGAAATCAATGTCAGTGACTAGGTTCCACTTAGTTACCACTTCCATGTTAATTACTTTTTGAAAAAGACTATTGGTGATAAGTATATTGATGTGATCATCTCATGTACTTGACCATGTTGACCCTGTGATGATGATGACATGATTATCTCAAGTAAATTACTCGGTGAAACTGACAGCAATCATCTCATGTACTTGACCATGTTGCCCTGTGATGATGATGATGACATGATTATCTCAAGTAAATTACTCGGTGAAACTGACAGCAATCATCTCATGTACTTGACCATGTTGCCCTGTGATGATGATGATGACATGATTATCTCAAGTAAATTACTCTGTGAAACTGACAGCAATCATCTCATGTACTTGACCATGTTGCCCTGTGATGATGATGACATGATTATTTATCTCAAGTAAATTACTCTGTGAAACTGACAGCAATCATCTCATGTACTTGACCATGTTGCCCTGTGATGATGATGACATGATTATCTCAAGTAAATTACTCGGTGAAACTGACAGCAATCATCTCATGTACTTGACCATGTTGCCCTGTGATGATGATGATGACATGATTATCTCAAGTAAATTACTCTGTGAAACTGACAGCAATCATCTCATGTACTTGACCATGTTGCCCTGTGATGATGATGACATGATTATCTCAAGTAAATTACTCGGTGAAACTGACAGCAATCATCTCATGTACTTGACCATGTTGCCCTGTGATGATGATGACATGATTATTTATCTCAAGTAAATTACTCGGTGAAACTGACAGCAATCATCTCATGTACTTGACCATGTTGCCCTGTGATGATGATGACATGATTATCTCAAGTAAATTACTCGGTGAAACTGACAGCAATCATCTCATGTACTTGACCATGTTGACCTGTGATGATGATGACATGATTGTCTCAAGTAAATTACTCTGTGAAACTGACAGCAATCATCTCATGTACTTGACCATGTTGACCTGTGATGATGATGACATGATTGTCTCAAGTAAATTACTCGGTGAAACTGATAGCAATCATCTCATGTACTTGACCATGTTGCCCTGTGATGATGATGACATGATTATCTCAAGTAAGTTACTCGGTGAAACTGACAGCAATCATCTCATGTACTTGACCATGTTGACCTGTGATGATGATGACATGATTGTCTCAAGTAAATTACTCTGTGAAACTGACAGCAATCATCTCATGTACTTGACCATGTTGCCCTGTGATGATGATGATGACATGCTTATCTCAAGTAAATTACTCGGTGAAACTGATAGCAATCATCTCAAGTACATGTTTTTGACACATTCATGTCCTGCATTTTACACTATGTTTATGAAGGCCATAATTATGTCAGGTACTTCAACCTATCCTATGTAGAAACATGATAGTCTCACATGTAAACATCAAATGACAAGGATGTGATCATATCACAGATATTACCTGGAAAAGCAATCATCAATGGCAAACAAAAACTAGAAATGAAATGTTTTTTTAAAAAGAGGAGACATGTTATTAAAGTAATGAAATCTATGTATTAAAATAATGGAATAAATCCTCTCGTACACCGAAATGTCGTTACGTGTTGTAGTTAAGATATTTATTTTTTCCATTTATTGCATTGATTTTTATATGTGTTTAACTATTTTTATGTGAAGCACTGTGAGCCAAGCTACTTGCTGAGGTACAGCCAGCGCTGTATAAATTATCAAATTATTATTATTATCTTTCTTTCCAGATTGTAGAGTATTTACTAAACAACGCACAGCAAGCCTTAACAAGATTCCATCAGTCTGAGGTTGATGATCATTGTACTAGTGATGTAGAATGTTATTTTGACGAAGCCTTCAGAAATATGTTCCACATTCTGGATGAGGTGGGCTACTTGACTGTGTCCAGGTGGCAAGCACAGCTGGTTCAGCTGACTAAGAAATGGTCAGACTCCAATAAATTATTCCATAAACACTTGTCAGCCTTACAATGCCATTTAAAGTGGTTGGAGATTGTGTATAGCCATGAAATCCCTGACCACGGACTCGAGTCATTGTGTGGTCAAGGTAAAGACTGCCACGTCTGCTTCCACAAATTGATAGCCCTCAGGCAAGGCGATGAAAAAATAGAGTCTATGACAATTTTAGCTGAGCCGGCCTCCACAATAAAAGTCAGTTTGCTGAATCAAGATTCCAGCGTAACACTACAGGATGGTGATACTGATAGTTTCAGTCCACTTAACTTCACTTCTGTCAAACATGCAACTTTACATTTAGACGAAAAGCTTGAAAGCAAAGTTCATTTAGACCAAAAGTCTGAACAAGAAAGCATAGTTCAGGTGGACCAAAAGCTTGAACAAGACAGCATAGTTCAGTTACCAGTTGTAGAGATGGCTTCAGGAGATGTGTCTATAAGAGACTCAAGTTGGAAAGTTACAGATAATAAAGTGGACATCTCAACACAGGCTGGTCCAAAAACTCCAGGCTCAACAATGAGTAAAATAATTGCTGTTCTAGCTCCATCAAGGGAGATGACAGCACAGCTGATGGTGACTGATGCAGGTTAGTGATGCTAGCATTTTCATTCAAAGAGCCGCATTTTGTGTTCTTGCTATTTCATTAACATACACGACTGTCTTGTCTCTTATGTTTGAAGAGCTGGTTGGAATGTCCCTGAATGAAATAATTTTTTAACCATCAGAGATGAAAGAAAGCAGCAAGATTATTGTGGGATTAAAATGTTCACTCAAATGGCTGTAGCCTAGCAGTTCAGTTATTTATTATGGCAAAAAGACACAAAATCCAGTGGAATGAAATAGGGAACTTTAATATTCCAAAACAAATGTAACTTAAAAGAATTTATAATTATTAAGATTTATATTTAACCAGTGCTGCTAGATCAGATATGAAAGGAGTATCTACAACTGTGACTTTTAGATACATATTAGGCTGTATACTTCACAGGTGAGTCCAGACCACTCATAAAGTCACCTCAACTTGAGTTGGCTTTCTATGATATTGAAAAGCGGACATGGCGCAAGGGATGCCAGTTTAATTTCCCCATATCTGGAGCAATGCTTGATAAACATTCTTGGAGGATGACTTTTCTCAATGAATGCCTTTATCTTTTCAGGTTAGTAAACAATCTTGACAATGGCAGAATTCAAATCACTGTTGTGATAAAAAATGTTTTGCTTTCTAGAGATTATTTGATGCAATTAGGCTGTGGAGTTGTTTTTCCTTGATGTGTGCGGTGCCCCAGCATTAAAAAAACAACCAATATAACCAGGCTTTAATTATTAAAAAAAATAAATTCATACTGTGCTTTATTAAGTAAATTTAAAATTTAAAAAAAAGGTAATTCCTTCAATATCTGTGTAGACTAACTTTAGATTTACAATCTGTGAAATAATATAAATTTCATATTTAAAAAAATTGCTGAATCACATAAGGTTCCCACACATTTTTGCCATGCCCCATTTTTTAGATATGAGTATGAGTCATGCATTTTTTAGATGAAAGCTTGGGTACAACAAGAGGTTTCCTTTTCATATAAAAAGTGATGCTTCTTTGAATCATAGTAAAATAGTTTATAATTATTTTAAATGAAACAACTATACTACTTGGGAAAAGAGTTTAACTTATCAGACAAAGCTATAACATCAAAAGAATGTCTAAATAGTTATTAATTCATCAATTTATTACTATCTATACTCATGTAGTCAAAGTGCTATATTCTGATATATTCAGGCTGAGGCAAGAATAGCCCCTTTTATAGAGTGGACAGGGGTTTAATCTGGCCTATTACACCGGTACATGTTTTATTTTACTATTAATATGACCATAATTTATAAAAAACATGCATGATATTCTTTACAGTATTAGGCTGTGAACTGAGTGCATTCGTTTTGCTCCCCTTTTCCGCTTGTCTCCATTTTGACGATCGGCAAGAAAACGGAAGAGAAACGAATGGGTTACATTTTTGTATCGTCACTCGCGACCATTTGTCTCAGTTTGGTTCAACTAGGTGGAACAATAATGGAGGCTTTGCAATTGCTCTTACTGTTTTGGATGAAAAGGAAACGTCGAACCCCAAAACGTTACTGGACACACATAATTTTTTTACGAAGAGGTGATTTTGGAGAATATCATCATCTTCTGGATGAAGTTTTAAAAGATGAAGAAAAATGTGTTTCCTAAATTCGGATGCGCCCTGAAACGTTTTAAGAGATGAAGATAAATAGAAGTAAAAAAAAGATTTTTAAAAACCACGTTTTATAAGCGGACTAAAAAGAAGAAAATAAAAATTAAAAAACTTAAAACAAGTACTACGATGTAATATGACTAAAAACATGGGGCGGGCGCTTCTCAGTTTCAATTCACTCATTTTCTTACTCTATATAAAGATAAACTAAAAAAAAGTTCAATAATTTAATAACGGTACATTCGATCGATCTGAAATTTTGATACAATGCATTGTCATCCAAGATCTATCTGTGGTAAAATTTTGAGATCTCTGTTTTCAAGAGAAAGGCTTGTGATAACTCTACTGTAAGTGGCACATTGAAGATGACTAATGACAAAAACATAATTTAGGGCAGGTAGACAGACAGGCAGACGGGTGGGTTGAAAGATGGATAGATGGATGATAGATTGACACTATAAATTTAAAGCAAAACAAGTGTAAAGGGTGCAAAATAATGTATTGAAATATCACATGGGATGATTGTCAGAGTCGTATGTTTGATATTGATAACGGTAATGCTCGAAGTCACATCCCTGGACAGACTGACTTGTGTTGGTATGCCTGCTGGTGCCTGTCACCTGTGAAGATTGTCTCATGTATTTGAGAATGACCATTTTTTGCAGCTGGTCTAATCACTTGCTGAGAGTAAACTGGGAGAAATTTTAGTTGCGAGTTAAAACGTTCGGTTTCGATTCAGCAAATGGGAGCGGCAAAAAAAGGAGAGGAACGCGAGAGGGGTGCACTCCGTTATCTAGATTGAAATAATAGACTCTTCCGGTGATTCGGCAACTGAGAGCAAAGGTCAAGCTGGGACCATCACGAAGCGGAGAGGAAAACGAAGGCACTCAGTTCATAGCCTTAGAGACTTTAAAAAATGGATAACTCCTCTCCTCCCATCTTATTTTCGTATCTATGCTATCAGAGGATTTTATATGGGACCAAAGTTGTAATGCGCATAAAGAAATTCAGCTATGAACTTTGAATGTAAGGGATAAAAACTTAAAGGTGGCAGCAGAGTTTTCAAAAGTCATTTGTTGACCTTGGCCCTTCCTCACTAAAGCGGTGGCCCCTTTTATTTGCTGAGTGTTTGAGGAAAGAATTATTGCAATCTTTTATTTTAAAATAAAAGATCTTATTTCATAACTTTATTATTTAAGTCTGCGAACCATAAAATAGAAGTAAAAAGGGTTAATTATCTTAATGCAGTAGAGGCTAAAACATAATTTTTTCTTCTTCCAAATTTGCTCTTAGCTTGACCAAGCAGCTTGCCCTTGAATTCCACACCATCGAGAAGAAATGGATTCACCTGGATGGCAAACAACTTTTCTTGCCCCATCTCAATAACAGCCCAGTGAAAAGTATCATTCCTGTGGCAGTTGGAGACAAACTCATTGTCCTGTCCATGAGCCGTGAGGCTCAAGCTAATGGAGAATTCTGTACGCAGCAGCATTTCTACGAGATGAATCATTTGTCAAAAACCTTCTCATGCGTTGCATCTGTGCGAGACAACAGATTGGATCTGCCGATAACGCAGTGGACGGTCGACGGGAATATTTTGATCACGGTGAAAGCCAGCACCATGGTGTATCGACAGCTCTCTCACATTCAGTACATCCACGTCTATGATGCTGAAACAAGAAGCTTGGAGACCCACGAGGTGTTCTGTGCTATGGCAGCTGGGGTCAAAGTCCTTGCCAGTAGAAACACAGTCTACCTCTTGGACAGTGAAGGGTGGTGCAGGGCTTATAATTTAGAGTCATCAGAGTGGAAAGCGGTCACCAGATACCAGTGTCAAGGACTGTACTCGGCAGACTTCACGTCTAACTCTGAGGACGTCTACCCCGCCCTGACCCACGTCACCTGCCATGCGGGGAGCTCCAGGTGGGAGATAACAACACAAAGGAAGTCGGTGAGTTCCAGGATGCACGAGACGGTGGTTTACGACAGTGGTGAGCTAAACACCTACAGCCACCCACCCCCACCCTTTGAGTTCATGACAGCAATGTCTCCTAGTCTAATGTGCCGGTCCAGCCTGGACAAAAGGCCATTCTCAAAATTCACGTACTCTGAGAACCAGATGCTTGACTTTTTCTGTAGAGCTAATCAGTAAATTGTATGCTAGCTGGTGAGAGGGGAGGGACTCAGATGTTGATGTTTTTACTGTGCCATGGATCAGCAAGTTGTAGTTATGATTTATGCCTATTGATGCATATGATTGAGCAATTGAAAATGGCTATTACTATTACTGTTGTTTATAGTATGAATGAAATAGTATGATTGCCTTAAAAATTTGTATTATACTTACAACAATATTTTATTTATAAAAAGCACAAACTCTAATGTTTATAATGGCTGGTCAAATATTCTTCTACCAGCTGTATTAATGAACATGCTGTTATAAACCGTTTTATTTTGATATGAATTTTTAAACAAAATTCTTAACTTTAAATGTTTTATATGAATTATTATAAAGCCAAATGTTATTAATAAAAAAAACCAACTAACTTGTTTAAATTTGTTCACTGTTTGGTTTTTAGTCTAAAAAGAAATCTTTAAATATTCATTAACAAATATTTGAACTATTTCAAACATGACCTTTTAATCAGCAACATGATGGTTCTTTTTGGTACATATTTTGTCCTTAACTTTAGTGTTCAAATTCAAATTATTAAAAAAAAAGCCTACAGCTCATTTGAACAATTACTTAGTGAGTGTTGCCTATAAAGTATTTGATACAACTGTAATTGACCTTATTCAAAATTAAGGTTTCTTTATGGCACACTACAACAGTTTCATTCATGTAATATGAAATTGTAAAAATATTATAGTTTAATATTTAAACGTTATAGTTCTTATAGTAACATATTGAATATTTTAGTCTTTGTGACAATTTGTGGTTAGAGTTAAAAGCTATTCCTTCTACTTTCTTGTTATGTTCACACATGTTAACATAGCACACAGTACATTGGGGGATGTCCTTGAGTTTGCATCATTCACATTTTTGTGGTCTGTAAGTTTTTTGGGGAATGGTAGGGAATAGGGTTTACTAGAGCCAATGAGCATAACATCTAATGTACGTATATATTTATATGTTTCTTAAACTAATAGTGCGGAGTAATTCTTTTGTATTTAAAAAAGGCTTCATTCAGTTGATGTTTGTCTTAATGGGGAGGCAGCTGTTGTTTACAACAAGATTAAGGTAACGATATCTACGGTAAAGCAAACTCATGAATGTGCAGCGTTGGGAGTTGTTTGATGAAACAGTTAAATGCCTGTGATGTCTGGAGTTCAGTGTGTGTGACGTCTGGAGTTCAGTGTGTGTGACGTCTGGAGTTCAGTGTGTGTGACGTCTGGAGTTCAGTGTGTGTGACGTCTGGAGTTCAGTGTGTGTGACGTCTGGAGTTCAGTGTGTGTGACGTCTGGAGTTCAGTGTGTGTCACGTCTGGAGTTCAGTGTGTGTGACGTCTGGAGTTCAGTGTGTGTGACGTCTGGAGTTCAGTGCGTGTGACGTCTGGAGTTCAGTGCGTGTGACGTCTGGAGTTCAGTGCGTGTGACGTCTGGAGTTCAGTGCGTGTGACGTCTGGAGTTCAGTGCCTGTAACATCTGGAGTTCAGTGCGTGTGACGTCTGGAGATCAGTGTGTGTGACGTCTGGAGTTCAGTGTGTGTGATGTCTGGTTAAGAGAATGGGTAGTAATAAGAATATCTTGATTATAAAAAAAAATCAAAACAAGACAACAGTTTTGTTTAACTCCGCCAGAAAGCATGGGATTACTGATGCAATCACTCTCAACAACAGATAGTTGGTTAAATGAATAAATAGAACATGTAATTCTGTAGATTCCTATCTGTCTGGTTGTAATGCTGTGCTCAACAGACACGCAAAGTAGAATCCCATTGAGATATAGTACATGTCTTATAATTGAGTTACTAGAATGAATGTTTTGTCAAGTAACTTATGTATGTCTGGTGGGTGGCTGGACATTTCAGCCCCAAATGGTTTGACCCTGTCAATGCGACCACATGATGTTTCGACCACGAGCCGGTGAAACCCCTTGGAACACTTTAGTAGATTGGAAGTCTACATGTTCCCGCCGCTAATGTTTGGTGGCTTATGTTTAGTAAAGTAAAAATTTCACTTTTCAGTAAAGATGACAAATTTAACTCTAAAAAATGTCTAAGTAAAAAAAAACATAAAAAAACCAAGTTTTTGAATATAAATCCTTTATGAACGAGACATAACTAAAAGAATGTTTATTATAATACGCAGCGCAAGACCATCCAAGAATACAAAATGGTAGTTATGTGTTGTAAAACATGCTTAGGAATATGTTTATAAAAAGTGTTGTCAATTAAACACGCACCTTATTGCGCGACAGAAAGGTTGTTCAATATAATACGCACCGCGACACTCTATCTCAAAAAATAACAAGATACATAGAGATATATAAAATAACCTAAAAATTCTATAATTTAATTACAGTACATGCGATCAATCTGAAATTTTGATACATCATTTTTATCATCGGTACAAAACTGCCAGAAAATTTCAACTCTCTAGCTTACGAGGAAGTGGGTTAAAAATCGATCCAAAGTTTTTTCGGCACTCAAGCAAGCAGACACCACGAGTTAATATATAGGATTAAAAAAATTCAGATTAAAAAAAAAGTACTCTGACAGTAGAAATTAAGTTTAAATTTCTAATATGAATTTTTCATTTGATATCATTTCTACTGTTGATGTTAAAACAGAAATTTTGTCCTAACAACATGCAGCCTAAAGAAATTAAGTTGTGTCAATATGATTAAATTTGAACACAAAAATTCTCTCAGAAAATAGAGATTAGTTGGTTAATATTTTTAATGAAATGAAAGTCAACGTGGAAAAAATCTGGCAACAAAATCCAAAGGTTTAAGGGTTAATCCATACTTGCTATCAAGGACTGGTTCAACTCCATCAACTTTGGTCATCTTACATTTCTGCACAAGCCTGGTAAAAAACATGAATATTTCCATCCTGGCCAACTGCTCACCAGGACACTTCCTGCGGCCAGCTCCGTAAGGCATAAAGTGTTCCACCACGGCACGGTTTATTTTATGAGAGGTGTCCAGGAAGCGTGTTGGGTCAAATGTGTCTGGATCATTAAAATACATTCTGTCTCGACTGACTGACCAGAGGTTCACAAAAACTAAAGTCTTCTCAGGGATCCTTTGTAAAAATAAAGACGAAACATCAATTCAATAATTATTTAAGAAAGATGTAACAAGATACAAAATATCTCAAATACTCTTTGTCTTCTGTGTTTCAACACTAATTAACTATGACCTACTGAATCATGGAAGAACTTTCAAACAGCATTGTCTTTTTGGGTTGAGACATCTGTTACTGAGTTATCCATATGCTACAGAGTTATCCATATGCTACAGAGTTATCCATAAAAATGACAGAGTTATCTATGTGTTACAGTTATCTCAGAAATGGTTTCACATTATTAGTAGTAAAATATTAATATGTGGCCAGACAAAGTTAACAAGCTTAAATTAGTTGATCATAACTGACCTGTGTCCAGCTAGAGTTGTTGTTCTAGTGGTGCTGTGAGGGAGGGCAAATGGAAATATACAGGAGTGTCTCATCACTTCAAGGATTGTGGCTTCAGTCAAGGGCAGATTTGGGAGATCTTCCAAAGAGGGGTGCTGACCTGGGCCCACATTTGTCACTATCTCTTGATAGACCTGTCATAACAGGAATGTAGCAAAACATGGGTTCAAATGTATTATTTGAGATTAAGAAAAAAAAATTCAATGGATAAATATGGTTTGTAAGTTAAGTGGGTTCCTAAATAAAAGAAAACCAATCTATTCTGAGACAGCCATGATTAGTCCGGGAGTAAATTATGCAGATAAGTATAGCACTACCTAAAATATACCTAGTATGCAAATAGAGAACAGCACAATGAAAAAAAAATTAATCTCATCCCTGTTCTCATTTCAAAATTTCTGAGTGAGCAGTAGAACCAATTATATATGTGCATATTGAGGAGATTTTAAAAAATTATTTAACATTTTTTTTAAAAATGAGAGGAGCGGAATGAAAACATTAGTGAGATATCTTACCTTATCTTGAACGTCTGGATGTGTAACCATGTACAGCACAGCCCACTGTAAAGTGCTGGCAATGGTGTCAAACCCTGCACCAATCAGCTCTTGAACTGTGGTCAAAATATGTTCATCAGTCAAACCAACCGCCTCTTTCTCTTCACTCGGCGTGTCATGGACTGCCTTAATAAGACAATCTGTAACATCACGAATAATGTTGTGGTCATAGGTGTTGAGATGCTGATTAAGTTTCTCATCACAGAATTTGTTCATGAGGTCCAGGATTTTCAGGAAGCCATTAAAGGATCTGATGAATGCAGTATTATATTTCATAAGAAAATTATTCTTAAATATTAATTATATTTAAATACATAATGGCCGTCCATAAATGAAGTCACATGATTTTGGCTGATTTTTCACCCCCCCCCCTCATCACAAAAACTTAGACCCCCCTTCCAATATGATTTCATAAAGCTTCCCCCCCCCCATAGAAGCTGTATTTCCTATTTGAAAAAGAGCCTATTTCAAATTACTTATTTTGCCATTTAAGTATGTATTTAGTGTAATACTACACTCTAATATCATAACACAATTGAAGCCATGTAAAGCATCATTAAATAAATTGTAAGAAATCAAATATTTTAGTGGAACTTTTATCTAAAGTTGCAGTTTTGATGTGACATCACATTACTCAAATGTGTCCTCCACCTAGGTGCGTGACATCATTTCTGGAAGGCCACTTGATGGTAAATAAATAAAGTTTTAGTCTGAATTTCTTTACATTTCAAAATCTTTTTATACTTAAGTATTATTGTGAAAATGGAAATGTAAAAAAATTATCATGTAATGAAAAACACACACCTATCCTAGTACATAAAATTATTAAGATCTTAAAATAATGAAACAAATTATACATTGGTAGATGATACATTGCCTTTTGGTAAAGTGTCTGGTCCATGGCATAATATCCACTGGATTGCCTGCCCCTGCAAAGGCCATGAACTCATCATTTAGTTTGACAAGGCGAAGAAAATCAGGGTCGTCTCTCCTGGATAGTAATAACCATTGATATGTTTACGTCATGTTAAAGGCTAAGGTCACTACCAAAACTAAAATGATGCATCTAAATGTGTTTGTCCTCATCTCAATAAACAGAACTCACTTTATCAAGCTGCATCAATGCAGTCAATAAAACCCTAACCCTCCAAACATTTAAAAATGTTTTGTAACTTTTCCAAGTTATATCAGGCCATTTAAACCAAGAAAATCCCACGCAGGAAACTTAACTTACTTGTATCTTTTACCAAAGCAGATATCGCATATGATACTTCCAACAGAGAGGTAGATCTCATTGTGAGGGTTCTCAGGCTGTGCGTTTGAAGCCAGCAGAATTCCCACCAGAGTGTCAGCCTCCGTACGAATGTTGGTCTCAATTGGTTGAGACTTTTTGTTACAGAAAGTTGCCAGGGCATTTTGGGCAATCCTGGAATAATGGACACATAATCTGTTTGATATTCGTAACATTTGTTAAATGTTAATTTTTAAAATACCATCTGTACAAATATTAAAAAAAGAACTATTTTTTTTAGTAAATCTTATAATTATTTTGTAAAAAGTTTAAAAATTGCATTAATTTAAATGGTTGTAATGAGACAACTTACTTTCTGTGCATTTTCCACCGTCCGCCATAGTCACCAAATCCCATGCTGTTCCCATTCCCGATGAACTTGAATGAGTAGAAATCTGGCCGCCCAGCAAAATCTTCTGCCTGTTTGACCAGAGCCTGTCGTATGGCTTTAACACCATTGATGACAACTGTAGGCCGGCTGCCCATAGTTATCTGGTAAACATCACCATAAATGTTCCTGTGGACAGTTCATACACTCGTTGATGACATCAACAAATTACTTAGGAAACTTAAGACCCATTAGGAAAATAATTATTAACAAACATTTGAAGTACAATAGCTCAACAAAGATTTTTAAAAAAGTAAAAGAAATAATATAACATGTGTTATTTTAAGGTGAAATTTTGCATAATGACAGTTGTCAAAAAATATTAAAAATTCACCTGAAATCAGTCAGTGTTAGATGAGGCTTCTTTCCTAACTGCAGCAAGTTGCCCAAGATTGGGATCCCTCTGGGGCCAGGCAGTGTTGTCCAGTCTGCTGAGTACACTGACCGCTTGACCAGACTGATTGAAAGTAGGATAATTATGACACACAGAACAGGTGTGCTTGAGAGTATGGTCAGTTGGGTCAGCTCCATTGGAATGATTGATCTGTTACATTGAAATGATTGATCTTTTACATTGAAATGATTGATCTTTTACATTGAAATGAATCTGTTAATAAATTTGAAAAAGCATCAATTCTAATTTTTTTCATCATTTGTTCAAACATAAATTCTTCTTCAAATTAAAAAAATAAATAAACAAATTTAAAGTTTGTTTATCTTTAACAATTTAGCTGTAAGATACAAGTAATACTAAAGAAGAAAGTGAACAATTATTATTAAAATAAACACCAGCATTTCTTTACAGCTTATAACAGAAGTGAACTAATCCAGCTGGTATCTACTACCTGATCTTGAAATTATGACAACAGATGCCATTTAAAAAAGTAATCCATATATCTATATCTGTTTGAGATCCAGGAATGATGATAGCAATTAAGTCAAGTTCTTAAATCCAACTATCAAAATTTGAAACACCTTTCTTTTCAACGGCAATAAATTCAAGAGAGCGCCAATCATTCACTGATGGCATAAAATTTAAATGAGGTAATGGTTAAATTCTTTAGTTTTTGTTACAAGTCATTATTTCAATAAGGTGGCCAAAATTTTAAAGTTTTTTTAAAGCTGACTGGACAAACCTGATGTACTATACTATATGATGTAAAGCCAGTAGCCAGTTTGGTTATTGAAAATATTTCTTGTCTTTTTTATTATATTTTTTATTCCTGGAGGGTTCCTACGCTATAGGAGGTCCTAGTTAGGTTCCTAGAGTTAAAATAAAAAATACCCGTAAAAAAATCAAGTTTTTGACTATAAATCCTTTATGAACGAGACATAACTAAAAGAATGTTTATTATAATACGCAGCGCAAGACCATCCAAAAATACAAAATGGTAGTTATGTGTCGTAAAACATGTTTAATATAATGCGCACAGATCAGGAATATGCTTATAAAAAGTGTTGTCAATAATATACGAGCCTTATTGATATTGTGCGACAGTAAAGGTTGTTCAATATAATACGCACCGCGACACTCTATCTCAAAAATTTAACATGATACAAAGAGATAAATAAAATTAACTAAAAATTCAATAATATAAATACAGTACATGTGATTTATCTGAAAATTTGATACATCGTTTTTATCATCGGCACAAGTCTGCCTGCAAAATTTTAGCTCGTTAGCTTACGAGGAAGTGGGTTAAAAATCGATCCAAAGATTTTTTCGACAAACAAGCAACCAGACACCACGATTTATAATAAAGGATTTTAAAAAAAGGAAATCTCTTTCTATCAGTTACTTTACTTATAGTATTATAGGTAAAACATTTCTTTGCGCTACCAAACAACCTCATAATGCATACTATATGGATTATGGATGAAATGAAAAAAAGCCGTTGAGCTATTTACCAGGTAATCAATCACACCTGTTTGTGTGTGTACGCGTCTGATGAAGTAGATAGGAATCAGAGTGTAAACTGTGAACTGGTTCCAAGGTCCAAGCAGTGACTGACTACTGACTACCCAACACTAATGTGTCCAAAAACCCCCAAATAAATGTCACGTGACTGGTCTAGTACTGATGCACCGACGTCTTTGTGGGGTCTCTACCCCTCGCCACCCCACACCACCCCAACACCAAGAGGCACAAACTGAGAACTCCATGGACATGGACAGGAAACTAGGTCACGTGGTCAGTTTTCTACCGACAGTGTTATCAAAGCGGGTGTGTCACGAATGAATGCGCCCCCTCACCCCCTCCCCTCCCACTCCAATTGTTAGGAGAGGGCGAGCGTTTGGTGGGGAGGTAGGGGTAATGATATATTTTTGTGAAAAACGCACTCTATAGCGAGATGAGTTTCATCATAGGTCCAATGTCTCCATTCATTTCAGTGTAGTATTTTTCAGGCATACTTCTTTCATTTTTTAAAATAGCCTTCAATTTAAACGCTTGTTAGCAAGATGAGGAACCTACATAAGGGGCGGGAATCCGAACATGGAGGCGGAAGGTCATGGATGGGTAGGACTGAAGAATGTAATAGAGCAGACCAGGGCCCTCCATGGGCTTTAGATTAAGCAGACCAGGGCCCTACATGACTACACTACACAGACTGTAGATTGAGCAGATCAGGGCCCTATATGGGCTGCAGATTGAGTAGACCAGGGCCGTACACAGGCGGTAGATTGAGAAGACCAGGGCCTACAAGGGCTGTAGATTGAGTTGACCAGGGCCCTATATGGGCTGTAGATTGAGTAGACCAGGGCCGTGCACAGGCTGTAGATTGAGTAGACCAGGGACGTGCACTGTAAAAAAGCTTTAAAAAAGAATGCATAATACACAAAAGATTTGTGTGAATAAACCAAAATAAATGTATTGCTAGAAATAAATAAATGTATGTTTAAAGTAAATTTACATAATTTATTACGTAACATTAACATACCATAGACAAACTAATTAAGTAGAGAAAATAAAAGAAGAAGAATGGACACAAGTCCAATTAAAAGACAAAGACTTCACTTTAATTTGCTGTAGAATGATAGATAGATAATATAGAGAGGAATAAAGAATACACTCTATATTTCAATAACTTCCAACTTTTTCATTTTAAGACTTTGAATAATTCAATTTACTCGTTTAGCACGAAACAATTATTTCTTTTTGTTCTCATGCAAACATTAGAATGTATTTAGAATAATTGGATAACAGCATTCTTTATTATTATTTTTTTTCTTATAAATATTCTTTGCACAGAAGACGATAGCTGTTTTGGCCAAGTCATTGTACAGTTCGCTTCTTTTTCATATTTTGGGGCACTGTACATCTTGCGGGATGTTTCTCATACAGTTCAGTACATCGACCTATAGACACCAACTATTGACACCGAAATAAGTCAAAGGGCAGCGAATGCACACAGCGGTGGGCACAATATTGCGTTGTGCGTTAACAAAAAAATGTTTGTCATCAGTTACTCCCCTACAGTAAATAGTAAAATATGTGTTGGGCCATGTTGATCAAAAGGTTAAGTGTCTCAAAACTGCACAGAAATGGTCGACGAAACCTTGAGTCATGAATCATACTTTGACTAGCTAAATCGACGAAGACGAAATGGCTAAGAAATAGAGTAGTGTCATTTAATTCATGGGCGCAGGGGCGTCACTAGGGCCGGTATCACGCAGTGCGGTAGCTCATGGTGTCACCCCCTCACACACTCCTCCGAGTCTGCCAGTGTCAAATAACGGGAACACACATAGTCTTACATTCTGGTGTCACCCCTTCAGATTGTGTCACTTCTTGTGATGGTGTCACCACTTGTGATGGTGTCACCACTTGTGATGGTGTCACCCCTTTATATGGTGTCACCACTTGTGATGGTTTCACCACATGTGATGGTGTCACACCTTGTGATGGTGTCACACCTTGTGATGGTGTCACCACTTGTGATGGTGTCACCACTTGTGATGCTGTCACCACTTGCAATGGTGTAACCCCTTCAGATGGTGTCACCACTTGTGAAGGAGTCACCCCTTGTGATTATGTCAACACATATGATGGTGTCACCCCTTGTGATTATGTCACCACTTGTGATGGTGTTACCACTTGTGATTGTGTCACCCCTTCAGATGGTGTCACCCCTTGTGATGGTGTCACCACTTGTGATGGTGTCAACCGGGGCTGTCCGCCCCACCCCCACCCCGCAGTGACGCCTCTGCAGTTGGGGGGGGGAAGAAAAGTGATTCGCCATCCACAGAACCTACAAAATAATGACTAGGTAAGGTTTACTCCCTTTGAAAGCTCTGACCCCAATACCATCGCAAGTCATGTGCTTAAAGAAAAAACTACCGTATGTTCTGACCATTCAGGGTGGAGCCGGTGGAAGGAATAAATCAGTCAGGTGATTGGTGTCCAGTGGAGACATTTATTCAAAGTCAAATGATGAGCTTCTCCCCTTGCCTCCAATATGTCCTCACCTCCGTCGTTGCATTATATAATTATTCTTCTAGTCATATATTTCCGTAGTTTCTCTGGCATCAGCAAACACAAATGTATGCCAAGATTTACTGTGGGCGCCTGTCCGTATCCTTAGCCTTCCGAACAAAATTATGCAATCTACAAGTGAGCTTGCCAAGTTGTTCTTTAAACATTATCCGTGATAGCAGCGTCTAAGTCCCATCCCTCCCCACGTTTTCCCACAGATGCACTATTTGTACGTCAAATTATAAGGTTCCTTCAAGTTCCCAAGCCACCACCAGTGTTTGCACAACAGAGTTCAAAATGGAAGAATGATTCTCAGCACAAAAAAGCCGCAGGACCCAAGAACTGGTAGTAGTAAGACATGATTCAGCTTTTTATGTGCCAGAATAAAATTTAAGTAAACCCTTACCGAATTGAACATGTGTGTGTGTGTGTGTGGGGGGGGGGAGTGGTGAGAAATTGGGAGGGGGTGTAAAGATTGATCAAATATCCTGGTGGATTTGAAATTTACGATTTGATGTGGATTTTAGTCAACATATGCCATTCTAAGATCTCTGAATCATATTTTTTGAATACCGGTTATATGGGTGTATGCTTAGGGGCTCCGGGATGGTATAACGCCCATTTGAACAAATCTCAGTCGTCTGCTACTTCCCGGTAATCTCTAGCCTGCTGCCTCTTTGCAATCTCTCGGCTGGCAGTTAGAGATTGGGAATCAAACTAAGGAGCATTTGTTACTGTTTGGCTAGAAGATGCTTCGTTCTGCTGCAGTCGTAGGGCTTGTGGTCTTGATGTCCTTACTAGGAAATGGACGGAGTCAAGGAACGAGTGAGTACACGTTGGTGACAAGTGTGAGAATGAGGTTAAACTAGAGATAAAATACAAGATTTTTCAGAGTTCTGTGATGGTTTTTAGGTGGACTCGGTTGGGGGGGGGCTGGAGGCTTTTTAATTTAAGTTACTATGTAATGTTACGATGTAAAGTTACGATGTATGCTTTAGTGTGCATTATGATGAATTTAATGACGTATGTTACGGCGTACGTTACGATCAGGGCCGGATTTCTACCTAGGCCTACAAGGCCCTGGCCTAGGGACCCAGCCTGCTTAGGGGCCCATGTGGTGGAATCTTTACATAAGCTCGAAAGCCTGGCTTGCATTATCAAAAAGCTTCAAGATGGTTGAAGGGCCCAAAATGCGAAGTGCCTAGGGGCCCTAGGTCTCTTAAGTCCGGGCCTGGTTACGATGTATGTTTCGGTGTATGTTACAATGTATGTTATGGTGTATGTTACGATGTATGTTACAGTGTATGGTATGGTGTGTGTAACGGTGTATGTTACGGTTTAGGCTATGATTTACGTTACGGTGTATGGTACAATGTATGTTGCAATGTATGTTGTACAACATATAACTTTATGGACCTTGTTTGGCCTACCATCAGAGAAGCGATATTCCGCTATCAAGAAAGTAGTTGCATGTGCAGAAAGTTTTATTTGAAGAATTAATTATAAAGCAAAACTTTTGTGCTGACAAACTTTTATTTAGGGATTAGAGAACACAGTAAAGCTTTTTGACTTTCTCTGAAGGGGTCATCACTTGTGTGTTATTGAAAAATGACTTGCTGTCATGGCTGGATTTAGACTTGATGGGGCACTAAGATATTGGGGCCCTTTCAAAGTCCAGATATGCTTTGTCAGTGCAAAATATGAAAAATAATTATTCCAGGGGGCCCCAAAGAAGGCGGGGGCCCTAAGCTATAGCTTTTTTTTTAGCCAATAGGTAAATCCAGCACTGCTTGCTGTGTACACTTTAGATATTTGAACTGTATTGGACAAAATAAACAATGATAATATAATTAAACATCGAAACAATTCCATTACAGTTTTACAGAAAAGGACGTTTCAACATTAACCCATTAGATTTGATGTTTCAGTTAAAAATATGGGAATGAATTTGTTTAAATTACTCAATCAATTTCCATTGTCAATATTTGTGGATGGTTTCATGATAAAAAGGTTAACCGTTTCTTAAAATAAATCTGGTACCCCTTGCTTAAATTTTGTACATAAGCTCTGTATAGTCATCTGTTGGGGAAAATTTCCTATTGAGGACCTCTTCTCTTTGTACACTTTTCCATTGTGTGACGCATCTTTTCCGTGCAGAATCTTTCCTATGTGTTATTGATCTGCAATGTGTAACAAATTCCTTCTGTATGATAAGTTAAGGTGCATGCGCTAATCGCTGAGAATCCAGATGAGCTGTAGCTCACTAGAGTCGAAGACAGGAATCAACATAAACACAAGTAACTTGAGGGTAATATCTGCAGTAACTTGAGGGTAATATCTGCAGTAACTTGAGGGTAATATCTGCAGTAACTTGAGGGTAATATCTGCAGTAACTTGAGGGTAATATCTGCAGTACAAAACCAGTCATGTGGAGGTGACGCAGCAAGTGAGGGGAGACTTCTTGGATATAGATGACGCAGTCCAGCTCCAACTCCAGCATCCAATGACTCAACCGGGAGTCAAATCGGGGGTAACAGACAATTTCTGAGAGAAATGGCTTCATGGCTGGGCTGAAGGCAAGATGCAAAGGCGTAGCTGGGATATTTTCTGAAAGCAAGATGGAGAGGCGTAGCCATGTTATTTTTTGAAGGCGAGATCCAGGGGCGTAGCTAGGATTATTTTGGAGCCCAGGGACGAAATGTAAAATTGTTGCCCCAACCTACCCCTTACCGTGTAATTAATTTCTAACCATTGTTCGATTGTTATTATGTAAATCTGTGAACCTGATTTTGCACCCCTGTACATTGGCGCCCGGGGACATATGTAACCCCTCCCCTCTTGTCTTAAGTCACCGTCGAGACGCCTTGAAAGCTTTACCGATAATAATGACGCAACGGAGGAAAACGACCCCAGATGAAAACTGCCTCCTAGTATTTAGAACCTCATTATCCAGATGATTACTGACCATTGTCCCCACATGAAGCTAGCTTCAGCGGCGTCACTCTACAAGTGATCCCGACTGCTGAATCGGAGAAGAAAAGCTTGAACACCTCTTTGGCGAATGTCCGGCCATCGAATGTCCGGCCATGGATGGGGACTCGGTCCGACAGGTCCACAATGATGAGGTGTATAATGTCCTGTACGAATCGTGATCCCCAACTTGATGAAGTTCGAGGGTGGTATTATAAACCAGGTTATGAGAGGGCCGGCTAAACACAACGCCAGCGTTTCTAAAATTTTAAAACTTATGGACCGGTGGATGGATGACTTACAATATTGCACCAAGGACCGACGCCAAAATTAGTCAATATCACAATTCAACCCAACCGCGGACCAACATTTGGGGATTGCTAATCTATAAGTCTAGTGTCCAAAAACCTAACAGAATCAAATGTTGTTACGTATTGGAAAAATTACCGAAGGGTAGTGTTTAATAAATGTGTTGTAGGCCTTTCACGACACACATCGGGGCACGGCAAACATTGACAACACGACTGTTTAAACATTGACATAAAAAAACGCACGATTTGAACCAAGCAGACGTAGACTCCACCGCCGTGGCAGAAAACAGGGGCTGCAACTGATGTTACTGAATGACGTCTGCTGTCTTACAATTTCAATCTCCCTAAAACCCTGTAACTAACTCTGTCATCCACATTAAAATTGAAACAAGCGCAATACCCGTGCTACGCTACGGGGTCGGCATAATAGACATATCAATAATTTCTCCTTTTACCCAGGTTGAGTGATGATCTATGGCGGATTAAGGGGGGGGGGCTGAACGGGCTAAAGCCAGGGGCCCCGATGATTTAGGGCCCCCAAACTTAGCATATTTGATAATAAATGTGGACAAATGTATACATGAATTGCTGAAAATATGATAAATTAATAAAATCTCATCTATTAAAATGATCTCTTTTCCCACACGATAGTCTTAGCAGTCAAAAAACCTGATTTGATAGGCTCAATAATAGCAATTATTAAAGAATAGTATATTTATATTTTAAATTGACAACCCCCCAGAGCTCTCGTGGCCGAATGTAAAGTACTAATTACTAAGGCTTGTTGTGCAAGCGGTGGCGGGTTCGATCCCCGGGTGGGGTATGAATTTTTTTTTCATGTGTTTTTTAATTTTATAAATTGTCTTATACACTCAATTTTAGGATACCAGCAAAAAGTTATTTTTTCGAATTCGGGTTTTTCATGAATAATCATTTTGGATGAATATTTACAAGTTACAGTCTTATATTAGCTGCTATCAATCATTTTATCTAAAGGTACACTGGCTGGATAGGGCCCCAGTTTGAATTGCAGCCAGGGGCCCCGTGCAGTCTTAATCCGCCCCTGGTGATGATATTGTTATTGATGCCTGCCACTACCAATGAAAAGTAACCTTTAAAAGTTCACAAAGATGCCCCTCTATATAAAGATAATGTTGCCACCAGTTGGACTCAATTTTAACCCAGTGCATAAATTTCATCTTAGTTACATCGTTCCCTTATCACAATTTTTTTATAAGCTCAAACAATGACGTCATGGCATATAATATTTTACGGCGAGAAACACAATACACACATTTAATCTCGACACCAAAATGTTTATTATTTTACTACTCAATTTTCAATTTAAACAAATAATAAAGAGTTACCTCGCATAGCAATCACTGACTGACAGACGCGCTTAGGCGCAATATATATAGGGATATTACTATGCATGTATTATCTTTTAAAAATGTGTCTGCAACTAAGATTATAAGATTGGTGAAAGAGTCAATTTTCTCATTTATTTTTGAAAAGGGGACGAATTATGGGGTTAACAATCATGAATTCTACGTTGAACACATGGGTAGAAAGATAAATGAATACATTTACTAATTAATGGGAGAGTAAAATACATGTACACCCATAAAAGGACTGACAGATGTGATGGATGCTGGGCAACTGAATGGATAACAGATGATCGTGAGTGTCGTATGTGGAACAGTTGACAGATGGTAAGATGTTAGGCCGCCAAGGAATATTTAAAATAACATAATCATAATTGAGATATAGGTTTGATGTAGTTGTGATTCATTTAGGATCTGCTTGTGATGTAGATGGGTGATAAAGGTTTGATTATAGTTTTTAATTAGCTATACGATAGATATAGATGTAATATAGATGTGATATTGTAATATTGCTGTGATGTAGCTGTGATATTGTCATATTGCTGTGTTAAAGCTGTGTTACTGTTGTGATATAGTTGTGATATAGCTATGATATTGTAATATAGCTGTGATATATACGTATATATATGGAGGTAGAAAAAAGGAGGCCACGATAGCCTAGGTCCTAGGCAGTGCTTTGAAGAAGGCCAGCTGTTGATATAGCTTTGATATTGTAATATAGCTGTGATACTGTAGTATTGCTGTGATATAGACGTGATATAGTTGTGACATAGTTGTGATATAGCTGTGATATAGCTATGATACTGTAATATAGATGTGATATAGCTGTGATACTGTATCATTGCAGTGATATAGACGTGATATATTTGTGACACAGTTGTGATATAGCTATGATATTGTAATATTGCTGTGATACAGCTGTGGTATTTTAATATTGCTTTGATATGTCTGTAATATAGAGATATAGCTGTGGTATTGTAAAATTGCTGTGAATCAAATGTGATATAATGGTGATATTTCTGTGATATAGCTGTGATAAAGTTCTGATATAATTGTGATATAGCTGTGGTATTTTAATAATGCTGCGATATAGTTGTGATATAGTTGTGGTATAGCTGTGATATAGTTGTGATATAGTTGTGATATAGTTGTGATATAGTTGTGATATAGTTGTGATATAATTGTGATATAGTTGTGATATAGTTGTGATGTAGTCGTGATATAGTCGTGATATAGTCGTGATATAGTCGTGATATAGTTGTGATATAGTTGTGATATAGTTGTGATATACTTGTAATATAGTTGTGATATAGTTGTCTTATAGTTGTGATATAGTTGTGGTATAGTTGTGATATACTTATGATATAGTTGTGATATACTTGTGATATAGTTGTGGTATAGTTGTGATATAGCTGTGATATAGTTGTGATATAGCTGTGATATAGCTGTGGTATTGTAATATTGCTAGATAGAGTTGTGAGTTGTGACATAGTTGTGATGTTGAAATATTGCTATGATATAGCTGTGATATAGTTTGACAATCAAAACCTGTGATAGTGGCCAATCTGCGCTATCCAACTGGTCCGCATGAGCCACACGTACGATGTTACTACACGGGGGACGATCCCTTTATAGCTGTGAGCAGTAGTAGCCTTATTTAGCATTATATAATATGCGTGTTGTATTATATTTTTAAAAAAGTCAATTAATTTGTTTAATAAATTTGTCAAGCTCAGTTCTCCCTGCCTGCCCATTCACCCATCTATACATATCATGTGCCAGAAATTAGGACAAGCACACGACGCGAGCAAATAAGCATGACGAATGACCCTCACTAGAGTCGAACAATCACAGTGTATGGTTGGCAAGCGAGGGTGGTGCAGGGTAGGGGCATAAACAACAAGCGCAGTGCGCATGTCTCGAGACCAACAATGCGTCGGTGGTCCTCTCCCGACGTTCACTCGCGTTGTTATCATTTCTTCGTGCTGCTGTTTGTGTCCTTCTCACCGTTCTTTGCACTATCTATGAGCAAGTCTGCGCGTATGCTGCGCCGCGGGTCGTATCTACCGTAGTTTATATAAATTTATGAATAATAAAAAATATTTAAAAAAAACACTGTAGTTCAACTGATTTCGGCCTTCTGTCATTTCAATTATAGGACCATTAGTAAGCTAAGCTACTGCCATCAGCCAACCGATCGGCATTTGTGGACATTCGCTATTTTTAGCCTACATTCCGTAATCACCAAACGATGACTGTGGTACGAATTTCTAAGAAACTGGATTTTATGGGATGTACAAACACGGGGACGGGAGAAATACAGGGAGGAAAGGCCTTTCTGTTTGTCTTGTCGGTGGAAGGTAGCACACCCGTCTCTCTTCATTGTACAGTGACTCTACGGTAGGCCGAGGCTTGATGACGTCAGCCTGTACCATCTTTGAGCCAGGGCGGGTTTATTTGATCGTGTCCGGTAATCTGAAGGATCTGGTCTTTTTGTAGCACCGTGTTTGTCAGTGTAAGAAGAACAGGGCGTGGCCTTTTTGTGGACAATTGGAATAAAATGATTGGAATGAAATGATTGGAATGAAATGATTGGAATGAAATGATTGGAATGAAATGATTGGAATGAAATGATTGGAATGAAATGATTGGAATGAAATGATTGGAATGAAATGATTGGAATGAAATGATTGGAATGAAATAATTGGAATGAAATGATTGGAATGAAACAATTGGAATGAAACGATTGGAATGAAATGATTGGAATGAAATGATTGGAATGAAATGATTGGAATGAAATGATTGGAATGAAATGATTGGAATGAAATAATTGGAATGAAATGATTGGAATGAAATAATTGGAATGAAATGATTGGAATGAAATGATTACAATTGAAGTTTTTTTATATGGGATTGAGCGTGTAAAAAAACAACAATGTTTAACAAATTGTCTAGTCGCTGCATGGAATACATTTTAAACGGGGTGCGTGGGAAGATGGACATTAATTGAGCTATAATAATAAAACAAACCCGTAAAAACAAAGTTTTTGACTATAAATCCCTTATATATGAGTCATCATTAAAAGTATTGATCATCTTCAAATGCGACAAACATTTACAGACTGTATCTGCCTTAACTCCTGCTGTATAACCGGGGGGAGGGGGTGGGAGAGGTGAAATGTCTGGTCACCGATCGCTCGACCGAGCTCAGCGTGACACGTAAAATGTAAACAAAAGCACGCCTGTACTTCGATGGGTCGCGTCAACGCGCGAACTAAGCTCTCACGTGAAAAAAACAACAAAAAACAAACCGTGAAATTGAATTACAGACCTCGTATAGAGATAAACTAGAAATGCATTAATTTAATTACGGTACGTTCGATCGATCTGAAATTTTGATACGATGCATTGTTAGGTGACACGGGTCCGTGTGCCAAATTTCAGCTCGATGGCTTCACGGGAAGTGGGTCTTTTTTACTTTTGTTTATCCGCCCTCCCGACCGACCGCGAACCCAAGACATAGAGACAGAGAGAGAGTCGGCGGTGAAGCTAATATAAGGATTTAAAAATTCATTAGTCAGAAGGAATCAGGGGAAATTAGAACTTTTTTGTTTTCACGCCCAGCGTCTGACTTAGATGTAGTTTTGTTGGTGTTACTGCCCAATTTATGTATATTGTTACGGTTTTTGTTTTGTTCTCATGTCCAGCGCGGTGCAGTCTGATGCTACAAAACCAGGGCACCTGTGTGCGCAAGAGCGAAACGTGTCCCATCGGGAAGGTGGAGTACGAGTATTTCAGTAACTACATCGGTTGCTTCACGTTGGACAAAAAATGCTGCGCACCACCTAACTGTAAGTAGTGTCAGTGCATTGGCTTTTGTTGGCGTGTGTGCAAAGTCTTAATGTTTCCTTCCAAATCTGTTATGGCCAGGTTGGGTCTAGAGGTAAGAGAGAGGGTTGGGTCTAGAGGTAAGAGAGAGGGTTGGGTCTAGAGGTAAGAGAGAGGGTTGGGTCTAGAGGTAAGAGAGAGGGTTGGGTCTAGGGGTAAGAGAGAGAGGGTTGGGTCGTGGGAATATAAGGAATGAGAAGGTTATGACCAGGTTGGGTCTAGGGGTAAGAGAGAGGGTTGGGTCTAGGGGTAAGAGAGAGGGTTGGGTCTAGGGGTAAGAGAGAGGGTTGGGTCTAGGGGTAAGAGAGAGGGTTGGGTCGTGGGAATATAAGGAATGAGAAGTTTTTCTTTAAAAGACACAGGTACATATGGCTCGGGGCAGTGGGGGTCTCAGGGGCGGCTACCAATGTTCCCTTCAAGCTGCGTGGCTGCGCGGCCTCGCATATATCTGACCGCACAGAAAATTATGTAAAATATTGCATTAAAAAATGGATGCTGTGCAACTTTGCACACGAGTTTTTTTTTGTTTTTGTTTTTTAAAATTATTATTAATTTTTTTTAATAACTTTGCACAAGGATCAAGGAACCTCAGAGGGAACAATGGCGGCTACCCGGGTACCGTCTTGAGCCCCACGCCCCCAGGGTGTTCTGAGGGAACATTGGCGGCTACCCGGGTACCGTCTTGAGCCCCACGCCCCCAGGGTGTTCTGAGGGAACATTGGCGGCTACCCGGCTACCGTCTTGAGCCCCACGCCCCCAGGGTGTTCTGAGGGAACATTGGCGGCTACCCGGCTACCGTCTTGAGCCCCACGCCCCCAGGGTGTTCTGAACCAGGCTAGGCCCCTGCAATAAAAATAAGAATGCAAATAATACTTAGTAGTAAGAGTCCCTACCCGGGGCCCCCAGAAGGCCAGGGTCGTTAATGCGCAACGGTCTTGCACAATGTGTGTCCGCTATTTCCATGTGGGTCTGAACAGTATTGACGATGTGAGGGGTGCGGCGGGGGGGGGGTCAGGAGATGTCTTGGAAATGTCTACCTGGAAGTCCACTAACGTCATCAACGGACGGTAATACCATGTACACTAACTACGTCATTGGACAGTGAAACGACGTACACTGACTACGTCATAGACGGTGATATCATGTACACTGACTACGTCATAGACGGTGATATCATGTACACTAACTACGTCATAGACGGTGATATCATGTACACTGACTACGTCATAGACGGTGATATCATGTGCACTGACTACGTCATAGACGGTGATATCATGTGCACTGACTACGTCATAGACGGTGATATCATGTACACTGACTACGTCATAGACGGTGATATCATGTACACTGACAACGGCATTTGATGGTGATACCATGTACTATGGACCATAACTACGTCACTTGGCGGTCATGTACCATGACTCTCCAATAGAATGCCCGTATCGTTCAAGCTATCAAGAAGGTCGAGTTTTCAGTTTGACAACCCAGAAATTTTCCAAACAAAGCCCTTGCATTGCACAAGGAATTGTATTTTATTTTTAAAAAAAACAACAACTCTTAAATCTATACAACATACGATGCTGGAAGAATAGCAAACGATAGGAATATGGACGCTAATAACAAAGAGAATATGCTAACGTGTATCTTATCTAATGTGTGCTAAAAAGATGAAGTAATATGTGTTTAAATAAATGAGATATATGTAAAATGTTTTTAAAATATCTTCCAGTGATACCACCCATACCCACATCAACCTCCACACCAACATCTACATCAACACCAACATCCATATCAACTTCTACACAGACATCTACATCCACATCTACATCTACTCCAACATCCACACCAACATCCACATCTACATCAACATCTACTCCAACATCCACAGCAACATCCACATCTACATCAAAATCCACATCTACATCTACTCCAACATCCACACCAACATCCACTTCTACATCAACATCCACACCAACATCTACATCTACATCAACATCCACACCAACATCCACTTCTACATCAAAATCTACTTCAACATCCACACCAACATCTACATCTACTCCAACATCCACAACAACATCTACATCTACATCAACATCCACACCAACATCCACTTCTACATCAAAATCTACTTCAACATCCACACCAACATCTACATCTACTCCAACAACCACACCAACATCTACATCCACACCAACATCTACATCAACACCAACACAAACCACGACCAGCAGGACCACGGCTGTACCCCCTCCTCCTCCTACCGACACACCCACATGTGGACTTGGCAGCCAAGAAAACCTTGATAGGATATTGGATGGTCAGCCTACTGGTGTGTGTGACTGGCCATTTGTTGTGTCCATTAGGTAAGTCAGGTCTGTGACTGGTCATTTGTTGTGTCCATTAGGTAAGTCAGGTCTGTGACTGGTCATTTGTTGTGTCAATTAGGTAAGAAAGGTCTGTGACTGGTCATTTGTTGTGTCCATTAGGTAAGTCAGGTCTGTGACTGGCCATTAGTTGTGTCCATTAGGTAAGTCAGGTCCGTCACTGGTCATTAGTTGTGTCCATTAGGTAAGTCAGGTCCGTCACTGGTCATTAGTTGTGTCCATTAGGTAAGTCAGGTCCGTCACTGGCCATTAGTTGTGTCCATTAGGTAAGTCAGGTCTATGACTGGTCATTAGTTGAGTCCATTAGGTAAGTCAGGTCCGTCACTGGTCATTAGTTGTGTCCATTATGTGTTAATCAACAGCTGATTTTAGGAGCAACCAAAAAGCTCGTATTTCCCAAAGCAGCTTAAATCTTTAATTATCCAATGATCATATGTTACACGTCATTTATTTACATCTTATCACTAAAAGTTTAGAGCTGCGATTCTGTGTTAGTAAACTTCAGTTGACAACTAGGCCTATACTTTATACCAGGAGTCGGCGAACTTGTTTGACTGTTACCCCAAAATATAAAAGTTTATGTTTCCGTTATCCCCCAAAGGCGCGAGGTCCTGCCCATGGCACACGACTCGGGGGTTTGGGGGAGCGTCGTACAACCCCCCCCTCCTCTCCTCCCAAGTGGTCTGGGGCTAAGCCCCAGCCGAAAACGAATCTGTTGAGTTTTAGAAGCCTGACAAGTGTCTAAAAAATGAATATGAAAAGGATTATGCGTAGATATTTTAACCCCAAACTACACGGATGACAAATATTTCAGGGGGAATTAATTGATACAATAATAAACGTTAACAGTCCAATATTGGGGCTATTACGGTTATAGGCATAACAGCCCTGGTTAATCTAGATATACCGAATAATCAGACAATGCCTTTGCAGCATTTGACATCCAAAAAAAAATGCGCGAGATCTGCTTTGTTTGCAAATTTAATGCGTGCCTCGTGGGATTGAATTTCAAAAAGTGCCTCTACCAAACCTTGAGGCTCATCTGGTACTTCCGCATATCACATCGAAATGGATCTACAACCCAATGGACAGTATGCGAATCAATAACTGGAACGTTAAGAGCGAGCCGCCCTATCAGCCTGATAAGAGAACTATCTCTTTGGTGTCGTCAAAAGTTATATTTCCACTAGCCAAGGTCAACTTTGAAAAGCCCGCTAACTTGTTTCCTTCTACTTTTTCCAAATTCTGCAATCCTTTCTCTGGCTGAATTAGTACCACGTATTGTGCACATTTAATGAAATGGCATACCATTAAGTTTGCGCGATATAAACAGGTGTAAGCATTTTAGCGCAGTTTTAAGGCATTAATTTTAAATGTCACATGCAGAGAGGATATTGGATAACGTTAAGTCATATGGATTAAGATTATTGTCATTCATGTCAAAATAAATGAAAGCGGAGAGTTTAGTGTCTTTATATATTACGTAGATAAGAAATGCACATGCATGTCAAATTTAAAAAAAAAGTTTTCTGGAATGAACCGTTCGTTCAATAGAGGTCTTATTTCCAAGAGTTCACGTAAACATAACATATGTTTCAACATATAGATATAGCGGATTTTTGTATGTTCCCAATGAGTCAGCATTACCCCCAAGAATTCCCTTTTACACCAAATGGGGTAATTTACCCCTGTTCGCCGTCCCCTGCTTTATACCCTCGCAACCTCCTTCATATTGCTTAAACGTTGTCTTTTAATTCCATCTGTCAAGGGCTTTGCTGCAAACCTCAGGACCACTAACGTATAATACCACGTCTCACGCCTGTCAGGGAGTTCTCATCGGACGCCAGTGGGTACTGACCAGCCCATACTGTGTTCTAGGGTGAGTTTCTTTAGTAAAAAATAGTGTAACATACGTATGCGCGTGACTAAGTAGGCATGCCATGGATGTAACATAGGTCTGGACGGTTTGGATCAATATCCGGACCATTCCTTATATTTTGTTTTAAACATCTCAAAATCTTCTTTAAGTTAAAAAACTATCCAGTATTCCTTGGAATACTACTCGGACCGTTTTAGCGAAAACCAAACAATAGATAAGAACAAGTCACCAAACACTAGATAAGAACGTGCCACCAAACACTGGATAAGAACGTGCCACCAAACACTGGATAAGAACGTGCCACCAAACACTAGATAAGAACGTGCCACCAACCACTAGATAAGAACCTGCCACCAAACACTATGTAAGAACGTGTCACCAAACACTAGATAAAAACGTGTCACCAAACACTAGATAAGAATGTGTCACCAAACACTAGATAAGAACGTGCCACCAAACACTAGATAAGAACGTGTCACCAAACACTAGATAAGAACGTGCCACCAAACACAAGTTAAGAGCGTACCACCAAACACTAGATAAGAACGTGCCACCAAACACTAGATAAGAAACTGCCACCAAACACAAGTTAAGAGCGTACCACCAAACACTAGATAAGAAACTGCCACCAAACACTATGTAAGAACGTGTCACCAAACACTATGTAAGAACGTGTCACCAAACACTAGATAAGAACGTGTCACCAAACACTAGATAAGAACCTGCCACCAAACACTATGTAAGAACGTACCACCAACCACTAGATAAGAACGTGTCACCAACCACTAGATAAGAACGTGTCGAACGTCGAAATTCCGCGTAAAAACAGTCGTGGCGATATTAATAGCACACATTATTCGGACCAGCGGTGAAGTGTTTTTTGGGTAGTTTTCTTATAAAAGCGTCAAGTGTGACTTAGGAGCCGTCCATAAAGTACGTCCCGCTATTTTTGACAATTTTTACCCCCCCCCCTTTCCCCTTTGTCACAAACGGTCAAACTTTCTTACACCCCCTCTGGAGCGTGACGTACTTTATGGACGACCCCTTATACCGCTTAGTTTTCCAAACAAATGGATACGTTTTGAGCGATTAAAAATTTTTGAACGGTTTTGGGTTAGTTATAATATCAACTATGTAATCAAACAAATGTTTTGCAAATCCGTTATTTAAGACTCGAAATTACGAATTTTTTGTTTCACCTTGGTTTTCCCCTTTCAAAAGAAAAATGGCGGTTGTCGGAAATATTGTACCTTTCAAATGCCCACAAATGCCGCCCCTAAATGAGTGCCGCCCGGGGCGGACCGCCCCAACCGCCCCCTAGCTACGCCACTGGAGGATAACAAAGGAGGACATTTTGAATATTTCATTTGAGTCGTCCTGGATTAAACTCACAGTCAGTACAATTTTATTGTATTAGCTGCCACTGTTCATGCAATAGTCTTTAAAAAAAAACAAAAAACAAAAAAAAAGTTCACTGTCGTCTTGTAAAAATTATTTAAGATTGCAGTCTTGGTCAAACAATTGCACATCATCTACAATAATACCCTACCCCTTCAGATATAATATGCATGCCACAAAAGGTCATCAAATTTATGGTCTTTGATTTTATCTAAGTACATCAAATTAAAGCATTAAACTTCTTCAAAAGGTTTCAAACACTTTTCTTAGTATTAGTAGCTAATGCATGCTTCATACACCAACTTAACAGTTGTCATAAAATTATTATACTCTTCTTCTCGACCATTTTCCTCAAGTCTTCTCAACATCTCCCTGACTTTCAGTGAAATAAATGTCTCCTCCAATTGAAGACGGCTCATTACCTCCAATACTGACGTTTCTTCTCTTTTAATGACTTCAATATTTTTCAACCTAGATCTAGTTTTTTCGTCCGTGTCTAGATTTCTAAGTTTTTATTTTTTTAAATATCCATAAGCTAGTAAAAATTGTAACAGTCATACATAAAAATGATGTAAAATGTAAGAAACGCCGGACTTTTAAACGACTTTAGCTTTGCCTACCGGACGGAGGACATTGAGCTAAAAAAGACGACAAGTCCTCCTTTTGCCGGGCTTCTGGTAACCCTAGTCTGAAGACTTGACTGCTTGAATTTCTGAAAATACATTTTCTCCAAAAATCTCAGAGCGGCCAACACTGTCCAGGAGGCCCCAAGCCGTTTACTGGTGGTAGCGGGTGAGTACAACGTCACTGGCATTGACCGCGACCCAGTTACTGGCCAGCAGCAGGAACAGTTGATCCGAGTAAACAGCGTTTATCTCTACCCAACATACGCCTACAAGACTAAGCTGGAAGCGTTGCCGTTTAATGACAACTTCAAAATTAACAGTAAGTATACCCCACTCCATTCCCCTGAATTCGATGACAAGGGTATGAAACTGAAATGCTACCTCACTTTGGTGAGACCTGTACTAGAGTATGCATATTCTGTATGGGACCCATCCACCAATGAAAACATTGATAAACGCGAACAAATTCAAAAAAGAGCTGCCAGATTCATTACTGGAGAATATTAAAAACTGACAAGAGTAACACCATTAATTTAATAATTAAACATTGAAACACTAGAGGATAGAAGAACAAAGAGCAAAGTAGCAATTATACATTAAGGCAATTAATACTAGCTTGGAAATACATTACAAAGATTACTTAATACAACTCTCAGATAGGCAAGTGATAAAAACACCTTTCTTATTCCGTATGCAAGAACAAACATATTCAAATTCTCTTTCTTCCCGTCCGAAATTCGGGCGTGGAAAGGGTTGCCTGAAGAAACCAAGAATACCAACACTCTATCAACATTTAAAATTGTAATAAAATTGCAAGACTAGACAACAACCATGGATATACGTAGGAGGCAAATAATCTTCTGGACAGAAAGAGCTTCTGTAAAATATAAGATAGATTAGTTTGTTCTCCAGTGTTATTGTCTGCTTGTTCATCAGCATTTCAAACTCAACATTGTGAGTAGCTGCATGCCCAGAGATGCCTTAATGAGGCCACTACATAATAAACAACCTGTAAAAACAAAGTTTTTTAGAACTATAAATCCCTTATATATTAATTATGAGACAGATCTAAAAGTATTGATTATGTTCACCGCGGGACAAACATTTACAGACTAAACGTGACTGAACTCCCCTTGCTGTAAAACACGGAGATGTGGTCATCGATGGCTGGAGTGAACTCCAGTGACACGTGCAGGTCAACTATAGCAGACGCTACATAGAGAAACGTAGAGATAAACTAAAAATGCATTAATTTAATTACGGTACTTTCGATCGATCTGAAATTTTGATACAATGCATTGTTAGGTGACACTAGTCTATGTGCATATTTTCAACTCGATAGGATCATGGGAAGTGGGTCATTTTTTACTTTTGTTTTTCCGCCCGCCCACGACAAGACGGTGAAGTTAATATAAGTGATTTAATCAAACATCCCATAAAAACAAAGATTTTGACTATAAATCACTTATATATGAGACATAACTAAAAGTATTGATTATGTTCAATATAATACGCAACGCGACAAACATTTACAGGCTGAACGTGACTGAACTCCCCTTACTGTAAAACACGGGGATGTGGTCATCGATGGCTGTAGTGAACTCCAGTGGCACGTGGATGCCAACAATAGCAGACCGCTACATAGAGATAAATAAAGATAAACTAAAAATGCATTAATTTAATTACGGTACATTCGATCGATCTAAAATTTTGATACGATGCATTGTTAGGTGACACGAGTCTATGCGCTAAATGTTAGCTCGATAGCGTTACGGGAAGTGTGTCATTTTTTACTTTTGTTTTTCCGCCCGACCGCGAACGACAAAGACCACGACATAGAGAGAGAGAGAGAGAGAGAGAGAGAGAGAGAGAGAGAGAGAGAGAGAGAGAGAGAGAGAGAGAGACAAGACGGTAACGTTTATATAAGGGATTTAAAAATTGCTTTTTTGGTTTTTTTGTTTGTTTTCCTTTAAGTAAATGTACATTAAAAGTTTGAAAAGTTTGATTAACATTACAGTTGACTTATTTGATTTGAATTTTAAACTTCTTATACATCAAATAATTTATTTATGTATGTTGAGTCAAACTAGATACGACCCGCGGCATAGTATACGCCACAGACTTGCTTATATATAGTGCAAAGAACGGGGAAAGGGGGGGGAGAAAAAACACAAACATCATTACGAAGAAATGAAAACAATAGGAGTGAACGTCGTTGGGGGCGGGGATCGCCGACGCAATTTTGGTCTCGAGATATACACACTGCGGTTGTTGTTACCTGCCCCCCCATTCAGCCCCACCCTTTACTACCATCGCTTCCAGCCATAAACTGTGATTGGTCGACCCCAGCGAGGGTCATTCGTCATTCATATTTGCACACGACTTGTCCTTGTTCTGGTGAATCATGCATATAGATGATTACAACAACATTTTAACATTGGCTTTAAAGCATATTTTCCATTCCATGACTAGAAGTACATTTTAAAAATATTTTTGATTAACTGAATGGAGAATCTTTCTCACAGCTGATGCCGTTGCCCTGATAAAACTCGCCGAACCAATCAATGGACATTGTTCCGGCATCATTTGTCTGCCGTCGTCTGGGGAAGCGGGCAACAACTGTGCAGGATACGAGGAGTGCGTCATCACAGGATGGGGACTCTCGACTGAGACATTTGAGGACAGTAAGTAAAAAAAAACAATTTTCCAACAGACATTAAGCATCGACAGCGTAAAACCTGGTGGCAATAATTTTTAGTTTAATAGTGAAAAGTTTGTTTTCTCTCATAGTTTTTTTAGCTAACACTTTTTGGCACAGTAACCGCACGTTTCTGGTAAAGCACAGTAACCACGTGTGTCAGTGTGAGGACAGTAACCACGTGTGTCAGGTTGAGGACAGTAACCACGTGTGTCAGGTTGAGGACAGTAACCACGTGTGTCAGGTTGAGGACAGTAACCAAGTGTGTCAGGTTGAGGGCTGTAACCACGTGTGTCAGGTTGAGGACAGTAACGATGTGTGTCAGGTTGAGGACAGTAACCACGTGTGTCAGGTTGAGGACAGTAACCACGTGTGTCAGGTTGAGGGCTGTAACCACGTGTGTCAGGTTGAGGACAGTAACCACGTGTGTCAGGTTGAGGACAGTAACCACGTGTGTCAGGTTGAGGGCAGTAACCACGTGTGTCAGGTTGAGGACAGTTACCCCGTTTGTCAGGTTGAGGACAGTAACCCCGTTTGTCAGGTTGAGAACAGTAACCACGTGTGTCTGGTTGAGGACAGTAACCGCGTGTGTCTGGTTGAGGACAGTGAGCAAGTGTCAGGTTGAGGACAGTAACCCCGTGTGTCAGGTTGTGGACAGAAACCTGCATGGGGCTTTGGTTGGCCCCACCATGTGATGGTTCTGGAATCGACAATGACCAATCATCTCTCTCTGTCTCTCTCTTACCAGTTCTCTGTCTCAAATCATTCCTGCCTCTTTCAATATCTTTCTATATATAGATATATCTCCCTTTCTCTCTCACTCACTCTGTTTCTTTCACTCTCCGTTTAGAAGTAAATCAGCCTTCGATTTCTACTCGCATCTTCCAAATGTTTTCGGAATGCTAGTCAGACATCTCTGAGTTCTCACAAACAGACATCTACGTCATCGTTAGTTGGGATATGTGGGCTGTGTTTAATATTACCTCAGTACATACTTATCATGTTGTGTCTAAGAGTCTAAGACTTATTACCTCAGTAACTACTTATCATGCTGTGTATAAGACCTATTACCTCAGTACATACTTATCTTTCTGTGTCTAAGAGTCTAAGACCGATTACCTCAGTACATACTTATCATGTTGTGTCTAAGAGTCTAAGACTTATTACCTCAGTAACTACTTATCATGCTGTGTATAAGACCTATTACCTCAGTACATACTTATCTTTCTGTGTCTAAGAGTCTAAGACCTATTACCTCAGTACATACTTATCTTGTTGTGTCTAAGAGTCTAAGACCGATTACCTCAGTACATACTTATCTTGCTGTGTCTAAGAGTCTAAGACTTATTACCTCAGTGCATACTTATCTTGCTGTGTCTAAGACCCATCACTTTAGTACACACTTATGTTGTTGTCCCTTGAACTATCAGCTTAGTACACAATTACCTTGTTGTTCCCAGACCTTTTACCCCAGCTCCTCAGTGGCCGAGTCAAGATTTCATCCAGAGAGGCGTGCAACTTCCTGACTGAGAGACTTCAGCTCCAAACTGCCAGACCCAATGGAACCATCTGTCAGGCTCCAGCCAGTGTCAACACTGACAGTTGCCTGGTAGGTTGTCATGAATTATTGTGACACAGCTGCTATGAAATTGACTTTTTAAAATAATGCGAGCAAAAAAGAGAGGCTGCTGCTCAGTGGCGTAACGAGAGAAAGGCAAGGGGGGAAAATGCCCCGGTGGCACTTTTTTAGGGACCGCTAATTCCTCGTTGTTTATTAGCTTCCAAATATGAATTAAAAAAAAACAGTGGAAATGTTTATTAAAAAAATAAATTAAAACAATATAAGAAATTGAGAAAATTTCTATAGTAAGACATGTAAAAGTTTTTACTGCCAATACTTCAAACTCTATAATCGATATAAATTATTTTGATACCTATGCTACTGAACTGAATAACTAAAAGACTTTAGTAGTACGAGGAATTGACACTTATCTGCTCGTTACTTAATAGATTGTTCAAATTTGAAAGCCATTCATTTTGTGGAAGCAAAAATTTCTGTGCCCTATCAAATTCAAACATAAGCAAATCAAATGTTTCGGGCGGCACTTTGTTGGGGGCAGCAAATTCCTCATTGTTAATAAGGTAGTAAAAATTTATTTTAAAAAAGTTAAATAAAAGAAAAGCAAAGGAACGCGTTTAAAAAAAAATAAGGACACATTAAAATGCGTGAACGTTCATAAAAAATTCCATAACGAATCTAAAGCCTTCTGATACTAATGTAAATGAACTGAAAACAATGGGCTGAAATCTCATAACACGTGACGCTGATGTGCTGGTACTTATAACTGATTCAAATTTGTCAGCCGCAGATCGTGTCAAAGCGAAAATTGCTGTGTCCGTTAATGTCCAACAACAACCTATAAAATTTCAACAACATTCATAGACTTAATTGACATAAATTTACGGGAGTTCAAAAAACCTCAAAGACATGTCTCAATGTCAAAACTCACTCAAACACTTCATTAAACTTCATTTCTTTACATGCTGCTCCAACTGAAAGGAACTCTCCTACTATTTTTGGGACACTAAAACGGTGTAACGCATTCTTTTTCATGCCACGCACCATTGAAAAAATCTACTTGCTGCCACTACAGGCAAGGCATTTAACAAACCCCAGGATACAAAATATTGAAGATAACATGGAGCTATTTTGAGGATAAATTGAAAGCTATCGAAAAACTGACAGAGGCAGACAAAGGTTTAAACACATGGATAGACACAGGTTCTATGCTAGTCACATTGAAATATGTTATCTTTTTTCTTATTTTTTACATTTGGAATTATGTATTAACTGGAAACATTTACTTTGTGAAGACAATTTATACCCAAAACTATAGTGCTAAAATGCTTTGCAGAGGCTACTTAAAGAGAATCTAGTGGCATACTTAAAGGATGCATTGACTTTTTATAAAATTTTATGTATTATACCATATCATTTTAATTAAAACTTCCAGTTAACGAACGAGGGAGCAATTTATTGGCGATCAAAGCGAATATATAGCTATATTATGTACAAAAACAGCTGAAAATTAAATTGTATTCTGTATAAGATGAGATTACTGGAGAAACTCATGTGGTATTTGGCAGTTACAGAATTCGATAAAATATATGATGTTCGTACACCAGAAAATCTACTAGACTTTGAATCCCAGCTGTGGGAGAAGCTTCTTTAAAATTAAGTTAACGAAAATGGATAAATAATGAATACACCAAGATTGAATAATCTATAGCTCTTTTGTCTATTGAGCATCACACTGCTGACAATATATTTATAAATCAAAGATTGTGCCACTAAGAAAAGGAGAAAACTTCAATTTTAATCCAGAAATGAAAGCTTTTCTATTTATTCTAAAATAAAAATGTATAGTGCCCTTATTATTGCTTTCTAATTAAAAACACTCTTCCTGTTCTGCCCCGGGCGGCACATACCCACGCCCCGCCGCTGCTGCTGCTTTGCGTTTTGCTTTTCAAAGAAGCACTGCATGTGGTATGAATCGTTTGTTATGGTATTCGCTGCTTTATGTATCGTTTGTTAAGGTTTTAGCTATCGATACTTTATTTCGCAGTCTGGGACGATTCGATATGTCTTAAGTTTTGATGTTTGGTTGACTTCTACATTGAATTTCAAGTCGTTAAATTTTGACCAGAAAGAGAGAAAGAAGAGAAAAAAAATGAACCCACTAACTGTTAATTTGCTCACATTTCCTCTTAACGTACACGCCTGTTTTCATACCTATTTCATTCAGTTAATTCAATGAAACAATCAGAGTTCGATACAACGACATGTAGCTTTACATTTGAAACATGTTAAAACATCAAATATCAAACAACGACATTCCCCTTTAGTCTCTTTCATTAATTAATTTAAGTCTTAAAATACAGGTCTGAGATAGTCAGAGACATGGGAAAGTTCCTTCCTGCATAGAGGCTAGCCATCCCATACCTACCAGTGTTTATTAACATCTTGTCTTGGAAAAGTTTGAATGATTGTTATTGATATTTGCGGTGGTCTGTGAATTGGCCGTGACTTCAAATAGGACATTTGGCTTTGGACAAAGCAATGACGTAATATTCGATAATCTTATTTCAAATCCATTGTGTATAAATATTTTCCCGTTTGCTACAGGGCGATGAAGGTGGCGCAGTGATGTGTTACAACGGTTACAACTGGGTGGTCCGTGGGGTCCTGCCCTTCAACTTTTGCGCCAACGGACAGTACAACCTCTTCGTCACAGACGTGGCGCCGTATCTCAGTTGGATCCAAGACACGGTCAACGCTAATGGCGGTGGCCTAGGAGTCCCACCCAACATAGGTTAAATGACGTTGACCTACAGAACCTATGACGCAATCTCGTGAAAATAAAAGTATGTGAACTGCCGGAAGTGGTGTCATTGTTACGGTCACCGCACTTTGCACAAATTCACGTTTTAATTCTTCATTTGTGTAGACTTTTTTTTTAAACGGAGGAATTTTATGTAAATTTATTTGTTTTTAAGATGAAAACGTAAAATGTTTTGTGTTGCAAAGAATTAATTATATTTTTGTATCTAATTTAAAAGAATACTTGAGAGAATATTTTGTTGAAATTAAAAGGCTAAAAAATATTTGAAATTTCGTTTCTTTAAATTTTTCAGTTTTTATGCGCCGCCACAGCCCTCTTTTCCTTTCAATCATTAGTTGAGCTCTTAGGTTTTGTTTAAGAAGGTAAACAGCCCAGGTTGAAAGTAATGGGTTAATGTTACAACATCTGTTACGTCCTCTTGAAATGTCCAGATTTACATAGGGTCAAGGTCATGCTCTACGGTCTCATGTCCTTGGAGCTGACATATGGTGAAGGCCGAACAAACCCTGGGCAAGGCCCCTAACGGAGGAAGATTTCTGCTCATTTCCCCCTCTCTTTCAAAGCTTATACTAACAGGTGATGGAGACATTTATTTGAAGCCATTGCCAACAACCGTAAGCGATTTGAAATTCAAAGACACGATTTGAACCGTAGAAACAGAAAATAGTGGAGCTAAATAAAAGTATATTTACTTCCACTGAACTAAAAAATAGAAGAATTTTTACATCTGCCCAATTTGTCCCACCTCTGGAGTTGTCAATTAATTATGGTATCTGTGACAAAAACTTTTAAATATTTCAAATGTCACAAGTAAAAGTAGTCCCCTTTTTAAAAAAAACCCATAAATATTTCTATTGAATAATTGCTCATTTAATGTAATATAAACATGAAAATAGACATCGAGCTCAGTTGAGGGGTAAAAATAGCGAAATAATTCAAAATACATTAAAAAAAAATAATTCTTATTTATCTTGAAGGGGCCAGTCACTCGAAACGACCTGTCGTCACGAAGTGTGAGATGTCTTTTATGTGGAGATATTCGTCCCAGAATGTGCTGATATGGTAAAGGAAGCCATTGAAGGATCGGATGAGTGCATGATTAGGGGCCGTCCTTAAAGTAGGTCACGCTCCAGAAGGGGGGGAGGGGGTGTAAGAAAGTGTGACAGTTTGTGACAGGGGGGGAGGGAAGTGTCCGGCCAAGTGTGACGTCACGCTGTTTAATATTACATTTTGATTATTTTGTTAATAAAAAACAAAATTTTTGTTCGAAAGTGTGATGTACTTTAGGGGGGGGTCTAAGATGTGTGACAGTTTGTGACAAGGGGGAGGGGAGGAGTTAAAAATGGTCAAAAATAGAGTGACGTACTTTATGGACAGCCCCTTAGATAATTATTTTAAATGACATAGGGGCCGTCCATAATTGACGTCATGCGATTTTGGCCGATTTTAACCCCCTCCCTCTTCGTCACACTTCGTCACAAAAACTTAGACCCCCCTCCAATATGATGTCACAAAGCTTTGACCTTCCCTAAAAGCCGTGTTTTCTAATTGAAAGTTATCATGTTGCAAGTTACTTTTTTGTCATTTAAATATGTACTTAGCGTAAGTATGCACTCTAATATCGTAACACGTGTGAAGCCATTGAAAACGTCATTAAATAAATTGCAATCAATCAAATATTTCAGTGGAACTTTTATTTTAAATTTGTGCATTTTTGATGTGACGTCGCATTTCTTAAACACCCTCCCCCCCTCATCACACATCGTCACAAATGCGTGACCCCCTCCCCTCCTAGGCTCGTGACGTCATGTATGGACGGCCCCATATCATAAATTACAAAAACTAAATGTACTTTGCTGATATATAATTAACTACATCTGAGTAATGATTGCAAAAAATCTACGGTACATTAAAAAAAAACACCAAACATTTAAGTACAAAAAAGCGAATATTTGAACTAGCTTTACATGTAACAAATATGGACGCGTTGTGCTGTGTCGTGAAAGGAGGAAAACAGATAATGGGATGATAATACACAATGTACACAGCGACTATTGTGTGTAGTGCACACTTGTACGCAATGTACACAGCAACTGTTGCGTGTAGTTCACACTTGTACACCATGTACACAGCAAATGTTGTGTGTGGTGCACACTTGTACACAATGTACACAGCAACTGTTGCGTGTGGTGAACACTTGTACACCATGTACACAGCAAATTTTGTGTGTGGTGCACACTTGTACACAATGTACACAACAACTGTTGTGTGTAGTGCACACTTGTACACCATGTACACAGCAACTGTTGTGTGTGGTGCACACTTGTACACCATGTACACAGCAACTGTTGTGTGTAGTGCATACTAGTACACTCATCGTGTGCCCAAATGAGGTGACTAACAATGGTTACCCACACGGATCCAATCAATGGAGTTTTTAAGTTTCACGTTTAAGTCTCCAAAAAATCACTATTATGATCCACAGCACAATGAACAGCGGAATGTGAAAAGTTTCATCTCAGTACAATCACGTTTCTTGTGTGTATGAGTATGAGCATAGGTCGCAGCGCAAAATTTTATTGAACAATTAAATTTGCTGAAAAAGCTAGGTCAATTACACACAGTCTAAGATAGGGAGTAGGGTTGACATTTTATATTCAGTTCTTTCCTTAAGTATCATTTATGTTTGATGTTTTTTGTGTTCAAATGTGTTCTTTATGTTAAGTGGTGTTCGAGTTGTTCAGTGGTATTCTATGTGTTCAGTGGTGTTCTTTGTGTTCAAAGGCGTTCTTTGTGTTAAGTGGTGTTCTATGTGTTCTGTGAGTTATGTGGTGTTCTAGGTGTTCAGTGGTGTTCTATGTGTGCTGTGGTGTTCTAAGTTCAGTGGTGCTCTGTGTTTTCAGTGGTGATCTATGTGTTCAATGGTGTTCTGTGTGGTCAGTGGTGATCTATGTGTTCAGTGTTGCTCTGTGTGTTCCGTTGTGTTCTATGTGTTCAGCGGTGTTCTATGTGTTCAGTGATGTTCGTGAGGTTGACCACGCGAAGACTAATACGACTATGGACACCACTACCGCTAACGACTCAACAAAACCTTCCAGGCAGTATTTTGTTTACGCCCTTTACCCGACCCTTCCGGAGGTGCCCGCCCTCCACCTGCTCGACAAATAACGTCCCTGAACTTCAGATGATATTTTGTGACCTTCTAAAAACATGTCTTGTATGATCTTGACACTAAGAACGAGCACTCTTTGCGAGTGTGTGAGAGATGTAACTTGTAAGTGCTTCCTTTCTTGTTGTGGTCCCGTGTACCGGAACTTGTGTCCAGAAACATTGAGTCTGACAAGATGGGCCACTCAGAAACATTCAGTTGAACAAGATGGACCACCTAGAAACATTCAGTTGAACAAGATGGGCCACTCAGAAACATTCAGTTGAACAAGATGGACCACCTAGAAATATTGAGTAGGACACGATGGGCCACCCAGAAACATCGAGTTGAACAATATGGATTCGAAAATAACGTGGGCAAAACGAACTACATGTAATTAAGACATGTAATTAAGTTTAAGACCTATTTATTCTTTTCACAAAACATCAACAGTTGCAGACAAGGCGCAGACAGCAATTACATCAGACAATACAGTTTTTTCCCCATACCTCAGCTTTTACTTCCTCCAAATCTTATGTCTGATAGTAAAAACAGCAACAAGGAAAAATAAAACACTAGATTTATTCCTAACAAATAGACCAGGACTAGTGTTAGACTATAAAATAATTCCAGGATTGTCCGACCATGATATTGTTAGGGTCACCAATACAATAAAAACTAAAATTAATAAGATACCTAGAAGAATAATCTATCTTTGGAATAAATGTAATTCAATAAAACTACACCAATCAGCGGCTAACTTCCAACAAACTTTCCTAAGTAAATTTAACACAAATAGCCCAGTAGAAGAAATTTGGAAAGATATAAAAACAAATCTAAAAACTATAATGGATGAGAATGTTCCAACAAAACTAACATCAAATAAAATTAACAAATGCTGGTTCAATTCTAGATTGAAAAAGCTATGCAAACTAAAAGAGAACTTATTTAAGAAATATAAAG
The DNA here is from genome assembly GCA_944989445.1 of Ampullaceana balthica. Classification (NCBI taxonomy): domain Eukaryota; kingdom Metazoa; phylum Mollusca; class Gastropoda; family Lymnaeidae; genus Ampullaceana; species Ampullaceana balthica. The sequence continues at coordinate 1,164,971 of CALYLW010000048.1, read as the reverse complement.
CTACCTATTCATATAGGATACACAAAAAATACTTAAAGATTAAACACTTGACACAAAAACTTAGTCGAAACCTCCAAAATGAATATATAAACAATGTAATTACCAAAGATAACAATAAAAACTTATGGTCCTTTATCAAATCTAAAAAAATGGAACCTTCAGGAATAGCCACACTAAAAGGCTCAAATAATAAAACCTATAATGATAATGAAACTAAAGCTAATATCATTAACACATATTTTGCATCATCTTTTTCTGCCTCAGGCGACAAGGAAGTTTTAATAAATTTAAATAAAATGGAGGAAATAGGTAACATAACTGTAGATGAGATAGGTATACATTCACTCCTAAAAAACTTTAAAATAAACAAAGCTACTGGCCCGGATGATTTGCCTGCAAGATTATTAAAATAACTAAGCAATGAACTGTCCCCAATCCTTGTAGTTCTCTTTCAAGCCTCTCTAAACCAGGGTAAAGTGCCCAAGGATTGGAAATTAGCTAACGTAACTCCACTCTTTAAGAAAGGGGATAAATCAGACCCTGGTAATTACAGGCCTGTATCACTTACTAGTATCACCTGTAAATTACTAGAACACATATTATATAGTAGAATAGTTAATCACCTTGACAAATATAATGCCCTATGCCCACATCAACACGGCTTTAGAAAAAATAGATAATGTGAAACACAATTAATAGGTTTAATAGATGAACTATCAAAAGGCTTAGACAAAAATGATCAAATAGACACAATATTACTAGACTTCTCAAAAGCATTTGACAAAGTTCACCACCTTAGTTTACTTAAAAAACTTAACTACTTTGGAATCTCAGGTTCCTTACATCACTGGATCCAAGACTTCCTTTTGGGCAGGGAGCAAACTGTAATAATGAATGGATCTGAATCTGCACCAATAAAGGTTAACTCAGGAGTTCCAAACTAAAACTAAAATGCTACCTCACTTTGGTGAGACCTGTACTAGAATATGCATCTTCTGTATGGCACCCATCCACCAAAGAAAACATTGATAAACTAGAACAAATTCAAAAAAGAGCTGCCAGATTCATTACTGGAGAATATTCGAAACTGACAAGAATAACACCATTAGTTAAATCATTAAACCTTGAAACACTAGAGGATAGAAGAACCAAGAGCAAAGTAGTAATCATACATAAAGCAATTAGTTCTAATTTAGAAATACAACACAAAGATAACTTAATACAACCCTCAGATAGACATAAGGATAAAAACACCTTTCTTATTCCGTATGCAAGAACAAACACATACAGGTTTTCCTTCTACCCGTCCGGAATTCGGGCGTGGAATGGGTTGCCTGAAGAATCCAGGAAAACCAACACTTTATTAACATTTAAATCCATAATAAAAATGCAGGACTAAACACAAACCATAGATAAGCGTAGGACGCAATAATCTTCTGTATAGAAGGAGCTTCTGTAAACAGATAAGATAAGATAAGATAAGTCTGATTTTCAGATCTCTACTGTCAGTTCTGACTTTCATTTCTCCATCTATCAGCTCTATCTTTAAAAAAGTTCGAGAGGAATAAATGTACAATCTCATCTTATGTTAAACTATCTGTTACAGACGCTCCTTCTAGACAGAAGATTATTGCGTCCTACGCTTATCTATGGTTTTGTTTAGTCCTTCATTCTTATTAGAACTTTAAATGTTGATAAAGTGTTTTTTTTCCCTGGTTTCTTCTGGCAACCCATTCCACGCCCGAATTCCGGACGGGAAGAATGATAATTTGTAGGTGTTTGTTCTTGCATACGGAATAAGAAAGGTGTTTTTATCCTTACGTCAATCTGAGGGTTGTATTAAGTAATCTTTATGTTGTATTTATAAATGTGTATTATTACTACTTTACTCTCGGTTCTTCTATCCTCAAATTTCAAATTTCAAGTTTCAAATTTTAATAATTTAACTAATGGTGTCTTTTTTTATCAGTTTTGAATATTCTCCAGTAATGAATCTGGAAGCTCTTTTTTTTATTATTCGTTCTGGTTTATCAATGTTTTCTACAGTTGATCCACACTAATGTTATCCTAGTCTCCACCCAAACCACACTCCCCCCTCCAACAACCTTGATCGACTCATTTTGACATTTTCTCTAATGGTTTAGCAAGCTTCTGCAAACATGACCCATTACTTCTTAGATTTACCTGTAACTGTTCTCTGCATTTCAAGCGTGCCAACTTGGATTCTTAACCAGAGAAAATAGCTGGAGGAGGGCGGAGATAAATAGACAGATAGCCGAAAGGGAGACATATCTAGGGGATGTGACAAAACAGGTTTAATAACATTTTGTTAAAAATGTAGAATTCCAGAATAGTGTAAAATTGAATTTTATCAGAATTCAGGCTTTTGTAGAATCTTGTAAGATTTTTTGTCTTGTGTAAACACGAATCTTGCCAGATATTAACATTGTACATACATGAGTCTTGTCCAAGCCAAAAACACTTGTAGTACGTCTCTGTTCAAGACCAGGCCAATTTTTTTGTGTTAATTTTTTTCTCTCTATGGTATCCGTGTTCCCATCTTCATGACCCGGAACTTGATATTTGAGCGGCTTATGGCATGGACACACTAATTGTCCACCTTGCCATACGATTCATTAGCGTTCACCCATTCCCCAGTCGTCGGTAGTATTTGCACAGGAGATTCCAGCAGATAGAGAAGGTCCTAGTCACACAAATACCCCGCACGACCCAAGCAACTGCCGGTAATCATGATTACCCCCCCCCCTCCCTTGTAGCTCTTCTGTGAAAGGAGGGCATTTTAAATAAACCAACACCGATTCGACATGGTCGGGTGGGGCTGTGGAGAAAAGTTGTGAACAAAGTTGATCAAATATCCTGGTGGACTGAAAACTTACCTCTCAATGTGTACTTCCATAAACATCTGCTATTCTTAGATCTCAGGCTTGAACACAATATGTATCCCTGTATGCCATGAGGATTGGCAAATTAACGACGGCGTAAAACGACAATTTTGAACACATCTCTGTTACATCCCTGTCCTGCATTGCTTGCTGAGCCTGCTACCTCGTTGAAGCATTCTCTTAGCGTGCCTTGAAGTTGATAGAACTGAACCCACGAGGTGTTGTTGGAAAAATGCGTCGCACTGATGTTGTAGTTGGATTTGGAGTCTTGATTTCATTGATAGGAAATGGGATGTCTATGGGATCACGTAAGTACAATTATGTGTCCATTAAAAGGATTTAAATCTAGATAAAACGTGTTTAAACGTTTATGGAGACAAGTTTGCATTTGGGCGGAGCAATATCTTTTTAGGGTGAGCAATTATTACAATATATTGATAACTATATAGATTGTACAAAATAGCAACAGTAAAATAAAATTAAGAGTTTAAAGATGATTGAATAAGCCAAAGATAATTCCTTTAGGAGATGGAAAAGGGGAAATAAACTTGCGAGTAAGATAGTGTTATTTATCTCCTTTTATTTCAAGCCAAATAAGTTTTAGTTGCACTAGAACAATGAGAAATTTCCGATTCATTACTTCAAATATTTCATTATATTTCAGCCCCCTCCTCACCTAAAAAATTATTTTCTCCATCTATTTCCTCAAACAATTTATTGCTAGCAGATTATCGTGCAGTCAGAGGTCGGCTAACAGGGGTTAACTACCCTATTTGGTATAACAGGGAACTCATCGGGGTAATGCAGACTCTATGGGGGCATTCAACAATCTGCTGCTTTGGGCAGGGTAATGCAGACTCTATGGGGGCATTCAACAATCTGCTGCTTTGGGCAGGGTAATGCAGACTCTATGGGGGCATTCTGCTGCTTTGGGCAGGGTAATGCAGACTCTATGGGGGCATTCTGCTGCTTTGGGGGTAACGTCAACATACAATTTTATATTTTCGGGTATTAGGTAAACAAGTTCGCCAATCCCTGACTTAAAAGAAACATTTGAAAATCTCGATGATGTTCGGCAAGTGTTACAATGCCGCGGTGCTACAGCGCTTCACTCTCATTTCACACATACATTCAATAATTTTAATTTAGCTTAAAGAAACTTAAATCGTATATTGCTATTTATGAGGAATTATTATAAGTTAATAATTTTTTAAAAGTTTTTTTTCCTTCAAACTTGTTGACAATAGTAGGGGTCCGAAATATTTGGATGGAAGTTTGCAGTAAAAAAATTATTCCCGTACTCGGTTTTCATTAAAAAACTGACCACCAATACTATTGGATTTGTTTTCTGTAGCTTTGGCGGTTTAACATTAATTTTTTTTCGTAATGTTATTACTGTTTCGTGAATAAGGAATCCTATTTGTCTCCTTGCAGCTGATGTAGAATTATATTAACCTCAGATATGATAACTTGAAGTTATTTGTTATCAGATAACAAATTGGATATTCCCAATAAACAGTCAGTTGTATTTGTTGTCATTCAACTGGGATTTATTATTTTAAACATCAGATCCATCATTAACATAATATGTGTGCTTAATGTTGTTCATCTTTTAAGGAGATATATTTGACCTCCTCTTCCTCTAAACAAAAAGATCAAAACTATTCAATCTTATCTTATCTTATCTTATCTTATCTGTTTACATACAGACGCTCCTTCTATACAGAAGATTATTGCGTCCTACGCTTATCTATGGTTTGTGTTTAGTTTAAATCAAAATTAACATGATTTCATTCGAGTTATTTTGTCGCGGGGCATCATTTTATGGGTTTAGTTTAGTAGAATGCTATTTTCTTTAATAAATTGGACATATGGACGGTAAAGTCTACACCGAATCAACGTGGCAAACCATGGCATAGTATCGCTTATGAGTCAAACCATGGCACAATAACACACACGCGTCAAACCATATCACAATACCACACTTGAGTCAAACCAATGACACATGCACTAACACACACGAGTCAAACCATGGCAAAATAAAACACACCTTTCGAACCATGGTAAAATAACACAAACGACAGAAACCTGGAAAATAGAGAGTCTTATTTAGCATGGGCTGAAAACAAGGTTTCCAAATGTATTGACTTAATAAATTTTATTAGGTTCGCTTTCCTCTTCCAACTTCATAAACTCTCAACAGAATCTACATTGTCACCATTACCTAAATTAAAAATATGGTTATAAATATACATCAATGAATGAATGAAACAATTTAATTAAAGACTACTGTTATTAGAGAGGAAAAAATGAAATTTGCAGTTGCAAAACCATTTCAAACTAACGAATCTTTTAAAGATTATTTTAAATCTAGTTGTATAGCCCGTGGGAACCTTAAGAAATATGATGTGCCCTCCTCGAGTGGGCGACAATATTTTAGGCACATATGCTACGATGTACATCAATGTTTTAGGCACATATGCTACGATGTACATCAATATTTTAGGCACATATGCTACGATGTACATCAATATTTTAGGCACATATTCTACGATGTACATCAATATTTTAGGCACATATGCTACGACGTACATCAATATTTTAGGCACATATTCTTCGATATACATTAATATTTTAGGCACATATGCGACGATATAAATTAATATGTTAGGCATAAATTCTTCGATCTAAATCAATATTTTAGACATATTCTACGATGTAAAACTATATTTTGGACGTATATTCTACACTTTACTTTAATAATTTTTAACATTTATTCTACGGTGAGCACTTAAATGTTTATGGATATATTTTACGAAATGCAACAATATTTTTAGGCATGCACCTTACGATATATATCAACATTTATTTTTTCATTACATCACATTCATCGGGGGATGCGGTGGTCGAGTGGCAGTGCACTGGACTGTCGTACCGATGGTCACGGGTTCGAATCCGTGTGAAGGCAAGGGCTTGTTCCCGGGGCCTAGGGCGTCCCTGAGTCACCCCGCTCCTAATGGGTACCTAACTACGTAGTGTTAGGCGGCTGGATAATGCGTGGAACCCACTAAGCCGTGGCTTGTGAATGCTGCATCACTTGCCAACAGATCATCTGTCATGGTCTGTGGACGCAACTATCTTCTGCATAGAAGGAGCGTCTGTATAGATAAGCTATACATTAAGCTAAGCTAAGCTATCAACAATTCGTTTTGCAATCGCATTATCTTAGTCTTGTTAAAGAATAAGATTTCTATGAAAATAACGCACTCAAGAATCGTATTAAACGGGGGAAAAACAAAAGAAAACTACGTAAGTCAAATAACTTGACCAAGTCAATATTACTGTGCTGGATGAAGAAGTTTCTTAAAATATTTTAAACCAAGATTCCATCACCTCCTAATGATGACTTTGTCATCCTGTTCTAAGAAACAGATTTGTATGGCTCGTTCACACACAGATGGGGTGGGGTGGCTACAGGCCATGTCCTCTATTTGTTTTTGCTGTGGAAATAGGCAAATCTGTCTCGGCCTATAGCCAATTTACTGTAGGTCGTTTCTTTCTTACTTTCTTTTCTTTTTCTTTCTTGATGTCTGCATGAAACGTCTTTTAAACCAGGATACGTTTATTTGATTTAGTTCGGTAATCTAGCGACTTAGTCTTTTTTTAATTTTATTTACCAGTGTCATTCGGTATAGGTGGAGAGGGTGTTTTTGCTTAGTACGTAAAACTATCACGAGATGTGCGACAATGTCATATGTCATCTCGAGATGTAAGAACATGTCATGTGTGGTCATGAGATGTTAGAACATGTCATCTGCAATTAAGAGATGTTAGAACATGCCATCTTTTATCACGAGATGTAAGGCCATGTCATCCATCTGAAGTCATAGAAGTTAGGATATGTCATCTCTCATGATAAAATATTAAGAACTGTCATCTGTCATTACGAGCTGTTAGAGCATGTCATCTGTCATCATATGATGTCAGAATGGGGGGGGGGAGAATCAAATCCCTAAATGACCCAGTGTATGCCGTTACTTGTCCCTTTCAAAGCTGTGATGCACCCATTCCTCTACTATCTCTGTTTGATTTAGAGTCCGACCGATACAAGCTAACTAACTTCTCTGAGCCGTAACCTTGACTGAAAGTATTTAGAAATACACACGATCAAAACCGAAGCCAAAACATTAAGCGTAAGGAGACTTTCGACAGAAACCGAAGTCAAAACCAAAAATTATATCCAAATAAATGTAATAAAGGCACGCAATTTGAGATCTCTAATACTATCGAACCCAGGTCAGAAACATTTGATTCGGATTTCTCGCGAAACGAAACTGACATATTGTAATGTTTTAATCAAAATATGGTTACAGTTCAAATAGACCACGTATCTTCTGTATGGGACCCATCCACTAAAATTTTTAATAAATAAATTAGAACAAATTCAAAAACGAGCTGCCAGATTCATTACTGGAGAATATTCAAAACTGACAAGACTAACACCATTACTTAAATAATTGAACCTTGAAGCACTAGAGGATAGAAGAAACAAGAGTAAAGTAGTAATTATACATAAAGCAATACATTCTAATTTAGAAATACAACACAAATATAACTTAATACAACCCTCGGATAGACATAAGGATAAAAACACCTTTCTTATTCCGTATGCAAGAACAAACACATACAAATTCTCGTTTTTTTCCGTCCGGAATCCAGGCGTGGAATGGGTTGCCTGAAGAAACCAGGAAAACCAACACTTTATCAACATTTAAAACTCTGGTAAGATTACAGGACTAGACACAAACCATAGATAAGCGTTGGACGCAATAATCTTCTGTATAGAATAAGAGCGTCTGTAACAGATAAGATAAGACCACGTGATCGGTAAGCTTTCGCTTCTTGTGCTTCCCATGTCCAGATGGTTTTTCGTTATAGTGTCATATAGATGATAAGTGGTAGGGGGAAGCTGTTAGTTACGACTTACTTTGTCTCAAGATTGACCCAGTTTTCTTTGTCTCAATGTCCAGCACTCTGCAGCTCGATGTTACAGTACAAAGGCGTGTGTGTGCTCAGGAACCAGGCGTGTCCCCATGGAACTGTAGAGTACGCGTATTACAGTAACTACATTGGCTGCGTTACTATGGACAAAAAGTGCTGCGCTCCCCCAGGCCGTAAGTGACATAAATGGCGTTATTTTTTGCTTTACATCAGCGTATTTAGTTAAGGCCTTTCACCAATGCATTAACTTTCGGCTTTGCATCAACGGATTAACTTTGCAGGCCTGACATCAATGTATCAACTTTGGGCTTTAAATTAATGGATTAAATTTGAGCTTACATGAATGGATTAACTTTGGGCTTTACACCCACGATTGACTTTGGGCTTTTTCATTTTTGTTACTAAAACCTGATGTGTCTTTAGAGAAAAATTACTCAAGGAATAATTCTTATGACATATTTTTTTTCAGCTGCCATTGTTTAAATTAGGGCTGCGGAAATTAACGATTAATTAAGCGATTAATGGTTTAAAATTTTAATAGCTTAAGATTAATTTGAATGATTAAAATTTGATTTAAATTTAATAAAAATATATCTAATATTTTTGTTTCCAATGTATTAATCAATATACATAATTTGCAATGTACAATCTCTGTCACGTCTGTAGTGTCTGTCCGTGTTGCTACTAATTTTAGAAAGCAGCGCACCAAATTACTGCACCAATGCATCAAAAGGTGTGCAAATTAAAGATGCGCTTTAAAAAAATATTAAATGACGTCATTGTTTTAGCTCATATTTTAATTTTGGAAAAGGGAACAATGTAAAAAGGGGATTTGATGATGGTTAATTATAAAATAAAAAAACAAAGGGGGAGCGTAAGTGCCCTACAATTCCTATTATAAAATACTTTGTGTGCATTTCAGAAAGTTTAGTTGGGCTTTTGAAAAAGGTGGGCGCCGTAGGCGCCCTAAAAAAGTGATTTTTTTCAAAATAAATAGATTTCAGCTGAAAATTTCCGTCATTTCTGACGGGTAATACACTAGTAATTTATATATTCTTTTTACTTACATGCTTTTCCTTCGCATTATTATTATTTATTTAGATGTGTATTTGTAAAACAAAAATGTTTTTCTTCCTTATTTCTTGTATAGCAGAACGAATTTGCTGTGTTTCGTCACAAAATTTGGGAGCCATGTAATTACCGCGACTTAAACGATTTCGCGAAATAATGAATATCGACTAACGGGATCGATATATGCGTTATAAAATATAATTAATCGAAATTAATCGATTAAATTTTTTTCCCGATAAATCGAACAACATTTTTTTAAAATCAGTACCAGCCCTAGTTCAAATGTAATGTTTCGAGGTGTCAATCTTTACAATGATGGCAAAGAAAAATGTTAGTGTTTTCCCAGGAGCTTTGCCATCCAGGTACGCGAATGGAATGGAATACCAAGAGTCTTGGATAAGTTTTTGGAGAGGTTTACACCACTGAATGGGTATACCGTAAACACCATAAAAAAAGACTTCCATCTTTGAAAGCTACATCCCTCGCAGAAATAACATGTACCGTATTTAAGTCGCAAGGAAACATTGCTGTCGAACTAAAATTAGGAAATAATTTGGTGGTAAACGCAGCCCGCTCGCTCGTCATAACATTATATCAGTAAGTCGGATCTCATATAAGATTGTATTTAAGAGCCATGCCTCTTAAAAGATTATATCATGTAGTTAGATCTCGTATAAGACTATATCATGGAGTCAGAATTTCTATAAGATTACATCATGGAGTCGGATCTCCTATAAGATTATATCAGGAAATCAGATCTCTTACAAGATTATATCACGGAATCAAATCTCATATAAGATTAAACCAGGGAGCCATCGTTCGTGTTATTTTGTTGTTGTTTTTTCTTTCTTTTTTCTTTCACTTTGTTTTGAAAAAAATGTGTGTTGGATGCTTGATCATTTTTAAAACTCTATGAATATTAATTAATAATTTAATTAATTTAACTGACATCCTTCCTTCTCAAGAGACGATGGTGCATGACCTTTGGGTTTTGTTCTATGAATAGATCATGTCAAAATGCTTTCCATTGTATTGGTTTAAAATATATTTTAGAAATTATACATTGAAGGTTTTTAAAAAAAATCTGTTTTAAAATATTACGCTCATGTCTAAATTAAGGGATTTAATAAGAAAAACCCCGTAAAAAAACAAGTTTTTGACTATAAATCCTTTATGTACGAGAAGTAACTAAAAGAATGTTCATTATAATACGCAGCGCCAGACCATCCAGAAATACAAAATTGCAGTTGAGTCGTAAAACATGTTTAATATAATGCGCACCGATCAGAAATATGTTTATAAAAAGAGTTGTCAATAAAATACGCACCTTATTGCGCGACAGAAAGGTTGTTCAATATAATACGCACAGTGACGCTCTATCTCAAAAAATAGCATGATACATAGGAATAAATAAAATAATCTAAAAAATCAATAATTTAATTACGGTCCATGCGATCGATCTGAAATTTTGATACATTGTTTTTATTATCGGTACGAAACTGCCTGCAAAATTTCAGCTCGCTAGCTTACGAGCAAGTGGGTTAAAATCGATCAAAAGTTTCGGCGACAAGGGCGGGCGGTCGGGCGGGCGGTCGGCCGCAGACACCACGAGTTAATATAAAGGATTTAAAAATAAGTTTTATAATCTATATACAATGGTTTTAAAATATAATTTATAAGTCTTTATTAAAGGTTTTTAATTATACTTTGCAAGCATATGGTTATATTTACCAAAAAAAAATACTTTATGTATAGTTTTAAGGTTTATAAAAATACTTTTAAAAAGTCTACATATGATTGTCAAAATATATTTCATAAATCTGTATGATCGATTTTTAAAATGTATTTATAAGCCTATATTTAAGATTTTAAAATAAACTTTAATAGTATATATTAAAGTTTTTATAATATACTTCAGTTTTAACACCAACCACGAGCACGACAACAACGAAAGCCCCTGATGCTCCTCCTACATTCCCGCCCACATGTGGACTTGGCAGCCAAGAAAACTTTGATAGGATATTGGATGGTCAGCCTACTGGCGTGTGTGACTGGCCATTTGTTGTGTCCATTAGGTAAGTCAGGTCCGTCACTGGTCATTTGTTATGTCTATTAGGTAAGTCAGGTCCGTCACTGGCCATTTGTTATGTCTATTAGGTAAGACAGGTCTGTTACTGGTCATTTTTTGTGTCTATTAGGTAAGACAGGTATGTGACTGGTCATTTGTTGTGTCTATTAGGTAAGACAGGTCTGTTACTGGTCATTTGTTGTGTCCATTAGGTAAGACAGGTCTGTGACTGGCCATTTGTTTTGTCCATTAGGTAAGACAGGTCTGTGACTGGCCATTTGTTTTGTCTATTAGGTAAGACAGGTCTGTGACTGGCCATTTGTTTTGTCCATTAGGTAAGACAGGTCTGTGACTGGTCATTTGTTGTGTCTATTAGGTAAGACAGGTCTGTGACTGGCCATAGTTTGTGTCCATTAGGTAAGACAGGTCTGTGACTGGCCATTTGTTTTGTCTATTAGGTAAGACAGGTCTGTGACTGGCCATTTGTTGTGTCTATTAGGTAAGACAGGTCTGTGACTGGCCATTTGTTGTGTCCATTAGGTAAGACAGGTCTGTGACTGGCCATTTGTTGTGTCCATTAGGTAAGACAGGTCTGTGAATGGCCATTCGTTGTGTCTATTAGGTAAGACATGTCTGTGACTAGCCATTCGTTGTGTCCATTAGGTATGACAGGTCTGTGACTGGCCATTTGTTTTGTCCATTAGCAATAAGAGAACTGGTTATGGAGGCAGATTGTTAGATCTTATGATGATCGTGAAGCTGGTATGATGGTCTGTTAGTAGATTTATTGGTTTGCTATTATTGGCATTTTTTATTTAGTTGTGCGCCAGTACGGATTAGCAAAAGGTACCGCGAAGAACGCAGAGCCAGCTCTGAGGAAAGCTTCCAGTGGGGGTTACACCCTAGGTAGGTCATTGATGATCCCCCGCTCAGAGGCGGTCCTAACCATGGAGACCCGTATGCTTTGCCGGGATGGCGCCAAAGTGGTAGCGGTTCGTAGTAGGGAATTCCAACCTCCTTGTGGGAGGCATTTCCGACTCTATGTCCTGGATGCCCAGGTGGCCGCTTCAGAAGCGACCGCTTCCGGGGGCGGGGGGAGGGGGGTTTCACAGCTGTTACGTCCCTTTGGGGACCAGATAGCTGAGAGGGTCTCCCGGGAAGACCGATAAAGAGCACTATGCTCGGGGCTTCTGATTTTCTTCCACTTGTAGGAACATTTAGTTGTGTGGTTGCGTATGTGTCTGTTTGATAGCGTGATGTAGCCCCTTTATCCCCACCTCGCTAGTGTAAATGGATTAATCGGCTCATTAGTAAACAAATCTAAATATTTAAGATTTACATTTTTCTAAATTTTGTTTACGTCAACCCACGTCCCATTTGTAAGTAGCCAGTCAATACAAATTTTAAATAACAAACATCCATTTTTAGTTTGTAAGCCTCAGACTACTTGAAAATCCATCACTGAAGGCTTCGCTTCAATAACTTGATTATTGCTTTGATATTTCATCCACCAAGGGCTCTGTTGCAAAACTCAAGACAATTATCGTATGGTACCACGTCCCACTCGTGCCAGGGAGTTCTCATTGGGAGACAATGGGTACTGACCAGCCCCTTCTGTATTCTAGGGTAAGTAAGCAGTAGAAGCTAGTAATTTGACAATTCTTCAGATAAAACATCCACTTTCATTTTCACAGTTGATCCATTTAAAGTGATTTAAAACTTACCAAACTTACTGCTGTTTTAATTTTAAGTTTAGTATAGGAATTAAAAGGATGGTTAGTCTTGAAAACTTATGTCTAGCCTAGTCTGTCCCTCGAACATGTCTAACTAGTTTGGACCACCCATGTCTAACCTATAGTCTGTACCTCTAGAATGTCTTTCATTGTCTAGACCTGATTTGAATGCCCGAGAGTTCATACGTTGCGTTTGTTTGTTTGAGTGCGGATGTTTGTGTGAGTGTGTGTGATTGAGTGAGTGCGTGTGTCTATGTGAGTGCGTTTGTATGAATGTAACATTATTATTAGTGTTCTCCTGTGGTTTCACAACAAAAGTTCTACTTCAATGTTCAATGCATGCCTAAGTTTTTAGCTGACACTGACTAAAGGATGTTAGAGCCAAAGCAGAAATATTTAGTTTTTGTTTTTCAGTGCATCAAAAGTCTTTAAAAACGTATTCATGATTTTCTCATCACTTTCTGAATATTGGCAATATATCATTACTTTCATCTATTTAATAAACACTAGATAAGAACCTGCCACCAAACACTAGATAAGAACCTGCCACCAAACACTAGATAAGAACCTGCCACCAAACACTGGATAAGAACGTGCCACCAAACACTAGATAAGAACCTGCCACCAAACACTGGATAAGAACGTGCCACCAAACACTAGATAAGAACGTGCCACCAAACACTAGATAAGAACGTGCCACCAAACACTAGATAAGAACGTGCCACCAAACACTAGATAAGAACGTGCCACCAAACACTAGATAAGAACGTGCCACCAAACACTAGATAAGAACCTGCCACCAAACACTAGATAAGAACCTGCCACCAAACACTAAATAAGAACGTGCCACCAAACACAAGTCTGAATAAATTCCCGATTCGACATTCTGTCCAAACGTTCAGAGCGGCCAGCACTGTCCAGGAGGCCCCAAGCCGTTTACTGGTGGTAGCGGGTGAGTACAACGTCTCCGGCATTGACCGGGACCCAGTTACTGGCCAGCAGCAGGAACAGCTTATCGGAGTAAACAGCGTTTATCTCTACCCAACATACGCCTACAAGACACAACTGGAAGCGTTGCCATTTGATGACACTGTGAAACTCAATAGTAAGTCGACACCCTTCTAATAGTTGATTTTTGTTACTGTCTAAATTTTTTTTTACACATGTTTGTTAAACACAATCTGAATCACTACACACCAGGGTTGCCATATTGGCCTTTTTAAGGCCAAATTCTCAAAATTTGGCCTTTTTAAAGAGGGTTTGGCCTCAAAAATATTTTTTGGCTTTTTTGCCTTTTTTGGGCCTTTTTCTTAAAAAATAAATAAAAATATATAAAATATATATAAAAATAATCTTTATCACAAAAAAAATATAAAAAATCAAAAATTCGCCAATAAGTCAATAAACTTATTAATTATATTCTATTTTTTGGATAGCTTACGTGTATGTTAGACATTAAAAAGTTTTTATTAAATCCCTTATATTAACTTCGCGGCCGTCTCTCTCTCTCTGTCTTGGGCTCGGCGGGCTCGGCGGGCGGAAAAACAGAAGTCAAAAATGACCCACTTCCCATGATCCGATCAAACTGAAATTTGGCACACGGACCCGTCTGACCTAACAATGCATCGTATCAAAATTTCAGATCGATCGAACGTACCGTAATTAAATTAATGCATTTTTAGTTTATCCTTATATGAGGTATGTAATTCAAAATTCACTGTTAAATCTTAGTTCCACGTGAGTTTGAGTTGACGCCGACCGTCGTGTTGACGACGACCGTCGTGCCGACACCCCCTCACATCCCACCCCCATTTATTAAAGACAAGGGACATCACTCAGTGTCAGTCTGTAAATGTTTAAAAATAATCACTACTGTTAGTTATGTCTCATATATAAGGGATTTATAGTCAAAAACTTTGTTTTTACGGGTTTGTTTTTTTAAATCCCTTATATTAACTTCACCGCCGTCTCTGTCTTGGGCGGGCGGAAAAACAGAAGTCAAAAATGACCCACTTCCAATGATCCGATCGAACTGAAATTTGGCACACGGACCCGTCTTACCTAACAATGCATCGTATCAAAATTTCAGATCGATCGAACGTACCGTAATTAAATTAATGCATTTTTAGTTTATCCTTATATGAGGTATGTAATTTAAATTCACGATTTGTTATTGTTTTTTTGCCACGTGAAAGTTTGAGCATTGAGGCGACCCAACGAAACGACGGTGCGCTTTTGTTTACATTTTACGTGTCACTCTGAGCTCGGTCAAGCGAATCGGTGACCAGACTTTTCCCCTCTCCCCCTCCCACCCACCCCTCCCCCTCTAGGGTTATGAAGCAAACTTGTGTTAAGACAGATTCAGTCTGTAAATGTTTGAAAATAATCAATACTGTTAGTTATGTCTCATATATAAGGGATTTATAGTCAAAAACTTTGTTTTTACGGGTTTGTTTTATTTTAAAGTTTAACGAAGAGGCTATTAAGACAAAGCCAGATACAGAATTCAGCGCACACTTTTAGACGCTTTTGTTAGAGTAAGGGGTGAGCTTTTGTTTACAAATAAATGCAGTAAGAACTTTGTCATGTCACCAAGAATGCTTGATGACTTGACATCTGATAAAGTTTATAATAATACTGCAAATAGTAGTCTAGAGGAAAAGGATGACCTGAAGCTTTTCTTTCAAATTTGTATGTTAGTATCATAGTCTTTTTATTTTGTGAGTACAACCATACATACGAACATTGGCATTTACACATTTATTATCCCTTTTCTCCTGGTTTTATCTTCATTTTAAATAGTTAACTAATTTTCAGCCGTTTAGAGTCGTCCATAAGTGTTGTCACGCGATTTTGGCAGATTTTTCAATGTATTTTCACCCCCCCCACTTCGTCACACGTAATCAAGAGCTAGACCGTTTCCAATATGACGTCAATGTCCTTAAAAGCACCCTCCCCCTCGTCATACATCGCCACAAATCTATGACCCCCTCCCGCCCCCTAGGTGCGTGACGTCATTTTTGTTGACAATTTTCATATAACATAAGTTTGGCCTTTTTTGGGCCTTTTTTGGCAGTCAGTTTGGCCTTTTACCCAACTTTTAATCTGGCAACCCTGCTACACACCATCCATCCTGCCACTCTTATCATTTATATTTTGAAAGCTATCTTTTCATAGTTCATGGAATTGAAAGAGGAAAAAATAAACACCTGGAAGGTTTTCAGTTTCAAATGTATTGAGTACTAGATATATATACCCACGATTCGCAGCGGAAAGGTTCCGTTGTTAAAATTGTATTCAGTAAGTGAAAGTATGCCAATAATTCTTTGATAAGTATCGCTTTGTATTAGACTCAAATTAGGCGATTTAAGTGCGGCCGCCCGGTTATAATATAACTGAACTGGTGTACTGTTGAGCATACAAATTGCAATTGGCTAAAATTATAATATGAAAAATGTTATTCCCTGATATGGAGAAAATTCAAGATGAGGTATAGACAGCTATGTGACTATACAAAGATTTCCTTAGGGCAGGGGTCGGGAAACTTTTTGTCTGAGGGAGCCATAAACACCACATATTTTGAAAAGTAATTCTGTGAGAGCCATACATTATGTTTAAATCTAAAAACTCAAGTAAATGTGTGCATTTTGTGTAATTTCAACACTAAAACTACAATAAATATGTCTCTGAATTCTTTTTAATAACATTGTTGTGCTGTTTTTTTTATATGCAATTAATATGTAGATCAAAGGAGTCTGAATAAACGTTTTTAAAAAAAAATATATAATCGAACATTTGTTTGAGAGCCAGATGCAGCCATCAATAGAGCCACATCTGGCTCGCGAGCCATGGTTTCCCGACCCTTGCCTTAGAGGGATAACCTAAATTAAAAAAACTTCATAGAAAAATTTCTCATAGCATATAGTCATGGCGTAGCAAGAGATGGCCTCTTTTCCACTAATTGTTACTGGATATTAGATAATTTATATACATGTACTACATTTTAAAGATCTTTGTTTGCGTTTAAGAGAGCAAAGTTATCTAAACATTAAACGCTATTTGTTTGAAAAATAATTACCAACAACATTATAATATACTAGGTTATGCTGCCACCTTTTTCAAAAGCCCAACTAACTTGTCCTTGTTTGATAAATACGAAATATTAAACTTTCTGAAAATATACACAAAGTATTTTATAATATGGGTTGTAGGGCACCTAGGCACCCACTTTGTTTTTTGTCAAAAGCCCAAGTAACTTAGGGGCCGTCCATAAAGTACGTCACGCTATTTTTGACAATTTTTACCCCCCCTCCCCCCTGTCACAAACTGTCACAAATCTCGGACCCCTCGCCCTAAAGTACGTCACACTTTCGAACATAAATTTTGTTTTTTATTAACAAAATAATTAAAATTTGATATAAAACAGCGTGACGTCACACATGGCCGGACTCCCCCCTGTCATAAACTGTCACACTTTCTCTGTCTAAAATACAAAATACACAAACAAATTGTGCAATGAAAACAATAAATTTGAGCTTTATTTTTAGACTGATACGACTGTCTCTCTCTCTCTCTCTCTCTCTCTCTCTCTCTCTCTCTCTCTCTCTCTCTCTCTTCCCCTCTCCCCCTCTCCCCCTCTCTCTCTCTCTCTCTCTCTCTCTCTCCCCCTCTCTCTCTCTCTCTCTCCCCCTCTGCCCCCCCCTCTCTCTCTCTCTCTCTCTCTCTCTCTCTCTCTCTCTCTCCTCTCTCTCTCCCCCCTCTCCCCCCCTCTCTCTCTCTCTCTCCCCCCCTCTCTCTCTCTCTCTCTCTCTCTCTCCCTCTCCCCCCTCTCTCTCTCTCTCTCTCTCTCTCTCTCTCTCTACCTCTCTCTCTCTCTCTCTCTGTCTGTCTGTCTGTCTGTCTGTCTGTCTGTCTGTCTGTCTGTATGTCTGTCTGTCTGTCTGTCTGTCTGTCTGTCTGTCTGTCTGTCTGTCTGTCTGTCTGTCTGTCGTTCGTCGTCGGGCGGGCGGGCGGGCGGAAAAAACAAAAGTAAAAAATGCTTGCTAGCATAGATATTGATAGACTAAGTTTAAACTGAGCACCCTAGTCTTATAGTCATGGCGAACAACGAGATAATCGATTTCACCTACTATTTAACGTTCCTGTCTCATTTTAAACTTTTACATTTTCATAAATTTGGAACTAAAGGTCTCTTCTGACTGTAAATTCCAAATTTTAAATTTATTTTCTACTTTTTAGTGCATTTCTAATATAAGACTAGTTTTTAAAAATGTGTTTTTTATATATTTAAAAAAACCGATATAGACTGTTGTACATCGCTCCTCAGCGTTCCACATCCAATGACTTGGGCGATTATATTATAGACCAGGGGTTGTAGGGCGCCTACGGCGTCCACAGCGGCTGTAGGGCGCTTTCGGCGCCCACTTTTTTTTGGTCAAAAGTAACTTATCCTTGTTTGACAAATACGAAATATTGAACTTCATAAATGTACACAAAGCATTTTATAATTATAAATCCTCAAATCCTATATTTACAGCGTTCCCTTTTCCAAAATTAAGATATAAGCTAAAACAATGACGTCATATAATATTTTTTTACAGTGCGTCTTTAATTTTTAATTAATTTGCACACTTTTTGATGCACACCTTGTGTTAAATATAAGATCAAACAATGACGCCTTATAAATTTTTTTTACAGTGCTAACCACTACACGATTTATAACTGCTATAGACTGTTATACATCGTTCCTCAGCGTCCCACATCCAGTGACTTGGACTATTTTATTATACTAGAGGTTGTAGGGCGCCAACTGGGGCTGTAGGGCGTCTACGGCGCCCACTTTTTTTTCCAAAGCCCAACTAACTTATCCTTGTTTGATAAATAGTTAATATTAAACTTACTGAAATGTACACAAAGTATTTTATAATAGGGGCTGTCGGGCACCTACGGCACTCACTGCAACTGTAGGGCGCCTATGGCGCCTACCCTTTTTTGTCAAAAGCCCAAATAATTTATAATTGTTTAATAAATACGAAATATTAAACTTGCTGATATGTACACAAAGTATTTTATAATTATAAATCATCAAATCCAATTTTTACATCATTCCCTTTTCAAAAATTAAAATATAAGCTAAAACAATGACGTCAGATAATATTTTTCTTACAGCGCGTCTTTAATTTATAATTATTTTGCACACCTTTTTGCGCGCCTATGCTTTTTTAAAATCCTTTATATTAACTCGTGGTGTCTGCGGCCGACCGACCGACCGACCTTGCTTGCTTGCTTGCTTGTCGCCAAAACTTTTGATCGATTTTTAACCCACTTGCTCGCAAGATAGCGAGCTGAAATTTTGCAGGCAGTTTCGAACCGATGATAAAAACAATGTATCAAAATTTCAGATCGATCGCATGTACCGTAATTAAATTATTGATTTTTTAGATTATTTTATTTATTCCTATGTATCATGCTATTTTTTGAGATAGAGCGTCGCGGTGCGTATTATATTGAACAACCTTTCTGTCGCGCAATAAGGTGCGTATTTTACTGACAACACTTTTTATAAACCTATTCCTGATCGGTGCGCATTATATTAAACACGTTTTACGACACAACTGCAATTTTGTATTTTTGGATGGTCTTGCGCTGCGTGTTATAATGAACATTCTTTTAGTTACGTCTCATACGTAAAGGATTTATAGTCAAAAACTTGGTTTTTTACGGGTTGTTTTTATTTAAATTGAAAATATGGGCTTCAAATCATAATCAGTTGGTTTTCAGATTAACATTAACTAAACAACGCACGAACCTTTGACGTCAGCAGCGGCGTAGCGTGGGTATGTGCCGCCCGGGGCAGAAACCTAATTTGCCGCCCCCCCAACCCCCGAAAAATATGTTGACGCTATATAGTAAAAAAGAAATTAATTAGAAAGTAATAGTAAAAGCACTATATATTTTTATGTAAAAAAAGAAAGGCTTCATTTCTTTCATGAAATTAGGGTTTTATGTTTTTCCTCATGGCTCAATCTTTCATGTATCAATGTTTTCAGCCATGGCATGCCCAATATCCAAATAGCAATAGATTAGACAATTTTGTAGTATTCGTAATTGATCGTCATTAACTTTTTCATTAAAATAATTTTAGAGAAGCCTTTTTAACAACTATCATTACTTAAGGGGGTTGGGTATCTAAAAAAAAACTTTTTATTTCAACAACTTACAACAAATATTTTTATATGATCATGTTACGCTATGATTGAAAGTAGTTTTTAATGTTTGATTTTTAAAAAATGTTACATAGTTTCCATGACAACGGCGGCCATCTTGAAAATAACAACTATTCGTAGAGTTCTAAAATTTAACACACAAGATTATATTTTGATTTAAAAATGATTAACTTGTAAACTTTAAGTACTTTTAGAGGTACTGAGCTAGTTTAAAAATTTTAAAAATGTTAATAACTTTTTTTTTCAATTTCTGAAAATTGCCTCGAAAAAAAATGCTTAAAATTTATCATTATTATTTAATAAAAAAATTATTAAAAAATAAGTAGTTGACAAAATTGTATTTTAAATAGCTCAGTACCCACAAAATAGGTTTAAGAAGATACACACCAAATCTAGTAGCTTTATCTTTTAAAATAGCTGAGATTTTAGAACTCTACGATACAAATTAAGAGAAAAAACAGTTTTGAGAAAAATCAATTTTAAACTTTAAAAGTGAAATTTTACAAATTTATTATAGAAATGATCAGCTTTTACATAGTTTTTCTTGTTCAGCTACATGTTCTTGATGATATAGCATATTATTTAACTGTTTAAAATCCTCTGAGCTTTGTTTTCACCTTCTGGAACTTCAGTCTGATGTTCTCGTCGAAAACATATTTTTGACTATTTTTTAATTTTTCAATCAAATAAAGCCTATGTGTGTTTTTCAATTGCTTATTATCAGCATTTTATCCTAAAACAATTAAACTAGAAGCCACTATTTTGTCAAAAGTAATCATTTGTCCTTTTAAACTTATTTAGATGATGAAATATGTTGCCATCTCCGTCAGTGAAATTGATGTATTTCAGAGCAGCACAGCCATGTTCATACTTCTGTTACTATATATATTCTTTTATACAGCAGTTTCCTTAGCATAAACATGAATGATTATTTGTCTTTTATAATTATCAGGTTTGAGTAAGTAACACTTGCTCAGAAATATTAGTGGAAATTAGTCAATATATTATTATTTATTTGCGCAACACAGTTTTCGTCCTTTTAGCAAGTAATTTATTTTCTGGTCCATATGGGTTTTACAATTTATTATAAATTTAATTTATTAAACTTTGAAAAACTGGTGCTATATTCTACAATTGATGAAAATTTGCTTTCCCAGTAGTAGAGAAAAATAAATCTTATCACTGGCAAAATAAGTAATAAATGAAAAAAAAATTTTGAGAGTATAATGTACTGGCAGTGGTTTATGGCTTTATACTACTCAGCTGTAGTTTATGGCTATATAAAATATGAATTTTTCCATCCTTCTTCAGACAGGAGAGAAAATAATTGTTTAGCATTATCATCTCTTTATCTGTGTCCTTATTTAAAAGTCACTCCTAAGAATTATTGTTTCCAACTTCAGCTCCACTCCGCAGTAGTTTATTTTATCAAGGCTGGAATGAAAATAAAAAAACCGATTCAAATAATGTAATGATATCATTTAGCCTATAAATATTATTTACATATTACATGTAATAATATTAAAGCAGATGGGTAGATGGCTTTTATTAATTTATAAAATTTAAACAGAAGATAAGTCAAAGTAGCTTTATACTTATTCCTAAATTGAAAATGATTATCATTGATTTGATTATGATAGATGGGCTGACATGCCTACCATAATAAAAATAATTTTTAAGATGTATTATAGTTATAGTCTACCCCTAATGCAAAATAAGATCCAAAAGTAATTTTATTTTACTATAAATAAAGGTTATTGAGTTCAAACTCCCAGTTGTTTGTGTGTGGGCCTTTCACTTATTTAGTATTTAGCGGTAGCGTTAGTGTTGGGCTAGGCTTAGACTGCAACTAACACTAGTACTAGTACTACTATTACTAGTACTAAGTACGAGTAGTTAAATAACATTTAAAATGTGATTAGGCTTATTATAACTTAAAATGCACCAAGTATATAAAATCATTATCATTCATTGATAGGACTATAAATAAACTAAGACTAAGAAAAAAGATGCTGAAAATAATCATATCATAACAATATAAATATCGCGACAGTTCTCAGTAGGGCTTACCTTGCCTTGAACAGATGTGTTTTCTTTGGCGTCGTGGATGAATTTCTTTCAGTTATTAATATATCTCTTTTATCAACTCGAAAATAGTGTAATTCTATAATTTAAAATCAAAATATAGGGTCGAGATCTTGTTTGCAAATGAAATAATGTATCACAAACAGCTTATGAAAGAACGGAATAATCCACGTAAACAACTCGTTTGCGCATGCGCACGTAAACCGTATCATGGTAACACTGTAGTCGGACCAATCGGAACGGGCAAAATAATAAAACTAAAGATATTAGGAACACTCTTCTTGTTTGCGGATCCGATTACTTTTGGTAAATAAAAGTACTGTCTTCGAATACAAATATTATAAAAGGGCTTGAATTTACCTTTCTATTGATATATAATAGTGGCATATTACGATGTTTTTAAATAATGTTTTTGTGCCTTAAAATTAGCATACATGGGAAATTTCTCGTCTTTCTAAAATTAGGTCAATTTTTGAAGTGAAGTGGGGAGTTAAGAACCAATTTTTTCATATCACAATGTTTCTAAAATATTATCAAAGTATATGTAATCGATTCTATGAATGTTAAGCTTTGTTAAAATATAATAATAAAAAAAGTGATAATTTTTTAAAAAATCGAGATTTCTTAGGCGCCAACCCCCTTAAGACAGTTGTAAGCAATGTTCACATGAATTATATTATTTTAGGCAGGGTAACTTCGAGCCTAAGTATCTTTATAAACTTAAATAAACCACCTAGTCTTGAATTCATTAATTTTTTTCTATTCATGTGGTTAAAATATTCCTTGCCTGACTATGTCATGTGGGGTATTTTGAATACTCTAATTTGAAGACAAATTTTCAAAGTCCAGTAGATTAGCTGGTGTACGAAAATCATGTCTGTTTTCTAAATTCTATGTGACTGCCAAAGCCTCACACAAATTTATAGACTTATCTCATCTTATGAAGAAACCACATTTCTTATTATCTGTTATCCTACATATCATGGATAATGGATACATACATATTTGCTTCGATCACCAAAAACTGTGCTCTCTTGTTCTTTGATTGGAAGGTTCGATTAAAATGATGAGGTCTCCACATAAATTTTATCAAATGTCAAAGCATCCCTAATTATTCGATTCCATTAGTTTCTCTGTGAGTAGCCAATGATAAGATATATTTTTTTGTTGAACACTATACGTTTGTCAAGAATTTCTGGCATTTTTTAAAAGTATAACTTTGAAAATAAAAAGATTTCATTGTGACTAGCAAAGTCACTGCGTCTGTTCGTGTGTCGAGCTTTTTGTCTGCATCTTTCAGTACTATAGCTTACAAAGTAACATCAACATGGTTCCATGGTATATTCACTATTTTTTATCCTGAAGTCTGAACGCCTTGCTTTTAGAAGCAATTAGGTATTTCAAAAAGTGTATGGACTTGGAAAAGAATGCGTAACAAAGCTCAAGTGTACTAAAATAGTTGGAGAATTCGTTTTAGTTGCAGTATAATGTTAACAAATTAGTTTTAACTGTTTGAAAGAGTTTGACATGAGATTTTATGTTTTTGCGCCTTTTTTGAACTCTTGTATTCTTTCCGGCCCTTAAGAAGTATTAACACACGTCTGGCCTGTGCAGTCCATTATTTTAAGATCATCATTTATTCAAAATCATTTCATTTTGGGGACGCGGTGGTCGAGTGGCAGCGCACTGGACTGTCGTACCGATGGTCACGGGTTCGAATCCGTGTGAAGGCAAGGGTTTGTTCCCGGGGCCTAGGGCGTCCCTGAGTCACCCCGCTCCGAATGGGTACCTAACACTACATGTAGTTAGGCGGCTGGGTAATGCGTGGAACCCACAAAGCCGTGGCCTGTGAATGCTGCATCACTTGCCAACAGATCATCTGTCATGGTCTGTGGACGCAACTATCTTCTGCATAGAAGGAGCGTCTGTATAGATAAGATAAGATAAGATAGAAATGTCATACGCAGATTCACTTTTGCTTGAATGAAATCTTTGAAAGATTCTATAGCGTCTATCTTTTGATTTTCAATCTTTACATATCATACAACTGGACTTGTTTTGAGCCTTATGTCAAATACACGAAGAGCTATCAAATACAATGGAACAATATTTGGTGTCTTGTTATTGAAGAAAGATGATTTTTCGTGAACTGTATCTCCTAAAATTGCTATGAGCTCAGTTTGAATTTTAGATGACTCGTTTTTTAGTCATTTTCCCACTATGTTCTCGGAGTGCTCGAACGTTCTTTACAAGATAATGCATTAGTTCAAAAATATTTCCTTTATTCGCAACAGTATTGCCCACTCTTATACCTCAAAAAGTCACATTCAATTTCGCCAGGATTTTATCATGTCAACTATTCTAACAAGACATTCTTGCCACTTTGTTTTCTCTTTTACAACAACTAATTGTCGGTCTTTATTAAATAGTTACCAAATTTCTGATTCCTTCCATTTGCAAAAAACGTTTGTAATTTTGAGTACTTATTGAGTACTTATTGAGTACTTATTGAGTACTTATTGAGTACTTATTGAGTACTTATTGAGTACTTATTGAGTACTTATTGAGTACTTATTGAGTACTTATTGAGTACTTATTGAGTACTTATTGAGTACTTATTGAGCACTTATCTTGGCTTTTAATTTATTATATTAAAATTTATTTTCACGTTTTAACAATTATCTAATTAACAAAGAGGAATCAATAAATTATGTATTTATTTCCGCCAAGTTTTAATCCCACTAGATAAGCAATTGTTTCCATTATTTTTGTTTAAGCTACAAAACAAAAGAAATTAAAATTAAAATAAGCCATATAAATACGCCATCAATTTTTTCCAGTAGTTCACTTACGTTAAAATCAAACTTGAATCAATTATATATTACTTACTTATGCCTTTCTACCCCGTCTGGGGCATAGGCCGTCTACAAGAACTTTCCACTCCTCACGGTCCTGTGCTTTCCTCTCCAATTGCTTCCAGGTGTATCCCATATTTTGCATGTCAGCCTCTAGCTCGCGTCTCCATGTATTTTTTGGCCTTCCTCTCTTTCTCTTTCCCTGTGGGTTCCATGTTAGGCATTGTCTGGTGGTGCTACCTGGGGGTTTTCGGAGCGTATGTCCTATCCATCTCCACCTCTTTTTTATGATGTCTTCATCAATAGGCACCTGGTGTGTCCTTTCTAGTAACTCTTTGTTATTTATAGTATTTGGCCATTTGATTTTCAGGATCTTTCGAAGGCATGTGTTTATGAATGTCTGCACTTTCTGCGTAAGGCTCGCTGTTGTTTTCCAAGTTTCTGCACCATATAGGAGGACTGTTTTGACATTTGTATTAAAGATTTTGACTTTGGTCTGCAGTTTCAGCTCCTTCGACTCCCATATTTTCTTTAATAATACAAATGCTGATCTAGCTTTTCCAATCCTAGCCCTTACATCTGCATCGGATCCGCCATTTATGTCTATGGTGCTGCCTAGGTATGTGAAGGACTCCACTTCTTCCAGTGCCTTTCCTGCCAGATGGACATGCTCATGGTTGGATGGGTTTATCTTCATGATTTTTGTTTTACTTTTATTTATGTTGAGGCCAAGCTGTGCCGAAAAGGTGGCTACGTCTTTTGTCTTTTCCTGCATTTGTTGCTGGTTGTGGGACAGAAGTGCAATGTCGTCCGCGAAGTCTAAATCATTCAATTGTTCCCAGAGTGTCCACTGTATCCCATTCCTCTTTTTGTCTGTGGATTTTTCCATTATCCAGTCAATGGCAAGGATGAATAGTAAAGGGGACAAGAGGCATCCTTGTCTGACTCCTGTTTCGACTGTAAAGGAGTCTGTGAGTCTACCTTCGTGGACCACCCTGCATGTCATTTCTTCATAAGAGCTCTGAATGATCCTCACTAGTTTCCCTGGTACTCCATAGTGTCGGAGAAGTTTCCACAAGGTTTGTCTGTCCAGGCTATCAAAGGCCTTTTCATAGTCTATAAAATTTATATATAGAGAGGAGTTCCATTCGATGGACTGTTCTACGATGATTCTCAGTGTTGCTATTTGATCTGTGCAGGATCTGTTTTGGCGGAAGCCGGCCTGTTGATCTCGTAGCTGCATGTCGACCTTGTCTTTCATTCTGTTCAAAATAATTCTGTTAAAAACCTTTCCTGGTACAGATAGCAGTGTAATTCCTCTGTAATTTGCACAGTTGCTGAGATCCCCTTTCTTTGGGATCTTGATGAGGTATCCTTCTTTCCAATCTTTTGGAACTCTCTCTTCTTCCCATATCTTCTCAAACAGAGGGTGCAGCATGTTGACTATTGTGTTTATGTCCGCTCTCATCATCTCTGCTGTGATGTTGTCCGGTCCCGGTGATTTCCCTAGTTTGAGCTGCTTGATGGCCAGGGCTATTTCTTCCTTATTTGGTGCGCCTTCTTCTATTTGTAGGTCTTCATTTGCTGGTTGTATGTCTGGCGTGTCTGTGGGTGGGGGCCTGTTTAATAGTTCCTTAAAGTATTCCATCCATCTTTTTTGTTGCTCTTTCTTTTCTGTTATAGATCTCCCTTCTCTATCTTTGACAGGTCTCTCCGGCCTTTTGTATCTCCCTGACAGTTTTCTTGTTATGTCGTAGAGCTCTTTCAAGTTGCCCTTCCTGGCTGCTTCTTCTGCTTTGGATGCTAGGCCATCTATGTGGGCATTTTTATCTTTTTAATGCTGTTTTTTACCTTTTGGTTTACTTCTTTATATCTCTCTTGCGCTTTCGTTTTCTCAGCCCTGGTGCGGCTGCTGTTAACTATATTTTTCATTTCTTTTCTCTCTTTTATTTTTTGCAGTGTGTTTATTGAGAGCCAGTCTTTTTGTTTCTGTTTCACTGATCCTAAGACTTCTAGGCAGGTGGATGTTACAGACGTCTTTATACTTTGCCACATATGTTCTACTTGGTCATCTTCTGTTTGGTCTTCTGTTTGATCTTCTAGCACTTGGAACTTATTCCTCAAGGTGGCACTAAATTCTTCCCTTTTCTGATCATTTGCCAGAAGTGCTACATTGAATTTGGTTCGCTTCGCAGTTGGCTGTTCCCAGTCTTTCTTTAGCTTTAATTTAAGTCTTGCACAGACCAGATGGTGATCGGATGCTACATCTGCTCCTCTTTTTGCTCGTACATCTTGTAGAGACTTTCTAAATTTTTTGCTAATGCATATGTGGTCTATTTGGTTTTGCGTTTTGTTGTCTGTCTAAAATCAAACTTGAATCAATTATATATACTAGCACATTATTGTCATAATGTCAGCCCCTATGTTTTCCAGCTTAGTAACATTAGTATCAGGAGACTTTAGATTTAAAATGGAGTTTGAAGTTTTAGCATTAGAGCCTCTCTCTTATTTTAATATAGTTCTTCATTATGTTTCATTTTTTGTTATCTTGGCTTTTCCTTTCTTTTATTAAAATTTATTTTCACATTTTAACAATTAGCTAATTAACAACGAGGAATTAGCCCCCCTCCCCCCCCCCAAATTTACAGCAGAGGCGGCTGTGAAATTTTAAGAATCAATGAATTTATCACCATATCAGTGTCATGTCCTCATACTAATTTAGCCTCTGTTTTTTTTTATTACAGTAGTATTAGTATCAAAATAATTTATATCCAATAAGGAGTTTGAAGTTTTGGCAGTTAAAACGTTCAAATGATTTTGGATAGTTCCTTTATTTCTTTTATTAATTTCCATTTTTTGGTGGCTTTTCTTTAATTTCGGTTTTTAAAAACTCCTCTTTTTTTTAAAATGTTCATTTTAAGAAACTAATTAACGACTAGGAATATGCCGCCCCCCTGCCCCCCTCGCTACGCCACTGGACGTCAGCATTTGTGTTGTAAACAGAGCTGACTGACTCAAAGAGTTATTTTTTGGTGCATTAATTTGGTGCGCTGCTTTCTAAAAGTAGTTAAAAAATCGTGTGGTGATTAGCACTGTAAAAAATATTATATAAATACTTTGTGTACGTTTCAGGAATATTTCGTATTTATCATACAAAGGAAGGATTAGTTACTTGGGCATTTGACCAACAAAATAAAAAGTGGGCGCGTAGGCGCTCTACAACCCCTATTATAAAATAATTTGTGTACATTTCAGGAAGTTTAATATTACGTATTTATCATACAAGGACAAGTTAGTTGGGCTTATCAAAAAGGTGGGCGCCATAGGCGCCCTAAAAAGTGGGCGCCGCAGGGGCCACGGTGCCGCAGCACAACCTATTTTGTAAATTCTATCACAACCCCTCCCCCATTTTTCTATCGCCCCCCCCCTTTTTTTCAGTATGCGTTTCTGGATATTAGATAAATTGTTGCCAAGTTTTTAAAGATTTTTCGAGGCGTCACTAGGGTTGGTGTCACCTAGAGTGGTAGCTCGTGGCGTCACACTATCACGACGTACCCCAAAGACCTCCTCCTAGCCGGCCAGTGCCGCCAAAGAACGGGAACATACAGAGTTTTACATTTTGGTGTCACGCCAGGAGCGGTCCGCACACCTAGCAACCGCTTAGTGACGCCCCTGCTAAAACCATCTGCAGGTTTAGAGGAACCGGTCAATAAAATTTGGTCGCGGTCCATTGTTTGATATTTTTCGTTTTTATGTAACAAGAAGTTGAAACAAACATACATACAGACATATATAATAACGTGCTAACAAACATCAACTTAGCTTTATCTATAGTGACATTGTAAAAGATGCCCCAGTTGTTTTAACTGTAGAGATATATCTGGTTCATTTAACGATCGTGTCTCATTTCAATAAGTCTGCGTTGATGTTGCACTCCTAAGTAAGCCAACAACCACGGCAGCTTTCTCCTTTAAACGTGATCTAAATTAAAATACTTTACAAAGCTTAAAATTAAACAAGGCTTAGTCAGAAATAAAATAGAACTTCTTATAGTTAAAATGAAACCTCCCTAATTTAATGTAAACGCTACCAAACCCGATTTATTAGCAAACTAGCTTTAATGTGCCTACTATTATTGACTTCATTATGTGGCTCCCCGAATCATTGCTCAACGAGTATTTTGTGTTAAAACAACATGAATTAATTTGATTGAAAATCTTTCCAACAGGCAATGGTGTTGCCCTGATAAAACTCTCTGAACCAATCAACGGCCGCTGTTCTGGGATCATTTGTCTGCCGTCCTACGGGGAGGCGGCCAACAACTGTGCGGGATACGAGGAGTGCGTCATCACTGGATGGGGGTTCTCCACAGAAACGTTTGATGACAGTGAGTCTAAAGGGCTTCGGAAAAAAGGATGGGGAAGCTTGTCCGTTGATTTTCCTGTTTATATCAGGGTGGGAATTCCCCCCCCCCACCCCCGCTAAAAAGCGTCTTTAATTTAATTTTGGGAGGAAACCAAAATGTTGGCAAGTCTTTCCCAGTTCATTCTCTTATCTCCGCTATATGTGAAAATAGCATTATCCCGATGTTTGTCCATTCCTCCAGTGGTGTGAATAGGTTTGGGGGTCCCCACATCACTCGGTAAACTTATGGTATCACTGTAGGATAAACCTATTGTGCCAGTACCATGGACTTTGTGCAATCTCTTCCTAGGGAAAAAAATGAAAGTTTTCCCGTGGACGTTTTGCAAGTTTTTCCCTAGGAAAAATATATTCGGGAAATGAACTTATGGGAAAATGACCTGCATAAAAAAAACACCTGTGAGTAATAAATTTACGGTAAAAAGACGTGCTGAAAAAAGAGATGTGAGACTGAGAGGTAATTTTGCGGTAAATAGACCCGCGGATACAAGAATTGTGCGAATGTTTGAAACAGACCAGACGGAGATAGACTTGTGGAAAAAGGACCTGTTGGAAATATACCGGTGAGAAGTTCGGAAATAGAACAAGGAACTTTTCTAAATAGACTTATGGAAAGTAGACCTGTTTGAAATAATCTTGTAGAATGTGAATCTGTAGGCATATGGGAAATAGACCTGCGAGAAATAGATGTGTTGGTAGTAGGACTTTGGAAATTTTGTAAATAGACATGTGGTAAATATACCTAAAGAATATGCACCTGTTGGTAATAGAACAGTGGGAAATGACCTGTCGTGGGTGCTAGGACGATGGAAATGTTAAGAAATTGTTCTGTGGGTAATCGAACAATATATCAGATATACAATGTACAGGTTCTACAGCCGCACCCCGATAAAACGAGCCTCACCATAAGAAAATACATTATTACCTTCTCTTGTATTGTTGCATATATAATTATCACTTCGAACATAATTATTACACACTTATAACATTATTGCATGATTAAATTGTTGTTTTGACACCTGTGCCCTGAGTAAATAATCATCTTTTTGTCTCTAGACCTTTCACATCAGCTACTCACTCATCTTTTTGTCTCTAGACCTATCAACTCAGCTACTAACTCACCTTGTTGTCTCTAGACCTATCACATCAGCTACTCACTCACCTTGTTGTCTCTAGACCTATCACCTCAGCTACTCACCTTGTCTCTAGACCTATCACCTCAGCTACTCACTCATCTTTTTATCTCTAGACCTATCACCTCAGCTACACTCATCTTGTTGTCTCTAGACCTATCACCTCAGCTACTCACCTTGTCTCTAGACCTATCACCTCAGCTACTCACTCACATTGTTTTCTCTAGACCTATCACCTCAGCTACTAACTCACCTTATTGTCTCTAGACCTATCACCTCAGCTACTCACTCACATTGTTTTCTCTAGACCTATCACCTCAGCTACTAACTCACCTTATTATCTCTAGACCTATCACCTCAGGTACTCACTCACCTTGTTATCTCTAGACCTATCACCTCAGCTACTCACTCACCTTGTTATCTCTAGACCTATCACCTCAGCTACTCACCTTGTTATCTCTAGACCTATCACCTCATCTACTCACTCATCTTGTTGTCTCTAGACCTATCACCTCAGCTACTCAGTGGTCGAGTTAAACTTTCGTCCAGAGAAGCGTGCAACTTCCTGACTGAGAGACTCGGTCTCCAATCAAGCAGACCCAATGGAACCACCTGTCAGAGTCCAGCCGGTGTCAACACAGACAGTTGCCTGGTAGGTTGTCATGTGTTCATTCGGTCTTAGGCTCAGCACATCTTGTCAACGTTAAACATTTTCCCAATTTCTCCACAAAGCATGATGGCAATTGAGCATTTAATGACAAGGTAGTGCCATAACAATGTATTGTAATTTCAAATAGCACTATGTAAATAATAATAATAATAATAATAATAAATGATATTATATAGTAAATAAAGTGTGGAACTAAAATGCCTCTAAAATATTAGTCAGTTTGGTTGAGCTAAAAAAACTGAGAGAAAAAAACAACGAAATAAATACAGGTAAAAAAATATTTAAAAAACATGCGTTCTTATAAGTGTACTAAAAAGAAGAAAATAATTTAAAACTTATAAGTTGGAGAACTTTGATTTAATATGACT
Source organism: Ampullaceana balthica (assembly GCA_944989445.1). NCBI lineage: Eukaryota > Metazoa > Mollusca > Gastropoda > Lymnaeidae > Ampullaceana > Ampullaceana balthica. The sequence goes on along the minus strand of CALYLW010000048.1, from coordinate 1,133,436 downwards.
AAAAACGTGGGGCGGGTGCCTATGAGGTTTTTCATATAAAGTTCACTTATTCTCTCACTTATAGATCTCTCTTTATTTCTAATACCAAACACCCGACCCGCCTTTTAGTCATATCAAATGAAAGTACTTGAACTTATAAGTTTCACATTATTGCCTTCTTCAACTCACTAAAGACAAACCACATTGTTGACACCTTGGCCATCAGGCTGATGGAACTGAGTGCCTCAACCAACTTAATGTACACAACTTATTTTAAAAGAAAAATTAAAATAATTTTTGCTGTGAAGAAATATAAACTTACTAGATACGACCTGTGGCGTAGCATACGCCGCATACTTGCTCAAAGATATTGCAAAGAAAGGGGGGAACGGAGACTTACAGCAGCACGAAGAAATTGGAACAACACGAGTGAAAGGTTGTGGGACCACCGACGCATTCTTAGTCTTGAGACATGCGCACTGCGGTTGAGCGCACCCCTCCCCTTTCAGCACCTTCGCTTGCCAACCATAAACTGTGATTGGTCGACACTAGCGAGGGTCATTCGTCACGCTTATTTGCTCACGTCTTGTGCTTGTCCTAATTTCTGTTGAATTATATATATATATATCTCTATCTCTATATATATAAGACGCATTTGTTGTCTGTCTGGTTGTCTGTCTGTTCCCTAATAACTCAAGATCCAGACAACCAAATAACGTGAAATTTGGTACACGTACACAAAATTATACCGGAAAGGTTATTAAACAGGTTTCGTTCCATAAATATAAGATACTGCGGGCCGGGGGCCCAAAATGTAGTTTTTCCCTATATGAGCTCTATAAAATAAAAATTATTGAAAATTAAGACGTAAAATAATGACGCAAATTAATAAACATTTTGGTGTCGAGATTAACAAGAAGGCGATTATCGCCATAAAATAATTTTTTTGTTGTTGTTGCTTTGTTGTTGTTGCTTTTGTTGTTGTTTTGTTGTTGTTGCTTTGTTGTTGTTGCTGTTGTTGTTGTAGTTGTTGTTTTGTTGTTGTTTTGTTTGTTGCTTTGTTATTGTTTTGTTGTTGATGTTTTTGTTGTTGTTTTGTTTTTGTTGTTGTTGCTGTTGTTGTTTTTGTTGTTGTTGCTGTTGTTGTTGCTGTTGTTGCTTTTGTGTTATTTTTGTTGTTGTTGCTGTTGTTGCTTTTGTGTTGTTTTTGCTGTTGTTGTTGTTGTCCACATCCCTTGCCCTGCGACGTCAATGTCCTTCATGTTGTTGTTGCTTTGTTGTTGTTGCTGTTGTAGTTGTTGTTTTGTTGTTGTTGCTTTGTTGTTGTTGCTGTTGTTGTTGTAGTTGTTGTTTTGTTGTTGTTTTGTTGTTGATTTTGTTGTTTTTGTTGTTGTTTTGTTTTTGTTGTTTTGTTGCTGTTGCTGTTTCTGTTGTTGTTTTTGTCGTTGTTGCTGTTGTGGTTTTTGTTGTTGTTGCTGTTGTTGTTAAACCCGGGCGAAGCCGGGTACTTGCCCCTAGTATATATATAAGAGGCATTTGTTGTCTGTCTGGTTGTCTGTCTGTTCCCTCATAACTCGAGATCCAGACAACCAAATAACGTGAAATTTGGTACACGTGCACAAAATTATACCGGAAAGGTTATTAAACGGGTTTCGTTCCTTACATATAAGATACTGGGGCCCGGGGGCCCAAAATGTAGTTTTTCCCTATATGAGCTATATAAAATAAAAATTATTGAAAATTAAGACGTAAAATAATGACGCAAATTAATAAACATTTTGGTGTCGAGATTAACAAGAAGGCGATTATCGCCATAAAATAATTTTTTTTGTTGTTGTTGCTTTGTTGTTGTTGCTTTTGTTGTTGTAGTTGTTGTTTTGTTGTTGTTGCTTTGTTGTTGTTGCTGTTGTTGTTGTAGTTGTTGTTTTGTTGTTGTTTTGTTGTTGATGTTTTTGTTGTTGTTTTGTTTTTGTTGTTGTTGCTGTTGTTGTTTTTGTTGTTGTTGCTGTTGTTGTTGCTGTTGTTGCTTTTGTGTTGTTTTTGCTGTTGTTGTTGTTGTCCACATCCCTTGCCCTGCGACGACAATGTCCTTCATGTTGTTGTTGCTTTGTTGTTGTTGCTGTTGTATTTGTTGTTTTGTTGTTGTTGCTTTGTTGTTGTTGCTGTTGTTGTTGTAGTTGTTGTTTTGTTGTTGTTGTAGTTGTTGTTTTGTTTTTGTTTTGTTGTTGTTTTTGTTGTTGTTTTGTTTTTGTTTTGTTGTTGTTTTTGTTGTTGTTTTGTTTTTGTTTTGTTGTTGTTTTTGTTGTTGTTTTGTTTTTGTTGTTTTGTTGTTTTTGTTGTTGTTTTGTTTTTGTTGTTTTGTTGTTGTTTTTGTTGTTTTTGTTTTGTTGCTGTTGTTGTTAAACCCGGGCGGGAGCCGGGTACTTGCCCCTAGTATATATATATATATATATATATATATATATATATATATATATATATATATATATATATATATATATATATATATATATATATATATAAAGTTTATTCGAAATACATAAAAATATCAAGTGTCACTTCAGTTTCGCGGTATCTCTCCGTGGCCCAATCAAATAAGTGGAGATGGATATAAAACTAAACTATAGAATACCCCCCAAATAAGCCCTTGTCATGTCAATGTTTGTATGAGCCCGCCCCCAGCACTTTTGCATGGCTCGTGTGTTTCCGGCGACTATCATCTCAACCTTCCACCGATTGAAGTAAACTTACAACACTTTTCCATCTCCTTAAAACGCTGAAGACTCCACATCAATCAATGAGATGATAGAAAATATGGTGCTATATGAAGGTTCAGCGAGTGTTACAAAAGTTAGACGACTAGCGCTATTGTGAGGGACAGGGCTTTTGAACTGAAATTCTAAGTCTCCTTATTTCAAAGTCGGATTTGCGAACATTGCTATGTGTTGTTCTGGCGTAGCTTTTACGGAAGGGGCTGCAAAACAAAAGTTCGCCCCTGGCGGCATAGCGTCTCTCTACGCCACCGACACTATCCCAGCCACCTTTTGTTTAATAACATGACTGTTATACCAGTGCTACTACCAGTGCTACTAACAGTGCTACTAACAGTGCTACTAACAGTGCTACTACCAGTGCTACTACCAGTGCTACTAACAGTGTTACTACCAGTGCTACTAACAGTGCTACTACCAGTGCTACTAACAGTGCTACTACCAGTGCTACTACCAGTGCTACTAACAGTGCTACTACCAGTGCTACTAACAGTGCAACTAACAGTGCTACTACCAGTGCTACTACCAGTGCTACTAACAGTGCTACTACCAGTGCTACTAACAGTGCTACTACCAGTGCTACTACCAGTGCTACTAACAGTGCTACTAACAGTGCTACTAACAGTGCTACTAACAGTGCTACTACCAGTGCTACTATGGTTAGCAGATAAATAACCACGATGTTGTTTTATTTTTTTATTTTTATATTTCATTTAAGTGAATAGAATCATCTGAAAATTAAACAAATACATTTTTAAAACTATTAAACGATGTAATCAAATGACAGTTTCAAAAAATATCTTCAAAATAGTTTAAAAAAAAGTTTCGCAATAAAATTTTGCAGTCTGTTATTATTTTGCCTTTATTGAAAAATAGCCCTGTTATTATGAATTCATTTTTCGTGTTCCTGTTAAAAGGACAACTTTCGCAGGCACCAAGGCCTAGAACTGGATAGGTCCAAAAAATTAATTTTCATGTCTCCGGACGTGACGTAATGCTTTTCCTTAGATACGGTTAGTCAATCTGCACACTCTATTGTTTCCCGTTTGTTACAGGGCGATGAAGGTGGCGCAGTGATGTGTTACAACGGTTACAACTGGGTGGTCCGTGGGGTCCTGCCCTTCAACTTGTGCGCCAACGGACGCTACAACCTCTTCGTCACAGACGTGGCGCCGTATCTCAGTTGGATCCAAGACACGGTCAACGCTAATGGCGGCGGCCTAGGAGTCCCACCCAATATAAGTTAAATGACGTGGACCAACTACAAATATGACGTCAACAGAAAAGTACGTTACTTTAAAAGAGGAAGTCATTTTTTGTTGCTGTTGGTCGCAGTTCCCCTAACTACTGTCATTGAACCAATAATATTGGATTTGTTTCTTGCATTGTGTAGATATTTTTGATATAAGGAATTGTATCTTATAGTCATTTCTGTTGTTTTATTTTATTGATATTTAATATGTGTTCAAATCTTTTCAGAGCTACTTTTTTAATGACATGAAAATTAAGACAAAATATAAATTAAAGGTGAAAATTTAAAAAAAAAGTTACTGACATCTTTGTTACGTTGCATTTTTCTTCAAAGGATACTTCCGTGAAGATGGAATCGCACAAAATTAAATTGAACCAAGTCAAACTGTCTATCAATCCCAGAATTATCCTGACTAAAACTAATTTTAATTTCTAGGAAATTATTTCTTGTTTGAATGGAGGATTAGCAAGGCTCAAATCTTGTATGTAAATTATCATAAAATATTGTATGCCTCTATCTTAGGTCAATGTGGTTCTAACATTTGAGGGCTTACTGTATACATTTGTTTTGAAACCAACCAAATTTAATTTTAATAGCTTCCATCCTAACTAAAGTGAAGACCATAAATTGAACCAATGATTGAACAGAATGCTGCTATGTCAGCAATCACTGTAAATACAGTGGTACCTCGAAATACGAACTAAATCCTTTCCGGGTTGGCTTTCGTATCTTGGATTTTTTAAAAATAAGTTTTACATGTAAAATGCCAAGTTCGTTCCAAGCCACGCAGAAACAGCACTAAAAATGGAAAATATCATGGAAAACCAGAGAAAATTGAAGTAGGATTCTTCAATCCTTAAAAGTGTACATTATAAAACTTATATCGAATAAAACAATTTTAAAAAAAAATAAAATAAATGAAAAATATTATGTACACAAATGTGAACGCTTACCTTTCGAGTGAGGCGATGTGGCGAAGTGTCGGAGGAGGTGGTAAACGGCATGAATTAATGCTAAATAAACACTTAAATTTAGTACAAGAAAACCCCACTAAACTTACATAACATAACACATAAACAAGTGTAATTTTTTTTTCCAAGCGGGCATCAATTAATGCTAAATAAACACTTAAATAAAGTACCAAAAAAAAACAACCACACTTAACTTACGTAACATAACATATAAACATGTGTACTTTTTTATATTATATATATTTTTTTAGAAAATTTAAAAAAAAATAATAATTAAACCTTCAGTTTTGCGCTTTCTAATTTTCTGTTTCGCATTTCATATTATTCGCCTCACTCCCACAACATCTTCGCTTACTAATTGTCTCTTGGCAAAAATATTGATCCAAGGAAACTTAATTTTGGCTGTTTTTAAAAATATTTTTTCAAAGGAGTCAGTCAAATGTTATTGAACTGCGCAACAACGCGACATGTTTGAAACTTTCCAGTCACATTATACCTAGGGCTGGAAGATACGCGTTTTTCGTATCTTGGAACAAAATATTCTTCGAGTGGCCTTTCGTATCTTGGATTTTTTTCGTAACTTGAAGCATTCGTATATCGAGGTACCACTGTACATCGGGCCTCTGAGCGAACATTTGATATAAAACAATGATAGAACTATGCACGAATTTCAGAAAACAATAGAATTATATTGGGGTTCTAAGCGAACATCTCTATTGATAAAAAAAATATTTAAAACCAAGATGCTTGTGTAAAAAAGTTGAATTTGTTGTCAATAACTTCCAAATTGAATTTAACATGGAAAAAAATTATAAACATTGCACATGTCTTACATCTATTATATAGACGAAATGACCAAGAGATTATTTGAACTTAAATGGCCCCCTCACCCTATTCACTTACACGTTCATAAGACGTGGCTTATGAAATCCTCATATTGCTTATGTTCCACGTTTCTGTCGCCCCCTTTATAACGTCTGTAATATGTGCGGATGTCTCCTTGGGTTGACTGCTGACTCTGTCCTTTCAGCAAAGGTCCCCGTGAAGATGTCACTCGTTTCATTTTAGGCTATGGGCTTGATTACTTGAAGATAGCATTTTGTTGAGAACTGAACTGCGACTGAAATACGTACGAGATTTTACCTCACGGATTACAGTGCAAACTCGACAGTTTACCTTACGGAGGCAGCACAAACAACTGAATATTCCAAACAGGTGCCAGCAAAAGCATGAAAGCGTATACCATAAGGGCGTAATTAACAGCTATGAGTTTGTATGCCGATTACCATAGGGCGTAATCAACAGAACGAGAGTGTATACCATAAGAACGCCGACAACAGCATGAGAGTGTATACCATAAGAACGCCGACAACAGCACGAGAGTGTTTACCATAAGAACGCCGACAACAACACGAGAGTGTATACCATAACAATGCCGACAACAACATGGGAGTGTATACCATAAGAATGCCGACAACAGCACGAGAGTGTATACCATAAGAACGCCGACAACAGCACGAGAGTGTATACCATAAGAACGCCGACAACAACATGGGAGTGTATACCAGTGAAGGCGAACTTTTTGGGGGCCGCGTGGCCAAAATTCAAAGCGAAACCCACTTATTTATAAGCAAAGTGCCAACACTCCAATGAAACCCGAAAATAGGGGTTTGGCTTAGCTGGTTTGATTAAGGAAGTAATATTTTAGTCGCGAGCCGGCTGGTGAGGCTCTGCGTGCCGACTGTGGCACGCGTGCCATAGGTTTGCCATCACTGCTGTATACCATATGAGTGGCAAGAGCTGTCTTGGCATGCCCTCAAATACATATTGGGTCATTGACGTTAATCTGAAACTGGACATACCAACTGACATGTAAGTTACCTTAAGGGAGCCATAAACAGGGGTATAAAAAGGGTACCACCACAAACGGGGAGAATAACTTATTGCACGACAAACAGAGGGGGGATAACTTATGAATGACACGACAAACGAGGGGAATAACTTAAGGATGACATCACAAATTCAAAGTTAAAACATGTGGGTGCAAGCACCAACAAGATAATAGAACATTTGTGCGAAATACTAATATACTTTTTATGTGATTGGAGACATACGATAGCAATGGTCTCTTTGGTTTTCCACATGTTGTACAAGGCAAAATCTGAGGCTTTTCCAGTCGCTAATTTATGAACATTTAATTTTAATCTCAAAACTGTGATGGCATTAAATTTATGTTTTTTAACTAATTGAAAGCCATAAATGAAATGTCAGAAAATTGACTTCTGTTTTGTGTGTCGTTCTTTTATAAAGAAATGATAAAATTACCCCAGTGAATCATATATTCACTGTGAGTGTGAGGGTCATGTTTGATGTATTACAACCAATAAGTAATAAGTGAACCGAAATTCATCTCACCGTCATGCGACTCACTTAGTAAACGAAGATTCATGTCACCATCAATCACATTCACTAAGTGAATCGGGTTTTATGTTCCCTGTCATGCGACTCATATGGTGAACCGACTTTCATGTCACTATCAATCACATTCACTAAGTGAATCGGGTTTTATGTTCCCTGTCATGCGACTCGTATGGTAAACCGACTTTCATGTCCGTATCAATCACAATCACTTAGTGAACCGACTTTCATGTCCCTATCAATGACAATCACTTAGTGAACCGACTTTCATGTCCCTATCAATGACAATCACTTAGTGATCCGACTTTCATGTCCCTATCAATGACAATCACTTAGTGAACCGAATTTCATGTCCCTATCAATGACAATCACTTAGTGAGCCAACTTTCATGTCACTATCAATCAAACTCACTTAATGAACCGACTTTCATGTCCCTATCAATGACAATCACTTAGTGAACCGACTTTCATGTCAACATCGATCTCATTCACCCAGTGAACCAACAACCAGGTCACCACCGTGCGACTCACTCCGTATGACGGGCCGAAGTTCACGTCAAACAACGTTGTCGTGAATGACTTGACGTCCGGACAGTCTTGACATGAAATCCATACGTCGCTTGATTTCGGACATCTGCCGGTCAACTCTGGGAAAGGTGACAAAAGTCGGCCAATAAAATATTAGTTTGTTTGCTGTAAGATCAGTCTCGCTGTTACGAGGTTTGCTCGCGTCTGTTGTTGACGGCGGTCGTTGTGCGTAATGGGTGGAACCTGATACATGGGGACAAAGTATTAAAACGGCAAGACCTGGTGGAGTGTCACAGTTGACCCCAAGGACTGACGTGTCCGGGTGTAAGTGTGAGTTTGGGAGGATTTTTTTTATTGCCGGAGATTTTCACGAGATCGTTAAACATGTCCCAGATAGCAGTGTTCATCATCTTGACCTTGGCGATTGGGATAAGTGATGCGCAACAAGGTTAGTGTGTATCAGGATTATGTATATTCAAATTTGCAGAGATTAACGCAAAGGTCACAATGTCATCGCCTTGAAAGACCTAGTTTCTTACAAAACAAGTCCCATATGTTACGGACGGTTGCACAACAACAACAAAAAACAACAACCGAAGTGTTGTATAAAAAGTCACATGCTGTCTGGATAATAAAATGTATGCAAATTCAATAAGCAATATAATTTGATATTAAAATCGTTTGCGCCATATATTTGGGGTGGGGGGTGGGGTGGTGGAGAGATTTCAGATTTTTTTTACATTAACGGGCGTGGTTTGAATAAAACTTTACACACCTGTTTTAACCGTCTTCATGATATATTTTAATCTAGTTTGTGGTATGCTGATTTGTCATACAGTGATTTGATCAAACTATATCTGAACGATTTAGGAATTTTTTTTATTGAGAATAATTACCCCGTTTAATGAATGAAGATGTTCTGACAGCATCTTGGCTGGTAATAGCAACGAAAACGATTATGTCAGATTATATTTATGATGAGGTTTTCCTGGTTATGTTTGGTGCTGCCTTTAAAAACATTGAAAGCGTATCTCAGGTCATGATGATGGCCTCAAGTACTTCTAAAACTCTGCTAACTATTCGCCCTTGTGAAGAATATCATTACCTACAGAGAACAAGAAACAGTCTAACACCACATTTATGTCACAATTCACAATGCCAAAGAACTCCACAGTCTCACACCCCATCTAACTCACAATGCCAAAGAACTCCACAGTTTCACACCACATCTAACTCACAATGCCAAAGAACTCCACAGTCTCCCACCACATCTAACTCACAATGCCAAAGAACTCCACAGTCTCACACCACATCTAACTCACAATGCCAAAGAACTCCACAGTCTCCCACCACATCTAACTCACAATGCCAAAGAACTCCAAAGTCTCACACCACATCTAACTCACAATGCCAAAGAACTCCACAGTCTCACACCACATCTAACTCACAATGCCAAAGAACTCCACAGTCTCCCACCACATCTAACTCACAATGCCAAAGAACTCCACAGTCTCACACCACATCTAACTCACAATGCCAAAGAACTCCACAGTCTCCCACCACATTTATGTCACAATTCACAATGCCAAAGAACTCCACAGTCTCCCACCACATCTAACTCACAATGCCAAAGAACTCCACAGTCTCCCACCACATCTAACTCACAATGCCAAAGAACTCCACAGTCTCCCACCACATCTAACTCACAATGCCAAAGAACTCCACAGTCTCCCACCACATTTAACTCACAATGCCAAAGAACTCCACAGTCTCCCACCACATCTAACCCACAATGCCAAAGAACTCCACAGTTTCACACCACATCTAACTCACAATGCCAAAGAACTCCACAGTTTCACACCACATCTAACTCACAATGCCAAAGAACTCCACGGTCTCCCACCACATTTAACTCGCAATGCCAAAGAAATCCACAGTTTGCCACACGCCCTAAGAAAATAAGTTAAATCTTATAAATGCTATGAGTCTCGGTAATAATTTCCCATGAACTGCTGAAAACCTCCATTCAAAATCGTCTTACAGTAAACTGACCCAAGAATCGATCAGTCGCATGTGATTGTTTAGGTTCCCGCACAACTGCAATGTTAGTCAATGGCATAATTCAGGTCAATTCCAAATCCGCGAAGCACGCCTTTGTGAACCAACATGTCGGAAAAACAACGACTAAAACATCTTACGGGTGCTCCGTAAATAATGCTTTCAAGGACTGAACGTTCGTATTCCCGTAATTAAATAGGGCTCGAGAGAACTTGAAAAAAAATAAATGAACCGCCACAAAACTACGAATGTATCGGAAAAAGCCTTCCAAAGCGAACAACCACACAAAAATAAGTACTAAAATAAAAAAAAGTACCTTCAGTTTTTATCTCTAGAAGACATCAACCGGAAAGAGGTTGTTGGGGGAACTGCGTGTTGACTATAGGCATATTGAGCGTGGACTTATAATTTATTAGTTAATTTAGAACGAATAATAACGAAATTTTTCAGTTATTCTTACCCGGATCTAATAATTTTAAAAAAGAGCTTCCAGATTAATTACTGGAGCATATTCAAAGTTACAAGGGTAACACCATTAGTTAAATCATTAAACCTTGAAACACTAGACGATAGAGGAACCAAGAGTTAAGTAGTAATAATACATAAAGCAATTAATTCTAATTTAGAAATACAACACAAAGATAAATTAATACAACACTCAGATAGATATAAGGATCAAACAGCTTCCTTATTCCATATGCAAGAACAAACACATACAAATTCTCGTTTTTCCCGTCCGGAATTCGGGCGTGGAATGGGTTGCCTGAAGAAACCAGAAAAACCAACACTTTATCAACATTTAAAACTCTTATAAGAATGCAGGACTAGACGCAAACCATAGATAATCGTAGGAGGCAATAATCTTCTGTATAGAAAGAGCCTCCGTAACAGATAAAATAAGATTAAAAAATAGTTTGTGAAACAAAGCAATAGCTTGTTGATGAAGACCTATGATTTGTTGATTAAGGCCAATGGCTTGTTGATTAAGGCCAACGGCTTGTTGATTAAAGCCAAAGTGTCATTGTAAGACAGTGGTATAACTGGCTTAGAAACAATGTGAACGATTTGACGCTTTGAATCAATTCAAATAGAATATCGATATTTGAAATTAAAGTACTCCCCCTCCCTCCCCAAGTACGGACGTTACGACCTATACTGTTTTTTAACGCACCTTTTACTTCCATGCGTCTGATCTTCTAGCCACTCTGGTGCCGTTTGCCTCAGGCCAATGCCGATCCAACAGCCCGTACTACGTGACCCGCTGTCCAATCAGCACGGCGACTGCCAACATGATCCTAGTGGCCAGGGTCACTACGGATTTCTCGGGTAACAGATGCATTGAGGTAAACCAAACTAATTTCTATCACTTATAAATAGAAATTTAAAACGCGCGGCACTTTGCGCTTCTACACCTTTTGGAGATGTCCGGTCATATTGCAGGCCGAACATTTTTTAATCCCTTAAATAAGTTTAAATACTTGTTGGTTAATTCACCCGAATTAAATTTTACATCAAGAAAGTATGGCATGACTTTTTACTAATTTAACGCATAAAGTTGCATTCACCTGAATATTTAAAAAACAAACAATATTCAGCAAAGTTCAAACGTTGAAAGTGAAGAATTTATTAAAAGGTAACAATAAAAAATTGCATTTAGGTCTAATGCAACATCTACTAATTGCACTAGTGGCAAAACAGAATCATTTCTTGCATGATTTTGTCAAAGAGGTTCAACTGACGGACTTTGATGCCATTCCCCCACATATACTCATACACACGTAAGAATACACACGTATGAGTCGCTATGACCTTTGTTGATGACCTTTTCTGACCTTTCGATCGTTTGTGTTTTTATTAGCTCAAGAGTTAGGATCAATAAAGTTGATTTAACGGGTGACCGTTTGGTGACTTAAGCCATGAACTTAACCAAACGCATTGTACGCGCAATCGATCGGATATCGTTGTTGTCACATATATTAGCCGTTATAATGTACATAAGCGCCGCAGCTCAAAAAGTCATAGAATTGACACAATTTAGGATAAATTTTGTTCGGGTGAAATAACAGACCAATCCCCAAGACATGTTAAAAAATAAATAAGGCATAGTTAGATTTTTTTTTAACATTAAAGTTTTTAAATTTAAGATTGAAAGTGTGAGGATATGACAAGAGAAAGACACACCGAATAACCAGTTAAATATGTTGAATACTATAATTCAGTGCTTCTCAAAGTGGTGGTCCGCGGACCGGTGCCGGTCCGTGGGCCCTCCGATGCCGGTCAGCAGAAGTTATATCTTATCTTACCTATGCAGGCGCTCCTTCTATGCAGAAGATAATTGCGTCCACAGACCATGACGCATGATCTGTTGTCAAGTGATGTAGCGTTCACAGGCCACGGCTATGAGGGTTGCACGCATTACCCAGCCGCCTAACTAGTGTTAGGTACCCATTCGGAGCTGGGTGACTCAGGGACGCCCTAGGCCCCGGGAACAAATCCTTGCTTTCACATGGATTCGAACCCATGACCATCGGTACGCCAGCCGAGCGCGCTGTTACTCGACCACCGCATCCCATTAAAGTTACCAAGAAAGGACATTTCGCTACCACTTCAGTACAGGGAAAATAGTTCACCGGTCCCTGGTGTAATGGAAAAATGTCCTGCCGGTCCGCAATACTAAAAAGTTTGAGAAGCACTGCTATAATTGACTTAACAATGAATTTGCTTGGACTACTGCAATTCAAAGGAGAGTTAATTATCTAGCAGTGACTAGTGACCTTGCTATCGTGTTCAGAGAATGACCTTTGAACCCATTCTCGACAGGGCCGCACATTTGGCATTGCTCCAGGGAACGCTTACTTGTGGACCATAGGATACTGCTACGCCAATTTCACCGTCTATCTATCGGTGGTGAGCACAACGGCAGCTACAACGACAACAACACCAGCGACCACCACAAGGGCGACTACCACAACTACACCAGCGACCACCACAAGGGTGACTACCACAACTGCACCAGCGACCACCACAAGGGCGACTACGACAACTACACCAGCGACCACCACAAGGGTGACGACGACAACTACAGCTGCACCAGTGACAACCACACGGGAATCTTCAACAAGTACTACAACTACCACCACAACGACCGCATCACCCACGACAAAAGGTATGAGGTTCAAAATGTCGGAATTTCCAGTGTTGTAGATCCCAAAATTCAGATTCAGACCTAATCCCTGAAATCCTCTTAGATCTACAAATTCAGTTCCAGTCCTAATCCCAGAAATCCTCTCAGATCTACAAATTCAGTTCCAGTCCTAATCCCAGAAATCCTCTCAGATCTACAAATTCAGTTCCAGTCCTAATCCCAGAAATCCTCTCAGATCTACAAATTCAGTTCCAGTCCTAATCCCAGAAATCCTCTCAGATCTACAAATTCAGTTCCAGTCCTAATCCCAGAAATCCTCTCAGATCTACAAATTCAGTTCCAGTCCTAATCCCAGAAATCCTCTCAGATCTACAAATTCAGTTCTGGTCCTAATCCCAGAAATCCTCTCAGATCTACAAATTCAGTTCCAGTCCTAATCCCAGAAATCCTCTCAGATCTACAAATTCAGTTCCAGTCCTAATCCCAGAAATCCTCTCAGATCTACAAATTCAGTTCCAGTCCTAATCCCAGAAATCCTCTCAGATCTACAAATTCAGTTCTGGTCCTAATCCCAGAAATCCTCTCAGATCTACAAATTCAGTTCCAGTCCTAATCCCAGAAATCCTCTCAGATCTACAAATTCAGTTCCAGTCCTAATCCCAGAAATCCTCTCAGATCTACAAATTCAGTTCTGGTCCTAATCCCAGAAATCCTCTCAGATCTACAAATTCAGTTCCAGTCCTAATCCCAGAAATCCTCTCAGATCTACAAATTCAGTTCAAGTCTTAATCCCAGAAATCCTCTCAGATCTAGAAGTCCCTTATCTATAAAGTTACTTTCCACTATGTAGATCATAATAAGATCTGCTAACTTTAAAAAAAACACCTCAAAATTCGTATAATCTAAACGTCATAAGGAATATTAAAAAAAAAGGTCGCCAGCTGGCAAATTCATTTTTTTAAAGATTCTTTGGCAAAAGTGGACTAAAAATGGGGATAAAACAGTCTGCAAGAACATATATGCAAGAGCAAACACACACAAATTAAATTTCTTTCCGTCCGGCATACGGGGCTGAACAAACCAGGAAAACCAACACACTTTCAACATTCAAAACTTTTTTTAAAAAAATACATTAGACATAAGCTACGGATAAGCATGAAACACAATGATCTTCACTTGGGTTAATGATTATATCATATTGTGTCCTGATAATATGGTCATTATATTTGTTAGGTTGGTAATAATCTTCGTATAATTAGTGAATACATTCTGGTCATTTAGTGATTCAATTGGTTCTTGCTTCAACTGGTTTTTACTTCAGTTTGTTCATGGCTTTTAAAAAAAAGGTTTTGTCTGCTTAGTTAGAGATTATTGCTTTGATTATTTAATGATTACAGTCTGATTATTTAGTGGTTATTGCCTGATGTCCTCCCCAATCATCCTCAGCCACGCAACAGTGCGGACGGAAGTTCAACTACACCACCAACAGCTTCCGCATCGTAGGCGGCAACACCACCAACCGCTGCGGAGATTACCCGTGGATGGCCCTGGTCTACATACGCTCTGCCAGCTCCCTCTGTGGGGGCTCCATCATCGACAGCACCCACATCCTCACGGCCGCCCATTGTTTCTTCTACTACAGCTCGGTGTGAGTATCACATACTTTGCTAGGCCAATCCCTTGATGCACTCAATCTTGGTGTGAGTATCACATACTTTGCTAGGCCAATCCCGTGATGCACTCAATCTTGGTGTGAGTATCACATACTTTGCTAGGCCAATCCCGTGATGCACTCAATCTTGGTGTGAGTATCACATACTTTGCTAGGCCAATCCCGCGATGCACTCAATCTTGGTGTATCACATACTTTGCTAGGCCAATGTATGGATGGGAGTGGATGGGATTATTGAGATGGTATAGAGATAGAGAGGGAGTATAAGAAGATTGGCATATTTATAGGGTCATGATGATGGTGATGGTAGAAGCTGATAAATGATTCTTACCCCCCACCACCATACACATACTATTTCTATTTGCCAGGACTCGTAAGACTGAGAAAGCCAAACCACTGGAAGTGGCCGTCTACACGGGAACAGCCATCTTACCTTTGGGTCAGGCCACTACAACGGGGGTGGTCAGGGTTGTGGTCAACGTGACGACACATCCGGCCTATAATGACACCCTTCTTTGTGAGTACATGACCTTTTAGCCGTAACCAGAGAAAAGAGTAATTTATTCTGTGGATAGCACTAGTAAAACACACAATATATATATATATATATATATATATATATATATATATATATATATATATATATATATATAAACATGGGCGTAGGGAAAGGGGAGCAAGGGGGCATTTGCCCCCCCCCTACATTTGAGAAAAAAATGTCATAAAAATGTCATAAAACTGAACTAAATTTCCTGAAAGTTTATTACATGGAAGACAGTTTACATTTATCAAACATAAAAAAGAATTATATCTGCAAGTATAACTGATTACATTACTGATTGTTCTAAATATTCCAGTTGTTTAACAATATCTGTAACATTTTCAGCAAAAGTCCACAAGCTTTTATATTTATGTGACCATCTAGTTTCACATAGCAAAGGAACATTTAGAACAAGTTTTCTTTGCTGATTACTTTCTCGGAAAAACACTATAATTGACTTAATTGTTCCTATTGTGTTTCGTACAACATTCACATTATTTAAATTGTTCACAACAAGATTTAGTTTATGTGAACTGCAATGTACAAATGCTGCTTTTGGGTATTTTTTCGAATTATTGCTTGGACTCCTTCTTCACCTGCCATTGTAGAACATCCGTAGTATCCTTGACCAACAAGCTTTGTCATATTTAATCAAAATTCTAATGAATTAGTAATGATGGTGTTGGTTAAACCTTCAGCTGCTCTATTGACAATTGGAATATATCCGATGAATTCTTCTGTGACCATCATTTTCACATTTTGTTCTTTGACAAATCTAACACCAAGTGACATCTGCTCAATGCCTGAAATGTCATTTGTCTCGTCGGCAAGTATAGAAAATGCAACTGAATTATTTGCTTCACGAACAATATCTTCACGCAAGAGAGACCCACAAATTTCGATTTTAGTGTTTTGCGTAGTTGCCGAGATACAATCAGCGGTTACCCGTCAAAACGGCCCCAGACAAAACGGTCCCGACATAACGGCCCCGGTTAAAACGGCCCCAGACAAATTGTTAACATTTTTTAACAAAAACATATTTTTTTTGGTTGCATTTTAAGCTTTCGTCAACTTTTTCACCCTTAAAAAAGTGGTCAATTGTAAAATTATTTATTGTGATGTTATATTGTTTCTTGTCAACAAACAACCGTTATTAGTACCATTTCGCGTAAAGGCTATTAAATTCACTTTTGTGGTGTTATTATTATTGTTTATTGTTAGCTAAACCTGACACTGAATAGGTGTTAAAGGTCTCATTCATTGGTGGATTATTGCTTGCTCTCCGCTACACACAACATACACAAGAGATGACACAAGTCTGTGTAACGATGCCTGTGTTCGTCGCTGGTTCAGACGTCGTTGCTGTGCTGGTTCCGACGTCGTTGTTTTGCTGGTTCTGGTTCGAGGCGTAAGCCCTACGCCCTACGCTTGACTCTCCCTCGACTTGTACGGTATGTAACCGACCCCTAGTACTAGCTAGTACAGTAGGTTCTGCACTGATGTGTTTTCGTCGTTTCTCTCACGTCGATTCTTGTGTTGTTGGCGGTGCTTGGCAATCCTGAGACTCTTTCGTTGGCCCGGGCCCCCATGTTAAAGGTCTCATTCATTGGTGGATTATTGCTTGCTCTCCGCTACACACAACATACACAAGAGATGACACAAGTCTGTGTAACGATGCAATGTTTATTCTGCTATACACAACTGTACAACTGGCTGTCTACCTTGACATCAAATACATCTGTATATAACTGGCTGTATGCTCAAGCATGCCCTCGGTCCGACTCGACCGCTCCTGGGCCCGTGCTCAAGTCCTTTTCAGATCTACGTAAATACCAAAGTTTCCAAGTCCCCTCGGTCCGACCCGACCGCTTCTGGGCGACGTTAAACTCAACTCTGTGTTACTGCAACCTTGCAGCTCCCCGGTCTATCCTGACCGGTCTGACCGCACAACACTGTGCGAACTACACACTCTCTGCAACACACCGCACTCGTCTCGACTACTCTCTTATATACCCCCCCAACTGGTCTCAACGACCCTGACGTGTCCTCTGGTCATGTCCCTGACATATCCCGTGTGACCAGAAGCTCACTCAGACATTATTCCCGTGATAGGAGTTCATACCCGTCAACAACGCCTTGACCCGACTCCAACACTGGCTCACAACAATCTCACAACAATCTCACAACAATCTCACAACAATCATTCGCAGTGATTCTCATACCCTGACAATAGGTGAGTAAAAATACGAATCTATTTTATTGTAAATTTTACTATTAGTCCAGGGCCGTTTTGTCGGGGCCGTTATGTCGGAGCCCAATTGTCGGGGCCATTTTGTCGGTGAACCATACTCAGCACTACAAGAACCAATTGACAAACGATTACCAAGAACTTCATCTCCAGATTCAACACGAAACATTTCATACAAATTACCAGAATTTGATTCTATTCCACGAAGTGCTAAAACATGCATGCAGCAAAATAGGATTGTAGAAATGATGGGACCCAGTTCGTTGCGATTTTCTTGAATTTGTCTTCTAAATGATGAGTCCAACTGCTCATCAATAGAAACTGCTTTGGCCTCCAATAAAGCAAATAAAATTGCTTGCATCTTCATGAGAGCATTTGTGCCATAATGTGCTTTGCAGGTTGCTACGTGCATCTTCGTTGAAATCTTTATATTTTGTACATGGTTTGATGACAAATACCCACTGAACTCATAGAATTACCTTTTGCAGAAACAACACGCAATATTTGCAAAAGGCACCTATTGATACTATTAACATTTGCGAGTATACAAGCCACGTTGAATAGTCCGATAGCCATGCATATCTAAAAACTAAAAACTCTGTTTCCCTCACTAACAGCTCTAAAATCATAATTTCTATGAAGGGTCCAACAATCACGAATCAGCTGCAATTTCAACTTATTTGAAAGGTCGTATGTCCAGACATACCTTCCAATATCATATTTAGGAAATGAATAAGTGTCAGCGACAATCAAATTAGGAACAGTTGCTTCAGTTGTGTCTGTCTGCTGAACGTTTACTGTTGTCCTCAATGCCAATGATAAGTCACATGCTGCAGACCAGGGGCGGATTAAGACTGCACGGGGCCCATGGCTGCAATTCAAACTGGGGCCCTACCCAGCTAGTGTCCCTGTAAAATGGTTGCTAGCAGCTAATATAAGATTGTAACTTGTAGCTAGATAGTCCATTGTTTCCTTGTATATAATGTGTCTGTACTCCGGGATCGGATTCATAAAAAAAACCGAACACAAAGAAATAACTGTTTGCCTGGAAACTAAAATTGAGTGTAGAAAGATATTTTTTATTTTAAAAAAGACAAATGAAAAAAAAACATCTGCACCCGCCGGGAATCGAACCCGCTACCGCATGCGCCACAAGACAACACGTTGCCTCTATACCACAAGATCCTGATGTTTGAAAAATTTTTAAAAGATATAAATAGTATTCATTAATATGTTCACTTATTGAGCCAATCGAATCAACTTTTTTTAAACTGAGGCTACCGGATCCGGTATAGCGATCAATTAATAGATAAAATTTTATTAATTTATTTAATTTATGATATTTTAGGGATTCATGCAAACATTTGTCCACCTTTATTATAAATTTTGCTAAATTTGGGGGCCCTAAATCATCGGGGGCCCCTGGCTTTAGCCCGTTCAGCCCCCCCCCCTTAATCCGCCATAGCCTGCAGTTTCTACACGTATATTATTTCACAGCAAAATTCAATTTTCTCGTGAGAACTTAAGTTTTATATTTATTAAATGCATTAATAAATGTTGTATTTTAGCAATTACAGCACTAATTTTTAAGTCTTATTAATTTCTAAGGCTTTTTTCTACCCTTATTTCATACTAAACTTGAATTTAATTGAAAATTGTACCTGTATGGCATTGTCAGTTAAAATAAAAAAGTGTTTTTTTTTGCCCCCCCCCCTGGAAAAATTCCTAGCGACGCCCATGTATATATATATATATATATATATATATATATATATATATATATATATATATATATATATATATATTTATATAACACTAGTACTAATTTACAACATGTACGGATAAAACTGGTTCAAATACACATTGTGTTGTTGATAACACTGGTACAAAAATACACGTTGCTTTTTAAAACACTGGTACAAATACACACCTAGTTGTTGATAACACTGGTACCTGTGCTCCTAGCTACTTGCTGGGGTACAGCACAATACAAATTATCAAATTATTATTACAATTATAAATAATGTAACTTCTCAATCGTATCTCAGTCTATAATCACACACGCCATCTCATCTCCTGAACTCACTCCCTGCTCGTCGTCAACAATACCACCACGCCTTTTTCAATCACACCAGCATTCATTTAATGTACGTCTCTTACTCCAACACTAACACATCATTTCTCACACCCGTGTCTCGGGCCATGACGGATATGAGTACGTCCTCACCACATAAGTTACAATAAACCAATCGATTTCCAATTATTTGATTTAAACATCGTCGGGGGAATTGATTTTGTTGTATCGCCAAACAGCCAACGACATCGCCATCCTGACTCTGTCGGCCCCCATCATCTATGACGCGTGTCATCAGCCCATTTGCCTCGTCGATGGCACGAAGACGCCCCAGAGTGCATCAGGATGCAAGGTCAGCGGATGGGGCTTAAACTCCAGTAAGTATTGTTTTATACAGAAACAAGTCATTCAGCTATATATGGAGACTAATGGGTGGGGTTTCAACTCCAGTAAGTACGTGTATATTATAGTTAAATACAGAAACAAGTCATTCAGCTATATAAGGAGACTAATGGGTGGGGTTTCAACTCCAGTAAGTACGTGTATAGGTTATTACAGAAACAAGTCATCCAGCCAAATACAAAGACTAGTGAATAGGGCATAAACTCATATTTGTTACAGACGACTTGAATGCAATCCCCAACTCACTTTTCTCCTTTTCGTTACAGATGAATTAAATGCAACTGTTCAGAATGTTCTTAACTACGTGTCCATACCGGTAGTTCCTGACCTCACGTGCAGTACAACTTATGGCAGGTACTTTACGGGCACAAACTTTTGTGCCGGAGCACCGGGACTGGATTCCTGCCAGGTAAGAGCTGTAGTGCTTGTAAGTGAACGTTTCTCAACGGTCCGGTGGGAAAGTTTGTCAGTGGTATACCATAGTCTCAATGGTAGAGTAGAAAAGTTTTTAGGTCTCCGTCGTCATTGTAATAGCAATTCTAACATTGCTTCGACGAGTCTTTGTTAGTCATGTTAGACCAGGGGTCCGCAACCTTTTGAGTCGGAGGGCCAAATGTTACAATTTACAAAATTTCTCCGTTTTTTTTAAAGAGCCACTAACATGAGTTTTGAACAAAAAGATATAATTATTAATATTTGCGCATGGAACTGGAGAGCTGCATCTCGACATCGAAAGTGCCGCATGTGGCTCGCGAGCCGCAGTTTGCCGACCGCTGTGTTGGACCGATCTTCTCATCTTTAACTAGTACGACATCGACACAATATGTTGCGTGCTCAGTGACACAATTGAGACTAACTTAAATATTTTTTTCTAGAAAATGCGACAATTATTATGGCGTTACTTTTTTTTTAAAATCCCTTATATTAACTTCGAAATCTTGTCGTCATCCATCTCTTGATCTCTTCGTCGGTCGGTCGGGCGTAAAAACAAAAGTAAAAAATGACACACTTCCCGTGATGCTATCGAGCTGAAATTTTGCACATAGACTCGTGTCACCAAACAATTCATCGTTTCAAAATTTCAGATCGATCGAATGTACCGTAATTAAATTAATGCATTTTTAGTTTATCTCTGTATAGCTATATGTAGAGGCCTGCTATTCTTTACATTCAAGTGTGGCGCTGAGTTCATTCCAGCGATCCGTGACCACACCTCCCCCACCCTGTTTTACAGCAAAGGGGAGTTAAGTCAGTTTCAGTCTGTAAATGTTTGTCGCATTTGAACATAATCAATACTTTTAGTTAATTCTCATATGTAAGGGATTTATAGTCAAAAACTTTGTTTTTACGGGTTGTTTAATTTTAGATTCTTATTCATCATCCTTTGTTTCCCCCTTTCGAGTTTGCAGCTTGATACGCCCCTGTCAAACGCAATTCTGATTTCATTTTGTGCCATATCCCCTGTCCTGAACCATGTTGTTACG
The DNA here is from genome assembly GCA_944989445.1 of Ampullaceana balthica. Lineage (NCBI taxonomy): Eukaryota > Metazoa > Mollusca > Gastropoda > Lymnaeidae > Ampullaceana > Ampullaceana balthica. The sequence continues at coordinate 1,111,893 of CALYLW010000048.1, read as the reverse complement.
TCATCTGTCTTAACTACCCTGAACCAACCCTTCCATAGTATTTCTTGTATTTTTTCCACTCAGGGAGATTCTGGTGGACCTTTCGTGTGCAAGGAGGCAGACGGGCGGTACTTCCAATATGGCGTAGTGTCTGCAGGTCTAGATGGCCAATGTGGCCTGTCTGTTGGTCTGTACACCAAAGTGGCCAGTTTTCTAACTTGGATTTATCAGACCATCAGTTCAACTTAGCTGTGCTGAGTTCCAATGAAGCCATGCTTTACACGATTCTGTTCTTGTACATACATTAAAAATAAAGAGAAACACCCACTTAAGTTATGAATAAATAATTATGTATAAAGAATAAAAATATAATAACTTTTAAGAAAGAAGATTTATCCATTGGCATGCAACAATGGCGCCGTAAATCACAGAAGATTCATGAAATATACAAATTTTTATTTCGTACAAATTTAAAAATAGTACGTTTATTTGAACAAAAATATTTATAATTAATGTTTAAATAGATTTCCTAGTAAGTTGAGTTGATTTTTTGGTTTTAGACTAAGCGAAAAATAAATTGCGCTGATAAGAAATTACCTAAAGAATCATCCCGTTAAAATGTAGATTTGTTTATTGTATTCTTTGACACACTTTTTTGTGTGTATCTTGCTGGCGTAGTTTAACATATTGCACAATTCTAAGTAAAATTTAAAATTTGTTTGATCAATAACTGAAATATGTTTTCTTAAAGCCTAGCCCAAGTATGTCCCATAATTGTATCTGCAATAAATTTGACCCATAAAAGTCCTAAAAATGTACCTTCAATATTTCAAAGAAAATGTGATAACGTTTAAAAATAAATTATATAAGATGATTAATAAACTCCTCACGATTTGGTGTATACTTACAAGTAAACGCCTCAATGTATTGGCGAGTGAATGGCTCAAGGTGTTTTATGTACATACTAGTGTATTGCCCGTCAAAAACGACGGAAGTTTGCAAAATATATACATTTCAGCTTAAATCTATTTATTTTGAAAAAAATACACATCAGAATAAAAAGTAATGTAATACAGAAATGTTAGCTATTTTATTAATTTTTATTTTATTCATTTATTTTCATATTGCAAAATTTTATGTGGAACCTTCGAAAAGTGTTTTTTGGTGCAGTAATTTGATGCGCTGCTTTCTAAAATTAGTAGCGTCACTGACAGACAGACGTGACATACATTGCAAATTATGTATGTTGATAAAATTAACCACCTCACGATATGGTGTATAGTTACAAGTAAACGCCTCGATGTATTGGCTAGTGAATGGCTCAAGGTGTTTTATGTACATATAAAAAATAACCACCTCACGATTTGGTTTATAGGTACAAGTAAACGCCTCTATATATCGTTAAGTGAAAGGCTCAATGTGTTTTATGTACATTCAGAATTAAACGGCTCACGAGTTTCACTAACTGAGATGCACCATTTGGTGTCCATTCAGGTGAGTTCAAGTCAACAAAAGGTCGATTGTCGATTTTGTGTGGTGTCCCAATCAGGTGGAGAAGCCAGTTCAAGTGCGATCAGTCACCCCCCCCCAAAAAAAAACAAAAAAAAACGCGGTCACGTGACTCGTCAGCTCTTCGGCCAGGTGTTGGCTCAGTTATTGACACTGACAAATTTAATTCTCATTCCGCAATGAGGTGTGTGACCCATTATGCGTGACTCCCATGACCCAGTACCTTACAGGGGCGTCTACGTGTGACTCTCATGACCCAGTACCACACAATGGCGTCAACGTGCGTCTTTTTGACGTCGTGATCTAACGGCACACAATGTCAAATGGAGGTCTCTGGATTTAGAGTGTTGGCCATCTCTAGCACCTTATTTATAACGCGTACGATGGTGGCCTTTATCCAAGCTATGTCCCCGCGTGAACCCTCATGGCTACCTGCTATCATCCCGCATCTGTACCACGTTAAATGCCTATTTTCGTCTTTCTAATGTCACTTTAGGTCGCTTGATTGAGCGCGACTAATCTGTCTAACCATTAACGGAATGACTGCAAAGAATGGGATACGACCAACAAAAAACAAACAAAAAAAATGTCATACAAAAATAAAATATTTTCTGTAAATTTAAAAAAAAATATTAATTTACTCACAAGAAGAAACGCTTAAAAGGTGTAGAGATTTTGTGTGCAGCGAACTATTTTTTCCTTACTCTGATCAAACAAAAAACCGTTTTAGGATTTAAAGTTCAGTTCAAGTCGCTTAGCCGTAGCATTGTTTTAAGCTCGCCAATAAAAGACTTTTGAGTTTAAGTTCAGTTAGGTTCTAGTAATTATAATACTTCGATCACAACTCCACATTGTAAGAAATTTGGTTATTAAACAACAAACCAATGAGATGCTTGCAGCACTTTCAGCACAGAAGACGAATCACCATTTGTGATCTAGGGGCGGCACTTTCACTTCGATCGCATGTTACATTAAACGTTCTGTTGCCTCGTTGGTGTGGAAACGCCCATGAGGCCAAATGGCCCTTTCCAGAGGGACGAGTGATGCAGGTGTTTTTTTTTCAAACGCTGAGTCCCGATGACTTTAAGGTTGACTTAAAGAAGTAAACTGTTTCATAACAGACGATAAAAGTTAAATTATAAAGCTCAATTATCATTTGAAGAAAACTTAAAAACCAAAATTCTATGTATACAAAAGTTTAGTAGCTAAGTAAGTTGTGAATAATACGAATGTTTGAAAGGATTATAAATGTATAAAAAATGTGACCAGAATTTCCAAGGTGACAACGAGGGCGCTATCAGAAGTGAAACCATGTACCGACTGCAGGATCATTTCTAACTACTCATGTTGACTTGTGCCCGTGAGTTGAGTACTGCCTCGTCATTGGCTGACTTGGTCAGTGACCTGGTTGGAACAACAAAACAGCGGGTCCAGTCAGGATCGGGAGGAACACCTTGCCAGGGGGAAAGACAAGCCGATGGTACAGTCTTGAAGCTGCGATACAACAGACGAGTTGTGATAGAAAACAGAAGGCATTTTAATAAAAAGTCTCATATACGTACACATAAGGTGATATAAGTCCCACACTATCTGGAGTATAAAGCAGAAAAGTTGAGCTATAGTCATGTTTAGTCAACGAAGTCATGTCGCTGTAGGCATCACGACGTTTTATATTCTCTTAGTCGCCGGTACGATGGTCGCTGCACAACAGGGTAAGTCTTAAACAAGATATTTTGAGATTGTGAAGTATAAGAAATCGTGATTAAACCAGCAGATTTTTGTCCAAATGATACAAACAAAAATAAATGCAATTACCGTATTTATGATATTAAAATTGTGAAATTTTAACACAGATAATTACTTCTATTTACACTGATTTAGTAACGGTGTCTCCGGGAGTCAAAACTGTAATATATATATTAATAAATATGATATGCTATTGATAGAAAAAGTGAATGATTCTTTCAAATCAGTGGCGTGGCTAGGTAGGTAAGGGGGGCTATGGACCGCATCGAGTGACAGTATCTTTCAAATCAGTGGCGTGGCTACTAGGTAGGTGAGAGGGGTTGTGGACCGCATCGAGTGACACTATCTTTTAAGTGGGTAACAAATAATCGAAAAAATGGCAAATCTCTTGATATTGGTTGATGTTTTCCAGTTGTCGCTATACACAATAACCAGCCAACAAGTTCGTGACTCAGATATCTGTTCCTGATCTTCAATTGTACTTCAGGGCAGGGGCTTAGCGTTATTCCCATAGCTGATGATAAAGCCACACAGACTCTTTGTGTTGAGACTAGTTAGAGTGATGAGAAGACTTGTCGCAGATTTTACGTTATGGAATACACACGTTTAAGATCATCTTGGGTTTTAAATGATCATATACGGATTCCTACGTTATAGAACAAGTACCAGGCATTCAGCTCAGTGACAAGGAAAGATGTAAAATCTGAAGGAGATTTGCGCAAATTAGAAGAAAAAAGTGTTCTGAGAGTTAATGCCTAATGTTGAGACGTGCAGTGGTCGCGGATGCACGGTTTACACTTTGTCTGTCATCCTACATGCAGGGCCGGCTTTAGACATAGAGGCCGGCTTTAGGCATCGGGGCCGTCCATAAATGACGGAGGGGGGAGGGGGTCACACTTTTGAGACGATGTGTGACAAGGGGGGGAGGGGGGGGTCGAAGAAATGTGACGTCATATCAAAAGGGTAACTAAATAAAACTTTCACTGATATATTTGGTAGCATACGATTTATTATAATGATTTTTTTTTAAATCGTTTTCTTTATTTTAAAATCAGTTCTTCTCAATGTGCCGGTCGGTAGGCCATCAGACGCTGGTTGGCGTAAGCTATCAAGACACGAAAATTAAATATAATTATAATCCTTAAGTTTTTTTAGAACCCACAAGATACCGAATGAAATTGTAACCCTGCGTCGTTTGATGTTGACATCAAAGCATTTGTGATGTAACCGCAGCACCGGTTGGTTATCTCACGGCAGGAGTCAACGAACTTTTTTGCCCGTTACCCCAAAATATACAAGTTTATGTGTGCGTTACCCCCCCCCCAACGCCCAGACTCTAGGCCCTGCTCACATGACTCGGGGATTTGGGGGAGCGTTGTTAGCCCCCCCCCCTCCCCGAAAATGCAACTGGTGAGTTTTACAAGCATGACAAGTGTCTAAAAATGATCTGAATAGGATTATGTGTAGATATGTTAAGTCAAAACGACACGGAATATCATTTTTCTTAAAGGGGTGGGGGTGGGGAGGAATTTATTTGATAGAATTATAAAACTGTTAATTGTTCGATTGATTTTTGGTCAAACGCCCCTGGCCATTCTAGATATAATGATAAATGAGCCCAATTAAATTAGTCAAGTATTCATTAACTTTATTGAATGCATCATAATCTTGACATCGCAATTCGAGAGGAGCACAAAAAAACTTTTCTTCTTAGCTCAGTTTTTAAGGCATTAATTTTAAATATCACAGAAAGGAAGCTTGATACAGTCAAGTCATGTGGATTAAGATTATTGTCCCTCGTGTCAATATAAATGAAAGTAGGGTGGATTTAGGTGTCTTCGTATAGTAACTGTAGTACGTAGGTAAGAAATATACATAGTTATCAAATTTTTTAAAATTCATTTTCTGGAAGGAACCGGTTCTATAATGGGCATAAGTTTCAAGCGTACACGGGGAGGGGGGGAGTTCAAAATGGTCAAAAGTAGCGTGAGGTACTTTATGGACGCCCGCTTACGATATTACAATTTAGACCTTCACTAAATAAATAATAAGTACTTAAATGACAATAAAAGTGATTTGAAACATACTAAAAAAAATAGAAAAATAGAAAATAATGTGTTTTTTAAATTATTTTTTTAGGAGGTTGGTCAAAGCTTTGTGACGTATTTTTTAGAGGGGGGGGGGTCTAACTTCTTGTGACGACGCGCGACGAGAGGGGGGGGGGTAAAAAATCGGCCAAAATTGCGTGACGTCGTTTATGGACGGCCCCATAGGCTAACTAGGCAGCCGCCTAGGGCCTCCGATCATTATTGGGGCCTGGCACAAGAATCTTTCCATATTTATTATTTTATTTTTCTATTACATGTAGGGCCACCAAATTCACTTCGCCTAGCGCCTCCAATGCCCTTAGGCCGGCCCTGCTACATGTGGAATGGGCCTGAGATATCGGCTGTCGAGTATGTGGCAACGCCGGGGAGACGGTTGAGCACCTGTTGACCGAGTGCCCGGCGCCTGTCGGGGATTTCTACGGGTTGGTACCGACAACTGTGGAGAGATATCTCCATGGTGATGCCGTTTTGACGAGGCTTGCCAGTAAAACCAATGAACCGGGTCATACGAGCTTGAATTAGGTCGACCCCAAAAGAGAGTTTTACATGTTTAGAAAAGTTAATACAAAGTAAAATTCGATGCACCTTAACGGTGTAACAGTTTTCAAAACTTCTAACGGTGATATAGTTTTAAAGATTTCTAACGGTGTTATAGTTTTAAATACTTCTAACGGCACTACAGTTTTAAAGACTTTTAACTTCTCAGCTTCACACTACCCCCTTGCTAATTTTTCTGTAGATTTATTTTAACAAAGCCAAATCCATCCTGGAAGTGGGAATGGAGGATGGGCTGGGACATCTCTGAATTTACGCCCCTGTGGTTGACACCAACACTAGCTACGCCCCTGGGGTTGACACCAACACTAGCTACGCCACTGGGGTTGACACCAACACTAGCTACGCCCCTGGGGTTGACACCAACGCTAGCTACGCCACTGGGGTTGACACCAACACTAGCTACGCCCCTGGGATTGACACCAACACTAGCTACGCCACCGGGGTTGACACCAACGCTAGCTACGCCACCGGGGTTGACACCAACACTCGCTACGCCACCGGGGTTGACACCAACGCTAGCTACGCCACGGGGGTTGACACCAACACTAGCTACGCCCCTGGGGTTGACACCAACACTAGCTACGCCACTGGGGTTGACACCAACACTAGCTACGCCCCTGGGGTTGACACCAACACTAGCTACGCCACCGGGGTTGACACCAACGCTAGCTACGCCACCGGGGTTGACACCAACACTCGCTACGCCACCGGGGTTGACACCAACGCTAGCTACGCCACCGGGGTTGATACCAACACTAGCTACGCCACTGGGGTTGACACCAACACTAGCTGCGCCACTGGGGTTGACACCAACACTAGCTACGCCACCGGGGTTGACACCAACGCTAGCTACGCCACGGGGCTTGACACCAACACTAGCTACGCCACCGGGGTTGACACCAACGCTAGCTACGCCACCGGGGTTGACACCAACACTAGCTACGCCCCCGGGGTTGACACCAACACTAGCTACGCCCCCGGGGTTGACACCAACGCTAGCTACGCCACCGGGGTTGACACCAACACTAGCTACGCCCCCGGGGTTGACACCAACGCTAGCTACGCCACCGGGGTTGACACCAACGCTAGCTACGCCCCCGGGGTTGACACCAACACTAGCTACGCCACTAGGGTAATTAAACTGTATATGGTGAATCCGTGTGAAGGCAAGGGTTTGTTCCCGGGGCCTAGGGCGTCCCTGAGACACTACGCTCCGAATGGGTACCTAACACTAGTTAGGCGGCTGGGTAATGCGTGGAACCCACAAAGCCGTGGCCTGTGAACGCTGCATCGCTTGCCAACAGATCATCTGTCATGGTCTGTGGACGCAACTGTCTTCTGCATAGAAGGAGCGTCTGTATAGATAAGATAAAAAAAAGATAAAGATGGTGTACCACACCATAGCTGCGCCCCTTTCCAAAGTAGGAAATTATTGTTTGTATCTTTACCAGGAACTGTGGAGATTGCACGCGGGACTTGCCGGTCGACCAAAATACAATATGTAGCACGTTGTCGGATCCCTGTAGACACACGTGGTCTCAGCCTGAAAGTTCGATTGGTGCGCACGATTTCCCGTAACAGCTGTATTGAGGTATGTACTATTTATGGTTTCAATTATTTATTTATGACGCAATTTACGCTACTTTATGGTTGGCGACATTTCTGAGTCGGAATTTTTCTATCAGACTACATTGGATATCAGGGACCTGTGGTTTCAATTCTTATTGGAATGCAAACGATTTGAAAATCACGCGGAAAATAAATCGAAATCAAACAGAGCTTCTCATTTTTAACAGGAAGTGTATTATTAGAATCTATTTATAACTCGGTCACCGCCGGAGGTGCCGAGGGGATGACTAGTTAATATTTTTTCATTACTATTACAGCGAATAGACTCATTGAAATTGACTAAAACTTGTTCAAAAACTTAATTTATAGAACTTTAAATAAAAATATAAGTTTGTATTATGTGATATATTATATTATGCGAAATAGAACGTCCTTACTTGCGGGTATGAATTATGTAAACGAATCAGTGTTTCTACTCACTCTAGTTGTAGCTCATTCGCTCGTTCGTCCGTGAATTTCATTCATTCATACTTTTTGCTGCTAATACTGCTCTGCGGCAGTCCTTAGACTCGTATGCTTAGCCGGGGTGGCGCCGTAGTTGTAGCAAGTTGAAGTAGGGAAATTCCACCCCTCCTTGTGAGGTCACTTTTAGTGGGAGGAATTTTCGACCATGTCCTGGATGCTTCAGATGCGACTGTTCGGTCTCTCAGCTGTTAGATTCCCATGGGCGAGGGGACAGTGTGGCTGGGTGGGAAGACCCATGAAGAGCGCTAAAACCAATGATGTAATTATAATTAAAGTCATTATCTTAGTATTAGTTTGTTACTAATAAATACTAAGGCATGTACTAAGGACCAAGGAAAACAATTGTTATTAAATTCAATATAAGTTGATACATGACTATTACTATTGCTAGGGCTAGTGTTTACGACTATTCAATGACCGCCAAAACTCATCTTTAAAAATGTTTAGGCTTCTTTATTTAAGTTTTAAGTCTTCGGGGTTTTAATAATTCATTTCCTCTGCAAAACTAAGTTTAAAGATATATTTTTTCACTAAAAATTTCACCTAGATGTTCGTTTTTTAGTGAGATCAGTGTATCAAAACACACTGTTACGGCCAATTCGGAAAAGATTGACCCCAATCTAAAAATAGCCCCAATGACCGAATGGGTTTAATTTGGGTTATTACGTTTCCGGTCTCAGAGATGACAAGCCCTATAAAATATCTCCATGAATTCAATTATGCTTTTTTTGGAATGTAAAATACATATAATTGGGAATAGATATTCAGCTTTGATAGAGCTTTTCACCAGAGTTTCTGTCTTTTCTTTACTTTTGTGTACCATGTCACAAGCGTGGAATAGGGTAACAGTAAAAGTCGCCAAGTTATTTTTGCCAATGGTTTAACAAAACTTTTGCCGCTCCTGCCCCGCCCCCCACTTACAAAACACAAGCCCCTTTAATATCATGTGACATACCTCTGAATCCTACAACACATTAAAAAATAACAATAATAATCGTATCTTATTTTTATATCAGTGGTGGGCATCATCTATGGCTAGGAGGCCATTTTGTGGTAGCGGATTTTGGAGGAGGGCCGCACCTTTTAAAATGATTGAATTAATTAGTTAACATTTTATTCCAGGAAAATTTTAAGTGGTATAATTGAAATCATAAAAATAAATAAATTAAGGGGCCGTCCATAAATGACGTCAAGCGATTTCGGACGATTATTCACCCGCCCCCCTTCCCAGGTGAGCGACGTCATTTATGGACGGCCCCAACAAACACAAGTGGTAGTTTGATTAAATTTGCATCAAGAGATAATTTGAATCTTAATTTTTTTTAGTTTAAATTATTTTGGCTTTACTTTTTTCAAAGGAATATATTTAGTCAAGATATAATTTTCAAATATAAACTTGTCTCCGAATATTTTTTTTCTTTCCCACTTCCCAGGGTAGGACTTTTGGTCTTGCGTGGGACCAATCCACTATGTGGGTAACTGGATTATGTGAAGGCGAGTTTTCTATACTGTCGTCTGCAACAAACTCAAAACTGAGAACGACAGTGACTCCACCTACTTCCCTGAGCTGGGAAACCACTGACACAACACGTAGGTTGAAAAGTCGTTTTATTTAAATTGTAAAAATTATTTCGCTACATTGCTGTTTCTTTCGGTTTTGCTTTATTAAATAGCAGGAAAGCAAAGGTGTGTACAAGCAGGGATTATAGTTGTCAGGGGTGCATGATAGATTAGGTTAGTGGTTCTTAACTTATTGTTTTATCAGCAAGCCCAGGGCTTAAGTCTCATATTGAATACATTTTTTAAAATTATAAATTCTTATAGTAAAATTATTGATAAGAACACACAGTCCCTTTATCTCTCACTGACCCCTTGCCTCCCACTGAATCCTTGCCTCCTACTAACCACTTCCCTCCCACTGACTCCTTGCCTCCCACTGACTCCTTGCCTCCCACTGAATCCTTGCCTCCCAATCACCACTTCCCTCCCACTGACTCCTTGCCTCCCACTGACTCCTTGCCTCCCACTGACTCCTTGCCTCCCACTGACTCATTGCCTCCCACTGACCCCTAGCCTCCCACTGACTCATTGCCTCCCACTGACCCCTTCCCCCCTACTGACTCCTTGCATCCCACTGACTCATTGCCTCCCACTGACTCCTTGCCTCCCACTGACTCCTTGCCTCCCACTGACCCCTAGCCTCCCACTGACTCATTTCCTCCCACTGACTCATTTCCTCCCACTGACCCCTAGCCTCCCACTGACCCCTTGCCTCCCACTGACCCCTTGCCTCCCACTGACTCCTTGCCCTAGCCTCCCACTGACCCCTTGCCTCCCACTGACTCCTTGCCCTAGCCTCCCACTGACCCCTTGCCTCCCACTGACCCCTTGCCTCCCACTGACTCCTTGCCTCCCACTGACTCCTTGCCTCCCACTACTTGCCTTGGACCCCCAGTGGTTCTGTGGTCTTCAGTTGTAAGTCTACGTTAGAGTAATGAAAGAGTTTTTTTTTAAAAAGCAACTTAGGAAACATAAACATGCAGGTGAAAAGGCCAGGTATTTTCTTGCATCGTAACCAGGAAATGTGCAAATCTATCGCACGACATGTAAATCAGTAGACTTACTTCAACGGTCCTGGTGCCGGATCCCAAGCGGTTCAAATCTCGCAGTTCGATTGTTGCGTCAGATTTCCAAAAACAGCTGTGTCTTGGTGAGTCTTCTTTAATAATAAGTTGTTTAGTCTTGCACTGACTTCGACCCTTCAGTTTGAGACACGTCTGGTTCCAAAATGACATTCATCTGCTTTGGGCATGTGGAAATCATGAGCTGGCGCCTACAACACACTGGGATGTCACAGGATGAGATTATTAGCATTTAGAGCTTACGTTTATCAGAAGTTTAGCAGAGGGTTAGCGTATACGTTTTGCAGACAGTTCACTTATAAGTTTTAAACAGAAAGTTGACTATAAGTTAATCAGAAAGTTGACATATAGGTGTAGACTTGAACGAATCAAAATATTTCCATGACAGAAAATGACATCGAGCCTGATTTTACATTGTAAGTTTGCATGATTGTGTGACAGAAAATGACAACGAGTTTTTTCCCTTGTAAATGTGTATGATTGTGTGTGACAGAACATGACCACAAGCCTTTTTTTTTCCTTTGCATGTGTCATGTTCGAAAATTGTGAAGTCAAATTGAGAGTTCCTAATTCTTTCAAATGGCCATCTCCCATCTATTTGAGTCGCAGTGACATTCCCATTATGATCTCCCTAAGGAGATAAGTGTGATTTTCTCTGAGGTTATTTGACATTTCCTAATTTGCTCAGTTTAATTGTGACTGTTCTTTCATATGATAGGAAGCGGTCAAGAAATAAACCCTGTCAAAGACCCTATGAGGCAAGCAAAAAAAAACATCTATAAGGAACCTTCAGTGGCGTAGCGAAGGGGGTAAAGGGGGAAGGGGCAAATTTTGGTTCTGCCCCGGGCGGCACATATCCATGCTACGCCGCTGGGAACCTTTCTCCCTTTCTTAGGCATGAGAAACCAAATGAAAGTTCTGTGAATGAGTTAAAACTTTTTTTTTACTTCGTCACTTCAGGGAAAGACTTTCGGTATGGTAAGGGGAAAACCATTTATTTGGGTAACTGGACTCTGTGAAGGGTTGTTCTCGATAATATCGTCTGCAATAAACAAAGTGGCGCCACCTACATCTCTACGAGGGACAAATACTAAAAAACAAAGTAGGTGTTGAGAATATCTTGCTTGGATTTACAATTGTAAACAAAGATTTTTTAAAATATCATTTCAATTTTTTAATCTATAATTTCAGCATTTTATGTCCAATTTTTTTTAGCCGTGTGCAGAAATGGCGTAGAAGCCACTCACATTAAACGGATGGGGGTTCAGGGTGAAATAGAGTTGCAGTTCTAAATCTTAGTTTTGTTCATTGAACCCCCTAAGGCAGTCAGAATAAAAACACGAATCCAGAGTAACCAAACAAGGCCCGCGGACCGGATCCGGCCCTCGATTTCATTTTATCCGGCCCGTCCACGGTATTTAAAGTTGCTTGATAAAACGTATGGAACACAAGAAGTTGTGATACAAATTAAATTTGAATATTAATTTTAGTATACTAGGACACGTGAATGCAAACAACAACAGACGTTAAATAGACTGATATAGAGATAAACTAAAATGCATTAATTTAATTACGGTACATTCGATCGATCTGAAATTTTGATATGATGCACTGTTAGGTGCCACGAGTCTATGTGCAAAATTTCAGCTCGATAGCATGACGGAAAATGGGTCATTTTTTACTTTTGTTTTTCCGCCCGACTGCGAACGACAAGATTTCGAAGTTAATAAAAGTGATTTAATTAAACAACCCCTTGAAAACAAAGTTTTTGACTTTAAATCCCTTATATATGAGACATAACTAAAAGTATTGATTACTGTATGTTCAAACGCGACAAACATTTGCAGACTGAAACCAACTGATCTCCCCTTGCTTTAAAACCGGGGGAAGGGGGGAGTTGGTGTGGACATTGATGGGTGGCGTGAACTCAAGTGGCACGGGACGACGAACAATAAAAACTGTGAAATGGAATTACCTATAGTTATATAGAGATAAACTAAGAGTGCATTAATTTAATTACGGTACAGTCGATCGATCTGAAATTTTGATGCGATGCATTCCTAGGTAGCATGAGTCTATGTGCAAAATTTCAGCTCAATAGCATCACGGGAAGTGTGTCATTTTTTACTTTTGCTTTTTTTGCCCTACCGAACGACCGCGAGCCCAAGACAAAAAGAGAGAGTGAGAGGGCGGTGAAGTTAATATAAGGGATTTTTAAAAAATTAAAAAATTAATGACTTGAACGAGGAAACGAATTTTAAAAGAGATTTCCTGATATTGACAGGATTGGGAGTGATATTTTCTGCTCCAGAATCTGGTTCAGTCCTGACCTCAATGATTGTAACGGTCGAATACCGTGGGATGTAATGGTCATCTAGGTTTTGGTGTGTGTGAGCTCAGGTTCCTTGGCCATGGAATCCGTGATGGAGAACGTCCGTGGACGAGATGAACTTTGGGTTAGAGGGGGAGATAATAAAAGGGGTAGTAGGATGAAGTGGCGCTGGATCTTGAGACTTAGACAGTGGTCCTCGCTGAGTTGCGAGAGAGATGGGTCAGGCCATTGTACTGTTGTAAGGAAGGAGCTTCTGTTAATAGCCGAAACGTATACTGTCGTATTAGTTTAATAATTAAGCTCAAATGTATTGTTTTCATTACACAATTTTGTATTTTGTATTTTATTCTGTTAATAGATAAGATAAGAGAAAATACGATTAGTGGTATGGAAAAAGTGGTGTCAAATGTTTCGGTGCTATTCACGGTTGATATAGTGCAAGTAATGGACCCCTGACATAATCCCTCAGATCCCTGACATAATCCCTCGGATCCCTGACATAATCTCTCGGATCCCTGACATAATCCCTCGGATCCCTGACATAATCTCTCGGATCACTGACATAATCCCTCGGATCCCTGACATAATCCCTTGGATCCCTGACATAATCCCTCGTACCCGTGAGATAATCCCTAGGATCCCTGACATAATCCCCCAGACCCATGAAATAATCCCTTGGACCTCTGACATAATCCCTAGGACCCATGACATAATCCCTAGGACCCCTGACATAATCCCTCGGACCCCTGACATAATCCCTCAGACCCGTGACATTTTCCGGAACACTGCAAAATTTCCCCAGATCTCCCAGAAAGAACCCCGGGATTGGGAGTAGATGAGCCAACTTCCTCATTGTTTGTAACAACTAGGTACAGATAGGAGTAGATGAGCCAACTTCCTCGTTGTTTGTAACAACTAGGTACAGATAGGAGTAGATGAGCCAACTTCCTCATTGTTTGAAACAACTAGGTACAGATAGGAGTAGATGAGCCAACTTCCTCATTGTTTGAAACAACTAGGTACAGATAGGAGTAGATGAGCCAACTTCCTCATTGTTTGTAACAACTAGGTACAGATAGGAGTAGATGAGCCAACTTCCTCTCATTGTTTGTAACAACTAGGTACAGATAGGAGTAGATGAGCCAACTTCCTCATTGTTTGTAACAACTAGGTACAGATAGGAGTAGATGAGCCAACTTCCTCATTGTTTGAAACAACTAGGTACAGATAGGAGTAGATGAGCCAACTTCCTCATTGTTTGAAACAACTAGGTACAGATAGGAGTAGATGAGCCAACTTCCTCTCATTGTTTGTAACAACTAGGTACAGATAGGAGTAGATGAGCCAACTTCCTCATTGTTTGTAACAACTAGGTACAGATAGGAGTAGATGAGCCAACTTCCTCATTGTTTGTAACAACTAGGTACAGATAGGAGTAGATGAGCCAACTTCCTCTCATTGTTTGTAACAACTAGGTACAGATAGGAGTAGATGAGCCAACTTCCTCTCATTGTTTGTAACAACTAGGTACAGATAGGAGTAGATGAGCCAACTTCCTCATTGTTTGTAACAACTAGGTACAGATAGGAGTAGATGAGCCAACTTCCTCATTGTTTGAAACAACTAGGTACAGATAGGAGTAGATGAGCCAACTTCCTCATTGTTTGAAACAACTAGGTACAGATAGGAGTAGATGAGCCAACTTCCTCTCATTGTTTGTAACAACTAGGTACAGATAGGAGTAGATGAGCCAACTTCCTCTCATTGTTTGTAACAACTAGGTACAGATAGGAGTAGATGAGCCAACTTCCTCATTGTTTGTAACAACTAGGTACAGATAGGAGTAGATGAGCCAACTTCCTCATTGTTTGAAACAACTAGGTACAGATAGGAGTAGATGAGCCAACTTCCTCATTGTTTGAAACAACTAGGTACAGATAGGAGTAGATGAGCCAACTTCCTCTCATTGTTTGTAACAACTAGGTACAGATAGGAGTAGATGAGCCAACTTCCTCATTGTTTGTAACAACTAGGTACAGATAGGAGTAGATGAGCCAACTTCCTCATTGTTCGTAACAACTAGGTACAGATAGGAGCAGATGAGCGAACTTCCTCATTGTTTGAAACAACTAGGTACAGATAGGAGTAGATGAGCCAACTTCCTCATTGTTTGTAACAACTAGGTACAGATAGGAGTAGATGAGCGAACTTCCTCATTGTTTGAAACAACTAGGTACAGATAGGAGTAGATGAGCGAACTTCCTCATTGTTTGTAACAACTAGGTACAGATAGGAGTAGATGAGCGAACTTCCTCATTGTTTGTAACAACTAGGTACAGATAGGAGTAGATGAGCCAACTTCCTCATTGTTTGAAACAACTAGGTACAGATAGGAGTAGATGAGCGAACTTCCTCATTGTTTGAAACAACTAGGTACAGATAGGAGTAGATGAGCGAACTTCCTCTCATTGTTTGTAACAACTAGGTACAGATAGGAGTAGATGAGCGAACTTCCTCATTGTTTGTAACAACTAGGTACAGATGGGAGTAGATGAGCGAACTTCCTCTCATTTTTTGTAACAACTAGGTACAGATAGGAGTAGATGAGCGAACTTCCTCTCATTTTTTGTAACAACTAGGTACAGATAGGAGTAGATGAGCCAACTTCCTCATTGTTTGTAACAACTAGGTACAGATAGGAGTAGATGAGCGAACTTCCTCATTGTTTGTAACAACTAGGTACAGATAGGAGTAGATGAGCGAACTTCCTCCTTGTTTGTAACAATTAGGTACAGATAGGAGTAGATGAGCGAACTTCCTCATTGTTTGTAACAATTAGGTACAGATAGGAGTAGATGAGCGAACTTCCTCATTGTTTGTAACAACTAGGTACAGATAGGAGTAGATGAGCGAACTTCCTCATTGTTTGTAACAACTAGGTACAGATAGGAGTAGATGAGCGAACTTCCTCATTGTTTGTAACAACTAGGTACAGATAGGAGTAGATGAGCCAACTTCCTCATTGTTTGTAACAACTAGGTACAGATAGGAGTAGATGAGCCAACTTCCTCATTGTTTGTAACAATTAGGTACAGATAGGAGTAGATGAGCGAACTTCCTCATTGTTTGAAACAACTAGGTACAGATAGGAGTAGATGAGCGAACTTCCTCATTGTTTGTAACAACTAGGTACAGATAGGAGTAGATGAGCGAACTTCCTCCTTGTTTGTAACAACTAGGTACAGATAGGAGTAGATGAGCGAACTTCCTCTCATTTTTTGTAACAACTAGGTACAGATAGGAGTAGATGAGCGAACTTCCTCCTTGTTTGTAACAACTAGGTACAGATAGGAGTAGATGAGCCAACTTCCTCATTGTTTGTAACAACTAGGTACAGATAGGAGTAGATGAGCGAACTTCCTCATTGTTTGTAACAACTAGGTACAGATAGGAGTAGATGAGCGAACTTCCTCATTGTTTGTAACAACTAGGTACAGATAGGAGTAGATGAGCGAACTTCCTCATTGTTTGTAACAACTAGGTACAGATAGGAGTAGATGAGCGAACTTCCTCCTTGTTTGTAACAATTAGGTACAGATAGGAGTAGATGAGCGAACTTCCTCTCATTTTTTGTAACAACTAGGTACAGATAGGAGTAGATGAGCGAACTTCCTCATTGTTTGTAACAACTAGGTACAGATAGGAGTAGATGAGCGAACTTCCTCATTGTTTGTAACAACTAGGTACAGATAAGAGTAGATGAGCGAACTTCCTCATTGTTTGTAACAACTAGGTACAGATAGGAGTAGATGAGCGAACTTCCTCTCATTGTTTGTAACAACTAGGTACAGATAGGAGTAGATGAGCCAACTTCCTCATTGTTTGAAACAACTAGGTACAGATAGGAGTAGATGAGCGAACTTCCTCATTGTTTGTAACAACTAGGTACAGATAAGAGTAGATGAGCGAACTTCCTCATTGTTTGTAACAACTAGGTACAGATAGGAGTAGATGAGCCAACTTCCTCATTGTTTGTAACAACTAGGTACAGATAGGAGTAGATGAGCGAACTTCCTCATTGTTTGTAACAACTAGGTACAGATAAGAGTAGATGAGCGAACTTCCTCATTGTTTGTAACAACTAGGTACAGATAGGAGTAGATGAGCGAACTTCCTCATTGTTTGTAACAACTAGGTACAGATGGGAGTAGATGAGCGAACTTCCTCATTGTTTGTAACAACTAGGTACAGATAGGAGTAGATGAGCGAACTTCCTAATTGTTTGAAACAACTAGGTACAAATGGTGCAAGAGTGATGGTGTTTAGGTCTAACTAATCATTGGTTCTACTATGGGTCTTCAGTTTGTATCTAGTAATATTCTTGGATTTTTAAATACCTTGATACCTAAAAAAATATTTCTTAAAATTATATATTTATGCTTTATATTTCTTTAAAAGTTAAAATAATCATCTAATTTTTTAAAAAGATTTTTTAAAAATGTTTATGTCTTGGTGAATTAAAACATTTTTCTCCTGTATAGTAAAGGACAACTCTTAAAATATTCTTACAGGTACCACAAAATTATGTGGAGCAACAAGTGGGCCTATTTATCGTGTTATTGGCGGCACCACTGCAGGTCCGTGTGAGTACCCCTGGATGGTAATGGTGACCAACCTTTTAACCAATATTTCTTGTGGGGGAACCATCCTTGACCAGAAACACATTATGACCGCGTCACATTGTTTTTACTCAACATCTATAAAGTAGGTTCCCAATTTCTTTCCAAATATAAATACTAATCATGGATTAAAATGCATTTGACAATTAACATTTCTTACTTTTTAATTACATAAGACTTAGAATTGGAATGCCTTATTTAATTAAATCTTTACAACATCAACATTGTAGTTTTGGGTGTAAGTTAGAGTTATGTGCAACACCTCGGTGGTTTTATGTGTACTGTACTCAGTGCTTTTTTTCTATAAAAAAGTACCGGAATGCATGAAAAAATGAACCGGAATGCAATCTGAAAAAGCATTCCAGGCAGTAATAGTAATAAAAATAACTATGGGGAAAAAAATTGCCGTAGCGCCGTCCCGGTACGTTACGCGGGGAAAAAAAGCAGTATGTACTTAATTTTAATCTCGGATGCTTTATATATAGTCCTATGTTACTGTAAACAGGGCCGGCCTAAGGGACTTGGAGGCCCTAGGCGAAGTGAATTTGTTGGCCCTAAATGTAATAGAAAAAATAAATATGGAAAGATTCTTGTGCGAGGCCCCCACTTATGATGAGACTAATCGCAGGCCCTAGGCGACTGCCTAGTTTGCCTATGCCTAAAGCCGGCCCTGATGTAAAGCACAGAAAGGCCAACTTCTGACTATACAAGTTCTCAAACTACTATATTATTATTTATCGAATTTAAAAATTGCACTATCACTATGCCATACAAACTTCGCACCCCCCTTCAGTTCATCTAATGAAATGCCTTTAGGGCCGTCCATAAATGACGTCACGGACCTATATTTGTGACGATGTGTGACGATGGGCGAGGGGGGAGGGAGGTGTTTAAGAAATGTAACGTCACTTCAAAAAGCACAACTTTAAATTTTAAAAATCCACTTAAACATTTGATTTTGATAAAAAATTTATTCAATTATGTTTTACATGGTTTCACGCGTGTTATTATATTAGAGTGCAACCTTACACTAAAAACATACTTCAATGACAGATAAAGTTATTTGATATAGAATACACCGCTCTTATGGGGAGGGGGCGGAAAGCTTTGTGACGTCATATTGGAGGGGGGTCTAAGTTTTTGTGACGAGGGGGGGTAGAGGGGGTGAAATCGGCCAAAATCGCTTGACGTCATTTATGGACGGCCCCTATGACTAAAGGTTTCTATCTCTCAACATAAAACTTTGACCCAACGTTTGATTTCAAAATAGAACAGGACGATTGGTTACAGTTAAAGCTAAGCCGAAGGATATTGTGGTCCTATATGGCAGTTCTACGATGTCATTGAATTTTTCCGACACACCTGGCCTACAGCTTCAATCAGTGGACAAGATAATCACGCACGAGAACTACAACACAAGAACTCTGGGTGAGGAGTCATAGAACTGAATTGAAATTGAATAATTTTGATAAAATGAGGGTTCTCTAATTAGTACCAAATATATATATATATTGTTTTAAATAATTGAAAATCATTTTTGTTCAAGACCAAATGTTATAAATCTGCGCCCTCCTCACCACACTAAAATGTATTTTTCTTAAAATGTTTAAATAGAAACGAAACTTTAAAATATTAATTTCATTGTATTAAGTATGTACATTTAATTTAAGAGTTACTGCCCTTTAAAATATTCATTTTTTTTAAAACTTGAAAATTAAATTGAACTACCCTTTGACTATAAATCCCTTATATCTGAGACATAACTAAAATGATTGAATATGTTCCATATAACACGCACCGCGCGTTAAACATTTACAGACTGAACGTGTCTGAAAATTCATTGCTGTAAAATACGGGATGTGGTCATCAATGGCTGGAGTGAACTCCAGTGACACGTGTATGTCAACAATATCAGACGGCTACATAGAGCTGCAAATAGATCAACTAAAATGTCATTAATTTAATTAAGGTACATTCGATCGATCTGAAAATTTGACACAATGCATTGTTATGTAACACAAGTCAATGTGCAAAATTTCAGCTCGATAGCATCACGGGAAGTGTGTCATTTTTTTACTTTTGTTTTTCCGTCCGCCCGACCACGAGAGAGAGCGATCACGACAGACGACACGGTGAAGTTAATATAAGGGATTTTTTAAAAAAATAATTAAAAATAACATTAGATGCTCCTAAGGATCTTAATTTTAAAAGATAGCAGCTACATCACCAGTAACACTAATTCAACCGGAGCAAAAGAAACTTGATAATCGCCCTAATAATATATATGTTTATACTACTATCACTCATAAAAAAACCACAATAAGGTATTTCTGTTTTAAACTTAATAGTTAATTTTTGAAATGATATTAGACACTGTAACTTTTTTAATACATGAGAATGTCAGAGAAAGCACATAACTGCATTTTAAAGTTCTTTTTACTAGATTTACATCTGGCAAAGTTTTTGATTACATCACCAAAGTAAATTTTGCGCAACAAGTCTGCCTCACTCATCAGCAGAGATAAGGAATCAAGCCTTTATTGTTTCACTATCGATCTACTTGGATTTTTTTGTACGTTTCAACTGAGAAAAAAATGCGCTCTGTTGAACCGTTTGTAACCATTAATGTTAAAAATATACACACTCGATGTTGTCTCTATTACTTTGTATAATTCTGCATGACTGAACGTGTTGTTTTCAGATTTTGATGCACGAAACTTGTGGCGAAAATATATGTGGAACTGTTGTAGTTCAGTATATACATTATTGTCCAGATCTTAAGGATAAACTGTATTAGTCCTTCACTAAACTGAGATGTTTGTTTTACATCGACCAAACTAGAAAATCGAATTGCTATATCATTAAATACCTGTCCTGTTCTACTCGTTTCTGTCTCAAGTTTTTCAACAATAGCGTAGAAAGCAGAAATACGAACATTAATTTGTTTCTGGCATTCAGAAATACTTCAGGGTAGGGCCGGCCTTAGGTATATGCGAACTAGGCAGCCGCCTAGGGCCTTCGATTTAGTTGGGGCCTCACACAGGAATCATATAATTTTTTAATTTATTTTTCTATTACAGTTAGGGCCGCCGAATTCACTTCGCCAAGGCCTCCAATTCCTTAAGGTCGGCTCTGCTCAGGGGCATCACCATCAATGACTACTGTCTTTCATTTACGATTACGGGTCAAAGTTGACTTATAATCCACACCTGGTGTTATTTCTTTTGCAACTTCTTCAAATCTTTCAAATTCATTCCTAGATTCATGTACGTGATCTGCTAGTGAATAATAAATATCAGCACATACGTTTCCAAGTTCACTTGCTCATTTTGTAGAGCTTGACTGACCCTGTGGAAATGTTCAAATACTTCTTCCCAAAAGACAAGCATGAGAGCTAATTCTAATTCTTGCATCTTCTTTGAAATGTTTTCTGCTTTTCTTTTGGTGTCCCCCTTCTGTGACTGGTCTTTTAAACATTGTAGCGCTTCTATAATCTAAGAATAAGACTTAAGAATAGTTCCAGTGCAACAGCATGTGCTTCCCATCTGGTATCACAAGGCATCCTTTCAGAATTTTTCATCTTTTGGTTGAAGCTGAGAAAAAGTAAAGATTAATTGCACTGTATGGGAGAAGTTTACTGCCTCCAAACAAGCGTCAAAGACACTTCATCTATACCAGAGTTAGTGTATGGTGAATACAATAACCATTCTCTCCCGTACTGCTCGCCATTTACTTTTGGGACATAGAAAAGTTTTGAGAGCAATATCTTGTTACTTTTCCTCCAGCATAAATACGGCAAGATTTATCAAAGGGACCATAATGATGCTGAAAGTTAGGGGGCCCACAGACTACCCAGTAAGCCACATCAGCAGCGGAGAAGTCAATCCACAATCCTGGATCTACTGCTTGGTTTATTTTATCATCTTCATCTTTATCATCATCTTCGGCAGACTGAAGTGTGTCACAACAAATGTCATTTTCAAGCACTAATGCAGTGTCTCATTTGCAGAACAACCTATAGTAGACATCAAAATGGTTGATGTTGTCAGTAAAATCCTGTTCCACTTGTTGCTTAACTGAAACTAAATAATTCGTTAATTTTCTGCTCTTAGCTTTTACAACAGTAACAGTATGATCTTTTTGTTGAGCTAGTTTTCTCTTTTGTACACAACTTAACTGAACACGTTTCATCTTAGGTCTGAACCTGAAAAAAAAAGTCTGGTTGGAATGAAATTTGAGGACTTGTGGTCAGAGCCGTCTTTACGCCAGTTTGGGCCCCCGGGCAAAGAAATAGTCTTGGGCCCCTTCCTCCCCAGCAGGAATAAAAAATAAATATACATAATCTATATAAATAAACCTATTCCCATGGTGCCCCTATGCTCGTGGGCCCCCGGGCAAGTGCCCAAAGGGCCTATGCGTTAAGACGGCCCTGCTTGTGGTGCCACCAAACGCTTGGTGCCCTAGGCACATGCCTTGTTTGCCTAATGGTTAATACTGGCCTGGTTGATTGTAATTAATTTTTCATTAACTTAATTTTACAGAAGCTTCTCAAGGCAGCAGACATTACTTATGATAGTTCTAAAGAATATTCATTAGTAATATATTATTTTAGGCAGGGTAACTTCTAGCCTAAATATCTTAATAAAATTTGATAAATCAAGTATGCTTGATTTCAATAATTCATGTTTTTTTTACCCTTGTGGTAAAATAGTCCTTGCTTGACAATATCATGTGAGATACTTTAATACTCAAATACTTTAATTTAAAGGCCAAATTTGAAAAGTCCCATAGATTAGCCACAGATGCATCAATTCCAGAATTTTCGCCTATAATTTCACTACTTGTCCTCAGTGTCCGAATTCTAGTTTCCACGGATTTATTCATGTCAAACATTCTAACAAGAACTTCTTGCAACTTTGTTTTTTGTTTTGTTCGTAGTTTAGCACCAGATTTTAAAATAGTTATCAAATGATGATGTATTTGAATAGTGCAACAATTCAAATTCAAGCAATGCCGAGTTGGGCCGCAGCAATTTTTTTTTAAATTAAAGAAAAATAATTTTTTAAAAGCTTTTTGAACTGTTTTCCAAACTTCCATTCACATTGATTCAATTGAAATGCAATTTTTAAAATGAGCAAAGTATACAAGCAATTTAGGGAAAATAATAATAAAAAGGGATACCATTTCACCATCTGTGTACTGTGTACATATCAAAATATTTTTTAAAATGTAGCTGGCCATAATATAAAATTAATAGCTAGAGAGCATTCACAAATATTTATATTTCAGCCAATGATATTGCGATTTTAAAGCTGTCTGGCACGATTGAATACAACGGATGTCAAACACCAGTTTGCTTGCCAGACGAACAAAGGGATGTGCAACAAGCAGCTAATTGTAGGGCGATGGGCTGGGGCGTCACTTCAAGTAAGTAGTTGTCATGAGTTGTTCATTGGTGCATTAGCCATCTCATTGGTACATTAGCCATCTCAATAGTACATTAGCCATCTCATTTGTACATTAGCCATCTCATTGGTACATTAGCCATCTCATTGGTACATTAGCCATCTCAAGGGTACATTAGCCATCTCATTGGTACATTAGCCATCTCATTGGTACATTAGCCATCTCAAGGGTACATTAGCCATCTCATTTGTACATTAGCCATCTCATTTGTACATTAGCCATCTCATTGGTACATTAGCCATCTCATTGGTACATTAGCCATCTCATTGGTACATTAGCCATCTCATTGGTACATTAGCCATCTCATTTGTACATTAGCCATCTCATTTGTACATTAGCCATCTCATTGGTACATTAGCCATCTCATTGGTACATTAGCCATCTCATTGGTACATTAGCCATCTCATTGATACATTAGCCATCTCATTGGTACATTAGCCATCTCATTGTTACATTAGCCATCTCATTGGTACATTAGCCATCTCATTGGTACATTAGCCATCTCATTGGTACATTAGCCATCTCATTGGTACATTAGCCATCTCATTGGTACATTAGCCATCTCATTGGTACATTAGCCATCTCATTGGTGCATTAGACTTCTCATTCTCATTGCTAAAATAGATTGTTTTAGTAACCTGTTCTTTGAAAATGCACAGTGAAAGGACATCATTTCAATTTGTTCATTGATTAAAGATGGGTATAATGGCATATTGTGCAAAATTGAAAAGTGTTGCTTTAGGGGGGGGGGACCTCCATTAATGACTTCACGCACCTTTTTAAAAAAAAGGGGGAGGAAGGGTGGTCACTCATTTGTGACGATGTGTGACGAAGGGGAGGGGGTGATTAAGAAACTGACATCACATCAAAACGCGCAACTTTAAATACAAGTTCCACTTAAATATTTGATTGCTAACAATTTATTTAATGACGTTTTACTAGGCTTCACGCTTGTTACGATATTAGAGTGCAGCCTTACACTAAATACATACTTAAATGACAAAAAATTTATTTGAAACATTCCCATTTTCAAATAGAAAATACGGCTTTTATTGGGGGGGGGGTGCAAAGTTTTGTGACGTCATATTGGAGGGTGGGGGCCTTAGGTTTTGTGACGACGTGTGACGAGGAGTGAAAAATCGGCCAAAATTGCGTGACGTCATTTATGAACGGCCCCCTTACTGCAATTTTTTTTTAAAGATAGAGTAGAACAGATTGCCTGTCATGTTATAAACTAGTTTCTCCTATAGTAGGGCCTACTGACAACTATAGGGTCAAATTTGTTGATCAAATTTAGGAAAGTTTTCCTACCAACTCCTTGTTCATCTTTTCTCTCCAAATTACCGTAGGGAAAGCTTAAATTCCAACAGTTGGATTTAAAGAAATACTGGCATCTAAAGTTTTGACTAAAGAAACTGTAAAGCTTAATAAGTTGTAACAATTACTATTCAACTTGGTGTAAACCAAACAGCTGATTAAGTCAATGTTTACCTATCTAAACACTTTGTAGTTGAAGAAAATAAAACATTAAAAAAATATATACTTCCAGACAACCCAGGATCAAAAGGCCAAGCAAAGCTTCATTGGGTCAACCTCCCTGTGGTATCTAACTCGAAATGTAAGCTTCAATATCAAGCCCGGGTCACAGATGCCACATTTTGTGCTGGAAATGTAGGCAAGGATACATGCCAGGTTAGTTAAATGTTGGCTATAAGAGTGCTACTTATACTGTAGGCAAGGATACATGCCAGGTTAGTTAAATGTTGGCTATAAGAGTGCTAGTTATACTGTAGGCAAGGATACATGCCAGGTTAGTAGTTAAATATATTATCTGTTGGTTTTATCTTCAGTGTTGAATACACAGTGAACTGTTCACAATTATGTATATTAGTTACAAGTTAAAAGTTAGAAGTAGTCACTCCGGAAATTATCTAAAAGTCTCTAATTAATCCATTGAACAAGTGTTTAGTTAACTCTTGACTGGCTATCAAAATACTATTTTTAGCCTGAACAAAGTGTACATGACCCATACTTATTAGACATTCATTTAGGATTGATCTCTATCTATGGACTACTGAAATAAAGATCCAACAATGCGTCAGTAACTCATTACAGTTAAAATAGCAAATATTAGGGGCCGTCCATAAAGTACGTCACGCTCCGAGTGGGGGGGAGGGGGAGGGGGTTTAAGAAAGTGTAACACTTTGTGACAGGGGGGAGGGGGGGGTCAGGCCATGTGTGATGTCACATATTTATTTTTTAAATTATTTTTTTTCTAATTTATTCATTTATTTTTTTAGTAGAATTTAAATAGCTTTAAAAATAATTTTCAATTTTTTTTTGAAAAATTAGAATTAGTTTTATGTCAAAATAGCATGAAATTCGTATCTCCTGAATGTGTTCTTCATAAATCTGAATTGGATGCAGCAGGACTAATATTTAGGGTTGCCAGATGTCCGGTTTTTAACCGGACTGTCCGGTATTATCGTTATTTGTCCAGTTAAAATATTGAAGCAATACCGGACATGCATGTGTCCGGTATTTTCAATTTTCTTTAATTCAATACACTAGTAGGCTTTTTTAAGCAATCTTAAAATCTTCTGATTTTAAAATCGACCGTTTGACCTAATTACGCATCGAAATTTGCAATTCGGATTGTAATAAAAAAAACACACCCGTCTTTTATTATATAAATGAAGCACGTAAATAATTAAACGTTATTCCTTTCTGGCATTACAAAACAATTTTGAACGTCTCACAGACTGATGAACGTAATCAGATGTGCGTTGAATCTGTGAGAAGTGAACTCTGTGTGTTTTTTAATATACCGTATGCCTGCACAGAATTTAAGGAGGCAATTTCTAAGAACAAGAAATTATTGAAAGCATCCTAGTCTTATGATAAATATAAAGTTAAATAGCGTTTTATTATTTCAAAGTGCTGATGATTATTGTGCAGTGTAGTGACAGTATTGTATTTAGTCAAAGTCTTCAAAAAGACACACAAAAAAGAAAGTTTGAACTTAAATAATAGTTAGGAGATGTTTAAAAGCCCCTAACATGAACAAAAATTTATTTTTTAGTGACATAATCTTGCTATTAGAGTCACAGATTTTCAAAGCCTAATGGACTGCTTTGCCAAGGCCGCCAGCGACTTCGGCCTAACCATCAGTCTCAAAAAGACTAACGTGATGGCCCAGGATGCTGATCCACCCAACATCACCATCAATGGTTGCCAACTTGAGGCCGAGGAACACTTTACATACCTTGGCTCCAGTATCACCAACAACCTGTCCCTTGATTCCGACCTAGACATAAGGATCGACAAGGCCTCCACAACTCTGGCCAGGCTCTCAAAAAGAGTATGGAACAGCAAAAAGCTGACAATCAGAACCAAAATTGCTGTGTACCGTGCATGTGTGCCAAGCACCCTCCCTTATGCCAGTGAATTCTGGACCCTATACTCCAGACAAGAAAGGAGATTGAGTGCTTTCCACATGCGCTGTCTCCGCGCATCCTGGGAATCGCGTGGCAGGACCATGTCACCAACAATGAGGTGCTACATCAGGCAAAAATACAAAGCATGACAAATGTTCTCCGTCAGCGTCGGCTCAGATGTTTGGGACATGTGAATGTATTGGAGGATGGCAGAATCCCAAATAACATCACCTATTCTGAGCTAGCCAAAGGAAAGAGGACTACAGGCCGGCCTCACCTCGTTACAAAGATGTCTGCAAGAGAGACCTAAAAGCTATTGGCATCGACATAAATAGTTGGGAGGAACTCGCAGGGGACAGGTACAGATGGAGACAGGCGTTGACTGCCTGGCTAGAAGCAGGAGAAAGAAACCTGCAACAGGTCGCAGACGTAATTTGCCTTAAGAGGAAAAGGATATCAAAATCAGCCAAACACAAATACTACCTTTCAGTGTCAGAAGTGCAGCAAAGGCTGCCATTCGCGAGTGGGCTTGTACAGCCACAGAAGGAGCTGCAAAGCCATGCGCGCAAATTCCACAGGAGAACAGAAAATTCCGTCGTCTTACGAGACATAAGGAAGCCAACAATCTTGCTATATTTTGATATTTACATTACTGTAATTTTTTTCCAGAAAACATGGCATAAGCAGACATATTACCAGACAGAAGAAAAACAATTTTATTATTTTATTATATTATTGCATTTATAATCATGCCATATTTTGAAAATATAATAAAGCAAGGATGTTTAATGAGATTCCGATCTTATTCTATATTCAATATACGAATGTTGCAACGCATCATTTTTATCTTGATTTGATCATATGAATATTAATGACATTTACAGACTATAGCACTTTTTGAATTCACACAGTTCACTAAACCTATTCAATGACCTTCAAACCGCAAATTATTAATGTTGATATTTTGGCTTTTTGTGCCATCGACAGTCGACACTAGTGTCCGGTATTTTTGAGACAGCCACCTGGCAACCCTACTAATATTACAAATATAAGGATCAGGTATGGTTTGACAATCATGTTCGCACCAGCCAATACTTCACTCAAATTGTTAAATATCAGGACATGAAATGTTGCGACAAAGCACGAAGCTCATATTTCAACGTTTTACCTTCAAGATTCTTCCCCTCCTCCAATCCCAATCAACCAAATAGTTGATGGACTCAAAGCTTCAGAAAGATGCAGATTCTCATAAATGTCCTTCCTTGATTGTAGCACAAACTCTCAAATTTGATGACATTATGCCAAGATCAACAGGAGTTTTCAAAGTACAACCATATGATTACCAGCTTATTTGATCTACTTTGCAAAGTAGGTCACCTATATTTAGCCTCACAAACAATTTTGAAGAAACATACAGGACAACACAGAGCTCGGGCTCAGGAGAATGTGGCCACCCAAACTGTTCCAGAATCAACTCAGATAAAAAGCATCCGTCCTTTGAGAATCACTTCTAGAAGGCAAAGAGAACCTATGGCAGTTATTGCCAGAAGAGAAAATGCACATACAGAGGCTGTTGAGTGGCTAGATGAGGACGAGTTGGTCTGTTTGCAATTATCCTTCCAGGAAACGATGATGGTGAAAGAATGATGTCAGTCGTAACTATGGATGAAAACTTCATTTCACCGTTGTAAGATGGTGTCCAGTGAATATTTTTGAATGAAACATAATTCATAGGACCATAATAAACAGATTCAATATAGCACAAGAGTTGGTCACATAATTTGTCAATCTAGTCTTTTTTTTAAAAGTCAAATTGTTTTGTTTTCTTTGTACTATTTAATCTCTGGGTGAGGTCAAGATTATCTAATCTACTTATTATCCTGTGTCAATAGATTGCATAATCGGAAGATTATCTAAAACTTAACCTCACTCATTGTAAATGAAAAGTTAGCAGAGAAATTATGTGTATTATACAATTGTATAGTGTAATTTTTGCAATTTTTCTTTTCAAATTTGATCTAGATTGAGTTACTATTTCATTAAATAACTGTGACAACTGTTGCCAATTAACTATTCTACTATTAAAGTCATTTTAATAATATGATAGTTCTTTTAAGTGGGGGTGTACGGGATTTCGGCTCCAGCTCCGGCAAATCCGGAATCCGGCTATTTAAAAAAAAATCCGGCTCTGGCTTCGACTCCGGCAGGTTTCATTTTATAAATCCGGCTGGCCGGTAGATTCCTAATATATATATATATTCATAATGGCTCCGGCAAATCAGGAATCCGGCCATTTTAAGAAATCTGATTTCGGCGCCAGCCGGATTTCACTTCATAAATCCGGCCAAATTCAGCTCCGGCCGGATTTCAAAATTTTGAATCTGGTACATCCCTACTTTTAATTGGAAAGTTTATATTTTAATACAGTTTAATGGTGAAGTGTCATTTAAGTATTAAATTAAATATTTTAATTAGGTGTTAATTAAAAACAAATGTTCGAAAGTGTGACGTACTTTAGCGGTCCAGAGATTTGTGACAGTTTGTGACAGGGGGGAGGGGGGTCAAAAATAGCGTGACGTACTTTATGGACGGCCCCTTAGCTAAATTATAGAATAAAATATTTTAGAAAGGCAGATATGCTAAGAACTGTATAAGAAAGAATGATTTTGAGTAGGCATGTACAGGAAGTTATGCATTAGAATTAGAGAGATTAGAGTCAGACATGTATAAAAATTTTGCATGATTTATAGTCTAGCATCAATATACATAATTTGCAATGTATGTCCCATCACGTCTGTCTCGTCCGTGACGCTACTAATTTTAGAAAGCGGCGCACCAAATTACTGCACCAAAAAAAAAGAACTCTTTTGGAACGGCCGCATAAAATTGTTCAATAGGGAAATAAATGAATAAAATAAAAATAAATAACATAAATGAAAGTTCTGTATTACGTTATTTTTAAATCTTATATTGAAAACTTCCGTCATTTTTGACGGATGATACACTAGTATGAAAATAAATGAATAAAATAAAAATAAATAAAATAAATGAAAGTTCTGTATTATTAAATTATTTTTTATTCTGATGTGTATATTTTCACAATTAATAGATTTCAGCTGAAATTTATTTATTTTGAAAACCTCCGTCATTTTTGACGGGTAATGCACTAGTTAATGTATAGGTAAACGTGAATTTTAAAATTTATTATCACTACCATTTTTTAAGGCATGTATTCTGTACAGAAAGTGTGATTAATATTTGCTTATTATATCTAAATAAATAAGCGATCTCTTCATTTCACTTGAGGAGTCCGAATTATTCATCATGTGCACTAGGAATAATTTTAGCATTGTTAATACTTGGTGGATCGTAAATCGTCAAATAATATGCTAATATACCATGACAAATTTCATCAACTATTAATGTTACAACTAGGGCTGTCAATATTGTTGAAAAAAGCTGCCCGAATACCGGTCCAAAATTTGAACGGTACCCGGGTTACCCGTTTGAAATGCCTCAAAATGTTCGCCGTCATGCCCGCTATTAGCCTTATACTTCTTTGTTTATTATGGAAATGCAAATTTAGATTAATGAACCAGCGATGTAAAAATGATGACATTGAAATTCTACTATCGTACAGTGGTGTAAAAACAATGAGCAGAGAGGTGTCTCAGCGAATTTTTAATTTATTTTTTTTTGGTGAGGGGCTAAACAAAGTCCTATAAAGATAAAGGGCGATATACGTATGGGGCCAGTGGCGTAGCTAGGGTCCTGTGCGCCCGGGGACATGACACACAATCAGCGCCCCTTGTCTGTCCGAAAAATTCTGAGCCCCCAATAAAAATGTGAAATTTTGCGATTTATAATAATTTATATAGTTCATTTTCGAAGCTTCTGTATTTTAATGAAATAGAATACATACTGATAATTCTCTATACGATTGTAAACAATTTATTTGAAAACAAAAATACTCTACTAATTATACCATTAGACATAGTCTACAACAAATTCATTCTCCTTGATTTTAATGTCGCAAACTCGTCAATCACGTTGTCAAAATTAATATTCTCAAGTTTATCTCTTTCGATGCTAAGGAGTGCAAGATTACTCAGACGATCTCATCCCACTGAAGCAGGTAAATAAGACAAAATAAGCTTCAGTTTGCTGAAGGACCGCTCACAGCTTTCAGTTGAAACAGCAATTGTTAGAAGTATTTGAAGTGAAATGTGCAGATTCGGAAATACGTCATCTCTATATAAAACAATAAAACCAAAAAGATCTAAAGGAGTTTCCGTTAGAACTTCAGTCAGGGTACTAAGCAGCATTTTTCAGTCTCTGATTTATGTACACAATTCGTGACCATTGACGTCAGTATCGAAGAAATCTACAAAATCTAAGCAATTTTGACGAAGTGTATCGACATTTGTCTCAGCGAGAATAGTTTTGACGTCTAGTAAAAATCCAAATTTGTTGTTTAGATTTTTAGACGTAAAAACTGCATTGATATCTCCTGTTGGAGGCTATCAATTACGCTGTTCATATCACGTGCAGTTTCGTCTTCTGCAGAAAGTCTGCATCTCCCAAGCATCCTCCGATGTAGTCTAATCCTTCTGTCAACCTCGATCTCCCAAGTTTTGCATCTTCCTTTTCATTATCTACCGCAACCTCTCTCAAATTATACCCGAATATTGACAATTTCTTGCTCAAGCGATTCAAGATCACATGCTGCTTCCTTGAAATTCACAGTAGGATTCTACATCCGTTTCTGGACTCGATCAATTTCCCCAAGTATGATGTTCTAGAAATTTAACAAAACTATATAGGGATTTAAAGTTTAATATACCTGCCAGCAAAGTTTCTGCATTACTTCTGGTGTCAGGCGTCAGATTTTTATGTTCTGATATTTTTTTCCAACAGCTCTACCAGTTCATCTAGTCCTTCATAAATTGCTTTAAAAGCTTCTGATCGTGCACTCCAACGTTTTTCAGACTCCCTCTTCATTGTGATTGGCGCAACTCTTTTTAATTCTTCCCAACTAGTTTTTGAACGAGAGAAAACAAAAATTTATACTTTCAACTGTTCCAAAAACGTGATAACAACTGGATCATGTTTAGCTGAGTGTACTCTTGCTAAGTTTAAGCTGTGGTTGTTACAGTTGACGAACAATGACTATGTGATTTCTGGCACATATTCGGTGTTGAAGGCAGGATATATTCCCAGTCATTACAGCAGCATTGTCATAACATTGTGACCGATAGTTGGCTAGAGGTATGTTATTAGATTACAGTTTCTTTACGATAACTCTTTCAAGGCTTATTGCGTCTTTGGAATGTATCTGGATAAAACCTAAAAATGATTCGTTGATGGTTTCTTTTTTAGTTTGAAAATCCACATCAACAAATCTGATGACTTGAGAAAGCTATTCACGGTGTCTTAGATCGGGTGTTGAGTCAAGTAAGATACCGTAGTATTTGTTTTTTTTCTGATTTCACCTAACAGCTGTTTCCTTACAGTCGATGAAAATAGGTGGATAAATTAATTTTGGATTTCCGGTATAAATAAGATACTGCACCTCGATTTTATCGGGCACGTTGTGTTTTTCTAACAGTGGATCATACTGATCAAGTTTGATCACAGAGAGACAGAAAAGAGAGGCAGTGTCTGATGTTTCATATAAAAGGAGTCCAACTTGCTTTGACATACCGACACAAGCCCGTGAGAGGAGAGACCTTCCCTCCCTCCCCCACTTTTCTCCCTCCACAGTGGAATTGGGGAAAACGATTTTATTTTAAAAAAATTGTCACAGCATGCAGCAAAGGGACGTGAATTAACCATTCTGTAATCCAGTGGTTCCTAACCGTTGGAGATTCAAGGACCACTGGAAAAATAGTAGTTTGTATTAAAATACTGCTATATTAGTTTATTTACTACGAACGATGTTTTGCTTTTATTGTAAGCAATGCAGAAAATCCACTTTCACAAAGTTGCAAAGGTAAAAGTATTTTAAAAGCCATCTGAGACAGCTCGGAGTGCTACAAAATTTCATTAAGCCCACTTTCTGATGCAACATATTCAAAGTGGTATCGATAGTCAGTTCAATGAATTGGTTTAATTACGATGTTGGTAATTTTATTTGATGAGTCAATGTGTGCGAGATTAGGACTGGAAACCCATGAAAAACCACTGAACGTTAAAAATCACCAAAGTAGAATTAAAATTGGCCCTGCATTGATTGAATATGACCAGAAATCAAATTTATCAACAGTTCTTTATTTATTTCAATATTTTCTGGTTTCTCGGTGATTTCGTATAATTGATCAAACATCTCAAAGTTACCTTGAAATAATCTTCTTTTCCAAAGATCGAGCTTTTTCGTAAAAGCAGACACTTTGTCACCGAGAGTAATATAATGTCTCTGCTTTCCTTGCCGAGTTGAATTAAGTTTATTGAGTTCTTCAAATGTTTCAGCCAAGAAAGCCAGAACAGCAACCCATAAGGCTAAGCTATGGTTCAAATGATCAACAAGCTTTTAGTGTTTTTTTTTACAAGAAACTCTCTTACGTCATCTTGTAATTCAAACAGTCTGATAACCAGCGAATTTCAGTATTCATCAGTAACTGATAATGTTCAAGGTTCATATTCGAACATAAGAAATCAAAGAAACGAGAATTTAATGGACGAGCCTTGATAAAATTTAAAAACGATTTAGGCCAGATCAAAAATATATTTTAAGTCTGCTTTAATTTTTTTACTTGCTAGTCTTTCTCGATGAATCATACAGTGAGTACATTTCATGCTTTGATCGCGGACCACCAGGCACATCTTCGCGGATCACTAGTTCACGGACCACAGGTTGAGAACCACTGCTTTAAGTCACTTCGTTTTCTTGTCTTGATCATTTTGGTTGCTTTTAGTGTCGTCTCTGTTTGTTCTATTTTAAAAAATCGCCTTTGTCTCTTACTGCTCCCCTACTCTCACTCCCAGCAACTCACAGTTGTTTTTTTTTAAATCGCCATCAGCAATCCTTCATTGTGGATGTGTCATTTATTTATGAGTAGAATGGCACCCCTTAACGCTCAATGGGGGCGCCAAAATCAATGTTGCCAACTGATTTGTAATGAAGATATTTTCGGAGCTCCTAAATTCAATCTTGCAAGAGCATTTCGGATACATTAGTTTACATCAAAATAAAATTAAATAAAGAGTTTTAATACTCATTTTGGCGCCCCCTAACGTGGCGCCCGGGGACATATGTCCCCCCCTGCCCCCCCTCGCTACGCCACTGTATGGGGCCGTCCATAAATGACGTCACGCACCTAGGGGGGAGGGGGGTCACACTTTTGTGACGATGCGTGACGAGGGGGAGGGAGGGGGGTTGAAGAAATGTGACGTCACATCATAAGGGTAACTTTAAATAAAACTTCCACTGAAATATTTGGTCCCTTACAATTTATTTAATGACTTATTTTTTTATTTATTTTTTAAATCAGTGCTTCTCATTGTGCCGGTCGGTAGGCCATCAGACGCTGGTTGGCGTAAGCTATCAAGACATGAAAATTAAATCTAATTATAATCCTTAAGTTTGAGAATCCATAAGTTAACATATGAAATTGTTACACTGCGTCGTTTGATGTTGACATCAAAGCATTTGTGATGTAACCGCAGCTCCGTTTGGTTCTCTCATGGACTTATTTGCCTGTTACCCCAAAAGAGACAAGTTTATGTGTGCGTTACCCCCCCCCCAACCCCCAGACTCTAGGTTCTGCTCACATGACTCGGGGATTTGGGGGAGCATCGTTAGCTCCCCCCCCCCACCCGAAAATGCTACTGGTGAGTTTTACAGGCATGACAAGTGTCTAAAAATGATCTGAATAGGATTATGTGTAGATATTTTAAGTCAAAACGACACGGAATATCCTTTTTCTTTAAAAGGGGAAGGGGGGGGGGAAATCTATTTGATAGAATTAAAAACGTTTTAAGTTTGATATAATTGCTTGATTGGTTTTTGGTCAAACGCCCCTGGCCATTCTAGTCCTCTAGATCAGTGCTTCTCAAAGTGGTGGTCCGCGGACCGGTGCCGGTCCGTGGGCCATCCGCTGCCGGTCCGCAGATGTTCTAGAAAAAGGGAAAAAATGTCAGTGCAGGCAAAATAGTGCACCGGTCTTCGGTGCAATGGCAAAAATTCCTGCCGGTCCGCCATACTAAAAAGTTTGAGAAGCACTGTTCTAGATATAATGGTAAATGAGCCCATTTAAAATTAGTCAAGTATTCATTAACTTTATTGAATGCATCAAATTCTTGGCATGGCAATTCGAGAGGAGCACAAAACAACTTTTCTCCTTAGCTCAGTTTTTAAGGCATTAATTTGTCTGTATCAAATATCACAGACAGTATATGTGATACAGACAAGTCATGTTGATTAAGATTATTGACACTCGTGTCAATATAAATGAAAGTAGGGTAGATTTAGGTGTCTTCGTATAGTACGTAGGTAAGAAATCTACATAGTTGTCAAATTTAAAAAAAAATGCATTTTCTGGAAGGAACCGGTTCAATAATGGGCATATGTTCCAAGCGTACACGTACACATGACGTATTTAAATGTATCTAGTGGATTGTAGTGGATGTTATGTGTCCCAAATGAGTCTGCATTGCCCACAAGAATTCCTTTTTGACCCCAGATGAGGATATTAACGTCTGTTCGCCGACCTCTTTCTTACGGGATGCCCGTCAGTCAATTGAGGGATTTTTTTTTACAAACACATTTTAAAAATATTATTTTTAAATATTTTTTTTTCTAAACAAAGACGTTAACCGTGATGATTAATAGTCAATGTTTAATTTGTATGCATTAAAATAAAATATAATCTAAGGATGTTAACGCAGTTCGTTTTCTGAAGGCCGGTTAAACGTTTTTAAAAAATGCTTCACGCGGGTTGCGATATTACAATGTAGATCTTCACTAAATAAATAATAAATACTTAAATGACAATAAAAGTTATTGAAACATACTTATTTTCAAATAGAAAATAAAGTGTTTGTTTTTCGTTGGTTGTCAAAGATTTGTGACGTATTTTTAGAGGGGGTGGGTCTAAGTTTTTGTGACGACGCGTGACGAGAGGGGGGGGAGGGGGTCAAAAATCGGCCAAAATCGCGTGACGTCATTTATGGACGGCCCCTATTATGACATGACGGGTTATTTCTAGTTCATTGCTGACAACTGTTGTAATTACAACTTTTAATTAACCAAACTTTTCGGGACTTGCCGCCACTGAGCGGGCCCATCCCCCAGCATTTATTTTTGTTATTAATATTATTATAGTGAAAATCCTACGATTGAAATATTACAGGGTATATAAAAACAAGAATATAGCAGTTTATTTTTAGTATGGTGGGAATAGGAGTGGATAAAAGAGTATGAGTGGGGGGGGGGTAGATAAACAACAGTGGCTCGTCTCAATCGGTACCAAAGATGTGCGGCGTATTTTAAAGCCAAGGTCATTTCTTGCCCTTCCTAGTTATCGGAGTTGTGTTCTATTTTCCTTACTTAAACAATTTAAGAACCAAAACCTTTTTGTTTTAAATTTAAATGATTTTCGTTTCATGTTCCAAAAAAAAAGTGTATCAAAATACTTTGTAGTTTGTCGGGACCGTGTTTTATTTCCGTTTGACAGTTATTTCTTTTTAAGCGTTTTCATGTTAAACGTATTTTACAGTATACATTTCAAGCGAAAAGTTTTAATTAGATAAATTATTCGAGAGCCGAAATGCAAACACAGAAGAGTCGCAGTTCGACCACCGTTGGTATAGACATTGCGGTAACATTTTCACGGGTACCAGAGCGCAATTTTACTACCCGGGTAATTGCTCGGCGACGGGCACCCGTTAACAGGCGGCATTAGGTACGCGCGAGGCCTGGTGCAACAATGACCCCGCGGGGACGCCTTAGATTAGGTCAATTTTTGCGCAAACTCAGTAGTGCAGTATCTGCCGGCTTTTTTTGTTACTAAAATATAGTCCCAAGTCTGATACGAGGGCCCCCCTAAGCGCGGGGCCTGGGGCAATTGCCCCAGCTGCCACCCCCAAAGGCCGCTCCTGCTAATTACAATACACATTAACCCATATATTTGTTTATTTAAATTGCCACCAAAACGTTTCCAAATTTAACCATGTGTGTTGAAAATACAAGTTAATTACAAGGTTATTATAGATGCTCATTAGCAATTAGTTCACTCGTAACAGATGCTATCGTAACAGATGCTATCGTAACAGATGCTATCGTAACAGATGCTATCGTAACAGATTCTATCGTAACAGATGCTATCGTAACAGATGCTATCGTAACAGATGCTATCATAACAGATGCTATCGTAACAGATGCTATCGTAACATCAAACACATAAAATGTTTAGCTAAACTTGACATTCTCTAATTCAGGGAGATTCTGGTGGCCCGTTTGTATGCCAGGAATCAGATGGACGGTTCTATGCTTACGGAGTTGTGTCTGCTGGCCTAGACGGTCAATGTGGCATTTTTTTTGGTCTTTACACAAAGGTGTCCAGCTACATGGAATGGATTCTGGACAATATTTCAAGATAACACATAACATTTCAAGAACTGAGCTTGATCAACAGAATGATGGACACAAAGAAAATGATGTTGTTGTTTTTTTTTATTGATGTAATCATTTAAAAACTGCTTTAGCATTAAACATAGTCTGAACTGTGAACACACTAACAAAAGCCAGATCTAGCCACATAGGGAAATGGCAACATTAAAGGAAATAAAACGCAATTTACAAATTGTTTCAGTTTCATTTCTATTAAATTTAGCTTCTTTTTCCTAAAAATCATTTGAGAGACGTATTTCTCAACATCTATTGAAAACTGAAGAATGATAGAAGGTGTTATCAGATACAGATTTTATTGTGGATTATTTGGTGGTTATTTTTTGTTTTTTGTTCATTAGTTAAAAATAAAACAAATCCAAGACTTTTAAATTTAAAGTTAAACTTAACACCTCATTTCAAATAAAAATAATACTCGCACGAAATACGAGCACACAACTAACACTATTGAAGAATACTTTGTTCAATAAAGGTCATAAAATAATTTTAGCCTCTTTAACAAGCCTATCAGCCAGCACCCATTAAAACTATAACACCTACCAATAAATTTAAAGTTAAGAGTTTAGCTAACTGCCATCAAGGGATGATCAAGTTTTATCACATCTATAATTTTGAATCCACTACAACACTAAATATAATATCAAACGATTCATTGACAATCCTAAAAAGTTTAACGTAGAGACTGAGTGAGGAACTAAACAGCATTCCTCTTAACGTGGAGCAGATTTTTATTTTTAAAAACATACTCGACCTGTGCTGGGAGCAAATTTATCATTTTAAGAAACAGAAGTCTATACAAAGAAAAGTCATAAGATATCTAGCCAGCTACAGAGGACGTCATAAGCTTCGAATGGGTAGTACTAGTACTTGGTTGGGCAGTGAGGCAGGTGTGGACACTTGTGATGAGGGCGAGTTCAAAAGATTTAATAGCTGTAGAGCGTATTCTCTTTCTTCCTGGAATAAAAAAAATATAAAACTCTTTAATAGAAGCATGTTGTAAGTTTATATTGCAGCAGTAATTCAACATGGAAGCTGGAAATATTGAGAAATAATTATAATTATACATATCTATAAGTTTCAGTCTAAACATTTCTTGAGCTGTGTTTAATATTTTATGACACAAACATTTTTAAATTAAGGTTGAGGATATTCTCCAACAAAAACTTAATATCTTCATATGATATGCTGGGAAGAAAATAGACTTTAAATAAGAAACATAAAAGAAGAATACTTTTAACTGTTGAATTAAAAAATTTTTTGTTGAAACAGCAAACCTGTCCTTGACATTGTGTAAAGCCTGGTGTATCATGATTATTTTAATGAGTAGCTTTTTTACCAAGTTTTTATTAACTTGCTTTCGTTCCTGTCTGTCAACAATTTTTCAAATCTGCCAACGTAAAATTAAACCACTTCTGATGGTCCTAGAGATCTCAAAATTTTACCACAGATAGATCTTGGATGACAATACAAAACGTGGGGCGGGTGCTTATGAGGTTCAACATTTACAGTTCACTCATTCTCTCACAAATATATCTCTCTTTTGCCTTCTAAATTATAAATCTTTAATTTTTATACCAAGCAGCCGCCCAACGTTTTTAGTCATATTAAATCAAAGTTTTAAATTATTTTCTTCTTTTTAGTCCACTTATAAAAACGTGATTTTTAAAAATCCTTTTTTACCTTTATTTATTAAAGAATTATATTGCGTTTCTTTTTCAAGTAAACGTTTCTAATGAGGAGAAGGTACTTTTTGGGAATGGGAACAGAGGTGAATTTTTAACGATTTAATTTGTTTGGCTCAGGCCTTCCCATCTTACCAAAAATAAACTGAAGTATTTAAATGACCTATAACTGTTATATCCAGAAATAATCCCAAATAGATTTGTGTATTGAATATATAAATACAAAAATATAAAAAATTTGTTAATTAAGGGATATATTTTTCCGCATACGGCCCTAAAATTTGATGTTACCTGTCTGTCTCCTAATGCTTTTGGAAAATCTATGTGTCATACATGGACAGCTGTATGTAGCCTGCTCAGATGACAGAAAACTCTCTTGATTTTTTGGTGTGAATGGACCAGATGATAATTTTACAAATTTAGTGTATCCAATAGCACTTAAATAAACAGGATTAAAAGATTTACACAAGTTTTTTTTCAAGTGGCATGGCAATGCATGCTAAGTACATCTAGTTATTAATTTAAAAAACAAAAAACAAAGTTATCCAAAGACTTTTCTATCTAAAAATAAGTGAATGAATTATAGCTTATTCAACTTCTAAAGTGCAAAACTTGGCAAGCTAATAAACTTCAGTATTACCTGCAGGTCCTAAACCAATAAAAATACAATAAAGCTAATAACATCGCTAAAACAGAACAACCCTTACTCGGAACGTGACGTTTGGCGCACAGATGGCCTAAGCCATTATTTACCATTCCTGTCTAATCATGTGTGCGCTTCACATTCATGAAAGTGCAAGAGTGTTCTAGAATAAAATCATAAGTTAAGTAGAGTTACATAAATATATCACATACAGTCGAACCCACTTACCTCGAGCTCGGTTAGCTCGACCACCCCACTAACTCGACGTTTTTTATTGGAACCGCCAAATTCTCTCTTTGTCTTAGTATTTTTTCATCGGCTAATTTGATTTTTCTAAGTCGCCGAAACCTAGTACCTCGAGTACAAAAGAGGGCCAAATTTGCAACTTAACTTGGTTAGCTCGATCCTCGTCGGTTGGCCTAGCAATGCACTCTGGCATTTTTAGTTCAAAACAGTGTTGACATCTCGCTTTTCTTCTAGACTTCCGGCTATCGTGTGATTCTACGAGTCTAACGGTGGTTTTTATTTAATCAAATAAAAAAATTATTATTCTTTTAAAAGTTTTTTGTTGCTTTGTTACCAGTAAGATACGTGACTGTGACTAACACGCGCGTGACGATGAAATCAAATCATTTCTGATAAGGAATGATTTTTTTTAAAAATCGCTTAGACTTATTTGCCGGCCGAGGTCTAATAGTACACACAGCCCACAGCGTGCTGTGATCAACGGTCAAGGCCACAATAGTTTTATTTATATTACAAGTTTGATTGACTGAGGAATTTCGAGAGCGTTCTGATAGTAACAGATATCCTGCACGTCAAAAGCATTAAACTTAAAATAACCATATTGATTTGTTTATTTGTATTTTAAATTTGCTGATACGACGGCAAACGCAGACAATTATAAACTGGTAACTTTTTTTTTATTAAATGGAATCGAAACATACCACTACCACAGAGTCGTAATCAAAGTCCTTTACTTCGGCATAAATATATATATATATAAATAATAAAATATATATTTAAAAGCTGCCGATTAGTCATAACTTTTCCCGACTTTCAAGGCCGAGAATTTTTTTAAAAAAGAATTCCCGACTTTTTCCCGTTTTCCTGAGTGGGAACCATGGTTATATTTAAATTTGAAACGGTCCTTAAAAACGAACGGTCATTACAACCTTAGGAAAGAGTGAAGAAATATTAGGGTTCCAATACGATTCCGATTAATCGTCCCATCACTAATTAACGCTAACTAATTAATCACGTACATAAAGAAATTTCAAGCACATGTTAATATTTTGCCGCCATATTGGTTTTCATTTTAACTCGATCATCGGTTATGTCGACACCATTTTTCATACCCCAACGCCGTCGACTTAACCGGTTTCGACTGTATTATAATTCTGTTAAGGGGGTTGGGTATCAAAAAAATATTTTTTTATTTCAACAACTTACAAAAAATATTTTTATATGATCATGTTAAGCTATGAATGAAAGTAGTTTTTAATGTTTGATTTTTAAAAAATGTTACATAGTTTCCATTATTACTAGTACTAAGTATTTTGCATTATCTTTATTAAAAGTTTGTAAACATTAATTTAAGTTAAATAAAAAGTTATTTTTAAATGGCGCCAATAATCCTGCGCCTAAACGGCAGTGCCAGTTCGGCGGCGCCAAAAAGTCCTGCTTCGACCCTTACAATTTTTAAAGAAAACATGTTCAAAACAAATTGGATTACACATTCCATCAATACCTCAGATCTACTCAAATGTAGCAAATTCTTTCATTTATAGTTCAGAAAGAGAGATATAAGAATTCCTTCGTTCTGTTAGAATAGAACATAATGCTAACCCAGCAGTTACCAAATTTAAATGATCATTAAGCTTTAGTTTGTGTGAATATTAATATAATAGCAACACTAAACAAGAAATGTTTTGTGATGTGGTAAAGTTTTGTTTTGGTTCATGTAGATATTAATTTAACAAATTAAAAAATATTCTCATTTATATCTAGAAAGGATGTTATTTTTTAGCTATACAAACATGTTAAATGGTGTCCATCCATCACAATGTTTTATGAGCTCTGGTTAAATTTGTATTTTCATTTTCTTTTCTGGCAAATTTTGTTGAATAGTCTTCATATTATTTCCTTGTTCCCTCTTTTTTTTGTTGCTGTTAGACTGATAAATATTTATATATGTTACAGGCAAAGTGTGAAATTTAGGCATTCTATAGAATGCCTAGGCAATGTATAGAATGCCTGATGGTTTCAGGCAATGTATGAAATGATTGCTATTTCATACATTGCCTAGGCATTCTATGGAATGCCGAGTTGTCGTCCGGCAAAGTATGTAATTGGCCTACCCCCGCCATTTTTCCAGCCACTAATGTTGGCGGTGGCCCTTTGGTCGTTGTTTGATGATGGCGATCGAAGCCTGTGAGTGCTGAAAGTTATTGTAAGACAGTGTTTAGCCGGTACAAGGTTCCACTACCAAATCAAAGACAATATTGCCAAAATTATTCTCACGATGTCAGTTTATATCATCCGACTGAGATTCCACAGACGTTCTCCCATAACATTTCCCCTTGGATTGCTGTGTGACCATGTGGGAAGAGAATGTAGTGCTAGGTAAGAATCACGCCATGCTGACATGCAATGACGGATCTTACGATGAGTTATCTAAAGTAAGAGCCAATGCTGTTAAAAACATCGCTTTTTAAAACCGAAACTGTTAAAAAAAGTTGGTGGACGATGTGAAATGGCTAAGACCACC
This sequence comes from Ampullaceana balthica, assembly GCA_944989445.1. Lineage (NCBI taxonomy): Eukaryota > Metazoa > Mollusca > Gastropoda > Lymnaeidae > Ampullaceana > Ampullaceana balthica. The sequence continues at coordinate 1,069,621 of CALYLW010000048.1, read as the reverse complement.
AGTAAGCAAGAACCATGGGTCTATTGTCTAGTGAAATACTATGATGTCATGATGGTGGAAAATAAGAGTAAGTTGATCTACCCTGTTAAAAAAGGCGTGAGTGCCATTCTGTTTTACTTCGAGATATTTGACGAACTTCATAAAGCCCATTTGGCCATTGGTTATGGAGGACGGGACAGAATGTTGAAAGAACTTTCACCCAAATACAAGAGCGATACCCGTCATGATATTAAACTGTGTATTAACCTTAGTGAACCTTGCCAGAAAAAACAAATAGGCGTCAAAAAAGTCATTGTGTTCAAACCAATGGCTTTTTCTGAATTCAACTCTCGTTGTCAGGTCGACCTCATCGACTTTCAATCCCATCCTGATAGGGAATACAAGTTTATAATGGTGTATCAAGATCATCCCACAACGTTCATGGTTCTTAGGGCCCTGAAGAAAAAGACGACGAAAGAAGTAGCATACCAGCTCGTAGACATATTTACGTTGCTTGGTGCTCCAATGATTCTTCAGTCCAATAATGGCAGGGAATTAGCAAAAAATGTGGTAAGCAGCCTAAAGGAGTACTGACCAACCTTGAAGATCGTTCATGGTACGAAAGAGCTAACCAGGACATCGAAAATATGATGTGTTCTTGAAGGCAAAATGAAATAACTGGCCACTGAAATGAGGGGTTACGGTTCGTCCAACTCAAGAAGAAAAGAGCTTTTCATTCTGGGATTAAAAGATTAAAAGATCACCATACGAAGCTCTCTTTGGCTGCAGAGCTAAAGTAGGCCTCACAACGTCATCCCTACCCGACAATGATTTACAAGATGTGGAAATAGAGGAAGATGACGAAAAAATAATACAGAGCTTACATCATGTGTTTTATTTTGTATTACTTCCCCTTTAAAATACGTAATTATCAATAAAGTCTTTTGTTGTGCTCTTTTGACACTTTGCCTAAACGAAATCTGGCATTCTATAGAATGCCTAGGCAAAGTATGCAAAAGTTTTACAAATGTAATACTTTGCCTGAAACCATCAGGCATTCTATACATTGCCTAGGCATTGCCTGTAACAGACAATAAAATAGTTTAACTAATAGATTATTTTTCACAATAAATAAGCAACATACTTCATATTGCTCCTTCCCTTCTAGAAACTGAATCCTCTCTTGAAGAAAACTTTTGAGCCCCAGTTCAGGCGCGCTACATTTCTCCCAGGCCTTGGTGTGATCTGTGACTAGAGTCAGAAGTGCAGACATAATGTGTTCATGGGTTGAACCATGACTTTCCCCTTTTAACAGGGACACCAGCTCTTCCACAGCACCCAAAGCAACTAGGTTGTCTGAAAGAGAGGATCACAATAATGAGTGATTTACATACTCTTACTCGATGATATTATCATCACAAGGAAAGAAGTTGCTGGTCCTCATTAAAAATTGTTTAAGTTTTAAATTGAATGGGTTGCCTGATCAGAACAGGAAAATAATCACACTATCAACATTTAAAATTCTAATAAAAATGCACGACTAGACATAAACCATAGATAAGCGTAGGATGCAATCATCTTCTGTAAAGAAGGAGCGTCTATGATAGATAAGACAAGTTATATTATTTCTTTTCTACCCTGTTTTAGATTGCAGAGATGATCAAACTTGTGGATGTAATTAGCGTATTTGATGGTATATATCTACTCAGTCGAACACCAAGAATAAATGCTTTAAAATCTTCTTGGATATAAGTAATGCTTCAATTTCAAGATCTGACCATAGGTGGATTAAATGAAAATTTAGCATTACTATTTATTTAATCATCGTACCCTCTCACCTTTAAGTGCTGGGTTAGAGTTGCAAATAGCGGACATTAGGAAAGTGGCCTTCACCTTCAACTTCTCTTCTTCATTGCGAAGGGCCCTGAGAAGAACTACAAGGCCATCATGAGCTAGGAGTTGTGTATGAGCTTCTGTGTTGCTCCTCACAAGACCTGGTGTAACAAAAAAGAAACTTATTAGAATGCCACTAACTGATATTCTCATTCAAGATCAAGAAGAGACTTTTCCCCTTAAAAGCCACACTTAATTTCTCCCTTTTTTTTTGCCGTGACGTAAAACATCTGATGAAAAGACTCCCTCGTACCTCTGACCCCACAACATCAAGCTTGGAGCATGAAGTCACCAGATACACACACTACTGGCATGCAGATCTACTTAAGGAGCACTTACATGATATGGCATACAGTGCCTTAATTTGCACTTTAGGGTTTGGATCAGTGTCTGCCAACAATAAAAACGCTGGAAGTAGTTTCAAGGTTAATAAAGCTGTCTGAGCTGTAGGGTTATTTTGGGCCAGGTTTCCTAGAAGCTCCAGACACCTCCATCTCAGCTCACTCACTTCACTGCTGAGGAGCTTGGGCACGATTCGTAGTCCATTTATTTTGATAAAATCTTAAGAAAACAAAAATTTTCGAAGTGAAATTAGACCCTTTGTTATACAAGACAACGTATTATTAGAGTAAAGCAATTTTAACAAAATTAAGTCAGCATTGCTCAGTTTTGAATAACGTAAATTTGTTTTATTATTTCTTTTTGGGTGTATATGATTTCGTTCAATATACCTCCTGCAATATCCAGATCCTCTGCCCATTCTTCCAGTTCTGATAGCGCTGTGATCTGCTGCTCAGTCCCTGATTCAGTGTCTTGCTCTGCTTCTTCTATGGCCTTCAAACATATCATCATACGCTCCACCGGATTCACAGTCATGGATGTTAAAGCATTTTCAAGCCACTTTTTTCTCTTCAAAATTACGACAAACAAAAAAAGTTACATTTATTAAAATTTATTTAATTGAATCTATAAATTTTATCAATACCCAAATATTTTGGCGAAAGACATTCAATAACAACCTTTTAATTTTATTTGCTATAAAAAAGCTTTAAGTATAAGGGTTACTTTTTATCTTTTATCTCATTCGCTACTAAGCGCAATAACCAAAACACCCTCTGAAATACTAAGCAAAGGGAGATTACTCTAAAAAAACATGCACCCTCATGTTAAATAAAAATATTTTTAAAAACCTAAATGAAATTTTAAAATAACAAGACACACACCAAAAAGCAGAAAATTGGATGAGCTTTTATAAAATGTATAGGTTAATTCACTTTAATTCACAAATATGTTTGAAATAAATCTTGAAAAGTGTTTTTTGAAAATTTACATCGCTGTTTTGGGATGCGACCTCCGTTATTTGTCACCTTTTGTTTTATTTTATTGTCTCATGAAACTTTGAGAAAAATCTTATCCACTGACAAATACAATTTTGTAATTGGTTACTTGAGTCTAATCATGATGTCAATGTAGAGGAATTTATATATGTCCTCATTAGTAACCTCCTTCCACTGTGCATCTTTCTTACCCTTGGCTGTTTGCTGGGGTTCAGCATATCTGTTTGTTTCAGCAATTAACAACTCTATCATGGCAGAGTTCATGAAAAGCATTAAGTAGTCTATGAGACTGCTGTCAATAAGGAGAAAATGATTTCCCCTGTAATGTCATTAAAATTCTATAGCTTGTCTGTAACACTAATCAAATTGTCTGACCAAGATTCAGTGACAGTATCTCCTTCATTTCATAACTCTCGTTAGCGTCACTCTGATTATAGAGTTAATTATTATCAGTATCACTATCACTAATTTTAACATTTGATTCCTCATCGTTTAAATTATTAACTGCTGCATAATTAAACGTTGAAGCAGCAATTAAAGAGTCAAGAAAATGAAAGGCCTCTATAAGAATATTCAGAAACCACACAATCAAATTTCACCAAATAGAGTCCGACTTCTAAGTCACACAGCTTTTGAACCGTAAATGACATAAACATCCGTTTTTTTAAAACGAAATCAGCTATGTTTCTACTTTTTAAAAAGCTGTGAGCTATTCACACGGTAACAATGCTTCTCGCAGGATCATTTTATATATGCGCGTTGCTAGACGCCATGTCACATTTGGGCGCATTAGTAGTGAGGGGGGTATGTCGCATTCAGTTGCATTAGTAGCGAATGAGTTAATAAATAATTTCCTTCGGACCTTCAGTAAACTCTGAAGGAATTTCTTACTTCTTCTGTCAAGGGTTCAAAAATTTCTGAGTCAGTGGGGTGAGGAGCATCTTCACTTCTTGTGGCTTCCATACAGAATCTAAGCAGACCCTTTATATTTTTGACAGGTCGAATATTTGATGGTACTTCATTTTCCTGGCTTGACATGATTTTAAATTTGTATTCCTGAAAATGATGTTAAATAATCAAATGTTAGAATCACTGAGAAAATTACAATTTTTTAATAGTATCTAATACTTAAACTTTACTTCTGGTGTGGCAGTCAAACTGCTTCCTTTTAGTTTTAGGGTTACTGAATAGGGAATAAGTGAGCACGAAAATGAAGCCACAAGACAAGGAATATTTGGAAAAAAGCCTTGTCAGTGAACAAACATAAATTTAAGAAAGTATGATAGTATGAACATAAAATAAAACGTATCTGCAGTGTGCAGTTAGTCCAAAAATTCAAAAAGACAACCAGAAATAGAAGGAAAACTGTAAGACGGGGGTTTATGAAGATAAAGGGATGAATGGGTGGGGTGACATGTCAGTATTGTCAGTGATAAAACATTCATCCCATGTGTCATGTGGTCCCATAATCCTGAATAAGCTTAATCTCAAAGACTCTAACTCTAATCATCTAATGACTAATAGTAATGTCTAATGAATGGCTTACTTAATTAACTTAATTAAAGTGTAAGTTATAAATTTCAAATTGTAAATTATGTGAATTAAATTAGTTATTTTTTGTTATAATATATTCATAGTATAAAGCCTATATAATATATACACTACGGCTATGACATCTACGCCAAGAATTATGACACGATAACATTATTAATAGTAATATTAAAAATTAATAACTTAAATCAAATTCAAATCATTTGATTTGACATTTGAAAAATAAATCAGCAAAATGAATGTTAATGATAATGTAACTTATTTTTCTATAACTGTAATAAATATCACTAATATTACTGTTCATAATTTGATATAATCTCATGTTTATTTACCAGCTGATAAAATAAATTAGGGTTATATCTTTCCTAATAAAAAAATTCTTAAACTTCGTAGATGTTTCTTATTTTTTCTTTCCGTTTCTGGAATAAACAAAGGTGGGAGCAACACTCGCTTTTTTCTATCAGACCTCTTTTTATTTAATGGTCAGATACTTTCAGTCTAAAATTAACTTTAATATAAATGCGTTTGTCAAAAAATAAATTCGGTTGTTTGGTGTTCCGTTGTCATTAGTGATTGTTAAAGTTTTAATTTTAATGTGACGATTAGCGCTTAATATTTCATAATGATCTTAGTCTTAGTCTTTGTTGGTTTTTTTAAATATTTTTTTTGTATCTATACTTCAATATTATATATTTATAATAAAGAAAATGTATAATATAATGTAGGTCCTAAATTTAATTTTAATATGTTTGTTATTTGTAATAGTACATGCATTTTAAGAATTTAAATTTAAGTTATTTGAAAACGTGTTAAAATTTGTAACAGTAATTGTATTTCACTATTTGTACCGATGAAAAATAAAGCATAATTTAAAATAATAATATTAATAATATTTATTTTTGTCATTAGCCGAAACGTCTACTTTTGTATTAATTTTTTTTTATTTATCAATAAATGAAGCTTTAATATTGAATTTATTGTTTTGATATTGATCACACAATTCGTTTGTTAAACTTAAACTTTAAACGTCTTGCTAAATGATTACAATTACGCATATTACTATTTGGGTTGCCAGATGTCCGGTTTTGTACCGGACTGTCCGGTATTATCGTTATTTGTCCAGTGGAAAAAGGGAAGCAATACCGGACATTTTACATTTAAATATTGTGCCATCGACAAAATTCGACACTAGTGTCCGGTATTTTTGAGACAGCCCCCTGGCAACCCTAATTACTATTCTAACAAATAATTATTAAATTACTTATGTCATGTAGGCTACATATTACTGTGTTGAATTAAAATTGAATGTAACATTTTTAACGCAATTGATGAATTAAACAATAAAAAGTGAAACAAAATTGCCATAAACTTAAATTTAAAAAATCACAGACATGATTAATGATTATATTATATTATATTATATGCTCGTCATTATGATTATAGGCTACTATTATATAATTATACAAAGGAAATAAGAAAGTATGAGCAGCAGAGTAGATGGGCAGGAAAATGGCCAAGTGACTAAAAGTTTGGAATGTATGCGATGACGAATGGGGCCAGCCAATAATGACGTCACACGATGTTGGCCCCCCTTTTTCCCCAAATATGACTCATGAACCTTTGCGCCGCTCCCCCCCACTCCCCATTAAAAAAACGCATTTTCTATTTCTAAATGAGCATGTTTCAATTCACTTTTTTTTAAAGTATGCGTTAAGTGCAGGGGTGTCCCAATTTCGGCCCGTGGGCCAATTAAGGCCCGCACTTAATTTGTAACTGACTCATTCTTATTAACTAATTGACGGACGTATTCTTTCTGTGAAGACATTATTTTTCTTTTAAGAAGTCGAAATTTTGTACTGTTTTGGGTACCTCAGAGAATGGCAAATATCGATAACATTTTACTGTAAGGGGCCGTCCATAAATGACGTCACGCTCCTAGGGGGGAGGGGGTCACACTTTTGTGACGATGCGTGACGAGGGGGAGGGAGGGGGGTTGAAGAAACATGACGTCACATCAAAAGGGTAACTTTAAATAAAACTTCCACTGAAATATTTGGTCCCTTACAATTTATTTAATGAATTTTTTTTTAAATTTTAATCAGGGCTTCTCAATGTGCCGGTCGGTAGGCCATCAGATGCTGGTTGGCGTAAGCTATCAAGAGACGAAAATGAAATCTAATTATAATCCTTAAGTTTGAGAACTCACAAGATAACGAATGAAATTGTTACACTGTGTCGTTTGATGTTGACATCAAAGCATTTGTGATGTAGCCGCAGCTCCGTCGGCGAACATTTTTGCCCGTTATCCCAAATAATACAAGTTTATGTGTGCGTTACCCCCCCCCACCCCCAGACTCTAGGTACTGCTCACATGACTCGGGAATATGGGGGATCGTTGTTATCCACCCCCCCCCCAAATGCTATCGGTGAGTTTTACAAGCATGACAGTTGTCTAAAAATGATCAGAATAGGATTATGTTTAGATATTTTAAGTCAAAACGTCACGTAATATCCTTTTTCTTTAAAATCTATTTGATAGAATTATAAACGTGTTAAGTTTGATATAATTGTTCGGTTGGTTTTTGGTCAAACACCCCTGGCCATTCTAGATATAATGATAAATGAGCCCATTTTAAAGTTTTCAAGTATTCATTAACTTTATTTAATGCATCAAATTCTTGACATTGCAATTCGAGATGAGCACAAAACAACTTTTCTTCTTAGCTCAGTTTTTAAGGCATTAATTTTAAATATCACAGAAAGGATACAGTCAAATCACGTGGATTAAAATTATTGTCACTCGTGTCAATATAAATGAAAGTAGGCTAAGTAGGGTGGATTTAGGTGTCTTCCTATAGTACGTAGGTAAGAAATCTACATAGTTGTCATATTTTTAAAAAATGCATTTTCTGGAAGGAACCGGTTCAATAATGGGCATATATTCCAAGCGTTCACGTACACATGACGTATTTTAATATATGTAGTGGATTGTAGTGGATGTTATGTGTCCCAAATGAGTCTGCATTACCCCCAAGAATTCCTTTTTGACCCCAGATGAGTTTATTTACCACTGTTCGCCGACCTCTTTCTTACGGGATGCCCGTCAGTCAATTGAGGGATTTTAAAAAAAAATACATTTAAAAAATATTATTTTAAAATATTTTTTTTCTAAACAAAGACGTTAACCGTGATGAATAATAGTCAATGTTTAATTTGTATGCATTAAAATAAAATATAATCTAAGGATGTTAACACAGCTCGTTTTTTGAAGGCCGGTTAAACGTTTTGAAAAAAATGCTTCACGCGGGTTACAATGTAGATCTTCACTAAATAAATAATAAATACTTAAAGGACAATAAAAGTGATTTGAAACATACTTATTTTCAAATAGAAAATAAGGTTGTTTTTTTTTGGAAAAGTCAAAGCTTTGTGACGTATTTTTAGAGGGGGGGTCTAACTTTTTGTGACGACGCGTGACGAGGGGGAGGGAGGGGGTCAAAAATCGGCCAAAATCGCGTGACGTCATTTATGGACGGCCCCTTACCAATTACTAGACTTTAAGTCTTAAAGACCAAACAAATGGAACAAATTGACGTCAAATTACCAAGAAAAAAATATATGTATTTATTACTGATGGCGACCCTACCACGACTAGTGAGCACAGTTGACTACTAAAACTTGCCTGTAACAAAGTCAGCGAAGAGGCTGGCAAATATTTTAAATTCTCGGAATCATTCACCAACAAGATCTATGTGCCAAATACCTTAGATGTGATCGTGTCCTTAAGCTTGTGATAACATCTATAAACTCTATTCGCTCTAAAGCCCTGTTTTGCCGCCAGTTTAGCAGTTTCTTCTTGAAGTCCATGGACAATACGAAGATTTTGTGTATCACAATGGTATACGATGGCTAGTCCGGGGACAGCACTTCAGCTCCTCTACACACTTAAAAAGAAACGGGGCTAGTCATCGTAGCAACTAAGGAACAACCAATTCCAGAACTATCTGATCCTGCTTGGCTTCAACTTTCTTAACACAAATCTTCAAGGAAAAACAGCGGTGGTAAACCAATTATATTCACAAATCAATGCCTTTTGAAACAAGATGCAAATTTTTAGGGCTGCGGAAATTAACGATTAATTTCTCGATTAATCGTTAAATTTTTTTATCGATTAAAATTATTTTAATCAATAAAAAAACGATTAAAATTAAAGAAAATATTTATAATATTTTAATTTTTTTTATTAATAAATTATTAATTATTAATAATCCTATATAATAAAAGGCAAATTTCTGTCCTTTCTGTCCGTTCTGTCTGGTCATCTATAGCGATTGGTCCTTCAAACACATATGACTCATACAGCCAATCATATTGAACACGTTTACGCCATTTACGCCGACGTTCAAAACGAGTTATTTTTGGTGCAGTATTTCTTCCAAGACTTTATTTTGAGTTATGCGCGTTGGGATTTATAGCAAAAAGCTCTGTTTTTACGAGTTATTTATTTTAACTATAATGAAAAGTATTTTTGACGCGATGCACATGTAATTTCGCTCGAGACGGCTGTTGGAGGGGAGTTACAACATGCCACCGAACGGTGGCGGAACGTCCTTGGACGGGCTTTGTTGCTCGTTAATAATAATTTATAAATTTTTTTACGTACAAACTTCTCCCGCGTATATTATAATGTATTTTATTACTTTATGTGGACCGGCAGACGTCAACTAAAAAATGGCTGACAGCATCAGCGCAGTTAAATTTAAACATATAACTAGAAAGTTTAGCAAAATTTTTATTTTAAAGCTAACTTCGGATGGCAAAGTCGAAGATGGTGAAAAGGTTTACAGTGTTCACTGCCATAAACAATTCTCCTTTAAAGGATTAAATACATCGCCGACGTACCCCCTTCAGCACAAACATCCGCTCAAGTATCAACACATTGTCATAAAATTCAGTTTAGAATATTCTTAATTTTCAATGTCCGTGAGAAATGTTCAGTTTAATGACGTCATAAATTTTAATTTTTGGCTTTAATCGAAATTATCGATTAATTAATCGATAATTTTTCAAAAGTTAACGATTAAATTTAAATTAATCGATAACAGTCCTAAAATTTTTCAAAGGCGTTTGTCTCAAATGCAGCCTAATACCACACATTTCGCCCCACTACAGAATATCATGACAAGTTTTCCAAAAAGAATCTGCAATGAGCAGAGGTAAGTTGCAGATGTCATATCCACGGCCGTTGAATTTCAAAGAACTATAACAAATTCAAAAAAGAGCTGCCAGATTCATTACTGGAGAATATTCGAAACTGACAATTAGTTAAATCATTAAACCTTGAAACACTAGAGGATAGAAGAACCAAGAGCAAAGCAGTAATCATACATAAAGCAATTAATTCTAATTTAGAAATACAACACAAAGATAACTTAATACAACCCTCAGATAGACATAAGGATAAAAACACCTTTCTTATTCCGTATGCAAGAACAAACACATACAAGTTTTCCTTCTTCCCGTCCGGAATTCGGGCGTGGAATGGGTTGCCTGAAGAATCCAGGAAAACCAACACTTTATCAACATTTAAATCTCTAATAAAAATGCAGGACTAAACACAAACCATAGATAAGCGTAGGACGCAATAATCTTCTGTATAGAAGGAGCGTCTGTAAACAGATAAGATAAGATAAGATAAAGACGCTTTCAGGACTTAGCAACTATCTTATCTTATCTATACAGACGCTCCTTCTATGCAGAAGATAGTTGCGTCCACAGACCATGACAGATGATCTGTTGGCAAGTGATGCAGCATTCACAGGCCACGGCTTTGTGGGTTCCACGCATTACCCAGCCGCCTAACTACATGTAGTGTTAGGTACCCATTCGGAGCGGGGTGACTCAGGGACGCCCTAGGCCCCGGGAACAAACCCTTGCCTTCACACGGATTCGAACCTGTGACCATCGGTATTGAAGAGGAAATCATTTTTTTGTCCTCACCTTTCTCTGTGGATCCCGCTGATGCTCCAGGCTATCTGCAACTGGAACTCATGGAGTTTCAAAGTGATTTTGAATGTCGCAGCAGGCAGCAACAGCTTTTTCTCATTGCCTTTTAAAGGTCAGCTGGGTTATGACAGATTCAAAGAAATTAGAACATTTGCCAAGAAAATGCTCAGCTTGTTTGGCTCTACATGTGTGAGCAGACATTTTAAACAAAAATCGTGTGAGGACGAGACAAGCGACTCTCACCTGTATGATATCATACGTATCAAACTAGTGGCATTGAGCCTGACCTTGCATATTTACTGCAGCCAAGATCTCACTTTCACCCTTCAAATAAAAATTTTGCAATAAAAAAACTTCTCAAAGTAGGTCATTTTAGTTAAATAATCTTAATACGTCCGCCACATATCTTTACTTCATGGAATATAGCCCGCCATGCAAAAAGTTTGGACGCCCATGATTTAGTGTAATGATGCACTCTAATATCGTAACAAGCGTGATGCCATGTAAAACGTCATTAAAAAAATTGTAAGCAATCAAATTGACGAAAAACAAAGATACGAGAGAAAACAATTACTACGAGAACATTTCACCGATGATTTGGAATATGTAGTTCACTCTTTACGGTTTTTAGAAGCACCTGTGGTAAGGGGCCGTCCATAAATGATGCCACGCGATTTTGGCCGATTTTCCCCTCCCCACCACGCGTCGTCACAAAAACTTAGACCCCCCCCTCCAATATGACGTCACAAAGCTTCTCCCCCCCCCTCCTAAGCTGTATTTTCTATTTGAAAAAGAGCATGTTTCAAATCACCTTTTACCACGTTTTTATTAACTCGCTTTCGTTCCTGTTTGTTGGTTGGTTTGTTGGTTGGTTTGTTGGTTGGTTTGTTGGTTTATCCAAGATTTTTTCAAATCTGCCAACGTAAAATTGAACCATTCCTGAAAATTTTACCACAGATAGATCTTGGATGACAATGCATTGTATCAAAATTTCAGATCGAATGTACCGTTATTAAATTATTGAACTTTTTACCACGTTTTTATTAACTCGCTTTCGTTGGGCATTGTTTGTTTGTCCAAGATTTTTTTCAAATCTGCCAACGTAAAATTGAACCACTTCTGATGGTCCTAAAGATCTGAAAATTTTACCACAGATAGATCGTGGATGACAATGCATTGTATCGAAATTTCAGATCGATCAAATGTACCGTTATTAAATTATTGAACTTTTAAGTTTATCTATAGTCTATATAAAAGCATCTGTACCGTCGGCTTTTGTTGACATCCGTGAGTTCGCCCCGTGACCACATCACAATGTTTTTAAAACGTTGGGCGGGCGCTTGTGAGGTGTTTGTTAAAATAAATAGAGGTAAAAGAATATTTTAAAAAACCAGGTTGTTATAAGTGGACTAAAAAGAATAAAATAAATAGAAGTAAAAAAAAAGATTTTAAAAAACCACGTTTTTAGAAGCGGACTAAAAAGAAGAAAATAATTTAAAAACTTATTAGTTCAAGTACTTCGATTTAATATGACTAAAAAGGTGGGGTGGGTGTTTGGTATAAAAATTAAAGATTTCTAATTTAGAAGGCAAAAGAGATCTATAAGTGAGAGAATGAGTGAACCGCATATGTTAAACCTCATAAGCGCCAGCCCCACGTTTTTAGTCATATTAAATCGAAGTACTTGAACTAATAAGTTTTTAAATTATTTTCTTCTTTTTAGTCCGCTTCTAAGAACGTGGTTTTTAAAAATCTTTTTTTTTACCTCTATTTATTAGTTTATCTATAGTCTATATATAAGAATCTGTACCGTCTGCTTTTGTTGACATCCGTGAGTTCACCCCGTGACCACATCACAATGTTTTTAAAACGTTGGGCGGACGCTTGTGAGGTGTTTGGTAAAATAAATAGAGGTAAAAAAATATTTTAAAAAACCAGGTTGTTATAAGTGGACTAAAAAGAATAAAATAAATAGAAGTAAAAAAAGATTTTTAAAAACCACGTTTTTATTAGCGGACTAAAAAGCAGAAAATAATTTAAAACTTATAAGTTCAAGTACTTTCATTTAATATGAATAAAAACGTGGGGCTGGTGTTTGGTATAAAAATTAAAGATTTCTAATTTAGAAGGCAAAAGAGAGATCTATAAGCGAGAGAATGAGTGAAACGCATATGTTAAACCTCATAAGCGCCCGCCCCACGTTTTAGTCATATTAAATCAAAGTACTTGAACTTATAAGTTTTAAATTATTTTCTTCTTTTTAGTCCGCTAATAAAAAAGTGGTTTTTAAAAACCTTTTTTTTTACTTCTATTTATTTTCCAGTTAAGTATGTATTTAGTGTAAGGTTGCACTCTGATATCGTAATACGCGTGTTGCCATGTAAAACGTCATAAAATAAATTGTAAGAAATCAAATATTTAAGAGGCACTTTTATCTAAAGATGCCAGTTTGTATGTGACGTCACATTTCTCAAAGTACCCCTCCCCCTCGTCACAAATGTGTGGATTCCCCTCCCCCCTCTAGGTGCGTGACGTCATTTATGGACGGCCCCTAAGGAATTAAACGAAATTAGCGATTTCCATGCGTGCATAGACTGCTTTAAAAAAGAATTACTGTCTTAAACTGGCAGCGTTTACAACATTTACAGCAGAGCATTTAATAAACCCAAGGAGCCAAGAATTGTAAATTATAAAATTTTTAAGTTTACTTTTATAATATAGTAAAGGAGCTTTTAAATTGGATTATTTATAGTGTAGCCGTCTCAGAACATACAACACAGGCCAAAACGTAAGCTAAAAAAAATCATGTTACACGTTTAAACTAGCAGTGGCGTAGCTAGGGTTGGTGTCACCCGATACGTTAAATTAATTGTATAGCCCAGATCGAAGTATCGTGGAGTTCTGGTTTGAGGTGAGGCGCCCGCTTAGTTAGCTTGAGATTCACGTTTACGTGTGCCGCTGAATTAGTTAGGTACAAAGTCAATGACCTTACGGAATATTAAAGTCCAGAGAATGAAAGCGTAGCTCTGAGGGGGATTTGTTTATTGAAGAAATGCATGCGCAAGGAAAACACAAAGCGTCATTTGTTGGGCGGGTACGAGACTCGCTAATCTATTAGTAGATTGCTACAATACAGGCTCGTATTAAGTTGTCTATTAAGTAGGGCTTTTAACGATTAATTTAAATTTAATCGTTAACTTTTGAAAAATTAACGATTAATTAATCGTTAATTTCTATTAAAGCCAAAATTGAAATTTATGGTGTCATAAGTAACATGTATTAAAATACTTGTCGAAAATCGAAATAACACTGGAATGTCTTCTTTATCTGACATCTTTTAACCAACAACGCAAACAGACAAGTGTGTTTGACATTATTTGGTTCAAGTGAGGAGCGGGTCTTATTGACAATATAACCAGCCGAGCTGAACAATTGTTCACATAGCTTTAGATTGTCTGAGGTGAAGTTCTGATACTATAGTGGATGTTTGGTTTGCAGGTGATATGTAAGCGAACTGTTAGAACTATGGTAGCAATGTACCCTTTCATGTTCACTTTAAGCAACATGGCTGCGCAGATATTTAACCGTCGCCACGCAGGAGTTTAGAATCACCGAACAGCAAATTTTGTAAAATATTACATTATATTTTTTTCCCGACTTAACGTTTATTTTGTTCAACTACAGTAATGCTTAAAATATTTTTGTCAAAATTGGTACTGTACTGTACAGTATATTTATATTAAAGATTGAAAAAACATGGGAAATGTACTACTAACAAGTGCTATTCAAAACCCCATTTAATGGCAACACTGCGTTATCCTGGTTTATAATTATCCTTTATCTTATTTTTTTAAATATAATTATTCCCGAGCAGCTTGACTCAGTTTATTTCTTAGCCAACCTTTATATAAAGCTCGAGCTGGAATAATTGTGCAAAAAGTAAAGTCAATAGATGTCATGTCTTTTTTAAAGTATAACTAACATTTATTTAAATAAATATTTTAACATCATATCTAAATATAATTGTTAGATAAACACGTTGTCAGTTTCTTCGCTTACTAAGGAACAGTTTGATCAAATTCGGATGCGCTTGGCTAACTGTATTGGAGGAAGTATTGACATCTTTAAAACTACAGTGGAGCCCACTTAACTCGAGCCCGGTTAACTCGTCAGCTGCATAAAGTGGACGTTTTTTTTATTGGAACCGCCAAATTCTCACTTTGTCTTTGCATTTTCTCATCTGTTAATTCGATTATTTTAAGTCGCCGAACCCTAATACCTCGAGCACAAAAGAGGGCCAAATTTGCCACTTAGCCTTGGTTAATCTCGATCCCCGTCTGTTCGCTTAGCGACGCACTCTCGCATTTTTAGTTAAAATTGTATCGAAATCTCGCTTTCCTCGAGACTTCCGGCTATTGTGTGATTTTACGAGATTTAAATAAAAATTACCGGATGTTTTTATTTTTGATCCGTGTGTGAATCAGTGCTGCCATCGCTAGGTTTTTCAACCTAGATCTAGGTTTTTTCGTCCTTGTCTAGGTTTTGTCGTCCTTGTCTAGGTTTCTAGGTGTTTTATTTAAAAAATAGCCATAATCAAGGTTTTTTCTTTAAAAAAATGTAAATAAACGATTTTCAAGTACACAAATTAATAAATATGTGCTATTAATATCCTAAATAAATTCGATTTTTTTCAAAAATAAAATTAAGCATTAGGTGGCAACAGTTTTTTTGAGACGCTCTGTCATGTTACATTATGATATTTCTCTATCCCACTGAATTCGAAAGGTGGCGCTGCTGCAGTGCCATCTGTCTAAAGAAATCTGGTACAAGATATAACAGCTTGAATGAGCAAAAATAATTCAATTTTATTAGACTTCATGACAAACTTAACAACTCTAACATTTTCTTCTGCCTGCGTTGAGAGAATATTCTCTCAAGTATACATGCTATAGACCAAAGATAATCTAACACAACACTCAGATAGACAGTTATAAAAAAACACTTTTCATACTTAGTATGCAAGAACAAACACATACAAATTCTCGTTCTTTCCGTCCGGAATTTTGATATGCAATGGGTTGCCTGATCAAACGATACATTAATTCAAATTAATTCACAGCAGCATTACATCAATTTAAACGGGACTTAAGTTATGTTAAGTAAATAACTAGTGGACTAATAATACTAATATACTCTATCATTTAGACGATAAATTAACCCCAAAAGTATATTTAAATTAAAGGGCATTCTTGCTAACGATCTGGATAATAATTAATGCTCGTATCAGTTGCTCTCAAAATTACACACACTATTCTATTCACTTCCAAAACAAGTACAAGTAATATCAACGATCTGTTCATTTCCTGGAAGATGTAGGTTATATTTGACGAACTTAATGTTTCTTCTTCCTATCACAGATAATATTTTCACTAACCGGACCAGTTTGTGAAAATAGTTAATCTTTTCCTTTTCTGATGAAGTAATGATTATAATTCGAGATATTTATTACATGAAAGCACAAATACATAGTTGTCTATTTAAAAAAACACCAAATACGCATTATAGTTATTGATCTTTTCATTTGCTTGAACAATTTTCAAGAGTATTAGTATTACAAAAATTGGGTAGACTGCAATCAGGCTTATAGATAAGTAGATGGATAACATGCAATAATGTATGAGCCTGACATGACGTCACAAAACAACGTTTCGGCAAAGAGCATTCTTCAACGAACAAATAGCACAAAAACAAATATAACGAATACAAAGAAATTAAAACTTATCTGCTGTGGAATCCACAGCCAAAGGGAGCAATATTATGAAGAGAGTAGTAGTAAGGGCTTATACAGGAATGGAGAGAGTGGGCGTGGCGAATCATTTAGCATGTCAGAGTAAATAAAACATTCATCCCTTGTGGTGCAAACAGAGGCGTCACTAGGGCTGGTGTCACCCGGGGCGGTAGCTAATGGTGTCACCCCTTCACGACTGAAGGGGCCGTCCATAAATGACGTCACGCGAGGTTGCCGATTTCTACCCCACCCTCCTCCAGCGTCATACTTTGTCACAAAAACTTAAACCCCACCCCTTTTTTACGATATGACGTCACAAAGCTTTGACACAGCCCCCCCCACCAGGTTTCGCGTTTTTGATGTGACGTCAACATTTCTCAAACACCCCCCTCCTCGTACCACATCGTCACAGATGCGTGCCCCACCCCTATGGCGGATTAAAAGCGGGCTTCTGAACGGGCTAAAGCCTCCAATAATTTAAGGGCCCCCAAACTTATTATGAATTATAGTGTATAATAAAGATGCAGGCCATTATGTTTGTACGAATCCCTGAAAATGCCTTGGACAGTCATACGGCAATGCTGCAAATATGAGTAGGAAGTATAACGGAAACCAGGCTATTCTTCGTCAGAAGTGCATTGTTGCTCATTATGTGCCGTGCACAGCTCATTCCTTTAATTTGGTTGGGAAAAGAGCCGCAGTTTGTCCTGCTGCAGTCAGATTTTTTGTCTTCTGCAAAATCTTTATACCCGGCTTGTCTACTCGTCGTTGACAGGTACTTCAAAAACATATGAAATTGATACATGCTAACAAAGCTTTGTCTGACACAAGATGGTCAGCCTGACATGATGCTGTAAGGTCTGTTAATAACTCATACCATGAGAATATCGCAGCACTGTAAGAATTAGCAGCAAATGAAAATCAGCCACGTCGACTTGAAGAAGAAGGATTTCTAAAGGAAATTGAACAACTGGAATTCGCTATTTTACTTGAAATTTGGGAAACAATTTTAGAAATGAAGTCTCTCATTGAGTTTGTTAAAAGATAGCATTCTTAATTTGATTCCTATGAAGACAAAGGAAAGGAAAAGTCCGTGGTAAAAACAGTGTAAACAATCTTCAATACATATCAAACAAAAAAGAAAGCGTCAGTTTGATAAAGGGGCATTAAAAAAAACAACAGTATTCTCCTCGAGACAAAAAATCAAGAGTGAGGTATTTCTGATAATCATTGACAAACTTTCTTAAGCCCTACAACATCGGTTAGGCGCATATAAAGACATCCATGAGAAATTTGGCTTTCTTACAAACCTAACTGAGCTCAGCAATTTCGCCACCCGATGGGCAGCAGCCAAGTTAATGGAAGAAAATTCAAGTTCAAGTGATTTCGAAGACTGCTTACCTACAGAATTAGTCCAATTTTCAGAACTCTTAAAAGAGTTATTGTCCAGCCACAGGCTCAGGGTAAGGAAAAGGAAGTAGCACAAAGCGAAACTCAAAAAAACGTGCACTGAGCTAAAAATTTTGCTGCTTTTAAATGAGCTATATTTCACACAGTCCTTTACAAATGAACACATCGCACTTTGCATCTATCTTTCAATGATGACATCAAACTGCAGCTGAGAGCGAACCTTTTTAAAGTTGAAAAGAATATATAATGAGAATTTGCATGGGACAAAAAAGATTGAAAATGAGCATTGAAAAGGAACTTGTAAGCTTACTCAGCTTTATTGACTTGATTGAAAACTTCGCCATTTGAAATATTCGCAAACGAAAGTTGTAGGTTGAAATAATAATCATACATATTTTTCAATAATTTTTGTTATTTCAAATAGAGAAAACAATTCGTTACCTCATGAAAAAAAAATATTTACAAAATATTTTAAAATACGGAATAATGCGTAATATTATTCTATATGGGGCGCGTTCGTAACCACGAAACAGCGTAAGTCGGGATGTGACCGTCGTAACCGGAGGACTACCTGTATATAAACATGCATATCTATGCTTTCACGCCTTTTTAATAAATATATATAAAACAAAATATTAACTCAAAGACATAGAAATCATAATTTTCCTCAAGAAAAATATTCCCCCCACCCCACTGTGGCGGAGGGGGTCGTGAGGTGGGATTCATTTATGCTGTCGGTGTGTCCAAGCCCAAATGGCTTTATATCTTTTAAAACAGAAGAGACTGCCTCTTTCATTCCAGCCTTTTTAAAAGATCTCTCTGCTGCGACTGTTTCTTTTCTTTTCTTCCTAATTTGTTTTAATGTTGTTTGTGTGTCGGGAATGTTTTATTATTGCAAGTTAACTGATATATTTTTTAATAAGTGTTTTCGCGTTTAACGTATTTCATCGTATTTCTTAATTTCTTTCTAGATTAAAAAAATTGTCATCTTTTTTTCTGACATAAAATCGTACACAGTAAAATTTTTAGGCTCGGGTGTCACCCCCTAATGGGTGTCACCCGGGGCGGCCCGCACCCCCCGCACCCCCTAGTGACGCCACTGGGTGCAAATACCCCTTATTCTTGGATAAGTGATGAGCTGCTATCTTGAACACGGGGCTGATGTGAACATAGAAGAGCGTGACGTATGAACTCCGTTAATGCTGGCGTCACAAAACGGACATTACGAAACAGTCAAGTTGTTTTTAGAAAATAAAATAAACACTCGTGAGCAGTATCTTGATATTTTGATTATGATGAAGCAGCTCTCTTCGTCGCAGCACAAAATGTTTTTTCTGGCATTTTGGAAATGCGTTTACGCCATTCAAAATTTATAAATTATAATAAGAAATTCAGTTGTGTTATAGCTTTAATGCTCGCATCAAAAAATGGAAATGTGGAATCTGTTTAATTGATTTGCAACGATATTTCAAAATATGTCTATTCTCCAAAAATGAAATTATATGCCGAAATTTTGGCCCTTAAAAAGGGGAACACTAATGTAGCGTCCCTTTCACTACAAAATGGTGCTGCTCTTAAAAAAACTTCAAGATGTTTATAAAATAACAGACATAATTAGTAAACACAATAATTGATTTTTTGAGAGAGATTGGACTCTGTGGGCATTCTGTGGATACAATTGTGAAGTAACGTTCAGTGCGATGTCGATTGCGTGTCAGAAAGGAAACATACAGATGATAGAGACTTTAATTCGCTATGGTGCTGACGTTGAAGAGATAGAAGGAAAGAGGATATACTCCACTGATTATTGCTACAGAGAATGTACACAAAGACGCTGTAAATGTTCTACTTGGTGTCGGGGCCAAAGTTAATCACGTTGGGAAATCTAAACACACTGCCTTGATGGAGTCTGCGTGTAAAGGTGGAACAGAAATAGTTGAACTGCTTTTAAAACATGAAGCAAATACCAACGCGGTGTCAGAGGATGGCTTAACAGCGCTTATGTTCGCCACACAATATGGGCATCAGGATACGGTGGAAGTTTTACTGAGGAATGGTGCAGAAGTGAATTTGCGACAGGCAGAGAAGTGGACGTCTTTAATGATAGTCTCTCAACAGGGATATTTGGAAATAGCAGAATTATTAATCCAGCATGAGTCAGATGTTAATCAAGTCCAAATGGTCATCACTTATGTTACCCTCAAAAAGTGGGAACGGATCGCTGGTCGATTTGTTGATTAATAAAACAAACCCGTAAAAACAAAGTTTTTGACTATAAACCCTTATATATGAGACATAACTAAAAGTATTTACAAATATTTACAGACTGAATCTGTCTTAACTCAACTTTGCTTCATAACGCTGGGAAAGGGGGGGGGGAGTCAGGTCACAGATCGCTGGATCGAGCTCAGCGTGACACGTAAAATGTAAACAAAAGCACGCCGGTACTTCGATGGGTCGCGTCAACACGTCAACTCAAACTCTCACGTGGGAAAAAAACAATAACAAACCGTGAATTTGAATTACATACGTTATATAAGGATAAACTAAAAATGTATCAATTTAATTACGGTACGTTCGATCGATCTGAAATTTTGATACGATGCATTGTTAGGTGAGACGGGTCCGTGTGCCAAATTTCAGCTCGATCGGATCATGGGAAGTGTGTCATTTATTACTTTTGTTTTTCCGCCCGCCCAAGACAGACAAGACAGAGACGGCCGCGAAGTTAATATAGGGGATTTTAAAAAATGATGTTTTACAACTTTACACACGAGTTTTATTTTACACGCGAGTTAAACCATTATAACATCCCTTTTCCGGCACTTTTTTCAGTTTTATTTTCTAACTTGAATTTGTTTTAGATCACTTATAACATATAGATCATTGAATGTTTGTCTTTAACTTGATACGGTTTGGATTTATAACATAAATCAGTTTAATACAACATTGTGCAGCAGAAGCGATGTGCCGCCAAGAAAGGTTGACGCTTGACTAGCAGATGCCACCAGAAGGATAGTGTCTGCAGGGTAGTTTTAATACAGAACGGGTGTAACGAGATCATCCAATTATAATATATGCTACATAAATATTAAATGCAATAGAAGCCCCAGACACTTCAACGGTCATGACCACATGCATGTGAATGACCAGTTTGAGACAGCTTCAGCTATTGTCACCTGCAGTAACACGTCCGGCAGAGTCAATTATTCAGGAGTATGATACCCTTGCCTTACGTTTTACACTGACACGCATGGGATGAATGTGTTGTTCTCGCTGACATGTTGATACATTACACTGCACATTCTTCATTCATCTATATTAACCCTTGTCGCGTCACTCCAGTCCTTCTCTTATTGGTTGATCTCTTCTTGGTCTACACATTGCAGATGACTTTTGCTTTAATTTAGTATTTCTTTTTTAGCTTGTTTACTGAGAAAATTTTTTGGCAATAAGTTCTTTGTTTTGTTGTGTCTTTTTCAGTCTTAGTCATTCCCTATTCAATAACCACTTTATTTACCTGGCCTGATTGCAGTCCCCCCTCACTGGATCAAACTTTGGCAACTTTGTTTTACTGGGGTTATCTCCCGTTCTAAATTATCTTGAATTGGGTGGTTATAATGTAAGAAAATCTTTTGGATCAAACAAATAATGTCTCCTTATTCTAAAACAAAGACGTTATCTGACTCTGTAGTAACAGAATAACAAGATAAATATGTTAATTAAAATAAACAAATATAGAAACTAAAATACAGTTTTAATGTTCATTGATGATTTTTTTTGTACAATATCAATTAGCACAAAGGGTTTCATATGATTTAAATATAAATTAAATATAAGAGACTACACAGCGGACATGTTAAAAAATAATAAGGATAAGGTACAATATTTTACATATAAAACTTAATAATGCAACATGGACATATTAATTAGCTCTGTTGATGTGGACATACAAAATATTGAATTTGACTAGATTTCATCTCAGAGCTCCACAACTATTGTGTAGCAAAAGTTCTACACACCATAACTCCACAACTAGTGTGTAACAACCGTTGTACACACCATAACTCCACAACTAGTGTGTAACAACCATTCTACACACTAGAATTCCACAACTAGTGTGTAACTACCGTTCTACACACCATAACTCCACAACTAGTGTGTAACAACCGCTCTACAAATCAGATATCCACAACTAGTGTGTAACAACTGTTCTACACACCAGAACTCCCCAACTAACATCTTATTTTCATATAAAATAGCAGGTAATTTTTTAAAAACAAATGTTATAAGTTATATCTGTATTTCAAATTCCAAAAGAAAAATAGGTAAATATTGAATTTAACTTTAACTGCTGAACAATAAACTAAAACATCATTAAATAAGAACACAAATCATTAAATCTTATACTTATATGTACAAAGACAAA
This sequence comes from Ampullaceana balthica, assembly GCA_944989445.1. Classification (NCBI taxonomy): domain Eukaryota; kingdom Metazoa; phylum Mollusca; class Gastropoda; family Lymnaeidae; genus Ampullaceana; species Ampullaceana balthica. The sequence goes on along the minus strand of CALYLW010000048.1, from coordinate 1,047,228 downwards.
ATTGTGAGAAAACATATTTATCTACATATTTTGAAAGAACTACTTCCGACAAGGTACAGGTGGGAGTTGTCTATTTTGGTGTCGTTCTTTTGATGAACTACTGGATCTCATTTTCCTAAGGAATGGATTGGACTGGTCATTTGCCTTTTGGGTTTCTTTCACTTTGCGCCCAACGTCTTCAGCTGGCCTCTTATCATTTGCTTCCAGATGCGAGTCACTCTTTGAAGAAATCAATGCTCTGGGACTTTTTGTTTTAGTTGTAAAGTCGTGAATTATTTCCTTTTTTCCTTCTGTCGTTCTCTTTCTTTTCGTATCAAATCTCGTGGTTTGAAAATCCTGTTTTGGAGAGTAGTCTTCTAAAATTGGCTCAGTGGTCTGAGGATAGGAAATATGTTAGGGTAACTTGACCTGAGAGGGTGGGGAAATATGTTAGGGTAACTTGACCTGAGAAGGTGGGGAAATATGTTAGGGTAACTTGACCTGAGAGGGTGGGGAAGTTGGGAGTGAGAAAATAAATGTGTGTGATTAGGTAACAGTTGTGTGTGATTAGGTAACAGTTGTGTGTGATTAGGTAACAGTTGTGTGTGATTAGGTAACAGTTGTGTGTGATTAGGTAACAGTTGTGTGTGATTAGGTAACAGTTGTGTGTGATTAGGTAACAGTTGTGTGTGATTAGGTAACAGTTGTGTGTGATTAGGTAACAGTTGTGTGTGATTAGGTAACAGTTGTGTGATTAGGTATCAGTTGTGTGTGATTAGGTAAAAGTTGTGTGTGATTAGGTAAAAGTTGTGTGTGATAAGGTAACAGTTGTGTGTGATTAGGTAACAGTTGTGTGTGATTAGGTAACAGTTGTGTGTGATTAGGTAACAGTTGTGTGTGATTAGGTAACAGTTGTGTGTGATTAGGTAACAGTTGTGGGTGAGAAGGTAACAGTTGTGTGTGATTAGGTAAGAGTTGTGTGTGATTAGGTAATAGTTGTGTGTGATTGGGTAAGAGTTGTGTGTGATTAGGTAAGAGTTGTGTGTGATTAGGTAAGAGTTGTGAGTGATTAGGTAACAGTTGTGTGTGATTAGGTAACACTTATGGGTGAGAAGGGGGAGCTAGTGACAATAGTATAACAGACAAAGGTGTCACATTCACAACAGTTTTCACTTAAGGTAGTCAGAACAGAAAGAGAGAGAGAGAGAGAGAGAGAGAGAGAGGGGGGGGAGGGAGAGAGAGAGGGAGAGAGGGAGAGAGAGAGAGAGAGAGAGAGAGAGAGAGAGAGAGAGAGAGAGAGAGAGAGAGAGAGAGAGAGAGAGAGAGAGTGGCAAGGAATTAGATGTAGAAATGGTGTTATGCCCATTCTAGTCGGTAGGGAGAAAGACATTTGACCTAAATTGATCTCTGTAAAGTTGACTTATGTGGTTTGCATTACATTTAAAAAGTCAGGTACCAAGTAGGTGAATTATCTTCATGAAGTTTTTCAGCACTACCCATCTACACAGGTTTAGACACACACACACACACATTTTATCATGAGGATGGTAAAATCTGAGTTAGTTAGTTCTCTTAAAAGCCTCATTTCAAGAAAGTAAGATATTCTAAAAGTTAAGATCCCATGACAAAGATTATTTCTAAAATGAATACTTGACTATAAAACTTTCAAATGACTCGACCCCAAAACTCAAGTTGGGTTTGGAAGTTTGTAAACCCCTCTAAAAGGTAGCTCAGGTCATGGTCAAGGTCAGGTTAACTCTTGTTTTACACAACCTTAACAAGACTTATTCTTCTTAATGAACGACCCGATGAACAAACTCATCATTTTGATGTAGAGCTATTTCCATCAATCCTACCTGACAGCTCATGTTTATCTTGAACTCCAAGCTCATGCCTAGCTGGTATATCTGCATTTTCATGATCATTGCTGACTCTTTGGAGATTCTCCTGATGATTTTTATCAGCCTGCCAGATATCTTTGAAAGGGATGTAAGGCTTACTTGGAGTTACAGAACTTGAAGCAAGAGAGTTCTCCCCGATAACATCTTTTTGATCAGCGCTTATCTGGGCACTTTCTTGTTTGCTTACACTTCTACCTGCATCAAGAAATCTGGGGGCTATGACATAAGAATCCACAGGAATAACAAGTTTTTTCCCCTTTGTTTGGCTTTCTGCTGCAATACAGTTGGTATGGCTTGAATAATATTCATTTGCGAAAGAACTTGCTGGTAAATGTTTATCTGTGTCAGAAGCTTCATTGTGTTGTTCTTTGGGGGACTTGAAAGATTTCAAATTAACATACCTTTTATCAGTTTTAATTTCTTCATCTTGATTTAACTTTTCATTTTCGCCTTCTGAGTGCACCTGACTAATTTTGTTATTGGCAAGACCTTTACTAGCTCGCATAATCACATAGGGTGATGAAATAGTTTTAGAAGTTTCACTCACATAATTTTCATAAGATGGCTCAACTTTTTTCTGTGAATCCTTGTGTGTTGATGTGCCTTCTTGATCTTCTATCACAGGAGATGCAGTCTTTTTAATCTGATCTGGAATAATATAGTTGTCTGGGTTGAATCCAGCATTTACAATGCCTGCTCTCTGCACATCAGGATTAGAAACCTCTTTTCTGAGAAAGGCACTTTTATTGCCTTGATCGTTCACAGTGACAAAATTTGAATTTTTGCCTAATGTTTGTTTAAGAGTTAATGGCTCCAGATATTCATCCGTAAGAAGTGGCTGTGCTGTTTCATCAGACTTGGATAACTGTTTGGACAAAGTGGAGCGGATGGATGCAAAAGAACCAGAGGACGTTGAAGACATTTTTCTAGTCTCCCCCCTCCTAATGTTACTTGATATGAGAGTTTCGTTTGAGGCAGGAGGAGCTTGTCTCTCTGTGTCACCATTGCTCATGTTGTAGTCGCCCAGTTCAGCATATGTACTTTCTGTCAATAAAAAAAAATTAATCATTCCATTAAAAACTACTTGATCTTGTGTTTTATTTGCGCAGTTTTAACACAAAAAATGTTAATAATTTAAGACTAGCTTCATGTGGGCTAAGTTTAAAAGGTTTTAAGTTTTAGCAGATTGCCATGAGTCTGTTAATTTCTTGTATAAATTTTCTTTATATTTATAAAATATTCTGTAATAATTTCCTAAAACAATGTTATGTAGAAAGAAAAAACAGAAAAAAAAAGATATTTTTTAAATAAAGATTTACAAATAAACTTATAGGATAAAGGCCTAGCAATTTTTCTTTTAATTAAAAATTGTATTATTAAAATTTTTAACCACTACCTTCTGCATCTGTTTCTTCATTATGAAATCCTGGGTTGGTTACATGCCCCAGAGCAACATCTCTTCCACTGTTTAACATTTCAAGATCATACCTGGTGATGACACAATCATGGTCAATTATTTCATGACATAAGTATATGCCACCACTGAAATGTCATTTCCTAACCTGTTCTATGCTATACCTCCCCATTGAAATGTCATTTCCTAACCTGTTCTATGCTATACCTCCCCACTGAAATGTCATTTCCTAACCTGTTCTATGCTATACCTCCCCACTGAAATGTCATTTCCTAACCTGTTCTATGCTATACCTCCCCATTAAAATGTCATTGCCTAACCTGTTCTATGCTATACCTCCCCACTGAAATGTCATTTCCTAACCTGTTCTATGCTATACCTCCCCACTGAAATGTCATTTCCTTACCTGTTCTATGCTATACCTCCCCCCTGAAATGTCATTTCCTAACCTGTTCTATGCTATACCTCCCCATTGAAATGTCATTTCCTAACCTGTTCTATGCTATACCTCCCCATTGAAATGTCATTTCCTAACCTGTTCTATGCTGTACCTCCCCACTGAAATGTCATTTCCTAACCTGTTCTATGCTATACCTCCCCATTGAAATGTCATTTCCTAACCTGTTCTATGCTATACCTCCCCACTGAAATGTCATTTCCTAACCTGTTCTATGCTATACCTCCCCACTGAAATGTCATTTCCTAACCTGTTCTATGCTATACCTCCCCACTGAAATGTCATTTCCTAACCTGTTCTATGCTATACCTCCCCACTGAAATGTCATTTCCTAATCTGTTCTATGCTATACCTCCCCATTGAAATGTCATTTCCTAACCTGTTCTATGCTATACCTCCCCACTGAAATGTCATTTCCTAACCTGTTCTATGCTATACCTCCCCACTGAAATGTCATTTCCTAACCTGTTCTATGCTATACCTCCCCACTGAAATGTCATTTCCTAACCTGTTCTATGCTATACCTCCCCACTGAAATGTCATTTCCTAACCTGTTCTATGCTATACCTCCCCATTGAAATGTCATTTCCTAACCTGTTCTATGCTATACCTCCCCACTGAAATGTCATTTCCTAACCTGTTCTATGCTATACCTCCCCACTGAAAAGTAGGTTTCAGAAAAGAATGAAAACATGTTATGACAGTTATTGCTTTCAACATATTAAAGACTTTGTTGAATAAGCAGTCCTTGGATTTTGATAAAAATTTTGAAACCCTAATAATTTAGAGGAATTATCCACAAAATGTGGACCACTAATGTGTTCCAGTCTATATGTTTTAACAATTAAATGACCTAATGGCTTAGTTTTTTTAAGTTGACTGCTTTCAAAATTTAAAAAAAACTGATATTGGTTCATGAATAAATACTTTCTGTTTTCTCAAGATTCTGTCACAGAATTTTAAAACAATACCAATAAGTACCTAGTAGGTTTTCTTTTACGGCACATGTAAATGAGAAAAATTACTGCAACAATGAATATGGCAGTAGTTCCACCAATCAGGGCCATGATCCAATCCTCTGTTAATAATAGATGATTATCTGAAGATAATAGATAATATAATAGATTTCTAGCTGAAAATTGAAGATAACAATTTTTTTTAAAACAAACGTTTTAATAATTATTCTGAATTCATACTATTAACTATACAAATATTTTATTTAAATTTATTCACCTCTTAATCACATTAACAAAAACTAACCTTAAACAAAATTTAAAACAAGTTAAAAATGTTAAATTATAAACTTTTATGACTAATCCCTAATCCTATGAGGCTGCAAAGTGCTTGTAAAATGATACATATTTCATTGTAATTGTACATTACAAAAGTCTTTTTAGTATGGCGTTTAAACATAACTACTTGAGATATTAAAAATTGATTATGGGTACTTACATACAGTTGTTGGGCCCAAACATCTAAATGTTACTGTTGGGCCTAAACATCTAAATGTTATTGTTTGGCCTAAACATCTAAATGTTATTGTTGGGCCCAAGCATCTAAATCTTATAGTTTAGCTCATGCATCAAAATTTGTTCTATTGAAATGGTACAATGATGCAAAATAAATAAAGTCCCAACTGTTTTAAATTTCTTAATAAATATTTACATTCATCAAAAATTACCCACAATAAACTTACCCAGTTTCTTGAATGTAGTTGAATTTGTTTCAGAAACATTAAAATCATGCAAGCCATTCCAAGGCTCACAATGTCCAGAAAGGCACACACAAGAGTATGTGAAGTTCACATATGAAACACACTGTGTTGTGTTAGGGCAGGGTGAAGATTCACATGGACTTAAGAATCCACAGTTGGAATCCAACTTTACACCTGGTAGGTCCGGGCAATGACAAGCATAGCCCTCGACTGTGCCAGGCAAGAGCGTGCAGTTTCCTCCATTTACACAAGGTGATAAATCACAAGATGGCGTCATCTGAACGTCACAATATATTCCCATCCAGTCCTTTGGACATTTACACCCTACACTACTTGACTGAGAACCATCCTGTTGGGAATTAAGACAAACACCCCCATTCAAACAGATGTTTACATCACACCAGTTTCTTGGAGTCTCGCATAATCTACCAGTGAACAGATCAGAACAGCGACAATCAAATGTGTCTGCACTTCTCTCTAGACATATCCCATTATTCTGGCAGGGATTAGGAGAACATGCTGTCGCCGGTCCTTCACAGTTAGGTCCCATGTTGGGGGATGGGCATTGACAGGAAAAAGAGTTAACGAGAGGGATACATTTGCCTTCATTTTGACATGGATTTGATTCACAGAAATCAATTACAATACTGCAATCCAAACCTGAAAACAACATACTTAATTTTATAGTGGAAATATAATAATATATTTAAGATTAAAATGTTTATGGCCTTAAAAGATAATAGAATTTATCCTAAATATAAATAAAATTAGGTAAATTTTAGTTTAAGAAAACAAAAATGATCCCAAACCTAATAATAATTTACACTGGAATCTTTTTTTAAGAGTTAAAATTATGTTGTTGTTTTTTTTAAAGTGGTTTCATAACTGCTTCTTCAATGAATCAGCCTGATAAAAAATTGTACTTAATTAATTGAGTACCTGAGTGATAGCAATATTACTTTAAAAATAAAATCACAATTTTAGCAAGGAGAAACCAGAATTAATCATTTCTCAATCCAAAAAAATTACTCTATTGTTAAATTAAAGAAACAAAAACTGAATTGTGTGTCATATACCTGTAATCCCAGGAGGGCATAAACAATGATAGTCAAATGGATCAGGTCCATCAACGCAAGAACCGTTATTACAAGGATTATAAGTGCATTCATCTTCTGGCTCTGAACAGTCATCTCCCTTGTAACCCTCCGCACATTCTGAACAATTGTAGGAGCCAAGCATATCCAAACACTCTCTGTTGTCATCACATGGGTACTGATTTGGGAACCAACATTCATTGATGTCTGTTAAAAAAGGAGAAAAAGAAAAGCATGATTTGACTTCACTGGTGGATTCAAAATCAAATTAATGCATTCCAACTTTTTTTTTAAATAACTGAACTGTCTTTGGCCAATTGTATTAGGAAATCATTAATAAAATGAATTGTAGGGTAAATAAATCAGAACAGGAAGGCTACCAAAAAACTAAAAGTAGACAAATTATGTGAAAGACTGTTTGAACATTTTAAAAACTTATTTATTTGAAAATCTCTTGACTTGACTTGTAGCTCTTGTTCAGAGAAGCTCATTTTGGCCAATCGAGACATTCAAAATATCCTAGGTGGGAGTATTGAACCACAGTGATATTATTAAAATTATTTTTTAAATTTCTTTTTAAAAAATCAATGTTATGAACAAAATAAATCCTTTACAGAAAATTAGTAAATAAAGAAATACCTAAGCACTGGCTGTATTTTCTTATGACCAAGTCTCCTTTTTGGTACATCAAACCATCGGTCCATTTTATAATATCACCATATGATGATTGGTTACATTTGGTGAGATTAGCTAAGCCCACAAGATCTGGCTGGGAGAGAACTCTACCAAAAATGTTGAACTGAGTTACTTCTCCAGAGTATGTATCCCAAATTTTTGCTGCCTCAGCGTGGTAAGGATTCTGTTGACCTACATATTTTTAATAACATTATTAAATAAATTTGTTGCCTTTTTTGTAGATGACTTAAAACCAAATTAATTTATTCTACAAGTAGTTTTTCATATTCTTATTTTTTATTTAGGTGTTTCAATAAAAATTAATACTTTTATTTATACTTGGTTATGATTAAAGGAGCAAAGCTCTATTTTATTCTTTTATCTTAACAAATATGTCATTAATCTCATAGATATTAATATAGCAATAAATAAAAAGATAAATTAAAAATCTTGGCCAAAGAAGGGTAACAAAATTGAAATGTAGATCTGATCTAGACTTTCTAAACAACGCCATGAAGTGTAAAGAGAGATTGAAACATCTTCTTGCAAGCGTAAAAAATATGACACTGAAGAGCTAAAACCTCTTGGTTTTAACAAAAATACTGGCGCACCACATACTCATTCTCACAGTATAAGGCTAAAAACTCTTGGTTTGAGCAAAAGAAATATTGTATTACCAACCTATTATCACACTGAGCTCCTCTGGTACTGGCTGCTTTGCACCTAAACTTCCACCTGACACCAATGACCCATTGACCACCACTTGCCATTGTCCACTGGCAGACTGCCATGTGAAACACAGGTGTGACCAAACGAATGGTGTCAATGATGCATTAGTTGGAAGCAAATCATTGAATATCTTTACCTGGAAGTTGAGTAAATGAAATAAATGCAAATAATAAATCTTCTGGAAAATTGAATTCACCATAATAATTTAATTTTTATTCATCCTTATTTATTGTCATTAAAAAAGATTTATAAATAAAGTAATATTCTAACTCTCAGCATTTGACAATAAATAGCTCACAATGAGTTTATCAGTGTGCCTCAGTGAAAAAACAACACCAAACTGTGGATCATCACTCTGTGTAAAATGGCCATTGCTGGTAACAGGCCTGTGAAGCTGGGTAAAGGTTGCTATTGTGGCAAAAGATGATATGGGTTGTGGCCTGAACCAGCCGCAGAGGGAGAATTCTGGAAGATTCGGCATTAAGTGTGATGGGAAGGCCACATAAGAGCCAGAAAAGTTTGGAATATTGAACACAAGGTCAAAGTCAGGTGAAGCTTCTGGAACAAATAAAGTTTCTCAGTTAGTAGGAGATCAAAATGTGTAACATGGTGGCAGCCATTGGTGTATTTAAAGGTAATTTTAGAGTTTATGTTTGCTTTAGAAGCTGAACAACTCTTGGACCTTTCCCACACATTGTTTTTGTTTTGTTTTTTACCAATAATGGTTTATTAAAACAGTAAAGGAACATATTTTCAAAATAGTTTGGTTTTTTTCTTTTACTTTTTTATCTTTTGTGATCACACATAATGCTGATTTATTTGGTTGCTGTTTTCTGAGTGGATATTAATTCTCAGTTTTTAGCCTCTCCCCCAAAGCTACGTGTGTGGCTCCCGAACAAAATGTGGGTGAGACTGCAATCAGGCTTATAGATAAGTAGATGGATAACATGCAAACAGGGTATGAGTGAGCCAGACAAAACGTCACAAAATGCTGTTTTGTGACGTTTTGTCAGTCTCTCTCATTACCTGTTTGCATGTTATTATGTATTGCTCACTGAAGCTCAAAGACATTTCGAAGGCATTGTTTTAGTTTCTGCTTGTCTTGTATGTTTTCTTGTACATTTTTTTTTACATGGCAATAATTTTTTTTTGCTAAAGAAGGGCTTTTAAAATAACAACTAAGCCATATATATATGACACCCAAAAAACCATACTCCATGTTTTTTTAAATTTCAATAATCCTTCCAGTTTATGAAAAATGTCTTCCCATTCCAATAAGGTTTATTGAAGGTATATTTTTTATCTTGATTTATAATTCAAGCCCAATAATACCACACTTTATTTTTTTCTCTTTATTTATAATTAAAGCCACTTCATAGTGCACTTGAGTTTTATCCTGTCACATCGTATCACATTTTAAAAAGTAACTTGACACCTACCAAAATTACAAAGTGGCCCTGTCCACCCAGGAGGACATGTGCAGAAGTAGCTTCCTTGGAGACTTCTGCAGGTGGATCTACCAAAACAAGGTGATGGACTACAGAAGTCGATCATACTGTCACATAACAAACCTGCAGAGAGAAGAACACTTCCTTTTACTGGAGTCATGACATTTTTATTTACCTACTTATCAATTTATATGACTTGATCATTTCTTTCTCTGTTATTTAATAGAGTGCTTCTCAAAGTGGTAGTCGCAGACCGGTGCCGGTCTGTGGGCCATCCGATGCCGGTCCGCAGAAGTTACCAAGAGAGGACATTTTGCTACCAAGAGAGGACATTTTGCTACCATGTCAGTACAGGCAAAATAGTTCACCAGTCCCTGGTGCAATGGAAAAAATTCCTGCCGGTCCGAAATACTAAAAAGTTTGAGAAGCACTGATATAATAGATTTAAAGGAATAGAGTTTATCATTTAAACCCCTAGTTATATGTTAGAATTAGTTAAGTTACTTCTTATTTAAGATTTCATCCATCAAAGTTTACAAATACTAATTTATAGGTTTTAAATAGATTAATTTCATCAACTATTATGTATACATCATTACATCTCACTCTCATGATTTAATGTTAGCCAAACTACATTTCTTGAAATCAGATACAAATTTTGACTTTTAGTGCAAGTGGTTATACAGATAAAATTAAATTTGAATTTTAGATGCAGAGTAGTTACTTGAGGTGCTTGAATAAATTTATATATAAATACAGAAGGGAATGTTATGGGTGGCAAAATAAGTCAGTTTGAGCTTAAGGCAAATATTGGGGATTTGAACCAACTATTGGGAATGAGTTTCTCAGTTGTTAATGGTGTTTTTAATCAGTACTTGATAAATATGCATGAGTCGAGCTGCAGACATGATCTATAGGCTGTCAGCTAATCTTGGTTTAAAATATACTTCAAAAAACTGTTGGATAGATACTTCTTTAAAAATTTCATGAAATGTTGTTTTTTTTTACAATTAATAATATTTTCTCTTACCTACCTGTAAAACCAGGTAAACAGTGACACTGGAAATGACCTGGTGTGGAGACACACTTCTCAGCATGTAGACATTGGTGCAATGAGCAGAGGTCATAGGTTACATTACATGTAACCCCTATAAATGGACCACAAAAACTGATATTTAAGATTATTTTAAAATTTTACAGTATTGATTATAATTAAAACTACATGACTTAAGTTTATTCCAAATAGTTATTTAATTCAGAGATGAAAAATATCTTTATTAAACTCTCTTATCATTTCAAAGTAGTTGTAAAATGCTGTGGAGAATGATAAGAAAATATGTCATGAAAAAAAATTTAAATACTATTTTTTTAATTTCTATATAATAAATATAATGTGTTATTTCAGAATGTTTAGGGTAGATTTTTGGAAAGAGATATGGACATTTGTGAAATAAGCTAGTGAATAGTTGGATTTGTTCAGAAAACAAAATACTGGATAGAGAGACTCTTGAGGGAGTATGCACACTATGTCACATTCTAAGAAAATAAAGTGGTTTTTTATTTGTTTGAAGACTAACTTTATGCAATAAATAGCCTCAATTTGTGAAATAAGCTAGTGAATAGTTGGATTTGTTCAGAAAACAAAATACTGGATAGAGAGACTCTTGAGGGAGTATGCACACTATGTCACATTCTAAGAAAATAAAGTGGTTTTTTATTTGTTTGAAGACTAACTTTATGCAATAAATAGCCTCAATTTGTGAAATAAGCTAGTGAATAGTTGGATTTGTTCAGAAAACAAAATACTGGATAGAGAGACTCTTGAGGGAGTATGCACACTATGTCACATTCTAAGAAAATAAAGTGGTTTTTTATTTGTTTGAAGACTAACTTTATGCAATAAATAGCCTCAATTTGTGAAATAAGCTAGTGAATAGTTGGATTTGTTCAGAAAACAAAATACTGGATAGAGAGACTCTTGAGGGAGTATGCACACTATGTCACATTCTAAGAAAATAAAGTGGTTTTTTATTTGTTTGAAGACTAACTTTATGCAATAAATAGCCTCAATTTGTGAAATAAGCTAGTGAATAGTTGGATTTGTTCAGAAAACAAAATACTGGATAGAGAGACTCTTGAGGGAGTATGCACACTATGTCACATTCTAAGAAAATAAAGTGGTTTTTTATTTGTTTGAAGACTAACTTTATGCAATAAATAGCCTCAATTTGTGAAAAAATCTCGAATTCCTTTTGTCCCTCACCAGCATATCCGTTGTGGCATAGACATTTATAATCCTCTTGACATATGCCATTCACACAAATACTGTGACCACACTGTTCTAGCTTAACTTCACAATAGTCCCCAGAGAAGCCATTTTGGCAATAGCACTTGAAGCCATTAACTTGGTCCAAGCAAGAGCCTCCATTATGACAAGGTGAAGATAAACATTCATCCACATTGACTTCACAGTAAAAACCTGCCACGTAATAAAATAAAATAAAAGTTTACTCCGAAGAAAGGATGATTTTGGAATTATCAGAGGCAGATTTGATTTATTGAAGGTGCAAGCATGGTCAAGGAGGGAAAAAATTATTGACAGCAGCACAAAGTAGTTCAAACAATAAACTTAATCCCCAGTTAATTTTTTTTATAAAATGAATTTCACGCACCTGTGAAACCTGGTTGACATGAACAAGTGAAACTGTTTAGACCATCAATACACATTCCTGAGTTCTGACACGAGGTAACATCACAGTTGTCGGTATCATGCTCACAGGTAATACCAGTAAATCCCAGCATGCACGTGCACTTGGCTTCTCCATTCTCACTGACACAGGTGCCATTGTTTTTGCAAGTCAAGTTTGACACCATGCACACATTCAACTCTATTGATTAAGTTTCATAAGTGTAAGTTTTAGTTTTAAAAATATTTTTAAAAAGAGCAACTCATTTATATAAAAATTTTAAAATAACACTCATCTGTACAACAACAACAAAACATTTTTTTTCCTCAAAAAGTTGAAATTCTTTATTGAAATTAATTCAAATTCAAATTAATTTATTTAAAACCTTATTTTAAAATTGCATTATTTGTTAATAATAAGACAAAACAATTATTAAAGAGATTAATAATATTTTATGACATTTTTATTGAAAGTTATAAAGAATAATTTTGTTAAAAACAACACAATTACCAATACAATCAGAGTTATTTTTAGCTCCAGTTGTCACAGTTGTCTGTCCTGTACTACACAACAAGCATTCAGTAGCTCCATAATCTGGTTGGTAGGACCCAGCACGACATTGTTGACATGGTACAAGACCAGTTTCACTATAGTTGCCAGGATGACAAAGATCTGTTATATTTAAAAATGACATTTTGTGTTAATATTTTATGCACTGTTACATGTACTTATATTGAACTAGGTATTTTTTATATTTTCTTTTTATATAAAATACTTTGCCTTACACTTACACATCTGCTAAAACAATTCTTGGCTATAAACCTAAATTCATGCCACAATAAATTTAAAAATACTTTTTTCCCTCCAAAAACTTTGCCATTTATTTTGGTGATTTTAAAAATACAAGTAAGTGTAAATTGTGATTAGTTTTGTTGGCTTGTGATAAAGATTTAAATTGTTATAAATTTTGATTAAGCCATTTTCAACAAAAGAAGACAGAGACATTTTTTGACAGTGTGAAAACGAAGTTGGTATCAGCTCACCAATGCAATCTGTTGGCAATTTGGACCCAGTTGAAAGAGTTTTCCTGCCCCATGGACAAGGCATGCAAGTTGTAGAACTGGGAAATGGCATAAAGGTGTGAAGAGGGCATGGCTGACAAGGGGCAAGTCCACTTGAAGAGGAATATTCACCAGCTTTACATGGAGCTGGAAAATAATTTAATCTTGTGAGTCATTTAAATTAAATTCTTGTACTTACAAATTTGTGCTATTAAATGAAATGGAGCAGAGCAGTAATTAAAATAAGTGAAATTGCCCCCCCCCCTTTTTCCAAAAAAAAATTATAAATAAATTTTCATTAAAAATTTTGAAGATAAAATTAATAAATTGAATATTAAAAAATTTTTTTATGGCTTTTAAAAAGATCAATACATTATTATGGGTTTTATAGCCTTGAAGCTTTAAAACACATGTTGAAATAAATAGATAAAAATAAATATTCAAAGTTATGTTTTGTGTGTGTTAAAAGTTTCTTAATAAATATTTAAAAAATTGACCGAAAATTAAATTCAATTATGAGTGCTTTAGTGGTTTCAAAAAACATAATTTTAAAAATTATACAACTTGTTACCTAAACATAGAGAAATATTATCAGCGCCTTCCCATTCTGTTGTTGTTTCTTCTGGGCATGCAATACATGAACTCTGAGCTTCATTGGGTTGATAAAAACCACTAGCACAGGGAAGGCATGTATCTTCATCATTGTCATAATACCCAGCTGGGCAGGCAACTACAAGAAAAGAGAGAGAGATATAATAAAACAAACCCGTAAAAACAAAGTTTTTGACTATAAATCCCTTATATATGAGACATAACTAACAGTATTGATTATTTTCAAACATTTACAGACTGAATCTGTCTTAACTCAACTTTGCATCATAACCCTAGTGGGGGGGAGGGGTGGGTGGGGGGGGGGAGAGGGGAAAAGTCTGGTCACCGATTCGCTTGACCGAGCTCAGAGTGACACGTAAAATGTAAACAAAAGCGCCCGTCGCTTTGTTGGGTCGCCTCAATGCGTCAGCTCAAAGTTTCACGTGGCAAAAAAACAATAACAAACCGTGAATTTAAATTACATACCTCATATAAGGGTAAACTAAAAATCCATTAATTTAATTACGGTACGTTCGATCGATCTGAAATTTTGATACGATGCATTGTTAGGTTAGACGGGTCCGTGTGCCAAATTTCAGTTCGATCGGATCATGGGAAGTGGGTCATTTTTTACTTCTGTTTTTCCGCCCGCCGAGCCCAAGACAGAGAGAGAGAGATGACGACAGAGACGGCCGCGAAGTTAATATAAGGGATTTAAAAAAAAGAGACATGCAATTTTTAAAATAATATTTTAAGGCGTTTTTTCAAACATCGTGTAGTTAGAGACATATAGAAATTAATGCACAATTTATAAGATTAATGTAAGTACTTTAATTTATTCAAGATTATACCTATGAAATATTTCAGCTTTGTTTAATATTTTCGAGCTCTAACTGCATTGAAGGGAGAGCAGTTGCAGGCAAATATCTTTTGGGATATACAGGCTTATTACAGCACTGCATGCATGCCTCCAAACAAGATTGAAACTTAATTCACTGTTAATATTGCATCTACTTACCACATGTCTGAATATCTCCGATAGGGGCAATGTGAGTCAAGTAGCCAGTTCTGCATTCAGCTAGTTCCGGATCTTTCAAAAAATGCTCTTTAACAGTCAAAACAAAAGTATTATTTCCAGAGTTTGTCTCATTGCCTTCACCTAGAACTAATAAAGGCTTGGATAATGTCTCATTGAGATGATGGAGCACATAATAGAGCTGAGTAATCATGTCTAATTGACTGTTGTCTTGGAACTGTTCACCAGTAGCATTGCTTACCACTTTAAATTGAATTCTCAGCTCTCTTGCATCCTGTTAAACATTTATATGTTATTTATATTTTAAAAAATATTTATAAAATTAAGAAATGATCAAACTTTATGCAAGAGGTTTAAACTTTAAAGTGTTCATAAATTTAACTTTGATCAATACAAAAAAATCTCTTGATTTTTAAAAGGCTGAATTTTATCTTAAAACGGTAGTTCTAAACATTTTTTGAACAATGGTGTGTTCCCCTTCTCTAACAAATGATAAGGCTTCCTCAATTTTATACCTTCTCTGAAATTCTTCGTTATTTAGCATGTTTAAGTTTCAACAGTTTATACTGTATTCTCCAATGGTGAGATAAATACTAATAGCAAAGACATCATTTAAAATTGCATTTGATTTAACATTCTAAATCTTATTAATTAAATTAAATATACTAGGTATAACTAACTTAATAAATGTGATGGCTAAGAATATGTTGCATGACTATCGATGAAACCAGGCTTTGTACTGTAACATAATGTAAGGTTTTGGTAAGCCATTTATTTTTACTGCACTGAAAATGTATTCAACAAAAAGTCTGAAACTTAAGTTACAAATATATTGTCAGGCTTTGTCATTTTGTTAGAAGAGAAAATAAAACCTTCAGCTCTATAGCAATAATTTCATTTGAACAATTTTGCATTAGATGTTAATTTTGATAAAATATAGAACAAAATTTATGTTTAAAATTACCAATCGGCAAATCCCAAGTACAAAATAAGTGTATAGTCAACAATTTCTGAGCTTTTGCAAAGGAATTCTTGCAGTTGCAGTGATCTCAACATTAAAATATATTTCTGCATAAGAAACAGCCTAAACAGACCAAGGCTGTTATTTTGAATACTCAATGTCAACCTTATGACTATCCCCAAGGCTAGTAAAGCTATTATTCTATTGATTTATTGAGAAAAAAGTGTCTCATAGTTGCTCCATCTAAATTAAAGTAATAAAATAATGCAAAAAAATATAAAAAATTCATTTTAAGTACATTTTTATGAGAGATACAGTCTCACAGAAATGTCCCTAATCCACCCCCAATATACTTTTATGTTTTCCTAACATGACAGTTGACTTTTGGTTATAGCTTTAACCTCTTGAACCATCACTGTCATCATAACTGAGATTGTAGGCTGAACACATTTTTTTTAGGTCATGCTAAATTCCAACTTACATGAGTTGTGCCGGAATTGTTGTCCCCAGCAGTGCTATCAGCATCTGATAAACCAATCAAATCATTCTGGTTGTTTTTATCATCGTAATCACCATCTATGTCTGGAATATCTGTGTCATAAAGTTTATCACTTGTGTCATTGACATTAACACTGAGATTTGGCAGATCCCTTTCAACATCACTGTTCCTTGGTGGAGCACCTGCCTGGCTCCTCATCCGCTCTTGTTCAGGCGTATCAGTGCTGCGGTCAACTTGTTCAGGCGTATCAGTGCTGAGGTCAACTTTCTCAAAATGGTGAATTTTTTTTGTAATCTCAGTAACAAGGTGTGCGCGTCCCTGAACGGTTTTATTAGAAATATTATCAGCTTGTTGAGGGTTAACCATGTCTGCTTCATTAACATTATTTGCCTTAATATCCATGTAAAAGAGTTTGCGCGTGACAACCTCAAGTTCATCATAGTTAAGTTCACCTCCATCACTTGTGTTTTTTTCTTCATTATAACTACTTTTATCCTTGAATAACTTTGTTTTGATTACGGGTAAATTTCTTTTTTTTCTAAAAAACTCTCGTTCTTTGATTGATAAGAACTCTATAAAATAATCTTGGTCTATCCCCGTTGTTTCATAAGTCAAAATCTTAGACTTGGAGCTCTCACTTGTGTCATAACTTCTGCGTTTTCTCTTTGCCTCGGTGCCGCAAAACACCTGTACATCCTCAATACTGCAGGTGGCTCCTCCACACACATTCCAAGCCTGGCTCTCAAGAAATTCTTTGAACTTAACTGAAATTTGTTCTCTGACATCTTGACAGTTCCCTTTATAATAAAAGAATTTGGCCTGACCTCTTAGCATGGCTGTCTGAGGGTAGTATTTTCCTAGAATCCATAAAACAAAATGATAAAAAGGAAATTCTTCAACATAAAATTTTTATTTTTATTTGGAGAATTTTGTGAAGTAAATCAATAGTCCAAAAAGATATTTAAGACTTAAAAACAAATGAGGACAATTAAAATGCCAGACATCTTCATCAGGAAAAATAAAATAATAACAATTTTAAAAATGATTGAAATTAATATAGTCTTAGTGTTAAAAAAAGAAAGTTGCCCTGTCAAAAACAGAAACCTCTAATTTTTTTAATTTATTATTGTATTCAATATAAAATTTATATTAAATTTATAGCAAAATATATTGTCAGTATTACATAACGCAAGGTAAAATATTTTAACTAATAAATTCCAAATTTAGAATGAATATTTTTTATTTAAATTACTAAACATCACTTTTAATAAACCTAACATAAACCTAATATTACCTAAAGCAAACAGTGGGTTTTTTCCATTAAATTTTTTTAAAAAAATAAACAAGTAAGAAATATATAATAAATTTAAACTTACGAGAACAATCAGGCCAGAATTGGCCAGGTTTTTTAAGGTTCCAATTCCCTTCAAGATTACATATATAAGTGCCTTGAGGAAGATAATAAAAATCAAAGTTGTCCTTGCACTGGGGCACACATGTGAGCAGTGAAGTTGGTGTGGGTGAGCAGGAGAGGCTTCCATGGAGTGGTGGTGCAGGGACATTACATCGGGGTGCTGCAACAAGTAGAATTAAGATTTTATTGGTGCAGGGACATTACATCGGGGTGCTGCAACAAATAGAATTAAGACTTTATTGGTGCAGGGACATTACATCGGGGTCCTGCAACAAATAGAATTAAGACTTTATTGGTGCAGGGACATTACATCGGGGTGCTGCAACAAGTAGAATTAAGATTATATTGGTGCAGGGACATTACATCGGGGTGCTGCAACAAATAGAATTAAGACTTTATTGGTGCAGGGACATTACATCGGGGTGCTGCAACAAATAGAATTAAGATTTTATTGGTGCAGGGACATTACAATGGGGAACTGCAACAAATAGAATTAAAACTTTATTGATGAATGGGAATGATGATAGTTCAGTTTAGAAAAAATAGAAATATTTGACATAATATTATTTCTAATTATATATCTTCCAATTTAAATTTAATTAAAAGCTTTTAGCACAATTCACCAATAAATACAGATTAAAAATAAGATTTTTTAAAGATTATGTCTAAACCTAAAATGATTAAAAAATAACTACATAAATTTTATTTCGAGAATTTTTTTAATGTTTTATTTTTTAAATGAAAAGTTGTACAAAAAAATCTGACATACGCCTTAGGGTAGCTTTGAAATGGCAAGGAACATGTTGGTAGGATGTGGTGTTAGGAAGACATTGCACAGTGTAGGCCCCAGCAGGTAGCAAAGTATTGTTTGCTGGCACACAAGTATGAGGAACGGTCTCATTATTGTTGTCAGCAAAGACCACTTCCGGCCAGTTAACCTTTTCTTGGTGGTGTGACATGTTATAAGTAACATCCTCTGGACAGGAAACTATATGCACTGTAAAATCTAAGGAGGATTAAATATGGGCATGATTGCACTTAAAGTCTGTGTGAACTCTATAATACCTGTGTGAAATCTATAATACCTGTATTGTTGTTAAATTTTAAGTTAAAAGATAAGTAAAATATGTTTGTTATCAATAGGGATGTACTGGATTTTGGCTCCGGCTCCAGCCATTTTTAAAAATCCAACTCCAGACAGATTTTTAAAATTTGAATCGGGTACATCCCTAATTTTCACCTCATTGAGGAATGTGATCTTAATTTTTAGTTTTTAAATGAATTTTTTTTTAAATTTCATATTTTTGTACACACCAACAACTATTTCACTTTGTACATATATTATTGTAGGCCTACATACCAACAACTGTTACACTTTGTACACATATTATTGTAGGCCTACATACCCACAACTGTTACACTTTGTACGCAATGAGCTTCATTGCCAGAAGAGTCTGACACAACATATTTGATCTGATGAAAACCAGCGGTCAACCTGAGAGGACTGTCCACCAGCCCAGTAGATGACAGGAAAGCTTGTCCTGAGTTATCAGAATACACTGGAGGGGAGGACCTCCAATGGATCAATGCATAATTAGCTACTGTTATTGGCGTGGTGATGTCAGGGGGGCAAGTTATTGATGGTGGTTCAACATCTGGATCAGGAGGAGGTTTTAGAGAAATTTTGTATATCAATTTATAGGAATAACATGATACAGTTGCTTAAATTAATACATTTCTTTTTCAATACTTATGTAGTTCTATATCCATATTAAAATAATGTGGCTTTTAAAAAATTCAATATTAATAATGCAGTGATATTTTCCTTTAATTATTTATATTGCATTACTTTTTAACTTATTTATGTAAATGTAAATGATAAAATAATTATAACTACTTTTATATTTAAAAAAATTAAAATATCCAGTTAACACAAAATAGTTTTTTCATGCTACATCATTATTTAAAAATTAGAATTAGACTAAATATGATTAACTTTTATTTTAAACCACACCTCTACAAATTGTTGCAGTATTTTCCACCCATACGCCATGCTCAGAGCAGACAATCTTAGAAGGTCCTGTCATATTAAAACCTTTTTCACATGACAAAAAACACTCAGAATCTGGGAGCTGGGAAGCTTGTCCACATATGGCAGGTGTCATCATGAGACCAGACGTAAGTGGAACAGCAGGACATCGATTCTCTACAATAGAGTAGAAACTTGAATAGTTATTTGGGAATCAGCTTGGTCAAAAATAATGTCATAACTATAACTAAAACTGGCTGAGGAACTTTTGAACATCTTTTTGATATCTTCTAAATATTCTAATTTTTCCACTCCTGTGCACGTCCAGTAATCTTGACATTGGCATAATTTTAATCTATCATATAAATTAAACAGCTATGTAAATTAAAATATTTGTTTAAAATGAAACGTGCCAATAATAAATTACAGAGTCCTAGTATATCATTTATGGCAGAGACAGGGGTCTGCAGAATTTAAGCTATTTAAAATAATCTACGTGCGCATCAGTTGTAAATTAATGAAATTAAAATTACTGTGCCACTCACCTACACACCATGTACGTGTGCCTGACCATGTACCATGTTGTGTGCACTTTCTCTCCGTGTCTCCGAAAGCACGCCAACCCTTTTCACAAGAAACTCTTACAACCGAGTCAAATGTCATTGTTCCATTTATGTAACTGATGAGTCCATGGTCAACTAATTCATTGTGGTAATCCAGGGTGCTACAGTCCACAACTTAAAGATAACAGTTGAAACAAAATTGAGCTAAAGTAGGTGGGGGACAGACATTCATATTTTTAGTTATATTATTACTTTTTTAAAAATACATTTTCTGATGGGGGATTTGTTCGTTTCTGTTTGTATTTGGTTTGGTGGTTGTTGTCCTCAGTTGACGTCCAATGATTGGATGAAACACAATGAAAGCGCCCCATCATGCCCCTATATGGCGATTTACATTAATATTATCTCCAGGACATTGGAAATTTATATTTTATATCAGTTCCGATTACATCTAAAAAATGAATTAACTATCAATATTTAGTGACCATAAATAAACCAACTTCGGCATCTAAACCAAGGTATCGTATCAAGACAGTATTCTAAATGTGTTCAAACAAACCATACAATGGTACCAAAGATGTGATGCTTTAAGCCTTAAAATGGTAACAAGGTAGAAGCTAAATATTTTCATATAGACAATTATAGACTGTAATGGTACACATGTATTATACGTAATATGAGTTGTAATTGATTAATATATTGATATAATAAACTTGAATTAATTTTTAAATTGATTAGAAATGAAAATTGAATGTATGTGGGATTGAGATACGCAGTAGGCAGGTTTGAGGAGTAGGGAAGTAGTTGAATATTATGTGATTTAGATGTGATTCCATGACTTAAACATATTAAAGTAACATACACATCTATCAACCATGTCACTCAAAGATTGTTCATCTGATTATTGTTTTATTTCTTTTAAAAAGTGTGATCTTTAAATAAAGTACATGTCATTCCCCATTATGTCATTCAGTGTCTGTGCATATCAGAGTCTTGGAGATAGTCATTGTTAACAATAGGAGATACACATGAATGCAGCAAGACCATCCCTTAACACAGGGGTTCCCAACCCCGTGCCCGCGGGCACCATGGCGCCCGCGGAACGATTCGTATGTGCCCGCCACTATTCGACAGAGACAGAATTTTTTCATAAAAATTAGTTAAAATTGTGAATTATTTTTATTTATTAGTTAGCGTTTTGATTTTTTTGAGTGCCTAGGTTTATTAAATACGCTGTTTATTATTTATTAATAAATTATGAATATAAGAAAATCAATTATGGGAAAATGAGAAGTTATGGAAGGCGTTTGTCGTTTAAAAATAGGTGGTGCCCGGCACCCTAACGATAATTTAGAATGTGCTCTAGAGTACAAAAAGGTTGGGAACCCCTGCCTTAACATTATCCACAGTATGGAGGCAGGGAGGTAGCCAGTATTTGTTATCTGGCATGTGTTTAAATAAATTAAATATCATAAAAAATAACAAAGATAGGTAATTATAGGCTATTCAGCAGCTTCAGAATGTACCAACAACACATTACTTTGACAAGTGGCACAAAACCAACAACACCTTATTTCAGGGCTCAGGAAACTTTTTGTCTGAGAGAGCCATAAACACCACATATTTTGAAAAGTAATTCCGTGAGAGCCATACATTATGTTTAAAACTAAAAACTCAAGTAAATGTGTACATTTTGTGTAATTTCAACACTAACAGTACAATAATTATGTCTCTGAATTTTTTTAAATAACATTGTTATGCTGTTTTTTTTAATTCAATTAACTTGTAGATCAAATGAGTCTCAATAAACGTGTGTTTTTTTATAAACGAACATTTTTCTGAGAGCAAGATGCAGCTATCAAAAGAGCCGCATCTGGCTCGCAAGCCATGGTTTCCCGACCCCTGCCTTATTTTGACAATGGCAAAATACCAACAACACTTTACTTTGACAAGTAGGTACAGTTCCCTCCCATGTTCCATTGGTGTTACACACCAGTCCTGGGTGGCCGTCAAGACGATATCCTAGATCACATTGGTAATGGCAGGATGTGTCCGGCAAGTTTTTGCATGGCTGTCCCGAGTCAGTCACCTCATCCAGCACTCGCCCATCCACGTGGAACTTCTGACCATGTTCAATATCCTGGAGTTCATCACAGACTCGAGCTACATTTGATATTTATAGGATACTTTATTTAGATTTAAGAAACTTGCGGACTGACTCACTAACTTGATAATCAACAGAGAAACATAAATATTTAATTTTTGGAAAAAAAAGAAAAACATTACCCCCGTGGTATTTATTTTCTATAAATAATCTCATCCTAAAATTATTAATGCATCCAAGAAAGAGAAGCTAGCTAAAATTAACTTTTTTTTAATGTGTAGAATTTATTCTTTTGAAAATCAAATTTGTTGGGGTTTTTTTTTAATGTAAATTGTGTCATTAGTCATTAGCCAGTGAAAATATTGTTTAACCCTGCAATGTTTACATTCTTCAAAAACACTCCATCTCCCACCTACATTGACATGGCAGGCCGGACGCCTCCTGGTACAAGGATGCCTCACAGACACATTGTTTGACATCAGTGGCGCCTTCCATTAAAGTGGTCGAGTTGGTAGGGCAAGGCCAACACCTACTTGGAGATATTTTGTTCTTGTATGTTCCACGTGGGCAAGCTAAAGAAGGGGAAAAAATTAAATGGTTATCCGTCAAATTTTTTTTCCAACACATCCTCAACTCACAGTCCTAGACGACTGTCATTACAAACTCAGTCTGACACTCAGTCTAAATGTAATCTTAAGCTCTTCCCTATAGGCCTAGTGTCATCCTACTATCTGTCTCACTATGTCATTAAATTCTCTAAAACAGTGACACAAGCCGGTTGTCATCTAAATGCTCTTTCCTTTCACTCTACACCATTCTCTGTTTCATCCTTACTCCGGTCATTTCAATACTCTTTCCCAAACTGTCATTTGTCAAACTTGTGTTTCAAGTGACTTTGCAAAACTGTCATTTTCAGTCACACTGCCAACCTATCAGTTCTTCAATCTTCAATCACTTTAAAACTTTGCCTACACTACATGTCTTTCCGGTCACTTTAACTACCTGTTAATTCAAAAAGATTGCATTGAAATCACTTTCCCAATGACCTGTCATTGAGGTCATTTTCGCAAGCGGACTACTTTAAAAACATGTCATTTCAGTCAGAAAAACTTTCGTATGATTGGTTTTTGTTGTTGTTTTTTTTTAATTAATGGCTCGTTTCAAGTCACGTCAAGTGTCAACATCGTTAAGAGATGCAGTTGGAAGTCACAGAATTCCCATTGAATTTATACAAATATAAATACGTTAGTGGCTAGTAGTAATAGTAGTAGTATAGAATAGTTGGGTTTTTTGACTCTCAAAACTTTCAACATATAAAAAAGTTTCGCTCAATAAATTTCTCACCTTCGCAGGAATTGCCATCTCCGTGGTAACCGTCTTTACAAACGCATAGATAATGACCAGACCTTGTTCCACACGCACAGTGAGCGTGTTCACTGCACACGGCGCCACACCCTCCAGCGTCACTGAGTACATGCCAGTTTTCTGTTTGGCTGTCTGTAAACACAAATCTAAAATTATTTTGTTGTTTCAATAAACTTAAGACATATACATAGTTCTTATACTGTATTTCAAATACAGCATCGTACCTAGGGAAGGGGGCGAAGAGTAGGACCCACTTATTTTTGTTTTTCTTCAAGATACAATACTTTAAAAGTTTTACAAACATTTAAATTAAGTTAAGGGGCCATCCATAAATGACGTGACGCGATCTTGCCCAATTTTTCACTCCCGCTCGTCACGCGTCGTCGAAAAAACTTATATATGACGTCACAAAGCTTTGCCTCCCCCCTCCCATAAAGGCCGTATTTTCTATTTGAAAAAGAGCATGTTTCAAATCACTTTACATGTATTGGCATTTAAGTATGTATTTAGTGTAAGACTGCGCTCTGCGCGTGAAGCTATGTAAAACGTCATAAAATAAATTTCCAAAAAACAAATATTTAAGTAGAACTATTATTTAAAGTTGCGATTTTTGATGTGACGTCACATTTCTCAAACACCCCCTCCCCCTCGTCACACATCGTCACAAATGTGTGGACCCCTCTCTCCCCTAGGTGCGTGACATCAGTGGCGTCATTTAAGGACGGCCCCTAACTTTAAGAAATTTCTTGGCCGTGTTCCAAAAAACCCCCACAAAACAAGCTCTCCCATTTAAAATTTTATTTTAAAAAATTGTGATTCTCTAAAAGAAAAATAAGCCATTTAATTACGTAATATTTCTCTTTATTAGTAAAATTATGCTAAAATCATCCTCGCGTTAGCCGTCTGATGTTTCGTGTTAGGTACATTTCTGATTTGGTGAAATTAATGTTTATATGTTTGACTCTTTAACAACCTTGCAGTACAAAGAGAAATCGCAAATTTCGTCCACTACAAGTCTATGTATTTACCACAAGCACAACTGACAAAATTTAAGAGTGAATTACGTGTAGAAAAACATCATCTTTGTATTTCAGTTTATCGTTTGCAATTCTTGAATTAACCCTGAACAGTTTGCCAACCATTAACAACGAGCAACCAAGCCCGTCCAAGGACGTTCCGCCACCGTTCGGTGGCATGTTGTAACTCCCCTCCAACAGCCGTCTCGAACGGCATACATGTGCATTACGTCAAAAATACTATTCATTATAGTTAAAATAAATAACTTGTAAAAACAGAGCTTTTGACTATAAATCCCAACGCGCATAACTCAAAGTAAAGTCTTGGAAGAAATACTGCACCAAAATTAACTCGTTTTGAACGTCCGCGTAAACATGTTCAATCAGTGGCATAGCTAGGGTCATCTGCGCTCGGGGACATGGCACAAATTCTGCGCCCCTTCTAGGACAGACAAATTCTGGGGGCGCTGAGCCCCCAAGAAAATTTGAAAATGTATGGTTTATATGGTTCATTTCGAAGCATCTGGTATTTTAATGAACTAGAATACAGACTAATAATCCTCTATACGATTATAAACAACTAGCTGACCCGCGGCGTAGCATACGCCACTAATGATTTAGTGACGGGTGAAGACTTCCTGAAAGACACGGTTGTCAAAATGGGGTGGGTTTGGGAAAACGACTTTGAGTGAATGAAAAGAAGGAACTCTGGAGAGACCCGCGGCGTATCACCCGTAAAAAATGACGGAAGTGTTCAGCTGAAATCTATTTATTTTGAAAAAATGCACTATTTTAGGGCGCCTACGGCACCCACCTTTTTCAAAATACCAACTAACTTGTCCTTGTTTGATCAATACGAAATATTAAACTTTCTGAAATGTACACAAAGTGTTTTATAACTTTTACATCTTATCTGTTAACAGACGCTCCTTCTATACATTGTTCCCTTTTTACAAAATTAAAATAATAGCGAAAACAATGACATCATATACTTTTTTTTTGCAGCGCATATTTAATTTGCACACCTTTTGATGCATTGGTGCAGTAATTTGGTGCGCTGCTTTCTAAAATTACTATCTGTTGAACATACTTGCAGCTTGGTGTCTCGCAGGGTCCGACCACGAATAGAATTATATATATATAGAGATTTATTTGAAAAAATATATATTCTCTACTAATTATACATGACTGTAATAGATATAGCCTACAACAAGTTGACCCTCCTTGATTGGACTGTCGCAAACTCGTCAATCCCATTGTCAAAATTAATACTCTCAAGTGTTTCTCTTTCGATGCTAAGGAGTACAATATCACTCAGACGATCTTGTCCCATCGAAACAAGTAAATAAAACAAAATAAGCTTCAGTTTGCTAAAGGACCGCTCACAGCTTGCAATTGAAACAGCAATAGTTACAAGTATTTGCTGTGAAATGCTCAGATCTGGGAATACATCATCTCCATGTGAAACCATCAAACCAAGAAGATCCAAAGGAGTTTCCGATAGAACTTCAGTCCGGGTACTGAGCAGCATTTTGCAGTCTCCGATGTCTGTGCACAATTCGTGACCATTGACATCAGTGTCGTAGAAATTTCCAAAATGTAAGCAATTTTGACTAAGTGTATCAACATTTGTCTCAGCGATAAGAGTTTTGACGTCTAATAAAAATTCAAATTTGGTTTTTACGTTCTTTAGACGTAAAAACCGTATTGATATCTCCTGTTGGAATACGTGCAATGTCTTCTTCTGCAGAAAGTCCTGCATCTCTTGCTGATTCTCCAGGCATCCTCTGATGTCGTCTAATCCTTCTGTCAACCTCGATTCAAAAAGTTGTGCATCTTGTTTTTCCATCGTCTACCGCAACCTGGCTCAAATTATCACGAAAGTTGACAAGTTCTTGCTCCAGCGTTTCAAGATCAGATGCTGCTTTCTTGAAATTCATAGTAAAATACTGCAACCGTTTCTGGAAACGATCAATTTGCCAAGTATGATGTTCCAGAAATGTAACAAAACTAGGAAGTTAAAGTTTAATATACCTGCCAATAAAGTTTCTGCATCACTTCTGGTACAAGACGTGATAGTTGAATCTTCTGATAATTTTTCCAACAGCCCTACTTGTTCATCTAGTCCTTCATAAAAAGCTTTAACAGCTTATGATCGTGCAATCCAGCGTATTTCAGATTCCCTCTTCACTATGATTGGTACACCTCTTTTTAATTCTTCACAACGAGTTGTTGAACAAGAGAAAAACAAATATATACTTTCAACTGTTCCACAAAAAAAAACTTAATAACAAATTAATAAGTTATGTAAAAGCCAGTGATTGAATTTTAATGGCTCGAAACGACAGTTATCCTAATAAGTATGAGGTTGCTTTTAGTGTTGTCTCTATCTGTTCTATTAATAGAATCGCCCTCAGGGCCGGATTAAGCCCAAATCAACCTCCTTGGATTAAGCCGTCTTGGTGCCCTAGGCACAAAACCTCACGGGTGC